>CM062289.1:69439226-70100640 GCA_031216915.1 Pictodentalium vernedei | reverse complement strand
TCACAAACGAATGACAGTTATCTTCCAGCGATTGACAAATGGCGATTGACAATCACACGAGTCGCCATTTGCCAGTAATCAAATGCATACCGCTTTTTGCCATTCTTTATGGAAACCCCTAGCGGACACGCCAATCGCCATTCGCTAATCGCCAAGCGTGTTCATCGACGTGCAACACAACACAATTTTGCTCTTGATCGTTTCGACCTCAGATTGACGAGCATATGTCACCCACATAAAACAATTTCCAAATTTGAGAACGGCAACTGACGTGGTCTCTTTGATCATAATAATTCTTTGGCCGTCCGCTGATTCGTCGCGGTTCTCATAAGAGAAGGCCATCATTCCCCCTGCACCCCACCTCCTCTCCTCCCAGCATTCAGATATAAACTGTTTAATAGTTTCCCTCACTTCCTCGTTTTCAATTTCTTCAATGAGCATTTCTACCCTCTCCCTCGTGCCCCCCCCCCCCCTCAGCCATCTATCCGTTTTTCCTTCATCCCATTTCTTCATTATACTTCCAGTAAATTTTTATCCTATGAGGCATATATTGTGGGCAGTCTAAGAGAAAATGTTCCAAGGTCTCCAATATTCCGGAGGTGCACATTTGGCATTCCCTTTCTCCATCCCTTCCAATTTCACCCCGAAGCTCAAGTGATCTTGACAATAGATTGAACAGCAGTGACCCCCCAAATGTGCCATCTAGGTACTTTTCAAAGGCTGGCTTTTCTTCATATCGTAACCCCCACAATGATTTTTATACGCTAACCCCTGCTCGCCAGTTTCGATTGCAGTCTTCCATGACTCGCTCTATGACAAACGGTTTGGCTTCCTTCATCCTTTTTTCTATGTCTGAGACCTCTAAAGAGTAGTTGTCCATTAGTTCTCTCACGTGTTTTGACCACCCTGTTTCTATATTAGAGTTCCAAATAGTATTAAGCATCAATTTGCACCACCGGCTGTCGGGCAGGTTTCTCAAGTAGTTAAAGTAACACAGTTTCCCAAGATCTATCCTGTACTTTATTTTTATCCACCAAGCTCCTCCTAACTGCTAGGCGGGTGAGATTCTGGGAACGGATTTAAAAAAAAACGGCAAGGAGAGAAGACTTTAGAACTGGGAAAGAGAGGTGGACACACCTGTATTTACTGTTTAGGTTCCGTGAAACGCTTTCATTCTCGACAACTCCTTTGAAAATGAGTAGATGTTCCTCCATATATACGGGGTTTTCATCATTTGGATTTATGATTACAAGAATAACAAATTAAGTAATATCTTGGGAGAAGTTCATACATGGATCAGTCTCTGAATTATTGAAAATGCGATTTTTGACGACATTTAAAAAATAAATTAAAGAGAAGGACTTCACCCAACGACCCGGAAATGCCCCCCCCCCCCCCCCCCCCCGTAATCTTCCAATCCCTGCCAGTGCGCCGCCGTTTGTCTAACTATGCCACAGTCCAAAATTGTACTCAATGCCCGCAGTGTACTTTCGTTTTGTTTGTTAATTCAGTTAACGCACAAAGCCATTCAATTTTTTGAGGATTTGAGTTTTAGCTTGGACTAACTGTGCGGGTAATTAATGTTACTTGGACAATTCTTGATCTGCTGTGATGTGCAATGTACTTTCGAACGCCTAAAAAGAGCTTTCTTAGATTACAAAAAAAACATAAGACTGAGTTTGGAAAGTCGGTTGGGGGGGGGGGGGGGGGGGGTGTTCAGCGTAAGTAGGGGACACGGTTATGTGGAAATCACAATGCCTCTCAACACCTATACGCGAAGATGTATGACCTCAACTCAGGCCAGCTACTATAACAACTAAAAGTTCATATAGCAAAAGGTACACTCTAAAATAATTTGGGTTAAAAATTCCAAATCGACTGGGTTGAGTGAATATGAACCCAAGTCGCGCTCGTTCCAATGAGGGGTCACAACCTATGTTTTGGAAGCAAAAAAGTAAAACTTTTAGTTATACGAGACTTTTTTTACGAGTGTCGTCTGCTACTAGCGTTAAGTAAAGGGTTAATGAAAACCATGAAAGCACCAAATCGTCCAGCTTTCATGTTGCCGTTCAATATGGATGTGCCCAAATGCCGCACTGAATGCACAGTGCTGTCAATTAGTGGATGCATTCTTCATTGCAATTTGCATGTTAACTATTCTTGCCAACAACACAACCATCACTCGACGGGGCCGGATACAGGATAGCGCGCCTCACTTCAAATAGTAGCGAGCGATGTATAACGCGCCTACGATTTTTCAAAATCGAAAGACTGCTATATATGTGATTTGGAAGAGTAAGGGGGCAAAAATGATTGATACATTATTGTTTGGTGTAAAGATTGAAAAAAACATTCTTCAAGCATTTCCTTCTCTTTTCTATCTTCCAAACATATCTTATGATTACTAAGTAGGGTCCATAATGTGTACTTTAGATAAAAAACAAATAATCGAAACTTGGGTTCTGCTACACAAGAAATACATAAACAATTCACCTTCATTGGTAGATATTATTGTGCTGTTGAACACCAAATTCGCTTGGAGTTAGTTTTCATTTGAAGACACTGTTATGCAACTGACTGAGGAGTGGACCTTTGCAGCCCCCCCCCCCCCCCCACAACAACAAAAACGAACAGAAAAAAAAAAACATTTCACACAACTTAAGAGCCCCATATTGCTCCCCAATATAGGACTACAGTGCTCAGATTGATCCGATCTTGGAGTACAAGTCTAAACTGTGTAAATGTGCAAAACGTTATCAGGGGATGCCTTGTCCCAGCTATGACACGCCCCGATCTTTATCCCCTACTCCCACTACCCCGTCCTAACTAGGACCTTCCCGTCATTACACCCTAGTCCTAGTTAGGACTAGAAGATAACTCCTGAAGCCCCAAAACAAGCTTCAAAATATTATGGTAGATCCCTTAAAATTGCCTAGCACCCCCCTCCCCCCCCCCCCCCCATTATAAAATTCTGGCTACGCCCTTGTTAAGAAATAGGGTCGGTAAATGGCGATTGGAGATTAAGAAATGATGACTGGCAACACCGATTAGCGAAAAACGATTGGCGATTAGCAATTAACTACTGGAGATTGGCATTGTTTCAGAGCCACAAAACCAGTTAGCGACTAGCGATTGACGATTGGCGAGATTGACGATTGGCGAATAGCGAATCTGCATAGCCACAAAAAAGCTGATTACCAATTGGCGTGTCGGTAGAGGCGCATTTAACTGGCGATTAGCGGATGGCGATCAGACTGGCAACTAGCGATTGGGGATAGGATTGGCACTTGCGATTAGAGAAGAGCGATTGGCGTATCGGTTAGTAGTTTCCATACGGGCGTGTAATTTATCGATGCACCTGGAAATGTGCGTTGGACGTGCATTTTTCATCGCGATGAGATTAAATGTAAGTCGGACGTGTAATTTTAGGGATGCACCTGGAATTTATCGTTGCAACCGCTATTTTTGAATGTAGGTGCACCTGTACAAAATACAGGCGCATCGCTATTTTCTGTTTAGGAAAATCTCATCGCGATGGGAAATGCACGTCCGACGTGCATTTATACGTCGGACGTGTAAAATACAAGTTGGACGAGTGAAATGCACGCTGGACGTGGACTATTTTTCAGGTGCATCGATATTTTTGTAGGTGCACCTACATTCGAAAATAGCGTCGCAACGCTAAAATACAGGTACATCGCTAAACAATGCACGTCGGACGCGTATTTTGGCAAAAATGTATGTTGGACGTGCATTTTTGCCTTAAATTGCACGTTGGACGTGCATTTTTCATCGCGATGAGATTGAAATACATGTCGGACGTGCATTTTTTATCGATGCACCTGGATTTTATCGTTGCAACGCTATTTTGGAATGTAGGTGCACCTACAAAAATACAGGTGCATCGCTATTTTTTATTTAGCGAAATCCCATCGCGATGAGAAATGCACGTCCGACGTGGAAATATCCGTCGGACGTACAAATTGCACGTTGGATGTGGATATTTCCAGGTGCATCGCTATTTTTCCAGGTGCACCTACATTTAGAAATAGCGTTGCAAAGATAAAATACAGGTGCATCGCCAAAAAATGCACGTCCGACGTGTATTTCAATCAATCTCATCGCGATGAAAAATGCACGTCCAACGTGCAATTTAAGGCAAAAATGCGATGAGAATAGACTTTTGACCCAAATGGTACGCCATAGTTGTCCAAGTCACTACTGCATGAGCTGGAGCAATTATTATCACCTCAATATGTACGCGCGCTAAATAACTCACTCAACAACAGTTAACGCGAAAACATTAATTTAGGAAGTAGTAAATACCTTTCATAGATACTTTTCAAAGATCCGTCAGACGGGCATTACATGGAATATGATTACGTACGTAATGTATTCAAAAGATCCAAGTCAATGAAGAACGCAGTTATGGTCGACTTCCTCCCGAGTCCCAACGAGCTGCACACAAAGGTGGGTGTAAATCAATGTTTGGCCGACTTTTGCGTTTTCATATCTCCTAAAATCAACGAAAGCCCGTAAGCAACTGAAAACAAATATTGGTGTGAGTGCAGTTTTTGTTGAAGTGGCAGTATACCAGCCCTACCTGTCACCAAAAGGCTAGAAAATGTCATTCTATCTTGAAATATATTTGTCCTGTATGGTTGCAAAACACTGGGGTATCTAAACAGTCCAGCCGGTGGAAAATATCCCTAGCATTTTTCGCATTTTAAACTTCTTTTGTGGCTCAGTAGGTGGAGGTACAGTCTGCAAGCCGAGAGGTCCTCGGTTCGAATCCCACCTGCGGCAACCGCGTTGTGTCCTTGGGCAAGACAGTTCACCTCCATTGCCCGCGTGGGGGCACGATGACGCCGTGTACTAAGGCGTACTGCACGTCGATGGTACGCATGTCTTCAACCAGTCTAACCCTGCTTGTGCTGCAGTGCGGAGTTACGATGTTGGGGAGCTGGCAGCTGCTCGTCGTTGCTCGGTGGTTCTCTCCGGGTACTCCGGCTTCCTCCACCCGTAAAACTGTCACGGTCATGATTAGCCATTGTGCATAAATATGTGACCTTAAAACATCAATAAATAAATAAATCAATAAATTAAACTTCTTTTTACCTCCGATTTCTGTAAAAGTACGGAACAAAGAAAAATTTACTTTATAGAAGAATATATCATCTATATGAGTTCCTGAGGAGTATTCAAACACAAGAACTGAGATTCATCAATATTTATTTGGAATGATGCATGACGATGCTCTAAAATTAGCATAAATGTCAATGCTTTTTGAAAAAGGTTTTTCTGAAGAATCCCTGTAAAATCGTCAGCTTCAGGGGTAAAGCTCCGAAATATGATAGGGTTGGGAGGTTTTGATTTCTCAGATTCGGTTTCGAGACAAAATATGTTGACTTGGAAGAAATCCACAGTAATTTGTACAGAACCACTCACCACAAAAGCCCTGCCTGTAAGTATCTCCATTGGGTTCTGCCTAACGTCCCTTTGGACATTCTTCGGGGTTCTGTGAGGTCAGTTGCCAATAATATTCAATGAGAAAAAAACATAAATCAGGATAAGAAATAAATAAAATTCATCCAATCTATGTTGTGTTCCGATTGTCGCATTTTCACCCTTATTGACTCGTCCCATGGACGAGTCAATACGGGTGAAAATGTGGATATCAGAACATGATGAATTTGTCCTTTTGCCAGATAGACTTAGTAATTAGAGTCCATTGTGGTCACTTGTCGGTGCCTCTCCCAGTAAGATACTTTGATCAGTTTAAGCACAAACATAATAAAACCTTTCGGTCGGGTTTTGTTGAATCATGCAGTTCGGTTTTTCTGGTTTGGCGCTAAAAACCGTAACCGATCCGAAAAATCACCCATCTCTAAACTAGAGGTACTGTGAGCAAGCTCACAAAGTGATACCCCCCGCGCCTGTCAGAACGGAATTATATTGCTTCATGCACATCTTCATATGGAGTTCTTCCATTGTGTAAAGTTTCATGAAAATTCTTCAAACGGTTAAGGAGGAGTTGCGCTTATAAGGATGGACAGACGGACGGACGGACAGGGTGATTCGTATATAACCCCCCGCCCCTCCCCAAACTTTGTTTGCCGGGGGTATAAATATGGATCGGAATTTGCAGCATTGTATCTGTATGTTCGCCAACATGGATGGCATATGGAGATTTAATATCTGGATGTCGGTTTTTAAACACCGAGCTGCAGGCGAGGTGTTTAAATGAGACAACTGGGTATTAAATCTCCATATCTTATACCTGTTTGCGGAGATAACGTTTTTGTCCCGTTTGAAACACAATAAAAACATAGTGGAAATAAACTTTTGAACGCGTTTCTCACGCTCCTCAATCAATTGGACCAAACTCGTGATTACTGGAGCGACTTTAATCTAAAAATAACTCTGAAAAATCCATAATGCACTGTCAAATCGGGCCGTCATAGGGTGATTTGCTCTTCTTTTATTTTTCTCAAGTTGTTTGATTTATTTAATTCATAACAGCAAAATATGATAATTGTCAGAAATTTGTAGATATTTCTGACTATTTTCAAATTTTGGGGTTAGATTTTTATATCGAGGCGAGCAAATGCGAAAAGCTTTCATTTAAACCATATACCCACAATGTTTCGCATGCCCTATCCCCTGGACGTTGCACGCTCTCATGTACCTTGGGTGTTGGGTGCGCCCTATGCCATGGCTATTTGTCATAGGCATTTTGACCAATCAGAGGACAGAATTTATTGGGATTTAGGGACAATCTATCTTGTCCCAGCTACACGTAGGTGTCTCAGACCCTGCCCCGACCTCTGTCGTCTTTTGAATACAGTCAAACGGCTCCATTTTGCTTAGCCCTATTTGCTTATTTGCTATACAGCCCCAAGTCGACACACGAGTGATGTGGCCTATGGACTATCTTACCAACACATCACAGATCACATGGCGCAAACCACGTGCGTGTGTACTAGTACCTAATGTGCCTCAAAACGTATATCACGTTGGCAGATACGGATATAAATAGTTCTAAGGCCCATGACGGCCGTTGTTTGGGGACTAATGTGGATCTTTGATTGATGAGGAACTTTGTGTTGGATTCTAGCCTACGACTTCTTGGCCCCTACGTCATCTGTTGGCCTTTCTGGTAGGCATTGCGAATCACACATTTTCGATTCGAATCAAATCTTGAATCAGATCCGTCTTCAATAACGACACGCAAGGTTAACCCCTTGATACTTTTGTACGTCTTATGACGTACGAAATCAAACAGAGCGCTGATACTTTTGTACGTCTTATAACGTACGAAATCAAACAGCGCGTTGATACTTTGTAGTCATTTGTTTTGTTATTATTTTTCGATTTTTTAAAAGTTTTAAACTCAATTCCTGTTTTCTCCCGAATAGTGCTCAGTGACAGCTGATGAGCCAAATGTTATCGCAGCTTAAAATACTGATATAATCCTGCTGTCAAGACTTCTTAACTGGTTAAGTGCAAGAATCCACTATCAGGGCTTTCAAGAAATGAGGATACCAGAGAAAAAGCCAACACTTCGCTTGCTTATATTTCATATTCAGTCAAACACAAATAATAGTTTGTTTATATAAATTTGTTTTATTAGAAATTAATGGAGAGTGCCTGTGGGCACTCTCCAATAATTTGTAATAATACAAGTTTTTGAATAACAAATTCAGACCACCAAAAATAATCTAGCCCTCAACCAGATAATCACTAATGTGAAAAATATCTTATTTGTACTTTCCGACGTTTGACGTTGCATTTTGAACGTTGGAGAAACTGCATTCCCAGTGACGTTAGAACGTCAGGGTGATTGAAGTCTTAAAGGGTTGATGAAGAAACAATACATAATTTTATTAATAGATTTTTCAATTGTTTTGGAGTCAGGGTAGGGGGAAGTGCTCCCATTTGCACAGCTTTAGTAGGATGGGAAAAACAGTCAAGCACTCGCTTGGGCTTTTCCCCAACACATATTTCAGCATTCCCCCCCCCCCCCCCCTCTACAACCTTCTCCACCATACAATGAGGAGGCGTCCGGCAAATTCCGCTGGACAAAACTAATGGCTGAGTCTGACTGCCAGTACATTTCTAGGCAGTCGGGGCTCATCATTGGTTGCTCCATGCATTTGGGAGAATTTGTGAGGCTAATCGCCAACAAGAGGGGGGGGGGGGTGCCCCCTGGGCTGCTTCTTAGGTTGACTTAAGAAAAATACAGAGCGGCTCTATGGGTTTCCTCCCCTGTAAAGGCTTAGCGCCTCATAGTTTTAGGGAAATTCCCTTTCCCCTTGACAGATATACTGATACCCTGACACCTTGTCGGTAACCCTACGTATTGTTTTTAATTTAAAATGGAATCGGTTCAAGGATGTCTGGCTTGACAGTGTTTAGTAATATGGATGGTTAAGGTGGGAATTCTTTCCCCAAAAGAATCATTCCATTGAGAGTTCTGAAAGGAGGTACCTCGCTCAGTTTGTAAAAATCTGAGATGGGGTGCCTCAGTACATTTTGTTGAGGAAGTTGAAGAAATAATTTCCTTCATATTGATATTGTATCATCATCCTTCCTATTTATATTGTATCATTATCATTTATGGCCATTTAGAAATCAGAATTGAACTTTTATCTCAAGTACAATCAAAATTATTATAAAGTCGGCTTCCCCCCTGGGTTATAACCGGTAACCAATTTGGGTTCTCCACCCAACCCATGTATTAAATTGGGCCGCCCATTACAAAATGTGGTTTGGGTTGGGGTAGTTGGAAAAGAAAATGTTCATATAGCCCGGGTATTCTCTTTTGGTGCTCTCAGTTTAGCTCAATTGGGCTGGAAATTCTCTATAATACAAAAGTACGCCCCTTATATATATATACATTTCGAGTGGTCTATGGCGGTGGTCCAGTTTCGCTAGGCGATTGGTGTCGCAGAAGTGTACTCTCATCAAGGCAGTGGTTCGATCCCCATCGGCGTCAGAGTCTTTCATCCTATATAATAATTCATTGTAAACAACTAACTCTGGGGATAACAAGTCATTTCGTGTGGACTGTGCCAGTTCCATGGACGCTCGACCTGCTAGCATGCCTTTTTGGGGGGCTTGTCGGTAGTCGAGTGGTCTATGGCGCTGGTCCAGTTTCGCTAGGCGATTGGTGCCGCAGAAATGTACTCTCATCAAGGCAGTGGTTCGATCCCCATCGGCGTCAGAGTCTTTCATCCTAAAAAATGCATAACAGAAGTGCCGAATTCTGTATCCTGTACCTTAAGCGGGAAATTTGAAAAAGAGATTGATTCTCACTGATTTCATCTGCATTACATGGTATAATTCATTGTAAACAACTAATTCTGGAGATACCGAGTAATTTCGTGTGGACTGTGCCAGTTCCATGGACGTTCGACCTGCTAGCATGCCTTTTTGGGGGGGGGGGGGGGGGGGCTTGTCGGTAGTCGAGTGGTCTATGGCGCTGGTCCAGTTTCGCTAAGCGATTGGTGCCGCAGAAATGTACTCTCATAAAGGCAGTGGTTCGATCCCCATCGGCGTCAGAGTCTTTCATCCTAAAAATGCATAACAGAAGTGCCGAATTCTGTATTCTGTACCTTAAGCGGGAAATTTGAAGTGTATGGAATGTTCACCACTCGTTGTGAAGTGGTGTTAACCGCGCGTCAAAGGCTCGCCGTTAACATCACTTCACCACTCGTGGTGAACATTCGGTACACCAAGCTGCTATGGGTATATTCTATATATGCCCCACCCCCACCTACAAGGTGTGGTTTGGAGCACAGTGAGCAATTGGTGAAAGTCATATGATCAGAATGACACAAACCTGTGATAATAAAACTAGTGGATTACTTATGCTTCCACCCACCTACAGGGCGTATTTATTTGTAACAGATGACAGTCAGTTGGTTTGAAGCATGGTGATCACTTGAAGAAACCATATGATCAGAATGATTTAAACCTGTGGTAATATACTCAGCGAATCGCTAACTTATGCCCTTATCTATCCACAATGTGCCATTTATATGTACCAGATGACAATCAGGTGGTATGAAGAAATGAAACCATTGGATCAGAATGATACACACGTGTGCTAACATACTTAATTAATTGCTTACTTACGCCCCCCTCATGCCACATTGTGTGATTTAGTTGTAGCAGATGACAATCAGCTGGTTTGCTGCATGGTGGTCGCTTGGTGAAGCCATATAATCAGAATGGTTGAAACATGTGCTAATAAAGCTAGTGAATTACTTACTTATGGCCCCACTCACCTACCGTACGTGGAGAGCGGATTGTAACTAAATCACCCGCGGAGCGGAGTTATCACCCAAGCTGTAACTTTCAAATTTTGTACATACGGACAAAAAACACGAGCAATGTTTCAGCCAATGGACCTCTAGAGGTCCATTGGCTGAAACTTTGCTGGTGCTGGTTATGCTTTGCAACAAATTTGCAAGTATTCCTCGAGTGGAATATCCACTCTGCGGGTGATTTAGTGATAATACACTCTCCACGTACTGTACAGGGTGTGATTTATTTGTAACAGACAATAATCAGTTGATCTGAAGCATTGTGATCACTTGGTGAAGCCATATGATCAAAATGACTTAAAGATGTGCTAACACACTTGATGGACTGCTTACTTATGCCCCCCCCCCCCCCCCCCCCCCCCCTTCCAAGTTGTGGTATATATAATTACACTGTTATCTTCTCACCTAAAAATCCAAAATCCCCGTGGTTTGATTTGCTATCTTAAAAAAAAACAGGTTGAATATATAGAACTTTTTTTTCTGGGAGAAACAAATGAATGTGTTATACTACCATGACAATCAACACATTGTTTTTAACCCTTTACCCAACGAATCGCCCGCATCCGCCCGCGTAATATGTACATTCAGCATTTGAAAAAATATTATTTTTAAAAAAATTTCAACAAAACCATATCATGTGACCCCTCGTTGGAACGAGCTCGTTCCAACGAGGGGTCACATGATATGGTTTTGTTGAATTTTTTTGAAAAAGTTGAAAAAATTTTATTTAAAATAATAAATTTTGATATCATCTGCGTTGGGTAAAGGGTTAACCGCTGTCGCTCATAGCGTTAATTCTACTTGCATATACCAGAGATCACCACTAGCCCAAGAACATTAGGTTTCACTAGGGAAAAAAATCGGAGAAAGCTGATATTTTCAGGGAATGTCGAGTACATGTCACTGAACGATTAGACAAAAGTCCCCTAAAATCCCAGTTGAGCTTTTTTTTCTACAACCTTTTTTCGAAAACGCGTTTGAAAAAAATTTTTAAAAAATCGCACGAACTTTGTAACCTCGAATTGATCCAACTGTATTTTTTGTTTACGCGTATTTCGAGCTACATAATGTCTAATATACATTTACCTAGAGGAAAATGTGCATTCTGTGACAATTTCTGCGAAAAATTATTGAAAATTCACAAAAAAGTATCGGATTTACGCAAAAAATGACGATTTTCCTAACGGATTTGCCCAAAGGGTCGTAGTACAGAACGGGATGTTAGTTGGACAGACGATAAAAAATCCACCACCATTTGAAGACTTTTATCATTGCTTTCAAAATAGACATTCTGGAAGACCCCCTCTGCTTCTGGCCGAGTTCCCCTTTTGGCATAAAATTCGTCAGCATGAGAACTCAACTATTTTCGGGCTTGGGACCGAACAGACACGTCTGTGTCTGGCAGCATTAGATCAATAAATAATATTTACAGAATGTACAAAAATCCCCCTAAATATGACATAATCATATGGAAGCCGCCGAGTCTAACGAAAACTTTTGTCAACTTATCTGACGAAGACACAATCTCCACTGCTTTGATATAAAGTGGTTGGTCAAACGTCACTGGACAAACGTTCAGTCCCTGTTTCTCACATTCAGTTTGTGCAAACATGAGAGCAGTGTAAATTGTGCTCGGGTTGGATGGATCAAAATTAATAAAGGGAAGTATCTCGACATCACTTGTTTCATAATCATCTGATGATGTGACAATGTGCATATATCCAGCCCAAGATGGGCAAGGTACTCTCAGTACATGCGTCAAAGACCAAAGACTGTCGACTGTTTTTGCGAGTTTCAAATTTTTCGGATCAGATTCACCCAAAGTTGATAAATCCTTCATCACAATTTCGTCAAGACCCGATTTTCTTGGTTTACTGTAACCTTTCAAAGGGATGTACCCGAATTCACCAGAGCCAATATTCGAATGATCACCAGTTAGTCGTTTTATCGGAGACTCTTCTGTGTGATCTCTGCTTGGAGTTATACAGGCGATGCATCCCATACTATGGAAAGTATTCTTGCCATCTAGCGTGCGCACATTACAATCGGCGTTATCGAAAACGAATTGTGTGAAGTTCGCAAGTCTAGGCGACGGACCTTTGCTTATCGTGACAGAATGAACGTATTGTTGAACTTCCCGGTAGCTAGAAGAGAACATTAGTCCATTCAGAATGTCGATCAATTCCCGAGATGCGAATTTCCTATGTATGTAAACTGCTACCGACAATAATACTGGTGACAAGAATGAACGGGGCCGACAAGAACTTATTAGAGACTGACCTATGGCTGTCACGCGTCTCTGGTTGGCTTGGATGTTTTGCCCACGCTGCGACGGAGCAACAATCCCTTGTAACAAGGTTTGGAGTGTATCGGGTAGTAGATCACTAGATACAGATAACGAATCGGGTTTGGGATAAACGTCACACTCGTAAATGGCTGACCGAATATCATCGCGGACTATAGCCGATGCTTTCTTGACGATGCGCATACGTTCATCAGTTTCATTGGTACATTTGTCTGAGTACCACGAATCATATAGTATTTTGTCTGGTGAATCTCTGAATGTGACAACATTTTTTAGGGACCTCAGTGTTGTAATAGAGATTCTACTACCGAAATGCTCAAGCAGTTTGGTTTTAAGATGTTTAATTGTGTAACCGACTTCGTCACCAAGATACGATTCAAACGTCTCTGCCAATTCGCTCAAGGAAAACTGACACTCATCGCTGTTCTCCATAAAGGTACACAATTCATGGAATGCAAGTGCTTTCTTGTCTGCAACAGGCCTACCCCGTGAAAGAGTTCGCTCAGGCTTATCTCTGACAAATCCTGTCCAGCAATCATGGTGATACCGACCTTCCTCGGCCACTAGATCGATAGCACGACCGATCCGAGTAAGTACAGACTCACCCCATTCATCACTAGGTTTCAAACAACGGGTTCTGATACTATCAACAAAAGGGACTTCTCTTCTACGTTGAACGGGTATATGAGTTTGTTTGTCGGCGGATTCTCCACAGAACAGACAATGGAGTTTAAAATTGAAAGCATCTTGATCAGAGCGGAATTTTTTGTCATAGATGGACCAGCTTCGTCAGATTCAGCTGCATCTAGAGACATTCTCTGACTTTTTCTTACAGAACTTTCCCGTGTATAATTCTTGTAGCAGAATTTGTGAATTTTCTCACCAACTGTGGGTTTCTTCGAACCGGCAAAAAGATTATCGCCAAGCTCGACGCTTACAGTAACCAACTTTTCTATACCCCGCTCACCAAGTGTAGTTATTCCGGACGAGCCGGCCAACTCATCGTTACATTTGATACATTTATCCATTGCCAAAGTCACAACAGAAAAAAGATGATAGACACAATAAACTAAAGTACAATACCACAGAACAGATATCAATGTGCGGACCTGCTTCGTTGTCACCGTAAGGTATCAACAGGTAACGCTAAGTGATATGCCAACAACATAACTGATCAGTTCTACAAATAACACAAGACTCTAATAATCAACAACAGGCAAAATTACATATATATCTATCAAGGGATCATTGGTTTCTATATCTAGGAATCAAATGCGGAGTGTCCAATACTGAACAGAGCAAATTGTGCAATGGACAGACCTGGAATGCGGAATTAAACAGCGTTTCCTGATGAAAGTCGTTCAAGGCTATTTTGCATCAAATTAAAGAGCGTTGTCTGTACAATACAAATTTGTTTATGAGTACACATCAAGGGCGTGCACACATTACATGCCAATGCATCTTGAGTGTAGGCGAACACCACATTATGTGATTTAATCGAACATGGAAATTGAAACATGCTATAATACGGTATTTGAATGAGAAAAGTCGATGCCGTTTGAATTTGAGTTTAGGGGGTATGGTTAATATTTCACACGTTTCACCAGTTCATTATGGAATAAATGACTATTGTTATATATCATTATAAAGCCACTGCTTTTCTGCAATTTTTGATATATAATTTAACTCCCAAAGTAGTCGTAGATTTGATTTAATGGACGTTATGTACCGTTGTGTGTATGAAAACAATAAAAATTTTTTTCGTAATTTTGTACATTTTCGTGAATATTTCACCATTGAGTGTGAGGATTGGTACAAAGTTGGCATTTTCTGTTGGGGATATGTATTCTCAATATAATTCAGCACGATATTTATGATTCTCACCCTACTAAGGCGAATAAGAATGAGAAATATGGAGCTGGGTCGAATTTTTTTAAAAAAAATTTTTTTCATCAAAAAAACGCTATAACTAAAAAAGCTCAACTCGGATTCGCGGGGACTTTTCACACTTTATCCGCAATGTGTGTCCCGGAAACATATAAAAAAATCAGCTTTCTCCGATTTTTTTCCTTACTTTCTCATTTTTATGTCTAATGTTCCTGGACTACACGAACAAAGCACATTGAAACCTTTTCACCTAATACTAGTAAATATACTTTCCGCACCACTTCTGCTATTTCCAAAATTCATTCAGACCAGCGCCAATAAAAATGAGTTTTTGAGCCTTGCGTGTGACTCTTCATCGTCCACCTTTATAAAACCTGCTCATATTGTACCATGTACAACAATTTCTACGACTGTGATACTAGGTAAGTTCTCCATAAATACTGATGGGTAGGATAGCCTTGGAAGAGATCCTGACGGGGGCAGAATATGATTTTATTAGTCAGCTCAACAGTAGAATATCTGTAGGAGACATCGAAGACACACCCTTCCAATACCTTAGAGGGGAGTGTGAATATTATTCACCGGATAACTTCCGTCCTCTGAGTATGAATAATACATTCTCCATCTTCCATGTCAACTGCCAAAGTATTTGCGCTCATTTGGGATTCATTAAATGAACTCATGTTCAACATGCAGGAGTCTGGCCACAGTTTTGATATTATCGGCTTAACTGAAATTTGTCAAGTCCAGCCAGCCACGTCATATACGATAAATGGATATCAACCGCTTCTTAGCAAATGTCATCCTTCTGGAGACGACAGTCGAGGTGGAGTCGGCATCCTCATTAAAGAAGGTATTGACTTCGGAAATCTTGACGAGTTATCAGTGTTCATTCCCCACCTCTTCGAATCTCTCTTTATCGAAATTAGGGTCGACAAAACTGTAAAGGTCATTGGAATTATTTACAGACCGAATACCCCACTAAAGGCGGAAATGGATCTCTTCTTATTTCCAAATGCAACAAAATACTGCATTTTGATTGGCTGAGAGGTACGGTGTAACTTGCAATCCACAGTAGCTTTTTTTAACACCGTGGTTAACCACGGTGTAAAAACAAGAATACACAATAGCAGGGTATATGGCTAAAAAAGTACCCATTTTTAATTATTAATTCATACCTTCTGCTCGAATATATTGGAACAAAAATAAAAATTCAGGAAATTTAATATTTATGTGTAATAAAATATTACAGATATGGATGTCATTGGAACTGGCCCATTGAGCCAGTTCCAATGACATCCACATTTGTCTATTTTTTTTAAGAAACTTACAAAGAACAAATTTTCTGTAGTTTTTCCCACAGTTTAGGTTAGAGTATTAAGTACACCAAAATTCTTCGAAATAAATCTGTTATCCTTGTGTTTTCCAGGGTGTATGGGAATTTACACCGGCCTGGGAACTCAAACACCCTTCGGCTTTGCCGAAGGGTGTATGAGTTCCCAGACTGGTGTAAATTCCCATACACCCTGGAAAACACAAAAAAAATAAACCTAATAAGTGATGTATTAAATCACAAAAATAAACTTTCATATATTATGGAAGATTTTAACATTGACCTCTTGAAATTTTGAACGCCACATCAGCAGCTAAGGCTATATCGTGACGAGAAAACAGTGGTAAGTAAAAAGTCATTATCAATTATGAAGTAAAAGATGGAATAAAAATAAAAAATAACCACAAAAGACATGTCAAAGACAAGAATGATTAGAACAACAATGAATAATAAGATAAGTGAATAACATGTAAATCAACCTGAGGAATTGCGACTTGATGAGTCGAGATTAAAAGAATAAAACAATTTAAAATTTTGTAAAAAGGTTGATTACTTTCAGAAACGATACAATTTTTTGTGGGATAGTATTATAAAATAGATCTCTAAGGGATCCAACTGTGAAGTTCTGCCCTCTAACAAGATTAAAATCAATACTATTTAAGAGACCACTTGAAAATCGAATTTTATAAAAAAAAAACGAAGAATTTATTAACTCAGTGTTCAGTCAAGGGTTTCTCCCATTTATAACTAAACCGATCAGAGTAACAACTTATTCAGCGACCATCATTGACACCATTTACTCAAATAATATCTTATCCACATCATCATCTGGCATAGTCTTGACTAACGTAGCTGATCACTTTGGCATTTGTATATAGAAATCAAAGAAAATGAAGATGTTCCAACCCCGAAATTTCAAAGAATAATTAATCCAGAGAACATTGCATATTTTAAATCATTGCTGTTGGGATGTGATGTCTCTTCCGTTATGGAGTTGAGCTGTCCAATCGAAGCCTACAACACATTTATGGATAATTATCAGAGTGCTTTCGACGTGGCTTTTCCCGAGATTAAAATTATCCCGAACAGAAATAAACTTAAAGATCAGCCATGGATGTCTAAGGATCTTATTTCGTCAAAAAATAAAAGAAAATTCTACCGCAAGAAGCTGAAATCTCCCACCTGTCAAAACATTCAAAATTATAAAAAAATTACTGCAGAATATTCAAACGCGTCAAGAAACAATGTAAAGCAATTTTTTGTAAAAAGATTCTGGCAGAAAACAAAAATGATATGCGTAAAACTTGGAAAATCCTCAATGAAACTACAAATAAGGTAAGACGTGTGTCTAAACTTCCTTCTTTCTTTGTCCAAAATGACAATGACATCACTGACCTATGCGAAATCGCAAGGGAATTTAATGATTTTTTTATAAATATGGGAGCATTCGCCTGTGAACATTTACAAACAATCCTTACCACAATGAATAATTTCCTAATATTTATTTCTAGAACCGACCTCTTCGTTTGAAGTTATTAACGTTGTAAAATCAATGAAATCCAAAACAAGCCCTGACTACGACAATATCAGCTCGGATGTTTTGAAACAAACAGTAAATTCATTGCGACCCCCCCTTGACACATATAACCAATAACTCATTTACTTATGTCATAGTGATAAAATGATCCCCTTTTATAAATCTGGGGACGTACATAAATTTACGAACTACAGATCAAACAGTGTCCTTCCAACATTTTCCAAAGTTCCAGAAAAATTTATGTCGGTCAGATTAATTAGTTTCCTAGATAGGTTTGAAATCTTATCAATATGGATTTAGAAAGAAACATTCCACAGTCCATCCAGTTCTCCAACTTCTAAAACAAGTCACTGAGGAAAATAATAAACACACCAAAGACCTCACTTAGCGGTTGTCCTAGATTTTACAAAAAGCATTTGACACTATAAACCTCGAAATTTTAATTAAAATACTAGATTATTATGGGATGAGGGGAATCAAACGACTGGTTCACAAGTTACTTATCAAATAGAAAACAATTTGTTGTTTACGGCGAAAATAAATAGGACCTGGCGCAAATAACGTGTGGAGTCCCACAAGGCTCTATATTAGGCCACATTTTATTTTTACTTTTCATTAACGACATTTTAGTTCCACTTCCCTAAAACTCCTTACATTTGCAGACGATACTGCTGCGTATTCATCAGGTCCAAACGTGAATAACTTGACAAGTTATATTAACAGTGAATTAAGGAAAGTTTCCGAGTGGTGTTAAACTAATCGTCTAGTTATGAATGCTAACAAAACAAAATATATTGTATTGAACCCGACTAGGAGGGAAATGGGAATTCCACGAGAAAACGTCTGTATTGACAATGAGAAAACAACTAGAGTTGGTGTTGAACAAACCGAAAAATCTGTGAAATTTCTTGGGGGTAAAGATTGATGATAAGCTATCATATAAAGTCCATATATCTCAACTATGCTCAAAGATCGCGCGGACAAATTTTACCCTCAGTGATGTCAAATCCATTCTTCCACATTATACCTTGAGACCTCTCTGCTTTGCCCTAGTTCACAGTCACCTGATCTATTGTCCTCATTCTTCTCTGTATAATTACCTATATAAGGCAAGGGGCGAGTTCTTTGACATACATGATCAATGAAACTGCTTGTGGGACTTCGTCAAACAATAATTGTTGCCTAGGTAATGTCGTACATAAACCATAAGTTGTGTGTTATTTTTGTTTTTTGTCTGCTATCTCGTCTGACTTGGTTCCCTGCTCATGTTTATTTTTGTAATTTCGTAGGTGATTAGATTATAAACCATTTTTGTTTGTAATGAGCTCCTTTTATACTAACTTCTCTACAGAGGCGTTGCAAATTGGTGTCAACTTGTGACCCAACGTTCCGATTTCTCAAATGGGAAAGTCTTTACTCTTTAAGAAATTGGAATTACAACAGTGGCTTCCGTCTTGAGTTACCCCTCATTAACTGGGGCTGGTGCTCATGATTGTTAGAACCCGTCAGCCAAAGGAGCACAGTGCTGTTCAGATCTTTGCTGTAGTCAAAATTAATTAATTCGTTACTGAGCTCTTATTTGCAGATATTAGTCACATTAACCTATTGTCATCGTTAAATTCTCGTTTAGTTGGAAGGGTAAGCCCGGTTTTTGAAACTACTTTTCTTACCTGTTCACAGTCGCTTACTTTATTTACTGTACATCAGTTTAAGTTTTGAGGGTCCAACGGGAAAATGTTGGAATAGAATTAAATTTAATGTAAATAGTTCTAGTTTTTATGGTGATGGCAGGTAGATAGCCATAGGCGCATACATAAAAGTGCGTGTGTACGAATAAATATATATATAAACTATATACAAAAGATGCGGCAGCGTATTAGCGCCATTTCGTTTTTTTGCGTAACTTACATTAAAATGTAATTACTACTCAATAAATTGTAATTACAACTTGATAAATTGTAATTACAACTTAATAAATTGTCATTACAACTTAATAAATTGTAATTACAACTTAATAAATTGTAATTACAACTTAGCTTAAATTGTAATTACAATATAGCTTAAATTGCAATTACAACTTATTTATATTGTAATTACAACTTAGCTAAATTGTAATTAATAAATTGTAATTACAACTTAGCGTAAATTGTAATTACAATATAGCTTAAATTGTAATTACAACTTAGCTTAAATTGTAATTACAATTTAACTGGTTATTTCCGGCCAATCACAATTTATTAAGTTGTAATTACAATATAAATAAATTGCATTTACATTCAAGCTATATTGTAATTACAATTTAAGCTATATTGTAAGTACAATTTAAGCTATATTGCAATTACAAGTTAAGCTAAGTTGTAATTACAATTTATTAAGTTGTAATTACAATTTAATCTAAGTTGTAATTACAATTTATTAAGTTGTAATTAAGCTAAGTTGTAATTACAATTTATTAAGTTGTAATTACAATTTAGCTAAATTGTAATTACAATTTAACAATTTAACATAAGTTACGCAAAAAGACGAAATGGCGCTAATACGCTGCCGTAAAAAGAAGACCCAATATCATTGACAAACACGATCGTGTTTTGAATACGAATACGACCGTGTTATTAATGTGGAAGATATGGGATGAATAAGAAAACATTTCATATAAGCAATGAGAAATTAAGGCTAAAGAAAATTAATCTTTTGATTCTCAGGCACCGGCGCATTCGTTCTTTCGGCCCGCGTTCGTCATATTTATTTTGGAGACAAAATCCAAAATATATAAACTGTCACAGGGTACGAATGTAGCGCTACCAAATCGCGATTTGCGATACCAAATGTCGTAAACATTGATATAAATTGTTATTCTCTTCGCGAAATGCGACACTATTCTCATATATATGTATGTACAAAATATATATTTAACTGGTTGAGAGCTACATTAGTTTTAGTGGACTAAATTTGTTCATTTAAAACTGTTTTATTACAAATTTTTGGAGAGTGCCAAAGGGCACTCTCCAATAATTTGTAATAGAACAAATTTGTATAAACAAACTATTATTTACGTTTGACTGAATACGAAACATGGTAAGGCTTTTGTACTGGTACCCCCCATTTTTGAAAGGTTTGATGCTGGCTTCTAAGGCCTAAAAGAGTCTACGGATTTTAACGCGTCGAATCTAATTGTATTAAATCCGTCGCTGATGCGACACGGAAAAGTTTTGAAATATACAGACTCATCACCGTCGCATCGAATCTAATTGATCAGCCAATCATGGTCGACCGGCATACTTTTGGTTCTTTCGGTCATTTCGTTTTGCACCCAGGGCACGACATTATTTATTTATTTATTTATTTATTTATTTATTTATTTATTTATTTATTTATTTATTTATTTATTTATTTATTTATTTGAATGTTTTCTGGGGCGCACCGACACTTTCGAAAAACAGTGTCGGACAGTTTTAGGGGTGAGGCTGGAAATCCCGGAGAAATATTGATCGGCGCGAGTAACTATCAGAGCTATTAACTCGGCACAAGCAGGGTTAGCAATTGTTGGGGGCGTATGTACCACCGACATGGTATACGCCTCAGCACACTACAACCATGGTCCAGTAGAACCTTGGCCCCCGACCCCCCCCCCCCCCCCCCCAAAAAAAAAAAAAATCAGTCACCCCCCCCCCCCCCCTCCCCATGTTAATCCATATGCCTGGTATTGGGAACACCAGGCAAGAAATGTTAAAATCTAGATATTTATACTTGTAAAATGTTTGAGTGGAGGGGGTGCGTAATAGCAAATTTATACGCGAATGGCAGGGAAAGTAAAATTAGCGTCTGGATTTTCCAGATGTTTCTGCCTTCTGTTGAACACAGTTTCACTTAAAAATCACGTCAATTCTCAGAACAAAATATTAAAACACGGATGCTTCGTACGTCTGTGGAAAAATAATACGTCCATAATTTATATCTTCCGTGGTTGTTATTTTTTTCTAATTCATTCGAAACTTCACATGCTTCGGACTATATCCGAGGTGCACTTTAGTGGGTGTCCTCCCATAATGCAGACCTCCCAAAATGTAGACTCCCATAACGTTGACCAAATAGCTTAATTGGTTATATAACACATGCTACTCACCCCTATTTTGAAATTGGAGACTAACTGGAAGTTGATTAAGGATTCAAAAATGTGTGACGAACTGGGGTTCTTTTTGCTCTGTAAACTTGTAGAATAATTTCCAACTAGAATCACGTTAATCACTGTTAACCCATTGCCCAACGCAGACAATATCAAAATTTATTAGTTCAGATATCATTTTTTCCAAAAATTTCAACAAAACCATATCATGTGAACCCTCGTTGGAACGAGCTCAACGAGCTCGTTCCAACGAGGGGTCACATGATATGGTTTTGTTGAAATTTTTTGAAAGATGATATTTTTTCAACTACTGAATTTGCATATTACACGGGAGGATGCGGCCGATTCGTTTGGTAAAGGGCGTTGTATTAAGTTTGTATGTGAATATGTATATATAATAAATAGTAGCTATAAATTTGTTCCTTTTCTCTTGATATAATTTAACTGTCCCACCTACTTGTGAAATAGGGGTGAGTAGCATGTGTTATATAACCAATTTAGCTAATTGGTCTACGTAATGGGGGTCTGCATTTTGAGAGGTACGTATTATGGGAGTGAACACTTTAGTGTGTACCCACGTGTATTGTGTTTACAACCATACGGGAAACCATCGTACTCAAGACTGAAATGGCGCTGCACCAACTAGTTCACCTGTTGGTTGCTATTTTGCCGTGTTGTTGCAAGCAATCGGTAACAATATTTTATAATTTATTCGGATTCTATTTGGTGGTGATGTGGCCTAATTAATGTTGCCTTTCACAACTTATTAACTAATTATGGACACATACGGACTCCGAGTCACTGAAATTGCGGTTTTCGTCTCCCATTTCTAAATTTTTCCCGGGAAAGCTCACCCCGGGCCCACTCCAACGGCCCACGAGCGGGGGACACTCTCTCTCGTGTTCACCCCCATCTCGCCGCTGCGTAGCTCAGATGATGCTGCAAATCATATTCAGTACGCCCTTAGATATTATTACCCTTGCACCCTTCCCCCGCTCCACTTTGATATCCTATATGTGCCTGCCATGATCCTACTCGAGCAAAGGGATGCGTCCTGTTTTATCTCTCCTCCCACCCGCCCCCTCCCCCCCCCCCCCCCAATCACCTTCCCTGGAATGACTGAAATTTGTTTGTGGCATGTGTTCTACTTGTACCGAGAATTGTTCACAGGCATGTTCTGCCTGAAAGAAAAACACATCCCTACAGAAATCATAATTAATGATTCAGCTTATTGTGACTCAGGACACTGGGGTAAATTGGAGGCTGCGGAATTAATACTCATGTTTTGATCAGCCAGCTAAAGACCGTCGGAAGGCTGAGCACTGAGGAATACCCTCTCCCCCTGAGAGTAAAACATAAAATTAACGGCTTTTGATTCATGTTCAGCACTAATATCCTTGCCAATAGCACATTTATCCGTGCGATGATCTGTTTAGCCCTCATCTCCCACCCCCCCAAAAAACGCAAAAAGGCGTGTGTCCGGCACGTCAATGGTACACACGCCTTCAGTCCGGATGCTTACCCTGGTTAGCACGTTGAGGAGATCAGTAGTTACTCGCCGATTGCGGCTCGGTGGTTCTCTCTGACTCCGCTTCCCCCTCACATACAAAAAACTGCCTGTCACGACATGACACTGGCCATTGAAACTGTCGTAAAACCCCAATAAACAAACAACTGAATTCGATGTGAGCTTCAGCAAACCGAAGGCCCGAATCAAATGGTGTGAATCCGGTTTAAAAAGTCACTTATGAGACGGGAACACATTAAAGCCAGATAGAGAGGCTAGGCTTTTCTGAACGAGAATATTTTGCCAACTTACGTTAACCATAGCAACAAGAAACGTCGAAAGTTGAAACTATCAACGTAGTTTGTAGGCAAGCCTGATGCTGTTTGTTTAAAACTGATTTTCGCACTCACCTGTCAACTTCTTATTTAGTTATTTTGAAAAATTGATTTTCGTTCCCAACTGTGCTTCAGTCATTTTGGAAAATCTCGAACCGAGCATTCGAGCAGTCAACACTGAAATGACGTAAGATGGGTATTTTCAGCGACTGACATGTGCTTCCCTCATTACCATATGATTTCCATTCATCTGATCGGTAGCGCTCTTTAGTTTTCGCACTTTGTATTGGATTCGTCGCGCCAAAAATTCGTCGACTATTTAAAACACGTATTTCACACGCAACACCGACGGAGATTCGTCTCAGTTGGACGGAGATTTGTCAGTCATGCGTCTTACTCGCATCTAATTGAAATAGTCGACGCATCACCGACGATTTTAATACATTTTTTGCTCTGGTATTAGATTCGACGAATCAAAATCAGTCAAATATTTCAGGCCTAACACACAAACAGTTGAAAAAAAACCTCCTCATTATTTTTTATCTCCATTTTAGTTGTTCTATATTGGTATTGTGTTGACTGATCACTGTTACCAAAAAAAAAAACTATCAGTGAAATCAACATGGAAGCTCTAGTATTTTAGGCTCTCATAACTGGATTGTAGGCATCGGCGACCATTCCATCAGGAATAAAATATAGAAATAAAAACCGCCCTCCCTCATTCATGTTAAAAACAGTTGCTTGAGAATCAGTTATTTAATTTTGTTTGGCCTAATATATAACGTTTCGGGTTAATATCTACAAATGTATCAATTTGCGATATACGTGATTAAGCAGACGAATTAAGAGAAATCAGTCAAGTCTAAACTGGTAGTTATAAAGAAGAAAGAACGTCACATGGGGCTGCACAACTGTTAAGTGTGTACATGCAGGTAGGGTCACGATTAGCCATTGTGCATAAGTATATGACCTTAAACATCAATAAAAATAAAAATACATGCAGGTTAGCAACATCAAATGCAATAAGGGATGTGGCGATAGGGATGTGTGTGTGGGGGGGGGGGGGGATGTCCCCTCCAATCCTGGCCAAAATTTCTTATAGTTGGAAAGTCGGAGGGCAAGTCATGAGTAGTTGGAAATTCCACCTATCTCGATTTTAGGGCTTCTTTGGTGAAGGTGATGGTGATGTCTCCTTTACTTCCCAAAATTTCAACTTGGTTTCAAATCGGCAAAAATTCCAACTGTTGCTATTTACAACAACAGTGTACGCAATATCGAGCTTCATGAGTGTGCATGATGTCAATCGGTACGAGATTTCTATAGTACTTTCACTTATCGTAATAAAAAAATCCTCGAAATACACTTCAAGAAAATCACATCATGTAAAATCGTTATCCTGAGTTAATTCCATCATTCACAGTTACAAAATGATTAAACATCGAAAATTGATCATTCCTGCATAAGATCTTATTTAATTTTAGGAGCGTGTGAATTGCTCAGTGTTCTCAGCTTGAGCGTTTGTTTAGCACATATTCAATACCCAGAAAAATACCAAATAATAATAACAACCTGATATTTCTATCATAAATGTGTTGGCATTTCAGTTACAATAATCAATTTTTTGCCCCCTTTCATGGCTTAATTTCCAAATTTTTCTCAGTAGTGAATTTCCAACTAGGGAGAGGCACCGGGAGGGGGTTTCCCTGACAATACGTCCCTGACAATAAGTAAACAAACTAGAGCTGTAGGTTAACCGAAACCGAACCGAGGTTTTTAGTTTTCTGTAAAAACCGAAACCGTCGACATCCCGTAATCTAAGGTTTTTCGTTTTTTGTTGAATACTCTCTTGCTGCAGAAATTCACAGAATGTAGCCATCCCAGAGTAGTGATAGTACACAGACACTGCCAATGGCAGTATCTGTGTACTCTCACTACTCTGGGAAGGCTACATTCTGTGAATTTCCGACATTTCCGTTTAGTTGTGTTTGCAGCTTTCCTCAAGTTGCGTGTCGGTGTCAGACCTCAAAAAATGGCCAAGCACAATAAAAGTTCTGTATATTTAGGTAATTATTATATTGGCCTTCCTGATTCTTCATGTATTATAGCTTATTTCGGGCATTCGTTGAGTTTCACTCAATTTCACTGCCATTCAGTTAGGACTCCGGACAAAAGAATGAGTTTTATTGAATTTTATTTGGCCTCATGAACAAACCGAAAACCGAACCGAACCGAGGTTTTACTCCACCTGAAAAACCAAAACCGAAATCGAACAAGAAATTTAAAAACCTTCAGCTCTAAAACAAACAAACCTACACATTAGCGGGCGAATTAAACTTTGCTTGGTTATCACTATGACGATTTGTGTAAACAATCTCCAGTTGGAAATTCGGTCTTTTGGGGAAGCATCTCTAAGAGAATGACATTTGTTATTTGAGTCTGCTAACTTCTACAGAAAATTAATCCAGCACAGCTGAATGAAATAGACGTGGGTGATTAAGGGACATTCTTTAGCTGGACTGGTCGGTCGCACAGGTTATGGCAGACCTCGGCAATCTACAGCCAAGTCGATGTCTTTCGAGTTTGCCCCGTCATGTGGCCGGGTAGCCTTTAAGGTGTAAGGAACGCCATAACGTGACTCTGGTAGCCAGATTGGTAAAGCTCCTAAACTATCCGAATTTGCTGCATTGCGTTTTTCTGCTATATCAGGATTTATACCATGATTACCTATTCTACTATACATGAAAAGCCTATGACATAAATTTTAGCTTTATACACCAACCGTGGTGAACACGCCAGCAATGGGATTTCCGTTGTTAAAATTTACACCTACTGTGGAACCACATCCAAACTGACTTTTGGTGACGTCGACCTGAATGCGAACTTGTCTAAATTTATCGCACGTCGCCTCGCGAAGAGTGAGAGAAAAGTGGAAATTATTTATTACGTTTTTAAATGAGTTTACCCCATAAAACACCAAAAATTAACAAACATGCATTCTCTCATGTTAATAAAGCATCCATAACTCGAAACAGTGTGTTATTATGTTATTAAGATGAAAAAGGCCCTGTTTCTTTTTCTATTTCGTTTCGGTGAATAAATTGACAGCGGAAGTACCGCGCACCGATGCCCGTGTAAACAAAAACAAATTCGCACGTATGTAGGGCTGCTGCTCAGTAAAATTGAGAAAAAAATAATAACGACTCTTAATAATCCGACGATCATGGTACAAATAAAATATACCCATAGTAGCTTGGTGTACCAAATGTTCACCACTCGTGGTGAAGTGGTATAAACCGCGCTCCGAAGATGCACTAAGATGCACAGGTCTCAAAAATATTCTGTAGAATATATATATAGAATATACCAATAGTAGCTTGGTGTACCAAATGTTCACCACTCGTGGTGACCATTTGGTACACCAAGCTACTATGGGTATACTCTATTATAATATTAGAACGTTCCTTTTCATGTTCTATCGGTCGATAGTACCTGAGTATGTGTGATTTCTGAAATAAAACCTTCAGCATAATAAAATAATTAGAACGTTTCTTTCCATGTTCTATCGGTCGATAATACCTGAGTTTGTGTGATTTCTGAAATGATTGGTCTGTCTGTTTTCATTTGCAATGCATTTTGGGTCCGTATACCGAATTTGGTCCAAATCGGCCCAGTAGTTAGCCCGTTGCTAAGGGGGCGCTCTGGTTGCTAGGGAAGTCACGTGGCGACACCATTGACCTGTCCGTTTTCGTTTGCAATGCATGTTGGGTCCATGTATCAAAACTGGTCAAAATTGGCCCAGTAGTTTGCCCGTTGCTAGGGGCGTGTTTTACTTGCTATGGTCGTCACGTGACATAATCAGTGACCCATTACCCTCTCCCCCCCCCCCCCGCCACACACACACACACTCAATATATTAAGGGTCCCTTGACCCTATGAGGGTGAAAGCAATGGTGGAGAGCCATCACTTGTTCTAGCATCCGAGTATCCTTGAAAAAATGTAACCTTATTTGTCCCCGGTTCCTTTGCCAAAAATCCCTAAAAGTTTAATCAGCCAGAGTCATTCTCGTGAAGTCTCATCTCGTTAATTACTTCCTACGTTAAAAAAAGTGTGAAATTAGTATAAAGGACTCACGAGTTTCGACGTCGGCTTCGCCTCCGTCTCAACTCGGGCGCCTCCGGCGCCTTCGTCCTTTATAATAATAAATTTTAAAATCGTCTGCGTTGAGTAAAAGGTTAACTATAAGTAGACTCGTACCCCTTCAACTCTGAGTCCCATCCTTGTCGATTGGTAGAGAGAATACTTCCTCTTTGGGCCAGATATGTTACATTCAATTGATAGGAAAATTCAGTATCCCAAATCAAGACCGAATTACGAAAACGGTACGAAAATAACATTTCAAATTCAATGTTCTTGTATTTACTTTCCGACTGAACGATTCCACCCTTGGTGTGGGGAGAAAAGTTGAAAGATAATTTCTACCTCATTGCGACCCAGTCGCGATCCATTCGAAATCCTCTGTCTGCTCTTTCCTTGTAGCACCATCAACCTCTGTCCCTGCAACACTAATGCACTCACCCAACCGCGTGCTAAAATTCACTTACACTCACCGAAATCAAGTCATTTAGTTAGAGCATCTTATTTGTTAGGGTCTTACACCGCAACATTCAAATGGAAACCAGATCATTCCGGATTCTACATCATGGTGTGTCTAGCCAGTTGCTGTTTTTTGTTGTTTTTGGGGGTTATTGTTGTTGTTTTGGGGTGGTGGTGGGCAAGCATGCTATTCGGAAGGCCGCTTCTGCACTTCGGGTGCCTGCCTCAGGAATTTTTTGTGAAATTAAGTGCTCAAACAGAGATTAGTCCTTCTAGTATGCTTTGGCCTATAATGGAGACCATTTTAGGGTTCCTTGTTATCTGAAACCAGCGTTGGGTCAATGTTTTTTTTTCTTTTTGTGGGGAGTGGTGCTAAAGATTTTGAGTGGTTACACCCCCCCCCCCCCCCCCCCCCATTTTCTCCTCAGGCCGCCACTAAGCCAGAGAAGCATACAGAAACACAGTTATTGATTTCATGCGTTGAGTGAACCAAGTGTAAAAGCTTGACATCCAGATTCAGTTTATCTGCTCACACCCGAATGCAAAACCGTTGTGCAAGCCTACGGCTACCAACAGGCTTTTCACTTCGGCTGAGAGCACACAGAACGAATAATACTCTTAACCCTTTACCCAACGAATCGCCCGCATCCGCCCGCGTAATATGCAAATTCAGCAGTTGAAAAAATATTATTTTTCAAAAAATTTCAACAAAACCATATCATGTGACCCCTCGTTGGAACGAGCTCGTCGAGCTCGTTCCAACGAGGGGTCACATGATATGGTTTTGTTGAATTTTTTTGAAAAAATTAAAAAAATTATATTTAAAATAATAAATTTTGATATCGTCTGCGTTGGGTAAAGGGTTAAATCAGTTGGGTTAAATATCAACCCAAATCAACTGGGTTCAGTGAATATGAATGCAATTGAGTGTGGATGTGGAGCATGTATATCTCAGAATGAATGATCCGCCAAACCGTGGGTAATAACCCAGCTGCCCGTCCTTCCCATTTAAGATTTATGATTTGAAAGGAAAAGTGACCAACAAGATCTGTCGAAGTCCAGACACATTGCGCAGATGGTTTTAAATAACGTGGAATTCTGATCAAATACATTTGATTTTTTCACCGAAGAATGTAGTAAATCACACAGATAGAAGAGTAATTATTAACAATTGGTTCTTTTTGTGAATTATTATTATTCTTTATTGGTGCTTTACGCCACGTCAGCAGCTACGACTATATCGTGGCGATAAAGTATGTCATTTTTTTTTAAAGTCCATTATCCACCATGCAGTAACTAAAACAGAGTCGTTGAAATATGAAATGTGAAGAATAAAACTAAGGAGTGTGAAACGTAAGGTGAAGGTTAGACCAGTTGTACAAAAATACTATGTGAATCAACCTGTGAAATAGATATGGATAGATGAGAATTTAAAAAAGTAAAAACAATTTAAAATTTATTAAAAAGGTTGATTTCCTTCAGAAACGACAAAACTTTATGTGGATTTGTATCGCAAAATTGGTCTCGAAGACACAACATTAAATACTGTCGTCTTACAAGATTAAAATCCGAAAAACGTAAAAGAATGTGTTTCAAGGACACCACATGCTGGCAGGGAACACACTCTGGTAGCATATTACGCTCTAGCAAAAAGGAATGTGTGTGTCGTGTATGACTAATATGATATCGTGTCAAAACTGCAAGATCCTTTCTACAAAGGTTACTAGACGGGTAGTGATCAGAAATAGTTGGTCGGAAGCGATAGGCCTCGTTATTTGTCGCTCTGTCCCAGTCCGCCTGCCACACAGATTTGATGTAATTATTGATATGTGGTTTTAAATCACTGAAAGGAATGTTAAAATCAGTTACAGGCTTTGTTAAAGTCTGTTTTGCTGCACTGTCTGCTCTGGTGTTACCGGAGATACCTTCATGTCCAGGTAACCAGCAAAACACGATATCGCATTGGTCAGACACAAGTCCATTTAAATCTTCACGCGGCTTGATAATTTGAGGGTTTGTCAACTTGGGATTAAGAAGAGCCTGACACAGGAAAGAGAATACCAGAAAACAATGCATTTCTGCACTTGCCTGTTCTTGATCTGTTCTAGAGCAAGTGTCAAAGCTCTTGCTTCAGCTGTGAAGATGGAACTATTGTTTGGAATCCTGACTGAGGTCGAGGGATTATTATTTACTACGGCTGATGCATTTTTGTCACCGTCTTTGGATCCATCTGTATAAAACTGTGTATAACCTGCATAACGGGATGCTATTTCTGCATATTGTTACTTGAATTCTCAAGAGTTAGTATGTGACTTTCGTGAACTTGTTAATTCTAACATAACATTAGGTTTTGTCATCAACCATGGCGGCGTGTGTGGCACACGGTTTTCTGCTACAGATTCTGAACTAATATTAGCTAAGTCCATATGTGCTTTGAATCGAAGGCCCAAAGGGCAAATACGTTTAGGATTTCTTGTATAAATATCGACATTGTCTGGGTTCATGACACATTTATAAGCTGGATTTGAAGGATTGCCGTAAAGTTTTGTTACATATTGCATCGACATTTTCAGTCTGCGCTTCTCAAGAGATGGTTCGTTCGCTCTACCGAAAGTGAATCAATAGGAGACTTTCTGAACGCACCTAAACTTCTACGGATACCACTACTATGGATGGTGTTGAGCGGTGTAAGGTATGACCTTCGTGTCGAACCATATTCTACACAGCCGTAGTCAAATTTCGATCTTATAGTTGTTCTGTACAGACGAAGTAACGTTTGTTGGTCAGCAGTCCAATCAGTATTTCCAACAAGTTTTAAAAGATTGAGAGCTTTGTTGCATTTCAATTTAAGTTGTTTTATATGAGAGGTACAGTTAAGTTTACTGTCAAAGAGCAAACTGAGAAATTTCACTTCTTTTACAAGTTTTATTGGAGTTCCGTCAGTTTTTAACTCCGGACCAAGATGGTGTTTCCGACGTTGACAGAAATGGACACAATTTGTCTATGTTGTGGAACTTTGAATCCATTTATTGTTGCCAATTTATGTATTTTATTAAGACACAACTGAAGATTCCTCTCGATTGTATTCATGTTTTTGAAATTGAAACATATTAAGAAATCGTCTACATACAAAGATGAATCGATCATATTTTCAACCTCCTCTATTATGTTGTTTATTTTGATTGAAAATAAGGTACCTGATAAAATACTTCCCTGGGGAACCCCCAAATCCTGGCGGTGCCAATCCGACAATATCGAACCAACTTTGACGTGGAACTGGCGATCCCCCAAAATGTTTTTAATAAAAACAGGCATTCTTCCTTTGAGACCCCGGTTGAATAAATCTTTTAAGATACCATACGACCAGGTAGTATCATATGCCTTTTCCAGATCAAAGAAAATGGCGACCGCATGTTCTCCTCTGGCAAAAGCATTTCGTACAAACGTTTCAAGTCTGATCAAATGATCCAGAGTGCTTCGCTGATTTCTGAAACCACACTGCACATCAGCCAGCAGATTATTTGATTCCAGAAACCAAACGAGTCGGTCATTGGTCATCCTTTCCAGGGTCTTACACAGGTAACTTGTGAAGGCAATTGGTCTATAATTACTTGGATTAGTGTGATCTTCATTAGGTTTTGGAATGGGAATAATTATCGCCTCACGCCAACAGGGTGGAAATTCACCAGATGTCCAAATGTTGTTTTAAATATTCAATAGCAGATGGAGAGATGTCTTTGGTAGATGTTTCAGCAGTTGATGATGTATTTCATTTGGTCCAGTCGCTGTATCATTGGCTTTTTTAAGTGAGTTGTTAAGTTCTTCAAAAGAAAACGGCTTGTTGTAGCCTTCTAAATTGTTTGATGTAAAATTGAGTCTTTTTTTCTTGATCTTTTCTAAGTTTTTTATAAAATCGGGATGACAGTTTTCAGAGGAAGATTGCTTAGCAAATGTTGAAGCAAGTTTATTTGTAATTTCCTTTTTAGATGTGAGGTTTCCATCATTTGTTTTAATATGTTGAATACTAGGTATTTGTTTGTTTTTTATTTTCCTGATCATTTTCCAACTATTAGAAATTGGGGTGTTTTGGTTCAATTTTGAGACAAATTATTCCCATGAAGATTTCTTTTTCTGTTTGATAAGTCATCGCGTTTTTGCTCTATTGATTTTTAAATCATCTAGATTTTTTGCTGTTGGTGATTTATTAAATTCCCTTTCGACCTTCTTACGATCTTTTACTGCCTGTTTAAAATTGTCATCAAACCATGGCTTTCTGAAACGTTTCGGATTTGTCGAGGTCTTCGGGATAGTTTTGTTTGCTATCCTTATGAGCTGACTTGTGAAAGTTTCGACTTGGTGAGCACCTTTATCCAGCTCCCCCCCCCCACCTCCCAGTGAAAGCTCCTCCACAGAAAGGGGTTTGAAAGTCATCCAATCCGCTTTTTGGAAATTCCACTGGAGGCCTCTCCCATCCTCCGCAGGGAGAATACTCTCAAGAAGGATTGGGAAGTGATCACTTCCACGCAGGTCATCCTCAACTTTCCAAGACAAATCAAGGAACAGTGAAGGAGATGTAATTGAGAGGTCAGTTGGCGTGTATGTTCGTGATGCAGGATGAAGGTAGGTGTCTGACCCGTCATTGAATATACACAGCGAGAGCTCCTCCACAGAAAGGGGTTTGAATGTCATCCAATCCGCTTTTTGGAAATTCCCCTGGAGGAATCTCTCATCCTCCGCAGGGAGAATACTCTCAAGAAGGATTGGGAAGTGATCACTTCCACGCAGGTCATCCTCAACTTTTCCAAGAGAAATCAAGGAACAGTGAAGGAGATGCAATTGAGAGGTCAGTTGGCGTGTATGTTCGTGATGCAGGATGAAGGTAGGTGTCTGACCCGTCATTGAATATACACAAATTTAAATTTGCAATCAAATCTTCCTGTTGTTTACCCTTCATGTCCAGAGTGTTGCGCGAACCATTCCACAAAGGGTTGTGTGCATTGAAATCACCCATTAAAAGGAAAGGCGTTGGCAACTGGTTGATTAAATTTTGTAGTTCATTAAGATCAAGAGTAGAATTTGACGAGAGATAGATGAAACACAAAGTTACTGTTTTATCGTACTGCCACAGCCTGCAGTTTAACATGACTGTGCATAATATCGTTTCTGACCAGGATAGAGGTACCACGAATATGTAAATCATTTGAATCCGCATAATGATCATACGAAATGTACGATCTGAGATCCTGTGGTTGCATTTCTTTTATAAGTGTTTCCTGCAAGCAAAAAGCCACAGGTTGATGCTTTTGGCACAGTAAACGTATCTCATTAAAATTGGCTTGAAAACCTCGACAATTCCATTGGATTATGGTATGTTTATTAGCCATAACTGGTACGTATGATGGTTGTTGTTCCGGTGTTTTCTTTTTTTGGTAATGCCCTCACCAGAGATTCACCCCGATTAAATTCTTGGGTGAGTGGTGTCGGCCAGCTCTAGCTTTTGTTACTTCAGGAAACTTTGTTCACAAACAACGCCAACCCAATTTCACTTTTTTTCGATTTTTGCCTCCGAAAAAAAAGCATTTGGTCCCTCATTGGAACCAGATTGTCCAGCTCGTTCCAATAAGAGGCCATTATCTATAGTACGTTGAGAGTGTATTATCACTAAATCAGCAATAGTTGCAAATTTGTTGCAAAGCATAACAAGCACACGCAAAGTTCCCGCCAATGGGCCTACTGGTTAAACCCAGAGGTCCATAAGCTGAAACATTGCTGGTGTTTTCTTGTCCATGTGTACATAATTTGAAAGTGATACTTTGGAAGCCAACTCCACTCCGCGGATGATTTAGTTACAATCCACTCTCCACGTACTATATTTTTCGAGGCAAAAATTAACTTTTTAAGTTATTTAAGAAATGGTATTCCTATAAGATGAGCAGTTAATCAAATTTAGGAGAATTCAGTTCAGTTTTGCTCCCGAGACTAATTGACCAATGTTACGACGTCGGCTGCTGACGTCACGCATTTATTAGATGCGTTGTGCATTATTTTTACGAGATAAGCTGTTTAATGGCGATTTTGTGATCAACACTGCTTCCCGATAAAGGGTCAACAAGGAGTCCATACACGGAACTACACGCGTGTGTGAATGGTTAATCGATATGGCACGAGTGCCAGCACGGAAGGATAGAACGAGGGGCCACAGGCCTCGAGTTTTATCCTTCCGCGATGGTACAGTTGCCATATCGATTAACCCATTCACACACGCGTGTCGTTCTGTGTTTATTACACGCCTGTGCGTCTATAAAACAATTATTAAAAGGACACTCAACAATTCATTTGATAATTATCACCAAAAGGAACACATTTTGTCGTCAACCAAACTTGCGAAGGGAACCTGTGTTACTCTTTCGTCCTCTGAGTTCCAACTGGCACATAGAACACATTGGAACTCAGGGGACGACTTTTAGCTATCGCTAGGGATTGACATTGTAATTGCGGTACACGATTTGTAGAAAATTTCAGGGAAATTTCGCTTCTTTATAAAATAGTCCCTCAACGATTTCTGTTCCACAAATCTGCGGAACAGATTTTTATTTTCCGCACGGTTTAGTTTGCTGTAGATAGGGATTTCATAGAAGAGGCGTGTAATAAATATGTGAATAGAAACTTCTGAAGTTCGATAAATATACAGTACGTGGAGAGTGGATTGTGACGAAATCACCCGGGGAGTGGAGTTATCACCCAAAGTATCACTTTCAAATTCTGTACATTTGGATAAAGAATACAAGCAATGTTTCAACCAATGGACCTCCGGGTTATACCCGGAGGTCCATTGGTTGAAACATTGCTTTTACTTGTTATGCTTTGCAACAAATTTGCAATTATTGCTTGGGTGGAATCTCCACTCTGTGGGTGATTTAGTGATAATACACTCTCCACGTACTGTATAATCGCGTGCAATAAAACCCGAAATATGAAAAAAGAAAACTTACCGGTCTACTTATTTATTTTTTCGATCTTTGATAGCTTTTTGAGAATGCGACGTATCGAATGCCGGGAAAACATTCGATGTCGCTGAAACGCTTACGATGCGTAGGAAACATTTAGAATTTGGTGCGGGGCGTGGCGCACGATCACGGAGGGCTACCCAAAGACAGATATTATATCAGTGATTGCTCAGGTGCCTAAGTTTTCAAGGTAGATGGAACACCGTGGACGGGTCACTTTCCACGGGTGTACTCCCATTTCCGACATCTCTGACTGCTTCCGACTGCAGCAGTTTCATCAAAAAGATGTCCATACCATAAAGTGTGTACAGTACCATACCTTTCATCCCTATTCACCATCAGATGAGCATCAAACACGGGTGATTCTTTTGCCACTTGCAAATCGTGTGTGGCGTATCAGGACCACTGGGAGGACCGGTCGACGGAGATTGTAGCCCCCCCCCCCCCCCCCCCCCCCACAAAAAAAAGAAAAAAAACAAAACATCATCTACATGCGGCATGAACTTATGTAGCTACAGACTATAGATAAAATACCAGTTTAAAATGAGGATATGACGGACTTGAAGTAAGACCTCGCTAAAAGATTTCCTCATGGCTTCTTAATTATGATGAAAGACGAGCTGACACGTTTTTGACTCTAGATAATTTGTAGTGAAATTGGTCGGGCTTAGATAAATGTAGTGAGCAGATTGGTCGAGAGCAGTGGTCGAGCCATGATGGTAAACCGTCAAGACCAGCTAGAATAAGATCAAATGATCGGTTAGGCAGGAATAGGCAGAACTCCAAGATTTTGGAAAGATCAGGGTCAAACAAACAGTTGTGTGTTGTATCTTGTAATTTGATGTGCTCATTTTAAATAAAGCAACGTTTTAAGGTCCTTCAGCAAAAACATGATTAAGGAAACATTCGTGCCAAATAAAATGAAATTGAGGTATTGCTGGGCGCATTCATATGCAACCGAACACACTCTCAAAACATCCACCCCTCCGCCCTATTGTAGACTTTTGTTTCCTTGAGTAACCACTTGCCCTAATAAAAACCAACATATCGGCGTTACAGTGTCAATGACGTCACAACACACTGCAGTCAACAATCACAACCCATGTGGCACCGCACACCGCAATGCGGTATGGCGTATTTTGCGTGTCCCTTACCTGGGTCCCCAAATAAGGCCCGATCTGATCCCAGCTTCATATACCACCCTTTCCAAGCAAAACTGAAAAAACAGTATTACGTCTACCAAATATTAGTTAAAGAGCTTTCGCGTAAACATCCTAAACAAACTTGCTCTAATAGAGCGTCATCTTCAATAATGTTGAAGAAAACAAATGGAAAACGGACCCATTTGAAAGTTCATTTTTGCATAACTACTGATGCAGATGTAGTAGGGGGTGTGTCACTCCCGCCCAATACATTTTCCATTTGGGACATTTTCATCGCTTTCGGATTGGAGTGCAAAATATGGATTTGTTATTGCCAGTAGTCATATACTCTCTTACAAGACCCAGAGGTGGACAGGTCCGCCGGGAAAATTTCCTGCTGCCCGCCCCCTCCCCCATTTATAGGGTTCCGCCTCGGCGCCCCAAAATTGATGTAGCCCAACACCTGTTGGTACGTGATATTTCGCGAAAATGATCAAATGGCGAAAAGAATCTAATTGCATTGTCTATAGACTGTCGATATATAGTTTTCTATGGGGACTTCCAGGGACGGCGGAAGCTCCAAAAAAGTGTGGGGGGGGGGGGGGCACACTTGTTTTCGGGGTAACTGAAGGGGTGTACACATGCGCACGATTTACCATAGTCCAAACTTGGACCCAAAGTCCGTAATGTAATTGTTTGGTTTGGTACGTCCAAAGGACGTACCAAACCAAACTAGATGGTGTCACTTGTGTGCAAAGCACACTATAGTGTATCCCCGCATTTGCATCCTTGACTTTGTATGAATGCTTGATACAAAGAAGAAATGTATTATATGACACACTAAAATCATATTGAGTGGCACAGGTGACACAGCTTCGTGCGCACCTACAGACTCCACTGCAACATTTGGGCCTGGTTTTAGCGTTTCGAATTACATACATGTACCCTGGGAGCCTTTCGCCGGAAACGGTCTAAGAAAACATGAAAGTGGCAACGGTGGCACCCCAAAAATCCGAAACCTTCGTGCACATCTACAGACCCTACTGCAACTTTTGAGCATAGTTTTAGCATTTCAAATTACATACTCTGGGAGCTTTTCGCCGGAAATGATCTAAGAAAACACGACAGAAAAACGGTGGCACCGCCACGTGGCATCTGAAAAATCTGAAACCTTTGTACGCATCTACAGACCTTACTGCAACATTTGAGCATGTGTTAAGCATTTCGAATTACTTACCCTAGGAGCCTTTCGCTGGAAACGGTCTAAGAAAACACAAAAGTGGCAACGGTGACACAGCCACTTAGGCCCCAAAAAATCCAAAACCTTCCTACGCATTTACAGACTCTACTGCAACATCTCAGCATGGTTTTAGCGTTTCGAATTACATACTCTAGGAGACTTTCGCCGGAAACGGTCTAAGAAAACACGAAAGTGGCAATGGTGGCACAGCCACGTGGCACCGGAACAATCCGAAATCTTTGTGCACATCTACAGACCCTACTGCAACATTTGAGCATGGTTTTACCATTTTGAAATACATACTGTAGGAGCCTTTCGCCGGAAATGGTCTAAGAGAACATGAAAGAGGCAACGGTAGCACAGCCACGTGGCACCCCAAAAATCCAAAACCTTCGTGCGCATCTACAGACCCTACTGCAACATTTGAGCATGGTTTTAGGATTTCTAATTACATACCCTAGGAGCCTTTCACCGGAAACGGTCTAAGAAAATGTGAAAGTGGCAACAGCACAGCCACTAGGCAGCTGAAAAATCTGAAACATTCCTGCACATCTACAGACCCCACTGAAAGATTTGAGCATGGTTTTAGCGTTTCGAATTACATACCCTAGGAGCCTTTCGCCGGAAACGGTCTAAGAAAACACAAAAGTGACAACGGTGGCACAGCCACGTGGCACCTGAAAAATCCGAAACCTTCGTGCGCATCTACAGACCCCACTCCAACATTTGAGCATGGTTTTAGCGTTTCGAATTACATACCCTAGGAGCCTTTCGCCGGAAACTGTCTAAGAAAACACAAAAGTGGCAATGGTGGCACAGCCACGTGGCACCTGAAAAATCGGAAACCTTCGTACACATCTACAGACCCTACTGCAACATTTGAGCATGGTTTTAGCATTTCGAATTACATACCCTTGCAGCCTTTCGCCGGAAACGGTCTAAGAAAACACGAAAGTGGCAATGGTGTCGCAGCCAGGTGGCAGCTGAAAAATCCGAAATCTCCGTGCGCATCTACAGACCCCACTGCAACATTTGAGCATGGTTTTAGCATTTCGAATTACATACCCCAGGAGCCTTTCGCCGGAAACGGTCTAAGAAAACACAAAAGTGGCAACGGTGGCACAGCCACGTGGCACCTGAAAAATCCAAAACCTTCGTGCGCATCTACAGACCCCACTGCAACATTTGAGAATGGTTTTAGCGTTTCGAATTACATACCCTAGGAGCCTTTCGCCGGAAACGGTCTAAGAAAACACAAAAGTGGCAACGGTGGCACAGCCACGTGGTACCTGAAAAATCGGAAACCTTCGTGCGCATCTACAGACCCCACTACAACATTTGAGCATGGTTTTAGTGTTTCGAATTACATACCCTAGGAGCCTTTCGACGGAAACGGTCTAAGAAAACACGAAAGTGGCAATGGTGGCGCAGCCACATGGTAGCTGAAAAATCCAAAACCTTCGTGCGCATCTACAGACCCCACTGCAACATTTGAGCATGGTTTTAGCATTTCGAATTACATACCCTAGGAGCCTTTCGTCGGAAACGGTCTAAGAAAACACGAAAGTGGCAATGGTGGCACAGCCACGTGGCACCTGAAAAATCTGAAACCTTCGTGCACATCTACAGACCCTACTGCAACATTTGAGCATGGTTTTAGCGTTTCGAATTACATACCCTAGGAGCCTATCGCCGGAAACGGTCTAAGAAAACACAAAAGTGGCAACGGTGGCACAGCCACGTGGCACCTGAAAAATCCGAAACCTTCGTGCGCATTTATAGACCCTACTGCAACATCAGAGTATGGATTTAGCATTTCGAATTACATATCCTACGAGCCTTTCGTCGGAAACGGTCTAAGAAAACACAAAAGTGGCAATGGTGGCACAGCCACGTGGCACCTGAAAAATCTGAAACCTTCGTGCACATCTACAGACCCTACTGCAACATTTGAGCATGGCTTTAGCGTTTCGAATTACATACCCTAGGAGCCTTTTGCCGGAAACGGTCTAAGAAAACGTGGCTACGGTGGCACAGCCACGTGGCACCCGAAAAATCCGAAACCTTCGTGCGCATCTATAGACCCTACTGCAACATCTGAGCATGGATTTAGCATTTCGAATTACATATCCTACGAGCCTTTTGCCGGAAACGGTCTAAGAAAACACAAAAGTGGCTACGGTGGCACAGCCACATGGCACCCGAAAAATCCGAAACCTTCCTACATATCTACAGATCATTTAGCAACACCCTAGTGTAATTTTAGAACTCTGAATTACATAGGTTGGGACTATTCAGCAAAAAAGTGAAAAAATAACGCATTTTTTAAGTGGCTCCACAGAAGCCACCTGGTGGTACAAAAATTTAAAAGTTGTATTTTGGGGTTGCACAGACCCTATCGAACAACTGTAGAAAGTTACAGCGTTTCGAATTACAAAACCGGACGTACGGAAGTACGGACGTACGGACGTACGGCCGTACGGACGTACGGATGTACGGACGGAGATCATGACAATATCCCCGCATTTTTTAAAATGCGGGGATAAAAATTACACTACGGACTTTGGGTCCAAGTTTTACTATTACTATACATGTAGTCTGTGCTTATTATGGCTAGTTGCGAACTTGCGATGTGCAATATCTCAATATATAAAATGGACAGTGACACCGATATTATTATGTTGCTAATTTTGATAGAACTATATTACTATCTCCCACAGTCAATATGGCCATAGCCGTTGTGTACGTTATGTCAGAATATGTCCTGTTAGGGTACCCTTAATTGGTGAATAAAGTGGGGTGGGGCGTGTCCCCTGTGCCCTGCCCTCCCCGGCTCCGCCGCCCCTGTGAACTTCCATTGGCAGTCTACTTAGGGGACATTTCGATATAGCAGTATCTTGTCTTCCATTGATCTCTCAAATGAAAGGAAACAGCGTTCCCTCAATTTCAAAAATCAAACATTTCTCCGATTGGGCCGAACTATAATCTTCTCGAAAGGTTCCCCTCCCAAACCGGTAGAACCATTTTTGTCGAATGATCGATGAAGGTGATACCACAATGCCATCGAAACGTCAAATGTGGACTGCCATTGAGCATTTCCCGGTATTTTTTCTTGGCTCAGTCAACTCCTGACGAGACCGGATATTCTCCTTGGACTCCTGTTACAGACTAAAACTCTTATCTTCGACCAACTTATATTTGTTGATCGTAGCTGTAGGTTGATGTTTTGAACAAATGGTTGCGAATGGGAAACTGTAACCCAGTATAAAACCCTCTTTATCTCTAATTAATTTTACTTTCTTGTTTGTGATCTTTGAACATGTTAAGTGCTAGCACATGGTTATCCTGTTGTCGGGTTGATGTCTACGCCGTTTTCATCTTTTGGTAGCACGATTATTTGTCTTGGGGGGAATATTTCTGCCTGCAGAAAATGAAAAACTGCCTGCTCCCAACTCATACGTTAGTCTCTGAAACGTGTGTAAACTCTGTTTTATCATATTCACTCAACGCATTTGATCTGGTTTAACACAACTGATCTTAGAGTTTTACTACACGCTAAAAACTAAAGTGTTAAAAACTACACTTGAAGTGCTGTATTTAACACTTACTAAGTGCTGAACTAGCACCTTGTTCAAGTGTAGATATCCCAGAACTTGACAGGTGTTACAATAATACCACTTGACAAGTGTAATGTCGCGACACTTAAAAGGAAACAACGCAGATGACGCGGATCAGGCTCAAACTCTCGAGCTTGATCCGCGTCATCTGCGTTGTGTCCTTTTAATTATGTACCCACCATCCTTTTAATTATGTACCCACCAAGCGCAAATCAAATTATGGACGATTCTGGAAGAACCACCAATGCTAGACACATGGGAAGTGCCATCCATTCAAGTTTCAGACGTCTGCCGATTGTAATGTCTAAGTGCTTAAAACATTGCACTTTGAGAGTTAAAATCAAACCCTAAGAGTAAGAATGGGTTTAACACCTTGAAAGTGTCAGTTTTAACACTTTAGTTTTTAGTGTGTACATCCCCAGTAAACCCGAGAAAACACACTGATGTAAAACTAAGAATTGTCCTGGCCAGAGATATTAGAACTGAGGTTTACTCCTCGGAAGGGGAATTTTAAGATGCAGGTCCTGAAATTCAATCACGGTATCCTGAAAATTCATAGAACATAGCATCACTGATTACATGTCATAGTTTATGAAATTACGGGGAATATCTTCCGAGATTAGCTTCATCTTTGGCGCTATACTTGAATCTCGCGAACGGGAATTTCCAGGCAACTTTTTCTGAAAAGCAGTCCTAATGTCCAAGAAATTCAAAGACTAGAAACGGGAATGAAAGGTTGCGGATCGCAGTCTTTGATTCCCAGTTCCGTTCTATGAATTTCCCGAGTATCTGGACTGATATTTAGAAACGAGAACTGGTACATTGCCGATATTGTGACTGACTTTCAAAAACGACAACCGAAAAATTTCCGTTTCCGGGATTAAACCCTAATAGGAACCGGAACGGCTACCATTGTGCCTCTTAAATAAACTGCCAGATTAGCCTGAAGGCACACGAACACACTCGCCCACAGGATTGGCCCTATTTAAGGCCACTGATCTTATGAAGTTTTGCTTCATTTTCCACTAAAATATTTTCAGATATTCAGAATATGTCAGCTTGCATGTGTACTATAATGGACTTACTGTTTTCATTCTATTGGTAGTATGTGAATTCTAGCCTTTGTAACGCAATTACATGTACACGTTACACATTGTCGTCGGTTACACTCTTCATCTGGCGTGTGAGATATCAGTGTTGTTTTTCGTCTATTTCATGTTTCGTTTCGTTTTTATTTGTCACTCTAATTTATAATCTTCCGTCTTGAAACGTTCTTTACATCTTTGAAGATGACTCTGTTCTTGAATATGTGTCCTTTCTTGTTAGTTTTGTCGTTGCTTAACAAAGTTAAAGCCACTTAACTTTTAGTTTTTGAGTGAGACAAAAATCGAAATGGCTCATGCTTCCTGAATTTTTCTTAATTTTCGTACAGAATCTAATCATTTTATGATCCCTTAGCCGGATCTATTCATTAAATACGGTATCTGAATGGTTTTACGACTGGCTTTAAATACATGAAAAGCTCAAATATAAGCCGAAAAGGTGACGTTGTATCTAACCCACATGGAAGACGACACTTGAAAAAGTCCCCTGAATAACTAAACATTTTCATTTTTGTCATAAAACGTATAACTATTACCCCGCTCGTTGGAATTGGATGAACGGACTCGTTCCAATGAGGTGTCATAAGTTATGTTTTGAGGTCAAAAATGAAGAAAAAAAGTTGAACTGCCAAGTTTGTTAATAGCCCTGACCAGTTTTGACAGTTAGGTAGGTTAGCGGTGAAGCGACGGTATGAAAAATAAAATATTAGAATAGAAAAACAAAATCCTAGCCCAACGACTCTAGGTTTCTCTTGCATATAACCTGAACCAAACCAGTTTTTATTATTTTACGCGATTTTCGGGATTTTGCAGTATTTTTCTATTCTCGGTTTGGAAGCAGGGTCGCCGGAACGGCTCAAACATTGAGCCGACCATAACAACCAGATCCCTGTTTTTTTCGAATTGTTGCCATCGAATATGTGGGCAGAAAAAAAATGACAGTGCATGCAGTTCGTCTTTCGAGGAACATAATATGACAAAATTCCCTGCCAAATTGCCTTTGTCATATTATGTTCTTCGAAAGACGAACTTTAATGTGCCCCCCCCCCCCCCCCCCCCCCCCACAAACGTTTGGGCCCGGCGCGTCTGCCCAGTCTGCCATTCGTAAATCCGGCCCTGCTCCCAGAAAATGTTTGAAAAAAGACCTCTCTCAGACCCATTCTGGGGCTACTTCTTTAGTATTCCAACTGCTTGCGAAGCGGTTGGAATACTAAAGAAGTAGCCCCAAAATCTCCTCATCTTACATTAACTGGTCATTAATAGCCACCACTGTGTGCGCAATATTAAAAAAACTAGACGATCTATGCGCGCACTCTCTTCGGATATCCGCCAGAACAAAATTAAAAAATCATAGCCCTGATAGGGGTCTTCCCGTCTACCCAGCCGCTATTGTTCGGGTAGAGGTGTGAACCAGTTCTTGATTAAAGAGATGCCGACTATAGTTTTGTTCAATTTAGTTGGCTATTGTGTGGACTTTGAACTTGTAATTGAGAAGGCTGGGTGAATAGGAAATTGACAAAAACAAGCAAATTAAGCCATATTTCACTATTTATTGATCACACAAATTTTTTGTTACACAAATTAAAAATTATTTTTACGACTCTTAAAGGAACTATGGATGTTACTATACAAGAAATAATATAAATTAGACAAATAAAGCATTATTATTACATCTTTTAAAGGAACTATGATTATTAAATAATAAAAAAAATCATAAAAATAACATTTTTACATCAAATAATAATTAAATAAAAGTTGAATGACATTTTTGCAAACAAATATAAACTGCCCCTTTGTTTATCAGATTTAAGTTCGTTGCTCTATTAGGGCATTTTACTTTTCTCTTCCAAGTATGGTTTCCAGTGGCTTTGGAGATTAGTCTCTTCCTCGAGCACCCTGGAAGGGCTTTCGCAATCGAGTTTTTTCCGTTTTGGGGTGGGCGCGAGTGATTAAGACACTGGGGTTTGGTCGCGGATGGCTCTGTGTCTTGTTGATTTTATTGTCACCTTAGGGGGCGTTTTGGCTTTTACTTTGTCGGCGTACGTCGCGCTATCGGTTGGGCTAGCTGTCGCTGTCGCATTCACTGTTCCCGGTGATGTAGGCTCTGTTGCGTTAACAGAGCCCCCATTTCTTGGTGTGACCACCGAGTCCTTTTCAGTAGTGGTGCTCGGTGAATTTTGCTTGATAGTTTTTGTCTTCTTGACATGCCGATAAGTAGTCATACAGAAACCATTTTCGTCTTCAACTTCCACGGTTTCATTATTTTCACGGAACTCATTGGAGAGTTTCCTTTTCGACCGATTTTGGTTTGGTGATTTTTTCTGTCGCTGCGATTTGGGGATTTTTGCTGAATTTTTATCTAACTGAATTTCATCTGCCTCAGCGGGGGAAGCTGCGGCCGTATTGGTGGCTTCTTCTACCATGGAACGCAGCCAATTATCCTGGCTGGGGGTAATTAGATCTGAATCGATTTCAGATGACTCCGCCAGTGAACTGGCGGACGCAGGTCAATGCTGAACCTTATATGGGAATATAGACCAAATTCCCCAAGTATTATAAATACAAATTGACCAAGTATTGTAAATATCATTTAATAAAGTTCAACTGTTATGCGTGAAAACCAAGTTAACATCAACTCAGTCTTCCGATAGAACATCAGAGCACTGTTTTGATACAGACTGTAACTTGTGCTGTGGTGTTAATTAAAACTAGTGGGCTGGGTGAACGGGAATAACCCATTTGATATGAATTGCGTCCGGCTGAAGGTCGACCACAAAAATATCATGATCGGCAAATTGTTTGTCCCGACATTGGTCGGGGTGGTCGGGGTGGCTCCGGCGCCCCTGGCAAAGTATCGTGATTTCTTAAGCCTGGCTTAACCCTATACCCAACAAATACGAGTCAGTATTTGTTATTTAATGCTTTTTACATTTGTGTCATAAAGTGTCAAGAAAAACATATCATGTGACCCCCCCCCCCCCCCCACCCCCTCATTGGAACGAGCTCGTTCCAATCAGTGGCAACATGATGCGGTTTTCTTGGCTTTTTTGAAAAACAACTTTTTTCAACTGCTCAATTTTTAAATTATGAATGTTTATGATTTGTCAGGTGAAGAGATAATCACAAAGGGAATTTAAAAAAAAACTTATAGGAATTTTGTCGTGATTATGCGTCATTTCCTTTCAAAAAATGAAATAAAACTGGAAAGATATAAAAAAAATACTAATAAAATGTATACTTCAAAAGTACAATTTATTCGCATAAAAATGTGTGATAAATTTAATATATTTGTATGCAGTAGAAGATTGTAATTATAGACAAAAACATTCATCCTAGATTCGTGTGAATGAAATCTGGCTGTTCAACTAATAAGCCATAGGTGTTTAGTAAAAATACAATTAAAAGTATTGAAACAAAATGGGTTTTTTTCAGAGAATAATGTAACCATCTTGAAATAAAGAAAAAGCAAAACTTCCTCCATTCATTTAGGACGAGGAACTTTTCATACAAAAATCAAAGATTAGAGTTGTACAGGAGAAAATGAAATATAAAATCGAAAATCCTGCATTTATTCGGAAAGGCGTGTGCAAATGTTTACAAAATTAATTTTTTGGGCATTGTAGAAATTAGTTTTTTAATACAAAATAAGGATTTTAGTTGAAAAAAATGAATTTCCAAACAAGAAAATTTCGCTGCGTTAAAATGAGTTATAACGAATTTACTGAAGAATTACCAAAAATTCAGCTATCTATTTGTTGTGATTCGTAAGCTGCAATAAAGAAGAAAAAGAAACGAAGACGAAACGAAAAACGTTCCGACTGATAGAGATACTATATGATACAGTTTAGGCCCAAAATACACAAGGTGTCACATGCGACCACTTCATTTTTACACTTTATCCATCCCAGGGCCAGTACTACAGAACTTTTACAGTTGTATTTTCTGGAATTGTAATTTCTAGATATGACTTTAAATGGGTTGAAATAAATTATTAGCATTTTCAAAGATTTGGCGATTTGCAAAATGCAAATGATTCATTTTAGTCACTTATATTAAATAGAACGGCAAAGTAAACGCCGCAAAACCGACCCTACTGGACCCGCATTTTAACCAAGCATCCCATCAAATATAGGACTTAAGTTACCGTATCATACAGGTCCTATACTCCGACCCAGAAGGACCCAATACCACCATACAGCGCCGGACGCAAGAGGTCCATTGGATCTTCACCCTTAGAACGCTACAACCATTCGGCCTGAACAGAAAGGACTTCTTGTGATTATTATTTACACTTATATTAATAGGTAGAAAATACAATTCAAGAAAATACAATTGTAAACGTTATATAGTATTGGCTTCCAGTTTCATGACCGGCTTTCACCGAAACAATCTTTCTGGGGCAACGATTTGAAATTATATCAGTGAATAAATCTTTCAGGGCTGAGAAACATGGAAATATGCCGTGGTAACCCCCACGGATTTCCCAGTAGCAACGTCGAAAAAGACATAATTCTCTAAATCAGCGAATTACTTTACACCAAGGAATCGCTAACTTCATTAAAAAACATCAAAGAATTACCAAATAAGATCTTGTTATTTTCAACACGTATATTGTATTATATTTCTGATTTCACGTCAAATGTGGCGCCATTGGTCATGTGCTTGACAAGCTGGGTCATGTGTAGTTCCAAACATGAACAAAAACCGAGTGGCGTAATGTACGGAAACTGATAATATTTCATATTTTGCCTCAGGGACTGCTTCTGCGACAACCGGGTGATGGAAACCCGGATGAATAAAGTACAAAAACCCGAGGCACCACACGAAGCAGAAATTGGGAGACGACTCACTAAAGATTGACGCTTCTTGTCGAATCCCTCATCTTGACAGCAACTTGTTAGTCGTTAACTATAAAACGAGTGCATGCAATATAGATGGTTCAGAATAAGTTTAAACTAAAGTAGAAATTCATGATTCAAGTAGAAGTATGGAAAATATTTCTATATGATATCGCGCGTAACGCTGAGATTGCGCCCTGTGTTTTTTTAACCCGACAGGATCAGCCAAAAGAAATCTGGAAGACTAGCCATGCTCTTCGCAGTGACAGAAACGCCACGAAGATGACAGGGTGTGTATAAAGCTGATTTCTCCAGACTATGATGGCTACAGTCCAGATTCCTAAAATATTCCAGCTGCATTATCAAAGTCTGCTTTCGTCGAAGGCAGCCCTTGATTGTGTAGTTGGAATAATAGTAAATCGAGATTTTAATTAAAAAATGCCAAAAGTATTTGGAATTTATTTTTGGATAAATACGTGTAGCAGTTGTGACACATGGGCTTTCCAGCTTATTATTTAACCCTTCACCCAACGTAATGGCCAAAACCGACCAACGCTATTTACAAAAATCGCCAATTAATTTTTTATTATTTTTTCATTTTTTGTCTCAAAAACATAGGTTATGACCCCTCGTTGGAACGAGCTCATCGAGCTCGTTCCAACGAGGGGGTCATAACCTATGTTTTTGAGACAAAAAAAGAGAAACATTAGTTATTCAAGAATTTTGTTTGTAAGTGTCGTCTGCTTTTCAATGTTGGGCAAGGGGTAAATTAACACGCATTGGTCATAATGGGCTCCCAGCAGCCCGAATCGAGTACTAAACACCTCTGTAAAAACTGGATCACGAAACTAGGACAGAAAAAAGTGCAAAAGTTAAAGTGGTCTCAGAAGTCTCATCTCCAGGTCACACCTTGTGCATGTTGTCCTATACAGTTAAAACTAGAACTCCCTGTCACAATGAGCGCAGAAAATGCTCGTGAGTTAATGCGCTCTTTACTGCAGAAGAAGGAAGTTTGAAATACACAAGAACGTTTGCGGGGTGCACTACAAAAGTTAATGCGCTATTGGCGAGGTCGGTAGTGAAATCACGAAATATTCGGATCAAACAGGAAGAAAATATTGTAACTACAGTTTGTGGATGGTGGATTATTACTAATTCGCCTTTGGATAGATTTATCACTTAATAATTATTTACAATTTCTGAGGACAAAACACAAGATTTATTTATTATTTATTTATTGGTGTTTACGGTCACATATTTCTGCACAACGGCTAATCATGACCATGACAGTTTTACGGGTGGAGGAAGCCGGAGTACCCGGGGAGAACCACCGAGCAACGGCGAGCAACTGTCAGCTCCCCAACATACCAACTCCACACAAGCAGGATTAGCATTGGTTGAAGACAGGTGCACCATCGACGTGCAGTACGCCTTAGTACACAACGCCACCGCGCCCTCACTTGGGCAGTGTGGTGAAGTGTCATGCCCAAGGACACAACGCGGTTGGTGGGATTCGAACCGAGGACCTCTCGGCTTGCAGCTTGCACCTCTACCTACTGAGCCACCGCGCCCCCACAAAACACAAGAAGCACTTTACTTTTTGAGTGGAGAGGAAATGGCGGTGGCGTTCAGTCGTAATCCACCATCGTCATTCTGTATATGTCGTCGAATTGTAATATCTATTTACATCATTACATGTACATGTATCCCATTAGAGGTTTAGAATGATCGTAATGATGTTTATTTACTAGTTTGGAATTGTACAGAGTTGGACACGCTGTTTTTCTACGGGAATTGAGTTACGCTAATGGTGCAGTTTGATAGGGACAGAAGGGTTCATTCCCACTAGACCAATTCCTTTTAAATTCCCTTTAGACCAATTCCTACGAGGCCAATTCCCAAAAGACCAATTCTCCTTAGACCAACTGATGTGTTCTACTTTTAAAATAATTCTATATCAATAATTTGATATATTTATAAATATTTATAAATGTATTTAATGTTATTGATATTCAAGCCTGAAAATAAGCAGTCTGTCATTTGCAGAATGAGGTCCCCAGATGGTGAATTTGCTTATGCTATCCCATACAGTGGGCCAGTTTATCCTCTGGTACCGCTTTCTGTTTATGATTGAGACCTTGATTCAGGTTGAGGTTCACAGAGGGTAAATTTAGTGATGCTACCCTGCTGTGCAGGGTAGCATCACCAAATTCACCCTCTGGGGACCTCATTTTTTGTAAAATGTTATATGAACTGAGCTATGCTGAAATGTTATAAACCAATATTTTTTGTATGTTATGCATATAAATATTTTTTTATCAACTAAAGTGCTTATCAGTATATAAATGTTTTCTTAATTATCCTAAATCAACCCTTAATCAATAACAGTATGTAGTTGATCTAAGGGGAATTGGTCTTTTGGGAATTGGCCTAAAGGGAATTGGTCCAGTGGGAAGACACCGGACAGAAGTACACTGACTCAGCGTGCTATTACTTCAAAATAGTTCACAATATATTGACACGACTTCTAGTTTCAACTGTAGTAATCCTGAGGTCTGGGTAATTGAGGTGCCCTGGTCTGTCTAGTTAATAGCTTCTAGTTATTTACAACAAAAAAATTTGAAGGACCCATAGACAGGGTTGGGGTATTCGTATTCAGTATTCGTATTCGAATACAGTTTATCAAGTATTCACATGTATTCAGTATTCACTGAATGTTACGAATACATGTATTCGTATTCTTATTCAAATACATTAAAATTTGAGCTGTATTCATGAACACATTTTGAATACTTTTTGAATACTTTCTATATTTTGGAATTAAAGAACCATATACCGAATAAAAGGTTTTCACAGATCAACTTTGAAGCCCACGACTCCAGACAAGAAATTCACACCTCATATCAATATTAAAGACTTAATAATTCCTGATATTATTTGTATACCACCAAACACCTTGTCTGAAATTTATGCATTGAAAGCAGACAATAGACTTAATTATCAATTAACTTGTCACAATACAACCTATTTATGTAACAAAGGCCACATATCCTCATTGTTTTTAAAATTGTTGAAAACATGGACATGAAAAATAAAACAAAAAAAACTTGTGTTATTTTACACAGTTCAGTTATTCAATGATATTATATTCTAAAATTTTTGGATTTATTTAAACTTTTTCTATTTATCCATTATTTCACAGTGAAAACACATATTTATTTATTCCTGTTTAAGGTCACCTTTGTACAGCTCAGTATGTCTAATTATAATCGGTGAAAACACGTAAATATTATGAAGAAAATACTTCGGCTGTTAGCAAACTTTGAGCCAACAGACCTCCAGGTTTAACCGTGAAGTTGGCTAAAACTTTACCAGTCCTTTTTATTATGTGGTGTCATTGCAATTGATACTTAACGTTCAGGAGGAAACGCCAGTCTGTGATTTTTTAGAGGTAATCCACTCACATTTTGTGATGGTGTGTTCCCCTTTGGTCAATTCAACTTTGATCAAATCCACTTTGACCAACTCCATTTTGATCAATTCCACTTTGATCAATTCCATTTTGACCAATGTTGGTCAAAGTGGAATTGATCAAAGTGGAATTATTTGTACAAGGACCACAAATGGGTGTGTGTGTGGGGGGGGGGGGGGGGGGGGGGGTGATTCAAAGGTTGATAAAAAAAATCAGAATTATTTAAATGTTTATGTCTTAGTAACATCAGGGGTATGGTTATGATAGCCACTCATGGAATGTAGTTGTTCAGAAGCAGTAACTGCTTTCGCATTGCAATTATGTATCTTGTGTTTGGAACATCTCCAGTAGACTTGACTATTGGTAGTTGATGAATGAAAGGTTTTAGCGCGCCGAAGGCGCGCAGGGACGATGTGGGATTTACAAATCCCTTGCGACCCGGTTAACCTTATTTTTTTCCCTTGGATCACACAGGCCTAGCTTTCCTACTGCCCAAAATGGAGTCTGAGGGGGTTATGCACGCGGTTAGAATACCCGGCAGTTTACGTTGGAGTGTTAGATGGTCAATACTCAATCCCTCAACGCCTTTAAAACTCCTGGAGAGCGAGCTCTATTCGGTTCCAGTTCGGCGATGGTAGAGGTTTGAGTCCCACCATGGTGGCGAGCCAGAATGTAATGTTGTGCGATGGCAAGTTTAAGGGAAGAAGAGAAAAGAAAAACCAAACAGCAACGCCGGTTTGGTAGCGGCCCCGGTATATGACCATAGCGGTTACAAAAAAGAAGTGGAGAAAGCTCCAACAGTTTAGTTTTGAAAAACCGGGAGTCATCCATCAAGCCTTCTGGGAGATAGGATGCCGTATGTGATTTTGAGGTATCTGTTTATCCTTCGGGAATTCCAAATGGCCTCCTCCACCCCCACCCCCCCCCCCAAAAAAAAAAAAAAATTCTCACTGACACACACCCTCAAGCCCTTAAAAGGGCTGTTGAATCTTTATTCAAATGTTTATTTATATCACATGTACACTCGTTCCCAGCCAGACAAGCTTGTTTCAATCCTTGCCTAGCGTTTGGTGGTTTCTTGTATATGTTGCAGAAAGGTAGGTTGCACCAATTCCTCCTAGGCTTTGTCTACCATTTCCATGCATCTTCTTGATAAGAGTGTTGCAAGAAAATTTGAGAATGTTCAGTTAGAAAAGTTATAGGTAGAGAGAAAGATAGGTATCCGCTATTGTATATTGTGTCTGCTGTGTGATTGTTGCTATGGATGGGGTAAGGGGTGTGTTTCTTCGGAGCCCACTCCCCACACGCAGAGTTGCGAGGCAATCCTCGCAGACTCAATCCTAAAGATCTCAATGAGTAGCGAGGCAATCCTCACTGACTCCACGCAGTTTAATTCTATTGAGTAATTTTAATTTACTGTGGATTATTTTGTTTTTCTGTTTAGGGTTCGGTGTTCGTTCAGCTTCACCATTGATTCACTATCCTGGAGTATGTGGAGGGTGTTGTTATATAGATCTTATTAAACGCGTTTCAATCGCGCTTCAGCAGAGTTGCGAGGCAGTCCTCACAGACTCTATCCTAAAGTTCCCAATGAGTAGCGAGGCAATCCTCACTGACTCCACGCGATTTAGTTATATTGTATAATTTTTATTTTATTTTATTTTATTATTTTTTTTTTTTTTATTTTCTGGAAACTTATTTTGTTTTTCTGTTAAGGGATCGGTGTTCGTTCAGCTCATCCATTAATTCACTATCTTGGAGTCTGTTGAGGGTTTTGTTTTGTAGGTCTTTTAATCGCGTATCAATAGTTTCTATTTTTGCTAGCTCGTGAAGTTCCTTTATCGGTGTCCATTTCGGTTTGCATAGTGCCACTCGCAGGGCATAATTTTGAACCCTCTGTAGCTTCTGAATGTTGGTTTTGCTTAAGTCGCTTGTTATTATGGCACTGTATTCTAGTACCGGACGTATAAATGTTTTGTAGAGCTTGAGAAGCACATCTTTGTTTGCTCCCCAATTTCTACCTCTGATCATCTTCAGAAAATTGATACGTTTAGTAGCTCTAACCGTAATGGAGTTTACGTGACTGTTTAGACTGAGATTGCTATCTAGGATAAATCCCAAAAATTTGGCCTCTTTGTTTGCTTCTAGTTTGTGATCGTATAACTGGAGATCGATACTCGGGACTGGTTTTTTCCTTTGCTTTTTGAAGAACGTAACTTTTTGAGTTTTGGCGGCATTGAGTTTGATGCGCCACAGGGCACACCAGCTCTCAAGATCGCGAATGGTATCCTGTAGACGATTTTTAATTATGTTTCTGGACTTGCTGGCTGTCCAAATGCCTTTGTCGTCTGAGAACTGCGATAGTTCAACAAAGTTTTTCCCTACTTTTTCTATATCATTCACATATATTATGAAAAGAAGCGGACTTAGAACCGACCCTTCTGGTGTTCCCGCTTCGAGTATTACTTCCTCTGACACCTCGCGATTAACCCTCACCTTGATTTTTCGGTCAGTTAGAAATGATGATATGATCCTTAGAATTTTAGTGGGTAATCCCATTTTCGCTAGTTTATATCTCACGCCATTGTGCCATACCGATTCGAACGCTTTTTTCTACATCCAAGAAAAGCGCGGTTCCGATTTCGTTTTGACTAAATGCTGTTTTCATATAATCGACCAGTCTTTATACGTGTTCGATTCCCTCTTTCTGACTCCTATACGCTCTTTGCCATTTGTTGAAAAAGTTGATTGATTCGAGATAGCTGCGAAGTCTCGTAGTGAGAATCCGCTCAAATATTTTCCCAACACAGCTAAGCAAGCTGATTGGGCGGTAGTTAGAAGGGTTGGTAAGGCCTTTGTCGGGTTTAGGTATTATGACTCCCGTGGCCACTTTCCAGAATTTTGGGAAGTACCCACAGGAGAGACAGCAATTTAGGAGTTTGGTAAGTCTGCAGTAGAAGATGTTGGGGCACTGTTTCATTATTTTGTAAGAGACTTCGTCTTCTCCTGGGGACGAAGATGACATGCATTTTCTGATTATACCCATGACCTCTTCTACGCTTATTGGTTCGGTTAATTCATGGTCGTCCCCGTCTTCATGCCTTTGGTCGAAGTTCGGTTCATTGAAGATTGAGTTGTTATCTTGGACAAATTTATTTACTCGTACCTTAAAATCGTTGTCATATCTGTTCCCTTCTTGTGGACGATGTGCCTTCTTTAGAAGTTCGGCAAAAGCACTGGCCTTTGCCTTGTCGTCTATGGCCATAGATCCGTCGCTAGTCTTTAGAGCATTATTATTGGCAATTTTGCTCTTTTGGCCAGTAAGAGTTTTAAATGTATCCCAGAACCTCTTAGGTTCTCTCAGCCCATTTAGGTTTTCGGTTGCTTTTTCCCATCTCACGCGATTGTCGTTAGCTATGGCCTTTTTTACTTCCCCATGAAGGCGATTATACGCGGTTTTAAGTTCTGCTCTTTTCATTTGATTATTCTCTGATTGGTAAGCCCGGAAGGCTTTTCTTTTTTGTTTGATTATTTGAAGAGTTGTTTGGGTTATTCTGTTTATCCGCGTCTTTACTGTTTGCTTGTGACAGATTTCATCTAGTGTACTGTTGATAACCTCGTTAAGGTGGGTGCAGGCTTTTTCTAGTTCATGAACATTTGAGGGGTCATTTGCCTTTATTTTTACTTCGATAATGTTTCTGAAGAGGTTCCAGTCAATTTTTGATAGGTTCCTCCTATTCACGGGAGGATACCTTGCGGGACCAGTATTACATTTCAGAGTGGCGTGAACCGGCAGGTGATCACTGCCAAGATCATCATCTCCTACAAATATGTCTTGCATTTGGCTGGTTAGTGATTTGCTGGTGATAATCAAGTCTAGGATATCTGATTGTTGGAGTGGGTTGTTGCTTATGTATGTTACGTCTTGATCGTTATTTACCACGAATAGATCGAGTTCTTCAATGATGTAGAAAAGGGCGTCACCATTAGGCTCAGTCTTATGACAACCGAATACCTGGTGTTTGGAATTGAAATCACCCAAGAATATGCAGTGCTTGTACTTGTTGGTAAAAAATTCAAATACTTTACTGTCTACTTTTGCTTGCGGCTTGTTATAATATGATATGATGGCCACGTGTTTGTGGTCAAGTTCAATTTCAGCTGCAATCACTTCAGCATTGAGGTGGTCGCATGGTATTGACTTGTATTTAATCTCCTGCCTTATTAGCAGAGCGACACCGCCGCCTTTTTTGGGCGGGGCGATCTCTTCTAATAATATCAAAACCTCAGTTTTTGGTAGTTCAAAAGTCACTTCAATATATATATCTAAATATTAGTTGGCAAAATTCTTTGAAGCATGATTTGACAATAAAGCAAAAAGCCTGAGCACATGTACAACAAATTACCAAGCTGTTAGTGTGATGTACAAACACACACACAAAAGCCTGGGCACATGTTTACATGTAAAACAAATTTCCAAGCTATTAGTGTGATGAACAAACACACACATAAAACATCAAGCTGTTGGTCTGAACATTGTCAACACACAAAACAAAATACATACAATTATCAGTGCCTAATAACAAATTTGCGGACAAAAATCATCACAAATAGCTACTCAAATCAATATCTAATACTATCTTTTATCTTGTAAACAAATAAATCTAGAAAATTCAAAACAAACGAGCTCGTTCCAACGAGGGGTCACATGATATGGTTTTGTTGAAATTATTTGAAAAATAATGTTTTTTCAACTGCTGAATTTGCATATTGCGCGGGGGGATGCGGCCGATTCGTTGGGTAAAGGGTTAAGTTTATTCACCAATGCCGGCGTATGGAGCAGTGGTTGCGATGCGATGAAAAGAGAAAAGAGATTCTTTTCGACTGAGTTCCAAATTTCGACACGATGTGTGGCCTTAAATTTAAGACTTGCCACAACAGCAAAATCAATAGACCGCAGCGAGAGATATTTGGGAATTGAAATAAAACAAATGGTCACAAATTTGATGCAGCATGCCATATTTCTCAAAATATGGAACGGTTCAAGTTGAACACTCCGCACTCTGTTGTCAAAATATCGCAATTTCAAGCTTCATATTTCTCCCATAATTCAACTGGGAATTTAACCATATCAGTCGTGTTTGAAAAATCTCAATGTGCTTTGTCAAACAAGATTGCATTGGTTTTGGGGATTATAAACCATTTAGCGGAAATTGTCGTGTGAAATTTCTTTTCATTCTTAGTTTAGGATGCACTCTAGGTGCACTTGCATTCGGGCTTTATTCTTTAGTGTCAGTATCACAATTTAAAGTCTTCATATTTAGTGGAATTAAGATTTTCCTTGTTACATTTTATTGGCGAGTGCCTAATGGCACTCTCCCATAAAATGTAACAAGGCAAAAATACGTGTACATATTTTGATTGTCAAAGAATTTCTTTTTATTCCTACGTTAGGGTGAACTCTTAGTGCACTAGCATTCTATATCATGAGCAAGGTACGCAGTGACCTTCAAAAAATTATTTAAATATTTTATAATCTCATTTTAAAGGGCATTTTTCGATGCAGTTATTCTCTATCTCTTGCCCATCTTTTACAAAAAAAACTTTTGAGAGTTTTTTTCATTTCTAGTGTATATGAGCCGAGACCTGAAATTTTGGTATATCGTATCATGAAAGAAATATGAGTAAACTTGATTTTACACCAAGATTACCTGTTCTGCTATATTGTAAAAGCCTGTGACATAAATTTTATCTTTACGCACCAATCGTGGTGAACACGCCTGCAATAGGATTTCAATAGTTACAATTTACACCTACAGTGGAACTATATCCAAGTTGACCTTTGGTGATCTCGACTGGATGCAAATGTGTCTAAATGCATCTTTCGTCGCCTCGCAAAGAGTGAAATGAAAGCGGCAATTATTTTTTTCGTTTTTTTCAGTGAGTTTACCCCATTAGATACCAACAATTAACTAACATGCGTTGTCTCATGTCATGAAAGCATCCTAACTAAGTAGAATATTATTATGTTAATAAAATGAAAAGGGTCCCATGATTTGCGCATTTCCTTTTCCTTTTCGTTTCGGCGATAAAATTGACGGCGGAAGTACCGCCCACCTGTGCTCATGTAAACAAAAACAGATTTGCACGCATGTACGTCTGCTGCTCAGTAACATCGAGAAAAATAACAGCGACTCTTATTAATCTGACGATCATGGTATAAATAAAATATACCCAAACTAGCTTGGTATACCAAATGTTCACCACTCGTGGTGAACATTTGGTACACCAAGCTACCATGGGTGTATTTTTTTATAAATATACAAATGAAGCTGGCGTAACAAACACCAACCATCTTGGCCATGTTAATACCAAAGAGTTTTTTTTCCAAATATGTGGTAGGCTGCACCAGGCAGGCAATGGTGTTCTCTGGGGTGTGTTTGTCCCAGATACCCTGGAAAAACTTATGTATTTTCATTGTAAGCCTGGCCAGTGCCATGGATGATTGACTCTCTATTGCGAAGACATCTCAGTAATTGTTTTCAGACAACACTCCACTTGTCTTGGTGTGATGTAAATCGCACAGTTGTCATTATATTAAAAACAAAATTAACAGGTGCAATTCATAGGCCTTTTCTCTGGAGGGATATAGAGGATATGAAATGAGTGTTTTTCTCATATAATATTTATGAAACGACTCTAAGAATTTTCCGTTTTGGCGAGCGTCTGGCGAGCCCAAACAGAATATTCGGACGAGTTTCATAAATATTATATGAGAAAAACACTCATTTCATATTCTATTTATCATATGACAACCACACGCACAAATTAGCCACTTAGTATGATTTTTTAACTCATCACGTAACTTGTGTTGCCGACGGCACTTGAAAAAAACATCCTCGTATAACTAAAAGTTTTCATTTTTTGCTTCCAAAACATAGGTTATGACCCCTCATTGGAACGAGCTCGTCGAGCTCGTTCCAATGAGGGGTCATAACCTATGTTTTGGAAGCAAAAAGAGAAAATATAAAAAAAAATGAATGACGTTTTTCTTGTATGTAAAAGATTAAAACAATATAACCCACCCTAAAGAGGACAGATAACGTAAATTCTCCCTACTGAAATTATGCAAATGTCACCCAGTTGTATTTTGTTTAGCCAATCAATTGTCCAGTTTTTAAATTGACCAATGGAAGCTCCCAACTCTAATTATGCAAATTATGAAAATGTGGCCCAGTTTTATTTTGTTCAGCCAATCAAATTGTCTAGTTTTGAAATTGACCAATGAAATTGAGGGAAGGCTTTATTTATCACTGATCAATATGAAAACAAAATATCAAATGTTTTAAAGTGAACAAAACGGACGAGTCATATGATAAAAATTATTACGACATTTGGAACATTTCTCTTTATGTGCTACTGGGGCAATCGAAATGCAAATTGGAAGACATACCCAAGTCACACTGTTAGCCAAATGAAGTTTATTCAGATAACATCCATTAGGATTATATTTTGAGTGTTTCGGGATTCTGTACTTTTCAGAACAGTGGTACTTGAACTGAGCAAAAAACTCCCTCAGCAAACTTGACTGAAATGGCCCACCATACGTTCGAGACAAAATCTGTTCCACATCAACATGGAAGTCTTTTGTTTACGTCGGCTTCATCAGTATATTTTCAAAACGTTCACGCTTTATTTCGTTTTGAGACAATATACCACATTACCAGATCTCAGCTCATATATACTATACAAACGCAGATCTGTTGACATAGATTTTCTGGAGGTTGTGCCTCACAACAATGAGATTAAGTGCCGAAGAACATAATCGTTGAATGTAAGTTCACTAAGGTGCTATTTTAGTAATGGAATTTTGTTTATTTTGAAATTCTCACCTCTGATATTCCCTCAATTCAGATTAAATATACACAAATTATACATCAAAATGAAGGTTGGGATGATGTCAGGCACCACTGGCTCCTGGAAGTCTGCTATCGTATTCGTACCAGAACTGATAATAAAATGATATTTCGCGAGAACAACTCGTGGCCAAATTCGCGAGAATAATTCATGTTCCAGGAACCAGTGGTGCGTACGGTCAACTCTATGAGTTGATTTCACATGTGTTGCGTGTTCTATACACCTCAATCTTCATTTTGATGTACAATTTGTGTATATTTAATTTGAATTTAAGGAATATCAGAGGTGAGAATTTTCAAAATAAACAAAATTGCATTACTTATATAGCACCTTAAGGTGCAGTGTAAGAAAGAGAATTTTGTTTATTTTGAAACGCCCACCTCTGATATTCTTTATTTATTTATTTATTTATTGGTGTTTAAGGTCACATACTTATGCACAATGGTTAATCGTGACCGTGACAGTTTTACAGGTGGGTGAAGCGGGAGTACCCGGAGGAAACCACCGAGCATCGACGAGCAACTGTCAGCTCCTCAACATTCTAACTCTGTTCAAGCTCCGTTCAAACAGGTTACAGCGGTTGAAGACATGTGCACCATTGACGTGCAGTGCGCCTTAGTACATGGCGTCATCGTGCCCTCGTGTAGGCAACCGGGATAAAGTGCCTTGCTCAAGGACACAACGCGGGTCGTCCAGGACGGGGATCGAACTCGGGACCTCTAGCATAAAAATCCAACAGTCTACCACTGAGCCACCGCGCTCCCACCCAACCAATTAATATTTGTTGAAGTTATCATGCCATCGAACACAAAATTCATTAAAATCGACTACCGTGCTCCAAACCTTTAAATAGTCCACCACTTATTTTAAATTGAAGTTGATGGAATATTTCAGTTGGTCGGAATAGTGAACCTTAATGGTTCACTTTCTGACAAACTATTCCTCCATCCAACTGAATTTAAACATACCATATGCATTCATTTTCTTTGAATCAATGTAAAAAATATTTCTCTTGATTTGACTGAATGTTTGATACATTACTATTGGATATATTACCAAATATTATCACCACTTTAGAAGGCATTCTCTAGTGCATTAACAGAGTTTAGCGGGGCTGTAATTCATCATGTCACACAACCGGAAGCGTGCAGTGGGCATTAATGAAAACAGAATTTATTAACTTCCGGTCATGGGAATAATAATAGTAATGGCACTTTTGTCGGGCATCCCAGTTTATTAACCCTTTACCCAATGAATCGGCCACATCCGCCTGCGTAATATGCAAATTCAGCAGTTGAAAATATATTATTTTTCAAAAAAATTCAACAAAACCATATCATGTGACCCCTCGTTGGAACGAGCTCATCGAGCTCGTTCCAACGAGGGGTAACATGATATGGTTTTGTTGAAATTTTTTGAAAAATTTGAAAAAATGATATTTAAAATAATAAATTTTGATATCGTCTGATTTGGGTAAAGGGTTAACAGCCTGTGGGGACTGAATAACAGCCCTCTGACTTATTAACAGCCCTCGACTTAGTCTCTGGCCGGTAGTAAACCCTTGAGCTGTTTAGTGTTCAACTGATTACCAAAAATGGGCGCTGACCAATTACAGATTATTTCCTCGTTCCTGGTTGGAAGTCTGCTACCGTATTCGTACTAGAACTGATAATAAAATAATATTTCATGGGAACAACTTGTGGTCAAATGTGCTTCAACCGGTGCTAACCTTGCACGTGTGGAGTTAGTACGTTGGAGAGTCTGATAATTGCTCGCCGTTGCTCGGTGATTCTCTCTAGGCACTTCCGCTTCCCCCACCTGTAAAACTCTTCGACAAGAGGTGACACTGGCCTTCGAGAGTGTCGTCTAACCCAAATAGAAAGAAAATTACCAAAACAAAACCGAGTTTTTTGTGGAATTTATTTGTTGATAGATATTTCAACTGTACTTATATCATATTTTATCTTTACCAAACAAAACGGTTTACGATGTTTTGTATTAAAGTCAAAATAAATAAACAAAACGGGGGTAAAATACGACAGAATTTCTCAACCATCGTTTGTAATAATATATGGTTTAACCCTTTACCCAAATTCAGACGATTTCCATAAGTACGTGGAGTGTGTATTATCACTAAATCACCCGCAGAGTGGAGATTCCACCCGAGCAATAATTGCAAATTTCTTGCAAAGCATAACCAGAACAAGCAAAGTTTCGGCCAATGGACCTCCGGGTTAAACCCGGAGGTCCATTGGCTGAAACATTGCTTGTGTTTTTTTTGTCGATATATACAGAATTTGAAAGTTATAGCTTGGGTGATATCTCCACTCCGCGGGTGATTTAGTTACAATTCACTCTCCACGTACTGTAGACTTTTTTATATATAGTAGAATAGGTAATCGTGGTATAAAGAAGAATACCCAAACTGATAAAGTAAATGGTTGTGCAGTAAATGGTTGGGGTGACCAATCAATACACTCAACAGAGAATATTGATTGGTCTACTCAACACATACAGAAAATATTAATCAGCCTCTCCTCAAATAATGAAGATAGCATTCGTGACGCTTCTCATAACACGTATTGGACTCCAAATTAGGCAAAATAGAGTACCACTCATCTCCATTTGGATAGTACGATCACCGTGGACAGGTCACTTTCCACGGGTGGGCAATATTTCCTCCTACGCTATATTAGATTCAGAACCCTAATAGGAATAGTCATCAAAAATTTAATTAATGAAGGCACCGGGTGCTAATGGTTTAATTACTAGAGCTGTAGGTTAACCGAAACCGAACCGAGGTTTTTAGTTTTTTTTAAAAACCGAAACCGTCGACATCCCGTAATCTAAGGTTTTTCGTTTTTTATTAAATACTCTCTTGCTGCAGAAATTCACAGAATGTAGCATTCACAGAGTAGTGAGATTACCCAGACACTGCCAATGGCAGTGTCTGAGTACTCTCACTACTCTGGGAAGGCTACATTCTGTGAATTTCCGACATTTCAGTTTAGTTGTGTTTGCAGCTTTCCTCAAGTTGCGTGTAGGTGTCAGACCTCGAAAAATGGCCAAGCGCAATAAAAGTTCTGTATATTTAGGTAATTATTATATTGGCCTTCCTGATTCTTCATGTATTATAGCTTATTTCGGGCATTCATTGAGTTTCACTCAATTTCACTACCATTCAGTTATGACTCCGGACAAAAGAATGAGTTTTATTGAATTTTATTTGGCCTCATGAACAAACCGAACCGAACCGAGGTTTTACTCCACCTGAAAAACCAAAACCGAAACCGAACAAGAAATTTAAAAACCTACAGCTCTAATTTGCCTAAGAATTAAGATTTTCCTTGTTACATTTTATTGGAGAGTGCCTAATGGTCACATGCATACGAGTTAGGACGATTTTCGCCGTTCTCTTTTTCGATTTGGATTAAGACTATTCTGCTAAAGTGACCATCTTCTGGAGTAAATTCAAATCTGCGAAGGAACGAAGGATCGCTTTCGAATACGACTACCAGTTTCCAATCCAACCAGTGTCTCCCTACCATGCCACACTGGACGATTATGCACCTTCTTGCATACGAAACTAGGTCAATGTGATTATAAAAATGTTTCTTTGGTATATGTGGAAATAATTTGTCGATGTCATCTTCTTTAACTCCGTCTGTGCAGGGGATCTGGAATAAAAAAGGTAATATTATTGTTCAGACTGACTTCACCTCAAAAGGTGATTGAACTATACGAACATGACAGCCCCTTTTCTCGTCAGGTTTATATAGAATATACCCATACAGTTAAAACTAGAAGTCCTGTCACGAATAGTGCGCTTATGTAGGCTTAAATGCGCGTTGGAATTGCGCGCAATTGCCATATCGAATGGCATCCAAAGCACGGCAGGTTCTACTGGTTACTCATAGCAAACACATGCAATGTTTCTGCCAATGGACCTCCGGGTTACCCGGAGGTCCATTGGCTGAAACATTGCTTGTGCACATGCCATATGTACAGAATTTGATAGCTTTACCTGGGCCACAACGCGCATATTAACGCGCACATTAACGCGCTATTTGTGCGCATTTCATGACAGGACTTCTCGTTTTAACTGTAGAAGCTTGGTGTACCAAATGTTCACTACGAGTGATGGACATTTGGTACACCAAGCTACTTCAGGTATATTTTATTTATACCATGATCGTCAGATTAATAACAGTTTAAGTGCTAAATAAATCAATATTTACACTTGCTAATCTGTTTTATTTACATGATCACCTGTGGACGATACTTCCGCCGACAACCTTTTCGCCGAAACGAAATGGAAAAAGAAACGTGAAAATTACGGGCCCTTTTTCATTTTAATAACAAAATAACATACTATTTCGAGTTATGGATGCTTTATTAACACGAGACAACGCATGTTTGTTAATATTCGGTGTCTTATGAGGTAAACTTATTTAAAAACGTAATAAATAAATGCCGGTTTCAATTCACCCTTCACGGGGCGGCGAGTGATGAATTTAGATAAGTTTGCATTCAAGGCGAGGTCACAAAGGTCAACATGGATGTAGTTCCAATGTAGGTGTAAATGTTAACTATTGAAATCCCATTGCTGGGGTGTTCACCGCGGTTGGTGTGTAAGCTAAAATATATGTCATAGGCTTTTTGTATATAGTAGAATAGGTAATCATGGTATAAAAAAGAATACCCAAACTCAAAGTATAGGGATGTGCAACAGAGAATATTGATTGGTCTACTCAGCACATACAGAAAATATTAATCAGCCTCTCCTCAAATAATGAAGATACTATTATACAGCCTTCCAGCAAATGCCGATCTACTGAACTGGAAGATACCAGCGGGATGTAGAAAGTTTAGTTCTTCAGCGTCACATATGACCATTATTCAATGCTTATATTGCATCACTCGTATTCTTGCAATGCAAACATGAATAATCGGAGGTGCGTTTGTTGTGACACATTTCTCTATGTCATGATATCAGTTGCTGAGGTGTAATTTACCAGAAACGTGAGAGCAAGTATTAACCCTTTACGAATCGCCCGCATCCGGCCGCGTAATAAGCAAATTCAGCAGTTGAAAAAATAATATTTTTCAAAATATTTCAACAAAACCATATCATGTCACCCCTCGCTGGAACGAGCTCGTCGAGCTCGTTCCAGCGAGGGGTCACATGATATGGTTTTGTTGAAATGTTTTGAAAAATTTTAAAAAAAAATGATATTTAAAATAATAAATTTTGATATCGTCTGTGTTGGGTAAAGGGTTACATGAATAAACATCTGACTAGCAGATGCCCACTTCACACACAGGGGATATGAGAATGAGTGTGTTGGTCATACCCTAATACCCTACTTATGAAACGAGTCTAAGAATTTTTCGAAACGGAAAATTCATAGTCGAGTTTCATAAATAGAGTATGACCAAAAACACGAATTTCTTATTCTGTTTATCACACGACACCACAATTACCAAAAAACATCTTTTAGAAAGAAAAAAAGGGTTAAGAATGGAATTTCACCTTGAATATCATGCATTTAACTGTGACGCGTCATAGCTGCACGCAGCCATATGTCATAACCAGGACAAAAATATAGTTCCACAAGTCGGCGTTATAAATACTAATTGTCAAGTATTTATACATGTCTTATCATTTAGTGAATGTTTATGGGGGCGCGGAGACGTTGCGGTAACCGGTTCTCGTCAGGTCACCGAACTTAAGCAACGTCGAGCCCGGTTAGTCCTCGGATGGATGACCGCTTGAGCGATCGATCCGGACTCCCGCGTTGTGTCCTTGGGCAAGGCACTTAACCCCGATTGTCCACATGGGGGCATGATGACGCCGTGTACTAAGGCATACTGCACGTCGATGATGCGCATGTCTTCAACCAATCTAACCCTGCCTGTGTTGCAGTGCGGTGTTACGGTGTTGGGGAGCTGGCATGTTATTTTTCATAAATCCAAGAATATACACGGACAAATGATAGTATTCAGGATCTCAGCCGAATGCACGAATTGTGGGTGAGTTGTTGGCGGATCCCATGTGGTGAAAGAACATTGAAATTCTTCACTCCGCCAGCTTTCAAATCTACGATCACATCGTGTTTTGTCTTCTCTAATAACAAACACTTAACGGTAAACATTGTCACGGGGTGCGACTGCAGTAATGGCGCCAGAATTTTGTTAATGTGAGGGCATTTTATGGTCTGTGGGGGAGGGGCGGGGTATAATTTTTTTAACTCATTACCCAACTCGAACAGAGAACGACACTTCACAAAAATGATGAATAACTATAAGTTGTCATTTCGTGACTTAAGAACATAGCTTGAGTATATTCGCCATGGACTGGTCGTAGTCCACGCGTGGGCAATGATGTCCATGTATGCGGTTTTCAAATAATAAACAGCATCAACAGAAAAAAATGTTAATGAATTTTTTTTATGATTTTTCCAATAATTAGTATTACAATCTAATATCATTTCATCCGTGGAAATAATGCTCACCCCGTGGAAAATGACCAGTACAAGGTGGCCGTACAATAATCCTTCGCCAGAAGGCGCTCAACACACTAGTCCAATGAGGGACCAAACGCTCTGTTATCCATTGAGTAGATGGAAGATGAATCAAATTGTAGTAGAGCTGTAGGTTAACCGAAACCGAACCGAGGTTTTTAGTTTTCTGTAAAAACCGAAACCGAAACCGTCGACATCCCGTAATCTAAGGTTTTTCGTTGTTTATTGAATACTCTCTTGCTGCAGAAATTCACAGAATGTAGCTATCCCAGAGTAGTGAGAGTGCCCAGACACTGCCAATGGCAGTGTCTGGGTACTCTCACTACTCTGGGAAGGCTACATTCTGTGAATTTCCGACATTTCAGTTTAGTTGTGTTTGCAGCTTTCCTCAAGTTGCGTGTAGGTGTCAGACCTCGAAAAATGGCCAAGCATAATAAAAGTTCTGTATATTTAGGTAATTATTATATTGGCCTTCCTGATTCTTCATGTATTATAGGTTATTTCGGGCATTCGTTGAGTTTCACTCAATTTCACTGCCATTCAGTTAGGACTCCGGACATAAGAATGAGTTTTATTGAATTTTATTTGGTCTCATGAACAAACTGAAAACCGAACCGAACTGAGTTTTTACTCCACCTGAAAAACCAAAACCGAAACCGAACAAGAAATTTAAAAACCTACAGCTCTAAATTGTAGAGTGTTAGAGACAAACAGCATCTCATACTACAAGTACTCTGAAACGGGAGAGGTGAACACAAACATGTCCATCGAACACTTCTGTCACCTTCAGTTGTATCAGTTCAACACGGCAACTGCATGAACAGCCACTGAAAACATTCTACGTTCGACCCCTCACAAAAGTCTAGCACACGTCCGTTTCGCTGAAAAGCGGGCCATACCGGGATAAATGAAACTGCAACACTGTATCTCAATCAAAACTCGGCCAAAATGACTGTTCAAGTTCGTATTATATAATTAAATATTATATCTCACGTGACTTCCTTGCATTCGGATTGGCTGAAAGATGATACTCTATTTCGTGTAGTTTGCATCCACAGAACTGACCAGGCACTACACCCAGGCACTACACGTTTTCTATTTTTAGCACACTACTATATCATTTTTCTTTTCATACTGGTCGAATAAAACTGATCAGGTTAAATTTAAAAATCGATTCACACAGGCACAACATCCACAAAACGACCCGGAAAGAAATCTTTGTGGAAAAATGTATCAATTTTCCATTGTTGAAGTCACATTTTCCGAGGCGTTCATTTTATTCCTTGAGAAGATGATCCATATCTCGTTTCGAAGAGAATGATCCATACCTGGGTCCAACGTTCATGAGAACGCGTCCGGATATGAAAAATCGTTTGTTTCGCTGCTCATATTATTTCGCTATTCAATTGTATGTTTTGGGCAGTAAACGAATAAATAATGGAATTCAATTAAATCTTCGGAGTTTCTATCCCGTGCTGACCCATTCGGTAATGTTTATGTGTGACAAATGTGTGGAAATTACCAAACTGCGTTGTCAAATTTCGAAAATTTTAGTTTTCATTCGCGAGTTGCGCGATTCTAGAATACACAGTTCCGTTTGGGGGAAATGTTTTGTTTACCCTTGCCGGCCGATTCAAAATCTGTCTTCTGCTCATATCAATAATCCAGGTTAGCCGTGTTTTGGAAGAAGAAAATGTTTTTTAAAAACTACATGGTATTTTTCTCTATATAACGCTGGTTGGTAGGGCTGCTACCTTGGTAATAGATTAACAGATCGGACAGATGTTTTTCTTGATGGGTGTTCGATATAATATAAGGATTAGTGCATGTCTTGTCGTTGACTACCCCCACATAGTGCCCAGTGAGGTGGTGTAGTTCCCTCCGCTTCGCGGCGGGAACTACACCGCCTCACTGGGCTCTATATGGGCGTAGTCAACTCCAAGCCATGCACCATTCCTTAAATAGTAAGGGAAATCACTGTGGCGAACTGATTTAACACTGAAATTCCCATAGACATTTGTTCGCCAGATAAAATTCCCCATAGACATTTTTCCCGCCAGGGTGCCATCGGTCGATGGCACTCTAGCGTAAAAAATGTCTATGGGGAATTTCAGTGTTAAATCAGTTCGTTATAAGTACTTCGCCATAAATTACTCAAAAAATTCAAAATGTCTATGGGAATTTTCAGTATTAAATCAGTTCGCCATATTCCTTCTAGACGTGAATCTTCTCTGGCGAACAAATGTCTGTGGGACTTTCAGTGTTCGCCATAGTGTCTTCACTTACTACTTATGTATGCCGTGTAACAATTAATGGCTTTATTGTTCTCCCTGATGTGACACCGTATCCGCCAACTAAAGTAAACTGGCCTTTTTGCTAAGGAATTTAATCGTAAGTTATGTTTGCAAACTGTTTCATTTTTGCGTTAAATTTTCCTATCGACATTCATTTGTTTACAAAAGAAGTGGAGTAGTGATGCAATGCAAGGGGAGTAATCCAACATCTCATTGATCGCCAATACAACTATTGATTTATTACGTCATACATTTTTGGGAGCATTTATAATTCCGCCGGCGTTCCTTCGAAACAAGCTTTCTAAAGTGAAATTAGCCGAATTTACACTCCGTTTATTTGCGATAAAAAACAAAGTGGCAGACAGAGACAACTAATTTTTCGCCATTTCGGAATATTGAATTAATATGGCGTCGCTGTTGATCATTATTGTCTGTGTATTCCTCAGTCCTCTGTTACAAATTATGATGGTTCATTGGCTTCGGGCTGGCGTAATAAAAGCCTACACGATGTTTTGGGGTGCATTGCATTCCAAAAATTGTCAAGCATTTTAGCACGGATTAAACAGATTATGCAGAGGACAAAAAGGCATAAATGTCCAGAAATATGTTTCCACTATGTTTCTATTATGTTTTAAACGGGACAAAAACGATATCCCCGCCAATATGTATGGTATATGGAGAGTTTATACCTGGATGTCTCATTTAAACACCTCGCCTGCGGCTCGGTGTTCAAAAAATCGCCATATACCATACATGTTGGCGGAGATAACCTATAATGTCTACATTGGGGGCACGGTGACTCATTGGTTAGAGCTTTTGACTTTAAAATGAAATGTCGACAATCCGATCGTGACCCGCAAGACACGTAATCCAGATTGACCACGCGGGGACCCAGTGTCTCTGTGTACTATGGCGTACGGCACGATGGTGAGACACTTGCCTACAACCGCTGCTAACTCGTCTTCTGTTGGCAATCTAATAATAAATAAAAAGCCGAAAATCCCCATAGAGCTCTTGGGCTTAACACACAAAAAAAACTTTTTAAGGAATAGTGCATGGCTCCTTATATTATATCGAACAGCCATCAAGAAAAACATCTGTCCGATTTGATAATCTATTACCAAGGTAGCAGCCCTGCCAACCAGCGTTATATAGAAAAAAATACCATGTAGTTTTTAAAAAACATTTTCTTCTTCCAAAACACGGCTAACTTGGATTATTGATATGAGCACAAGGGGGGTTTTGAATCGGTCAGCAAGGGTAAACAAAACATTTCCCCCAAACGGAACTGTGTATTCTAGTATCGCGCAACTCGCGAATGAAAGCTAAAATTTTCGAAATTTGACAACGCCGTTTGATAATTTCCACACATTTGTCACACATATACATTACCGAATGAGTCAGTACGGGATACCAAACGCCGAAGATTCAAATGAATTCCATTATTTATTCGTTTACTGCCCAAAACATACAATTGAATAGCGAAATAATATGAGCAGCGAAACAAACGATTTTTCATATCCGGACGCGTTCTCATGAAAGTTGGACCCAGGTATGGATCATTCTCTTCGAAACGAGATATGGATTATCTTCTCAAGGAATAAAATGAACGCCTCGAAAAATGTGACTTCAACAATGGAAAAGCGATACATCTATATCACTCTGCATTTCCGATTTACTGACTGTCTCCAAGCGGATGAATCACAATTAGCGGTCTTCATCGTAAGTTATATACCCGCTGGAACAAATGTGATTTGAGAGCTGGTCGGAAAGATGGGAGACTCTGGGATGCTTTCAGCCCACTCGAAAGCAGGAATGGAGCAGCCACCGAAAAGGCCCGATCGCCAGCTGTTGTGAGGTCACCTCGTGCATGGACAAGATTGTGTGACGTTTTCGAACGTAGTGATCTACCCGGTTTTAGCACGGATTAAACAGATTATGCAGAGGACAAAAAAGGCATAAATGTCCAGAAATATGTTTCCGCTATGTTTCTATTGTGTTTCAAACGGGACAAAAACGATATCCCCGCCAACATATATGGTATATGGAGAGTTTATACCTGGCTGTCTCATTTAAACACCTCGCCTGCAATCTGACAATTGTTCGCCGCTGCTCGGTGGTTCTCAAGGTGTAATCCGCCCCCCCCCCCTTAAAATTGTCCGACGCCCTATGATCCTGGCTGTTGAAAGTGTCGTTAAACTCAGATAAACAACCATATGTCAACAGAAAAGAGAGCTCTTACCTTTACAACCGTCATCTCTAATGTTTCCTCTCCATTCTGTAAATACAACACAATAAAACTGTTACATTGCCGATGTCAATGTTGTTCCAGTTAAAATGTTTATGTTATCTAAAGTATCCTGGAAACAGTGGCGGCGCTACGGGGGGGGCAGGGGGGGGGGGCATTTGCCCCCCCCCCCAAACGAAGGCTTTGCCCCCCAGTTGCCCCCCCCCCGCCAACCATCTCGCATGCATTTCCATCCACCCTCACACACAAACACATTCAGTCACTCTCTCTCTCTCTCACACACACACCCCTCTCTTTTTTTATTCCCAATAATTTCCCATACACACTTAGCCCAAAGCTTCAGGTTAGCTGATGAACACATCCAGGCAGTAGAGATTTAAAACTCGGATGCAGATACTTATAAGTTATAATTAAATTATGAGCCAACAAAGGCATGTCTATCCATATCCCTTGTCTAAAAAAATTCATGGATTTCGCATTATGACAGACGGGCATTATGAGTCTCTCTCTCTCTCTCTCTCTCTCTCTCTCTCTCTCTCTCTCTCTCTCTCTCTCACGCACAGACCCACCAGACGCGGATCCAGGATTTTTTGAAAGGAGGACCGCTAATTACCATTACATTTAGTCGAAACTTGGACCCAAAGTCCGTAATATAATTTTTTGGTTTGGTACGTCCACAGGACGTACCAAACCAAAAAAGTATATTACGGACTTTGGGTCCAAGTTTGGACTACCAAAAAAGTATATTACGGACTTTGGATCCAAGTTTGGACTACCTCATAACAAAGTATGATCCTCTACGTATTTGCCCCCTTCATGGGAGTCTGCCCCCCTAGTTGCCCCCCCCCCCCCCCCCCCCACAGACGGACTGAGACTGTTAAAAGATACATTTTCTCCGATTTTGGGAACAATCTTCCTTCAGTGTATCAAACAGATTGTCCATTCCAATTGCCGCACGAGGTAACCGCCTCTCCGGAGGCAATAAAACATGCACATCTCCTACCACAGACTTGCCAAGATTATACAATGTAGGGTTTAATATATTCCCTGGTTTTGTACGGACCGGGAACGGGAATGAAATTACCGTCGGAACTGGGAACCTGGAAATTTCCCGGGTAATATCAAAGAAATTTACGAGAGTAACAAGGCGCACATATTTCACTGGAGCCGTCTCCAAACGGAAAAGTTTGTTTTCTGAGAGAAGTGTCAAAACACAAACCCGCCTCAATCTCGTCGTCATTTCCACAATCAGTAGTATCAACACCCTCTCCATTGCCGTCACTAGTCTTCTCTGCTTGAAGAAGAGGAGACTGGGGCGGCAGTGAAGAGGGGATTGATGCTGAAGGAGGTAGTGAATAGTGATACTGGTGATTCTGACAATGAAAACAATTTTGAACTTTGAAGCGGGTGAAGATCTTACTGTTGAAGAGGAGGGGGAGTCCTCCAGAACTAGTTGAGAGCAACAGTGATTTGGTGAAAAGAGGTTCGTCAGGAATCAGGACTGTAAAGATTTCAGGCATGGAAGGGCTGACGAAATCCTACAAAGTTACGTTGGGGCAGTTTTTCAATTCAGAAAACGCAAGTTCCATACACAAACAGTTCCACGCTTGTTTCCCAGTTCCATACTATAGATTTCCCGTATGTCTTGACTGGCTTTAGGAACCGTGAACCCGGGAATTTCTGTTCCCGGGATTAAACCGTAATACTATCCAAGCACTCGGGTCACCACTCTAAATTTGTTTGGAATTCGACGCTGTTATGGGCCGAGTGTTTACCGAGTATAGTGGAAATTTGCGCGCAGACGGTTGTTGATACAATGTGATGTCGCTACACTCACAAAAATATACGGAAATGTTTTTGTACTCCAGTTGTAGACATTCAAATCAATAAGTAATTAATTCACCTTCAAAACATCAAGATATTAATAGCGCAATCATGAAAATCAGCTGCGATGAGTTGTTAGTTATAATGGTAATATTATCAAGGTTTCCTTCAAATCACATTGAGAATCATTCCTTCCCTTGATTCAAAGAAAAAGAATGTTTACGTTATTTTTAGAATCAGTTGTCTGGAATATTTCAGTTGGTCAAAAACGCGAACGAAATCAAAAACATTTGAAGAAAGGTCGAGAGTTTGTCCACATTGGTGATATTTTCTCCATTGTTTGGTTCAGAAAGACGAAAAACTCTGAAATTCATTTTTTTCACCTGTCTGTATGGAAGATACACACTGCACCTGCAGTTAAAACTTGAAGTCCTGTCAGGAACTGCGCGCTTATCTAGGCTTAATTGCGCGTGTGAATTGCGCGCAATTGCCATATCGAATGGCACCCAGAGCACGGCAGGTTCTCCTGGTTACTTATAGCAAACACGGGCAATGTTTCTGCCAATGGACCTCCGGGTTACCCGGAGGTCCATTGGCTGAAACATTGCTTGCGCACAGGCCATATTTACAGAATTTGATAGCCTTACTATGGTCATATTGCGTAGATTAACGCGCATATCGACGTGCTATTTGTGCCCATTTCAGGACAGGACTTTTCGTTTTAACTGTAGCCGTGAGTAATTAAATTTAAAGCTGTCCACGCTCTGGAAGAATTCCAAGTTCCAGTAATGTTTGGTCTGAAAACTGGGGTTTTGAAGAGTACCTTGATGGCACCTTTAATGGGCCATTGGTGTTAAAGATGTTTATTCTCTTTGGGGGCACGATGACGCTGTGTACTAAGGCGTACTGCACGTCGATGGTGCGCGTGTCTTCAACCAATCTAACCCTGCCTGTGCCGCGGTGCAGAGTTCAGAGTGACGATGTTGGAGAGCCGACAGCTGCTCGTCGTTGCTCGGTGGTTCCCTCCGGCTTCCTCCACCCGTAAAACTGTCACCGACATGATATGACCCTGGCTGTTAATGTGTCGTTAACCCCTAATAGAAAAAAAATGTTTATTCTCGACTGTCCAACATCTATTGTTGCAGTAGAAGTAAATCGAAGATGTCAATGCTGGACAGTTTAGAAATGAGTACTTAACGAGAACAATAGGTATTTAGCCGGGCTTGGACTATAGTCTGTGCTTCACTTTTCTCCGATAATACAGAATACCCTGTATTGAATTAATCTTATTATGCCATTCCTCCAGGTGGTTAGTGTTTCTTGGTCTATCTGTATTATAATGATTCCAAACCTCACGGCTATTTTCTACCCACTGTTCGGCCACATTTTGTCACAAAAACTATTATCAAGTTGGTTCCTCATGTCGTAAAGTGTTCTTGTATTCTGATGCATGATCCCTTTTTGTTCCGCCGATGTACTGTGTGCGGCATTGTTTGCATGTTATCATGCATACAACATTTTTGTGCCGGCATGTCACTTGCCCATTGAGGAAGTAGCGGCGTTTGGTTTGGGTGCTTGCTTTTGAAATATTTGTGCGTGTCTATTAAGTTGCATATAGTGTAATTGTTATCTGTGGATGGGATCGTTTGGTATGTGATTTTTCCCGAAAACCCAGGACGAGGTTTTAAGGGGGGGGGGGGATAAATTGTTTTGGCTCTAACTCGTTGGTCCTTTACAGTGCGTGGAGAGTGTATTATCACTAAATCACTCGCAGGGTGGAGATTCCGCCCAAGCAATAATTGCAGATTGGTTGCAAAACATAATAGGCACAAGCAAAGTTCCAACCAATGGACCTCCGGGTTAAACCCGGAGGTCCATTGGCTGAAACATTGCTTGTATTTTTTGTCCAGGATCATGAAACAACTTGAATTCGTAAATGCCAGAAGCGACGCCGACGCTGGTCTCCGAAAAATCGTCTTAAAATCCCTTTCCATATCATATATTACAGTGGAGGGGAAGTCTGTATTTGCCAGAGTTCAGACGGAGAGGGGCGTGTGTATTAGGTTTGCCCCTCTGCTTGCTTCGGTTTGCAAAAAGAAAAGAATTTTTGGTTTAATGTCGATTTTTGTCAAGTGAAAACTTACTTTCGAAATAACATTTAACTAATTATTGAAGTTTCGGCGAAATATAAGGATAACAGCTGACACTTTTTGCGTACTTTCCCCGCCAATGAAGCCAACTCTTAACACGAACAATTTTCTATATTATGGTTTAATCCCAGGTACGGGAATTTCCGGCTTCCCGGTTTCGATAACCGGGAAACCTATAGCATGGAGCCGGGAATCAAACTGGAAAGGTTTGTGTGTTGAAGTGAAGTTTTCTGAATTGAAAAACCGCCCGAACGTAACTGTGTAGGATTTCGTTAGCCCTTTCACACCTGAAATATTTACAGTCCTGATTCCTGACGAATCTTATTTACCAAATCACTGTTGCTCTCAACTAGTTCTGGAAGACCCCTTATTGGACATCAAGATCTTCACCCACTTCAAAGTGCAAACTCGTCTTCATTTTCGGAATCACTAGTTCACTATTCACTACCTCCTTCAACATCAACCCCTCCCCGCTGCCGTCACCGGTCTCCTCTGCTTCAAGCAGAGGAGACCGGTGACGGCAGCGGATAGGGTGTTGATGTTGGGGGTGGGGGAGGGGGTGGTAGAGGTGATAATACTAGTGATTCTGAAAATGAAGACGAGACTAAAGCGTGTTTGGGTTTTCACATTTCTCTAAGAAATAAAAACAACTTTTCCGTTTGGAGATGGTCGATTGCCAATGAAATATGTTCATTTTCATTTAAATAAATGTGTCTTGTTATTCTCGTAACAAGCTTGCTATTACCCGGGAAATGTCCGATTCCTGGATCTGAGAGCAATTTCATTTCTTCCCAGGTACCTACAAAACCGCGGAATATACTAAACCCTACTCCCAGTGCCAAGAACTGGTAAAATTATGGAGAAGGAAATCAGGCAAACGTCCTTGTGATTAGCTTTCTTTTTGTCCACAAGCACTTTACTATTCTTTTGTGACGTAGTAATGATTGGGTTAACCATTCCAATCCCTTGATGTTTATTATGTCCCCCCTTCCCAGAAGGGAGACATATTGTTTTAGTGCATATTCTTCTTCTTCTTCTTCTTCTTCTTCTTCTTCTTCTTCTCATACAAACTTTGTCCGGGCCATAACTCTTTTGTCTTTTGACCTACACCTTGGATACTTGGCATGTGGATGTATCACCATGAGCCGGTGTGCAGTGTACCATAGTGACCTTCAGGTGACCTTTACCTTTGACCAGAAGGTCAGATTTATGTGTTTTTTAAGGGAAACATCACACAAACTTTGTTCGGGCCATAACTTTTTTTGTCTTTTGACCTACACCTTAGATACTTGGCATGTGGATGTATCACCATGAACCGGTGTGCAGTGTACCATAGTGACCTACATGTGACCTTGACCTTTGACCTGAAGGTCAGATTTATGCGCTTTTTTAAGGTAAACTGTCTGGACCAGAACTTTTTTGTATTTCGAGTCAGGCTTTAGATATTTGGCATGTGGATGTATCACCATGAGCCGGTGTGTAACGTACCATTGTGACCTCCATGTGACCTTGACCTTTGATCTGAAGGTCAGATTTGTGCTTTTTTCAAGGAAACTTTGTCCGGACCAAAACTTGTTTGTTTTTTGAGCCAGGCCTTAGATATTTGGCACATGGATGTATCATCATGAGCCGGTGTGTCGCATACCATTGTGACCTTCATGTGCCCTTGACCAGAATTTTTTTTGTTTTTGACCTAGGACTTGGTTATTTGACATGTGGATGTATCACCATGAGATCGCATGTCGTGACCTTCATGTGGCCTTGACCTCAAGGTCAAATTTATGTACTTCAAATAGGGAGTAATTGTCCAGAGCAGATTTTTTTTGTTTTTTGACCTAGGACTTGGTTATTTGACATGTGGATGTGTCACCATGAGACCGCATGTCGTCTACCTCGATGACCTTCATGTGACCTTGACTTCTGACCTTAAGGTCAAATTTATGTACTTCAAATAGGGAATAATTATCCAGACCAGAACTTTTTTGTTTTTTGACCTAGGACTTAGATATTTGACATGTGAATGTATCGCAATTAGACCGCATGTCACATGTAATCATGACCTTTATGTGACCTTGACCTCAAGGTCAAATTTATGTATTTTAAATAGGGAGTAATTGTCCAGATCAGATTTTTTTTTTGGACGTGTGGATGTGTCACCATGAAACCGCATGTCCGCTACCTTGATGAACTGCATCTGACCTTGACCTCTGACCTCAAAGTCAAATTTATGTACTTCAAATAGGGAATAATTGTTCAGATCAGAACTTTTTTGTTTTTTGACCTAGGACTTGGACGGTTGACATGTGGATGTATCACAATGAGACCACATGTTATCATGACTATCATGTGACCTTGACCTCAAGGTCAAATTTATGTACTTTAAATAGGGAGTAATTGTCCAGACCAGATTTTTTTTTTTTTTGACATGTGGATGTGTCACCATGTAACCGCATGTCCGCTACCTTGATGAACTGCATGTGACCTTGACCTCTCACCTCAAAAGGAAGGGGAGACATATGTTTTAGTGTGCTAAAACACTTTCTTGTTCATCTCTAAGCTATCATCGTGTCTTAAAAAAGGAATTAGATTAAACAAAGTACAAAATGTTGAACTTTGTAACACTGCGTTACATGAACGTTGAAGATAAAGTCAAGTGACTGCACTTCTGGCACTATCGTCGAAAAGTTTACCCGAAAAACTTTTACGGTTAGTTTGCACAAAAACCGTTACTGCTTAATGTGTAATCCAAAAATATTAAAAGGGTATCGTACGTTTCCACTGAAAAAAACTAGGGCTGCACGGTATTTCGATAAACCGATATATACCGGTATTCAAACCAATGTCGACTGAATACTTTTGTAATTACAAATATATCGATTTATCGTCATTATTTATTTCCCACAATTTAATTTCCAAGATGTCTTGAGGGTTTTCTGTAGTTCAGAATGAATAATATATCGCTTTACCCATGGAATCGACCGCATGTGCCCACATAATATACCAATTCAGCAGTTGAAAAAATAATTTTCAAAAATGTCAACAAAACAATATCATGTAACACCTCATTGGAACGAGCTCAACGAGCTCGTTCCAATGAGGGGTCACATGATATTGTTTTGAAGACATTTTTGGAAACATTTGATTTAAAATAATAAATTTTGATATCGTCTGCGTTGTGTGACGGTGTTTCGAACCGCATCATCAAGGCATGCTGATTCGTTCCGACTGTGATGCCTCAAGTGTCGATTGTGGTACTCATGTTCAGATATCTGAACAGGTTTTCGATATACCGGTATACCGCGATATTTTCCTGAATACCGATAACGGTATTCTGTTTCGAATATCGTGCAGCTCTAAAAACAACTTTATTTTTCTCTTTTCAGAGCGAAACACATTTAACTTTTCATTCCTGCTTTTTGCGAAATGATAGAAAGTTGATGTCCAGGTCGAAATCTGACCTGCCTTGCACAAATCCACTATAGATTTATTTACTAGGATGTAACGACGCTTTCGACAGCCAGGGTCGCCTCCTGTCGGGCAGGTTTACGGGTAGGGGAAGCCCGATTACCCCGAGGGAACCACCGAGCAACGGCGAGCAACTGTCAGACTTCCAAACGTACTAACTCCACACAAGCAGGTTAGTATTGGTTGAAGACAAGGCCACCATTGACGTGCAGTGTGCCTTAGTACACAGCACCACCGTGCTTACACCTGGGCAATCGGGATTAAGTGCCTTGCCCAAGGACACAACGCAGTTGCCCCTGGCGGGGATCGAATCTTGGACCTTTCGGTTTGAAGTTCAATGTCGTAACCACTGAGCTACCACGCTCCCGATCACTATTTAACCCCTTCACTCTGATGTCAAGATACCGATTCTTTAAGTAAAAATGTTGTCCCATAATGCAACAAGGAATTTGGTCAAACAAGACTGAATTAATTAAATTCCTGGAGAAAAATTGCAGCTTGCGGTGGTAGTATTTTGACATCACTGTGCAGATATAGTACGGTCGCCGTGGACTGGTCAATCTCTACGGGTTGACAATATTAGAAACCAAACACTAATTATAGAAATAATCATCAAAGATTTAATTAATGAAGCACCGGGTACTATTAGTTACCCCGAAGCCAGCCGTATCCGGCTGGCTTCGGGTAGGTAAAAACCCGTACTACGTGATCAGACACGGGATAACGAATTTATCTATTGACTTTCCGTTTTAGAAGTACAATCTATTTCATGTGTGAACACACACAGCATGAGATCTTTTATCTTCCATTGTTGAGCCATACAGGTTTCTTTGGAATTTTTGTGCAAAAGAGTTTTTGTGAAAATATGCCGATATAACTAGTATAAAAAAATTATTATGTATGGACAATTTGTAGAGTTCGGAACGAGGCTTCCACTTGGTGTGGGAAATTTGTCAGTGGCTGGGCGGACGTATCGTGGGTTTAAATGAATACCGTCTCATACCACGTATCTATCAACCAATCAAATCAAACAATTCACTTTAGTCAATATATAAAACCAGTTGCTTCATTAATTAATATTTTGATGATGAGGAATTTTATTACCTATCACTGCCCACGCGTGAATAGCGACCAGTCCACGGCGAATGAACTGTAGTTAAAGCAAACCGTAATTCGTTATCGCTTTGCACGCTGATGTCAAAATACCGACATTTCAACGGCATTCTCCCTCCCCGTAATTCAACCAGATATTTAACCCTTTACCCAACGTAACGGCCAAAACCGACCAGCTTATTCTCAAAAAATCGCCAATTAATTTTCATTATGTTTTCATTTTTTGTCTCAAAAATATAAGTTATGACCCCTCGTTGGAACGAGCTCGTCGAGCTCGTTCCAACGAGGGGTCATAACCTATGTTTTTGAGACAAAAAAAGAAAAAAATTAGTTATTCAAGAATTTGTTTTTACAAGTGTCGTCTGCTTTTCATGGTAGGTAAAGGTTTAATCACGTCAATCTTATTTGACAGAGTACAATGAGCTCTATAATTCAAGACTAAATTGATTGAAGTCTGAGTTGCAGTATGAGAACAATTTGCAGACAGTGTGAAGGGGGCTAATACAGATAAAGTAATATGGTGGACCGATTAATACGTGATCCTACAGACTGTTGGTTATAATTATTAAATGATCTAGTAGCCATGACGACCACTTTTCTGGTGGTATCAGGCCTGGCATTTTCAAGAGAGTGATTTATCCGCTCGTCTATTGCTCGCCTTAAAAAAATTGAGGAGGGCGAAAAATAGCCCTCTTATCCTCAGAAAATAATGATTACCACAACAGCCTATTTCTAAAACCCTCAGGTTTTCAGATCTCTGCTATATTAGTGGTCTCTGCGAGATAGTCAGACTGCCCCCTTTCACACCTCCGGGCCTTGGCAAGGCCCGGTGGTCTGGGAGGGGCAGTGTAACCGTCTCACAGAGACTACCTTGTTGGCAGCGCCAAATAAAATGTACAAAGCCCAATAGGCAGAATTCATTAATAGTACAGCTTCATTTTTGCCACTTTTAGCGTATGTAAGCTTGGTGAGAGCTAACCACTCCCCTAGTCCATGCGAGTAGAGCGATTTTTACCCCTCCTGCATTTTTAAGAATGCCAGGCCTGTGGTGTGCGGATAAATCGCATGTCAGCATCTTAGTCATGTAAGCTCGGGGAAAAGGGTCATTTGATTATTCACGACAGAAGTACCAGCAGATGGTTGCCAGTCATTCTGTATCTATGAAGATATTTTTTCGCTGTCATCCAAAAGTTGCAGTTATCTTTGACTATTTTCTCCGTCGTTGTGTTTTGTTTTATCGTTTGTTCTTTAACCACCACCAATTCAGTTTTTTTTTTTGATAGCGCATCGAACAAAACGGAGTATGAATGATACAGACCTGGTCCGCAGGCCCTCCTATACAATTTTCATCATCTTCCATTTTCGTGTTCTGGAAATACACAAATAAAAATAAATTTTAAATAGTTGATAACAATGACATTCTACTGATTAGAATTTCTAGTAATGAATTCGAAAAGTCCATCCATCGACATAAAACGTTGTCATGAAACATTATTGTTTCTGTCCGAATAATCAAACAATATTTTATCACCACTGACTGGAACGTTGACGTCAAACAGTTTCCAAAGTGTGGCCATATGCAGTGCACTAGAATGGTGTTACAACTAATAGAAAAAAAATAGTTATCAAAGAAACGGAAGTACAAGTACAGGGGCCAAGGAAACATTTTGAACTCAGTATGCGGGAGACAAAATCATAGAAGGGCACTCGCTCAATACATATATCAGTTTGGGCCCGGTGAACGTTCCGGATTCGATTCGAAACCATCACGACTATTCGAAAAAAGCGAATTCATTTATTTCTTTTCGTCGTCCAGTTTGTGCAACATATCGCCCCCTTCGTGGAACATGACGTTTGAGCATGTCTCCAGTCACAACAAAGAATAACATATTTGATGTTCAAATCATGATTTAAGTAAATATGTCTAAAATAAAAATCAGTGAAGATTTCAGAAAATATGCACATTTCCTGAAAATTTCAGGGATTATGAAAATTTTACGCCTTGGTCAATATAAGTTTTTTAGTTTCATATCACATCATATTCACCACCACAAAAGTCCATAATTGTTTTATTATATACACCATCCACAAAAATGCAATCTTCTATTTGTCAATTAAAATTTCAATTATATCAACCAAAAATACTTTTATTTAAGGAATGATCGTTTCTTTTTGTCTATTTCTTGAGTTATGAACCCCAAAAAACAAAGTCCAAACTGCGTAAATGGGCGTAAAAAGAAAGGATCATTCCTTATAATTAAACGTTCCCGACCCAAATAAATAAATAGTGTTAGTCGTCCTCTACTTCAGCGAACAAAGACTTAAAAACTAAAACTGGTAGACATATTATTTTTCTGGCATAAAATAGGGCGCATATTATTGAAATGTAGGAAGCAATTTACACACTTTCCAAGTCAAATGTACTTATGTCATTAAATGTTTTTATCGACCAATGAATTACGTAATGCAAAGAAAACGTCATAAGCCACGCCTCCCTCAAATTTCATTCAACTGTTAACTTCACGAAAAAGTTACGTTCCGTGGTAGGTGGAAGTAGACCATCAGTATTACATTGTATTTTGGTTTTGGCCGTTTCCTGAGAACTGAAAAACACAGTTTGTAAAAGTGGAGTTAGATATAAAGCCAGATGACATGAAATTAGTTGAATTAGCAATGTCAAAATTGCCGTATTCATCGTGACCAGCCATTGTTTACAATCGATTTGGGTAAAACGATGAACGCAGACGATCACCCAGTGTGCGTAAAAATTGAAATGTCAAATAAATACAGTTGTGAAGAAAAAGAAAAATTGATCCACCACGGTCATTTAAATATGTTCATGGTGATAAATTAGTAATATAAATTTATTTTTCTTTTTCACATTTAGAACGTGCCAGTGTTCTAACTTTTATTGATTTGACACCAGGTTGCAACTCCGAAGACTGGTATTTTAGGGGCGTGGCTGGGGGCGGACCTAATTGTGTTTTTTTTCGGTTCATTGAGTTATGAAAAGAAAAAACAGAAACGTGTGAGCCAATCGTTTTATCTGAAAACGCATGAACCGAAAAAAAGTTTAATTATTTAACAATAAAATAGTTATCATTTGCAGAATAACATCAAAATAAGCAATGTTATAGAGATTACGTCGATTGAAATAGAATTAGAGAGGGGATTTCCAAAAACTATATTTAGAAAGTTGCTATTCACTGGGAAACCGGTGTACATGGATGTCTGAGAGCCAGTCACGTGTATAAGCTCCAGCCAATAGAAATGTGGTTATTTATATAGTATATAATAAACATATTTAATGTTTATACGTATTTACAGGAACAAAAACACCATGAAACAAAACTTTATCCGATTCGAAACGTAAATTGTTAAAGGAGCAAAGCCCTCCTAAATATTTATTCCAATCAAACCATTCACAAACTAAAAACAATTTTTAAAAATTCGTCGATGGGACAAAAAATATTACATTAGTAACATTTTCAGCTGGAAAAATAGCCCGACTTCTCACAATCCCAGTCAAAATTGCAACTAGAATACTTGCAGTGCGGGCTGATGTCCGTTCTAAAATATTTATCCCTTACGTAACGTAATGGAAATATAAAGACAGCGCTTTTTACAAAATCACAAAAACTGCCATTTTCGTATTTTCGACATAACAAAACGCTTAGGATTTCTCTGGTGGCACCCTAGTCGCACTTGTTCCACTGGGGAGACATTAGCCATGATTTTGTTCCAAAAATGATTTTGTTACATATTCATGAGATGTTCAAGCATGGTCCTCTAATCGTGTCGGATGAGGGTTTAACTAAGGGTCCTGTAAGGGGGGGGGGGGGGGGGGGGTCGGTCGGTTGCTCTAGCTAACTACATATTTTTAGGAGAAAGCATTTGCTGAGAATTTCACTTAACTTCACAGTTTTATCCTGATACGAGTACTTTTCTCTTGGCCCTTGTCCAGATGTCATGCCAACAGTTCAAACAAGAGATTGGTGGAGCAAAGATGAGAAGCAACGTTTATTTACGAGATGATTGAAATTATACAGTAAAGGTGCCATAACTCAAGTGAGACACAAATACACTCTAAAATAAAATCAATTGGGTTAAAAACAAACCCAAATCAACTTTGTTGAGTGAGTATGAACCCAATTGGAGTACATATTCACTCAACAGTTGATTTGGGTTGATTTTAACCTAAATTATTTTAGAGTATGACTGTGTACCAATATCGTGTATGGTGCGCCCATACAGTGTGCAGTGCATCTGGTAATAAGTTATGACAATAAATTTGGAACTCATTTCTTCTTCTTTCAGAATGCCAACTCCTGGCATCATTTGTGAAGGTTTTTTCCGATGAGCTTTCCCAAAACGGATGCCAATATTCGTTCAATAATAAATGAAAGAAAAGGAGGTGAAATCTGGGCGTTGCCCTGGTCTGCCCTTTATTCCAAAGATCCTTATTGCGAAACATCGATATTCCGAAGGCCTAATACTCCGAAGGTCTGTTATTCCGACCGTCCAGTACTCCGAAGGGCGGATATTCCGACGGCCAAAGGCTTCGATATTCCAAATGACAAATACTCCGAAGGTGCAACATTCCGAAGACCCGATTTTTCAAAGGTAATATTCTCCGAAAGTCGATGATCCGAAGGTCCGATACACCGATGGTCTTGGAGTACTGGGCCTTCGGCGTACAGGGCTTCGTAGTACTGGACCTTTGGAGTACTGAACATTCGAGTACTTGGCATTTGGAATTGGGGTATTAGGTTTATCAGTACCTCGGAGTATCAAAAGTTCGGACAAAATCAGACGTTGGGACTATTGGGCCTTCGGATTATTGGTACGTAACAGAAATTTACGTTAGCGTAGAAGCGTCATTTGACACTGATCCGTTTAAACAGGTAACAACTTCAAATCGAAAGATTTTGGGTTCGATCCCGACCCGGGGTAGCTGAGTTGTTTACTTGGGCGAGGCACGTAATCCCTATTGACCATGGATTTGTACGGTGGTTTTGTGAACTTCGCCGTACTGTTTGTCGATGGTGTACTTGTCTTCAACTAATGCTAACCCTACTTGTGTGGAGTTAGTATGTTGGGGAGTCTGGCTCTTGCTCGCCGTTGCTCGATGGTTCTCTCCGGGTACTCCGGCTGCCTCCACCCATAAAACTGTCCGACACGAGATGACCCTGGCTGTCGAATGTGTCGTTATACCCTAAAATAAATAAATAAATAAATAAATAAATAAATAAATAAATAAATAAATAAATAAATATGTTACTAATCACATTAACTTCTAATTTTCGCAGTACTGTACATACATGAACAAACTATCAGTTGAAATGTGGGTCTATACATGCATACGCATTGCACACTCATGCAATGTAAACATTGTATTATCTGATATCAAAATCAACAAGTATTTTCTTGGAAGTGAAGTTACTGCACAAGTATTGCTTCAACCTGAACATTTGGAGTACATTCGTCGAGGAAAGGTTATAATCCACGCGTGGGCAATATTTTCATGCATACGTTAACAGTGAATCTCCGACATAAAACGGTTCAATCGCCATCAAATTTTTCAATGAATAAAGCAGCACCGGGTACGACCCGGTGCTTCTTTCGTTGAATATTTGCTGAAAATTACTGATTATTAATTGAAATGGCGCCCGTGAACAACACTGTCCACGCGTGGATTTTAACCCATTCCACGGCGGCTGTACTGTGCCTGTATATTTTTTAGAATATGTACAACTGTAACACAATGGGTTTTAAAATCAACTGGTCATTTGGATGTTCTTTTCACGGTATTTAACTCTTTACCCAACGAATCGCCCGCATCCGTACACGTAATATGCAAATTCAGCAGCTGAAAAAATATTATTTTTCGAAAAATTTCAACAAAACCATATCATGTGACCCTCTTTGGAACGAGCTCGTCGAGCTCGTTCCAAAGAGGGGTCACATGATATGGTTTTGTTGAAACTTTTTGAAAAAATTTAAAAAATGATATTTAAAATAATAAATTTTGAAATCGTCTGCGTTGGGTAAAGGGTTAAGTAGTTATTATTTGGAAGTTATGTTTTAATGAAATTAATTGTCCGTATTGTTTTGGGTCTCTATAGAAAACATATTCCTCGAATTTCCATAAAAAACGTATTTCAATCATTAAATAAATTAGTAGTCACTGAAGCATGAAAAATTTTCTCATAAAATGGTTTCTTTACAAGTCAAAACGAAAACTAAAAGATTTTTAATTCATTCAAATTTATCCGAAACATATTGTTTGATTTTTAATGTTTTAACGAGTTTTTAAATTTTTCATTGCTCTTAAAGGGGTCGTTAAATGGGTCATTGTCTCTCTATTTTAAAAAATAAATCGAAAATTAATGGCCTATTGAAATAGAAAATAATAGTTTTAATATGTTTTAATGAAAATTAATAGCAAATTGACATGGGATGTCGACGAAGCTTTTAATCAACATGCTCAAAAGTTAACAATATTGTGATCACAACAGCATAGAGTTTTTTATGTTAATAGTTAACAACGCAGTGATAATAATAATAATAACACTTTGGCCGGTCGCTGATTTATCGCTGTTCTCAGGTGAGAAGGCCCTGGTTACCCCGTACTCCCAACTGCCTCCCTATTCCCACGCTTCTTCTCTCCTCCCAACACTCGGATACGAACTGCTCGATGACATCCCTTGCCCCATTCTTCCCAATCTCTCCGATCAGCATATTAACCCTCTCCTTGCACTCTCTCTCTCTAACCACATATCCTTCATTCTCCCATCCCACTTCCCCATTATATTCCCAGTGAATCTTATTCTTTTAGACTGGTATTTTGGGCATTCTAAAAAAGTGTTCCAGGGTCTCCAGCACGCCCAGTTTACACATCTGGCACTCCTTTTCAAAGTTTTTCCCAATTTTTCCCTTCAGCTCCAGGGATCGCGACCTCAGCTTGAACAACAGTGCCCCCCCCCCGCCCCCAAGGTACCATCAAGGTACTCTTCAAAACCAGGCTTCTCTTTATCACGCAGGCCACCCAAAGACCTCTTTGATTTGACCCCATCTCGCCAATTAAGTTACTATCCTCCATGACCCTTTCTCTGACCCTGGTATACCCCAACGTCTTGGTCTGAGATCTCCAATGAGTAGTTCTATTTTAGCGATCCTCACTTGAACCATCCACCCTGTCTTGATATTTGAGTTGAAAATTATCTGGAACATTACTTTACACCATCGGCTGTCGGGGAGATTTAACAAATAATTAAGATAACCGAGTTTCAATAAGTCCATCCTGTCCTTGATCCTCATCCACCCAAGCTCACCCCTGATTGCTTCTAGTGCTGCGGCATTACTCGGCCCCGTAATCCATCGGCCTGCTTCGTTCTGCAGGGTCTCCAAGCTCTTTACAGCCGTCTGGTTTAGGGGTACCACTTCCGTACCATATGTTATACTTGGCAGACCACCGGACCCACCACTTTCCAAATGGTTTCCCCACGAAAACCTTATTGAAACTGTTTCACCCTATAAGTTTCAGTTGGTGAAGGATTCGCGTCCCCTTCAGAATCAATTTATTTGTGTGGTTTCGGTAGATGCTTCTTCCTGTGATGTTTATATTTACCCCCAGATACTCGTAGTCACCTGTCTCTCCTACACTAAGAAGTTTGCTGCTACCTTCCGGAATACAGAACTCCCCCACTCTCCACCTCGCGACTCTTATGATCCGGTCGAAATAATATTCCGCTTATCTCACCTCAACATGATAGTATCTCAGCAATCGAGAAAGATATCCGAGAACAATGAATCTGAGAGGCCATTTTTCTTTCTTTTTATGCGGTCGTGATTTGCCAGTATTCTATTCACGAAATCTCGACCCTATTTATTTATTAATGTATTTATTTAAGGAATGATCGTTTCTTTTTGTCTATTTCTTGAGTTATGAACCCCAAAAAACAAAGTCCAAACTGTGTAAATGGGCTACGTAGCCCATTTACACAGTTTGGACTTTGTTTTTTGGGGTTCAAAACTCAAGAAATAGACAAAAAGAAACGATCATTCCTTATAATTAAACGTTCGCGACCCAAATAAATAAATAGTGTTAGTCGTCCTCTACTTCAGCGAACAAAGACTTAAAAACTAAAACTGGTAGACACATTATTTTTCTGGTATAAAAGAGGGCGCATATTATTGAAATGCAGGTAGCAATTGACACACTTTCCAAACGTCATAAGCCACGCCTCCCTCAAATTTCATTCAACTGTTCACTTCACTTACAACTTACGTTCCGTGGTAGGTGGAAGTAGGCCATCAGTATTACATTGTATTTTGGTTTTGACCGTTTCCCGAGAACTGAAAAACACAGTTTGTAAAAGTGGAGTTAGATATAAATTAGCAATGTCAAAATTGCCGTATTCGTCGTGACCAGCCATTGTTTACAATCGATTTGGGTAAAACGATGAACGCAGACGATCACCCAGTGTGCGTAAAATTGAAATGTCAAATAAATACAGTTGTGAAGAAAAAGAAAAATTCACCCACCACGGTCATTTAAATATTTTATAAATAATTTCATGGTGATAAATTAGTAATATAAATTTCTTTTTCTTTTTCAGATTTAGAACGTGCCAGTGTTCTAACTTCTATTGATTTGACACCATTTTGCAACTCCGAAGACTGGTATTTTAGGGGCGTGGCTGGGGGCGTACCTAATTGTGTTTTTTTCGGTTCATTGAGTTATGAAAAAAAAAACAGAATCGTGTGAGCCAATCGTTTTGTCTGAAAACGCATGAACCGAAAAAAGTTTAATTATTTATTGTTGTTTAGGGTCATACATTTCTGCACAATTGTTAGTCGTCATCGCAACAATCACATAAAGTCAACTCCAACCAATCGCGTATATCATCCGTGTTGCGTTTTTAGAGAGCTTCCCCCTGGCATTCGATGTCGGGTCATATTTTACCAGTAAAACATAACTTGTTTACCACAGTAAACAAGCACTGCTTCACTTCCCGGAGTTCCCATGGGCGTCGACTCAATTAAGTAAGTACTGTACTACATGCAATTGTGTAAGTGTGTTGCGATCGGATCGCAAAAACACTGCATTTATGTTCACAGTACTGTTCTAATTGAAAAAGAAATATCTTGTAATGTGATAAGAAGTAAAATATTGCCATGGGTCTATTTGGTTTTATTCTATCAACATTCAAACTATACGGTGTGGTTCTTGTTCAAATTGGGACGATTTGGCTCTGAATAGTTTGTTTATAACAGAGAAAAAGAATTTATTGTCTTCATTTCCTAAAAGAAAAATAATTTGTTAGCAAACAACAAATAATTAAAAAGTGTTAGCATCAATTTAATCTAACGGTTCCTTTTGACAAAATTCCCTTAAACTTAATGCCCATGGGCAAAATGGCCTTAGGATGAAATTCCCTCAGTGAATGTACAAACGTGGACAAAATACCCTTAAGACATAATGTCCTTAGGATAAAATACCTTCGATCGTATTCTACCATAAAATGACTTGATGAAGCTCTGGTGGAATTTCGTCTCCTGAATTCGAATGTGTTCTATGTGCCTTCTGGCACATAGAACACATTAGAACTCAATGGACGATTTGTCTCATATCCCTTCCCTTGAGTGGGACAAGGCGCCATCTGCAGTGCTGTAGCATTGCAGATGACGTCCACCGTCTACCACTCAAGGAACGATATATCACTTGGTTGAAAAGATGGTTATTACCAATATAATTAAAGATCCTCCTTCCTCAGCAATTTGACCATCTTTATAATTTTTTATACTGTATATTGCTGTATCTTAAATTGTTAATTTTGTTTTCTTTTTTTTTCTTTGTGACATTTATTTTTTGTATTGATAACATAATTTTCAAGTAAATGGTGTTTAAACTTAGAACAACACAGAAGCAAATCGCAAAAACAAAGCCATAAACCCCAAGCTCATCAGTTACACGGCAGCATATATAATTTTTCGCGTTGCGTACAGTACGTGGAGAGTGGATTGTAACTAAATCACCCACAGAGTGGAGTTATCACCCAAGCTATAAGTTTCAAATTTTGAACATATCGACAAAAGACACAAGCAATGTTTCAGCCAATGGACCATTGGCTGAAACTTTGCTTGTGCTGGTTATGCTTTGCAACAAATTTGCAATTATTGCTTGAGTGGAATCTCCACTCTGCGGGTGATTTAGTGATAATACACTCTCCACGTACTGTAGAACAAAGAAATATTTCTGTCTTCTCGGCAGTAAATAGTGGGTTAAATGCTTGTGCGTTGCTTTTTGCACGAGTTGTAAATTTATCGTGCTGTTGAGATTGTTAGGCTATTCCCGCGGGAAAGGACTATTGTTTTTCTACGGATTATTATTTTTTTTATTTGTTTCTCTTTTTTTTTTGGGGGGGGGGGGGCTCTAGACATTTTCTCCGTAGGATTCAGAAGCCATTTTCGAACCGATTTTCACAACATTTTGCACACGCAATGACAGGCACAAAATGTAAAAGTGTACCCAAAGCAGAATTTTCGATTTAACCCTTGTTTCGCCAGAATTGGCAAAGAACTGTCAAAATTATAGTTTATTGGGACTTTCTCGAAACGCGTATTGTAGATTTTTTTTAAACAATCATCATTGTTAGACTTGCTTGTGACACAACCATTCATATACAAGAGATATTAGGCAATGCATATGTTACCCCTCCACAGGCTGCCAAACATTGAAATTTTGATGAAATGGGCTGTATTTGGGACCCCACAGCACCCAAACGATACACGAGTGATAAACATAACTTCATTTATTGGAAGGGCGATTCACCGTGGATCATTTTTGCAATTAATAAGGATGGTCGAAAAACCAAGCGTTAACCTGTCTTGGTCTGGTAAAACTGCAATACCCCTCAAAAATTCATGTTTTCTGTGGATTTCTCTAAAGGAGTCTTGTAGATTTTCAAGAAAAATTGGCCACGCGCAGGTCTTGGTGTGACAATAGAACTTGCATGGACAAAATGCTCCGGGGAGCATTTGTTAACCCCCCACGGACTGCTAAAAGTCAAAATTGTGATAAAATGGGCTGTTTGTGGACACCAACAGGACCCAATCATGGGTACGCCACAAAGAAAAGTGCTTTCTTTTATCGAGCGCAGGATTTATACGGAAACATTTTTGTAACCAGTAAGGGTATTCAAAAGTCGAAGTCTTAACCCATATGAACAGGCTAAATAGAGACACCCCTTAAAAACTTAAAATTCCCATTTTCTGTGGATTTCTCTAAAAGCAACTTGTAGGTTTTCAAGAAAAATTGTCTATTCGCAGGTCTTTGTCTTTCATTACAAGTTGCATGGACAAAATATTCCGGTGAGCGTTTATTAACCCTCTACAGGCTACCAAGCATCGTAATTTTGCTGAAATGGGCTATTTTCGGACACGCACAGCACCCAATGAATACTCGAGAGATAAACATAATATATTTTGTTGGAATTGGAATTCACCGAGGACCATTTTTGAAAGTAATAAGGGTATTCAAAAAACCAAGCGTTAACCCCTTTTGGGTGGTTAACAGCGATACCCATCAATCGCTTAAACAATTCATCTTTTCACTGGATTTCTTTACAAACATCTTGTAGGTTTTCAAGAGAAAATGGCCATTGATTGGTCGTGGTGTCACATTACCAGCTGCATGGATAAAATATTCCGGTAAACATTTGTTAACCCTCCATGGACTGCTAAATGTCAAAATTTTGAAAAAATAGTCTGTTTTTGGACACCAACAACACCAAATGAGAATGCCACAGAGAAACGTAACTTCTTTCACCGGACGCAAAACTGATAGGGAAATATTTTGTAAGTTGTAAGGTTATTCACAAATCGAGGTCTTAACCCATTTTCGACTGGTTAAGGAGATGTATTCCTTAAAAGCTTAAAATTCCCGTTTTCTGTGGATTTCTCCAAAAAATCTAGTAAGTTTTCAAGAAAAAATGACCATTTGCAGGTCTTGAAGTGACATTACAAGTTGCATGGACAAAATATTCCGGTAATAATTTGTTAACCCTCCAGAGAATGCCAAGCATACAAATTTTGATTAAAATGGGCTGTTCTTGGGCACCCATAGCAACCAATGTGTACCTGTAAGATAAACATAACCTACTTTATGGGAAATTACATTCAGCAGAAGATCATTTCTCTAATTCACAAAACCAAGCGTTAACCCGTTTAGGGCAGCTTACAGAGCGATACCCCTCAAAGGGTTAAACATTCATGTTATCTGAAGATTTCTCTAAAAACATCTCGTAGATTTTCAAGAAAAAATGGCCAATCACAAATCTTAGTGTGACATTACAAGTTGCATGTACAAAATCTTCCAGTACGCATTTGTTAACCCTATGGAGACTCTCAAACATCAACATTTTTATAAAATGGGCTGTGTTTGCATACCCACAACACCCCAAGTTAAGAGGAGAGATCAACATAAGTTGAAGTGGAATTCACTGCGAATTATTTTTGAAAGTAAAAGGGGTATTCAAAAAACAATCCTTAACCTGTTTCGGGCTGGATATACAAAGATGCCCATCAAAAGCTTAAAATTCATGTTTTCCCTGAATTTCTCTGAAAACATCTTGTAGATTTTTAGGAAAAAATGGCCATTCGCAGTTCTTGGTGTGACATTACAAGTTGCATGGAAAAATATTCCTGTTAGCACTTGTTAACCCTCTACAGACTGCCAGATATCAATATTGTGGATACATTTGAGATAAAATGGACCATTTTTAAATAGCCACAGCACTCAGTGGGTATGTGTCAAACAAACATAACTCCTTTTGTCGGTCATTGACTTGTCGGACGAATATATTGATATTAACCCTCTCCATCATTAATGATGGTTTTCTCATGACATCAATAAAGGAACTTCAGTGAGACAGTTAAAAACAATTCATCAGACACTCTGGGGTCACGGATAATCATGGAATCTCATCTGGAAAAGCCATGATTCTCCAGAATCATAAAATCTAGTTTGCATCAGTGCTACTGATCGTGATTTAACCCTTTACCTAACATGAAAAGCAGACGACACTTGATCGCGGTTTGATCTGAATTATTCATTCTAATCAGCGCGTTCACGTCAGGGGTGGCGTCAGGGATTTCTCGACAGGGGGGCTGACCTCTCCGACAGGGGGGCTATAACCTTTGACCTCCCAAACTAAGGAAAATGAGTGAAAATTGGTAACTTGGAGAACCAAAATAGAAGCAAATTGAGTATGTTTGTTGATTATTTAACCCTTTACCTAACCTGAAAAGCAGACGACACTTGCAAAAATAATTCTTGAATAACTAATTTTTTTCATTTTTTGTCTTAAAAACATAGGTTATGTTCGAGACTGACAAGACGAGATATCTACATTCGATTGTCGGAAATTTCTCGTGAAGTCGAGTTTACGAGACTCTCCGACGGACTGACTAAAAATCTCCGACGGGGGTGGGGGGGGGGGTGGGGGGGGGGGGCTGGACCTCTCCGACAGGGGGGCTATAGCCCCCACCCCACCCCAACCCCTTTAGCGCCACCACTGTTTCACGTCAGTCAGGCTCATCATATTTCTGTCGTTTGAGGGACGATTTAGACTGAAATTGTTTTCCACAATTTGCTGACGGAAACATCTGAGGCTTTACGGTAGTTGTGACTGGTGTCATGCACGTGTAATTTGTCGAGGTTATCTCTTAATTCAGTTGATTGAGATCAGTAAGTAATCACATTAGTTCTGTTCTCTCTAAGGTGTGTTAAGTTCACTGATATTTTTACTAAACATGGATCTAGTTAAGGCGGTGCCTCAGTCAGACTTATGTTTGGTGTGTGCATTTATGTGATCTTGGCATAATTCGTTGGTACTGGGGTGAAGCTGAAATTACCCGCTGTACGGTCTTTTGTACCCCTTACTGCTGAAGGTGGATTTTTGCACGAGATCCCAATGTCAACTGTATAATCTAATAGATTAGTATTCCTGCTAGTATGTTGCATTTTTCTGATAATGTATGGATTTAAGGCGATGCACGAGATACGCCTTGGTTAAGTCTCTGTTCTTGCATGAGATACGGAGAATGTTTACGTATGTGTATAGTGAAATAAATGTTCATTGCCGCACTGCAGAGCCCTTACCAAATGTTGTGTTGTTCAGATGTTTCTGTCAGGGTGGGGTTGTGGAAGTCAGTTTTCATCATGGACGACCATGCAGCTTTTATAAAATCTGTTGTGGCTGAACAAGTTACGCAAGCAGTGGAATCTTCACATAGCAATTTGCTAAATCAAATGGAAAAATTAATTTCGTCAAAATTGAACGGTTTTCAGAATATAATAAAGACAAATCAAAAGGAGTTTTCTGAACTGCAATTGGCATAAATCTAAAGCATTCGAACTGACTGTCATGTGTTCGGAAAAAGGGGTAACGCTGAACAACACAATCATGGAGAAGTTACGAGATGCAGAGGGTCAACTAAACGATGTTCCAGAACCATCACCTGCTTTGCTCCAGTCGAAAGAGAAGATATAAGAGGGAATAGATTTAATTTAGGAACGTCCAAAGATGATTTTAATAGCGGTCTCTTCCGAAGCAGGTTGGGGCGTCGTGGACGAATACAAAAATAACGTTTTGGCCGATGATTCCGACGATGAAAGAAAGCTACAGCGAGCAGAAGGCAGGGCTTTAAGGAAACAGAAGCAGGACAGAACGACGAGACGGGAAAAATTCCAAAGATTGCAACCTTACAATAAAATTTCAAATTTATCCGGACAGACAATATAACCAGTACTCCCTGTTCCACGGGCATCAACCAGGAGTGGTATATGTTACTCGTGTGGCAAAGGTGACCATCACAGGGCACAGTGCCCATTACTGCGTTCGGTGGCATCGCATTCTCACCATGTGGATCGTAATATGCAGATAAGTATACATCACATGTACTCTTCATTGTCAGTTACTGGGGGTGATCCGATAAGCGGGTCTAGTTCAGTGGTAGATGCCAGAAGCTCAGGAAAAGAATTGTCTCCTGTTAGGAGAAAGAGTTTTTCAAATTCATCTCCTCACATGGTAGTATAAACGTAGAAAGCCCCGTTGGACGTTTAAAGAAAACCTTTTCCACGTGGAAAGGCATTAAGGCCAATTCAGTGGTTTTAACGGTAGTGGACCAAGATTACGTTATTCCATTTACAAATTTCCCAAGGGGCGTTTTTCTGAAAAATAACAAGTCCACGTCAGCCAGGGATAACGGGGAGTTTGTTATAAATGAGATAAACGCTAAAGTACGCGAGGTTCTCTACGTTGTTGATCCACTTACTGTTTCTGTAAATAAGGCCGGTGTAACAGGAATGGAAGTCCGTAGGAAAATTAGTCCCTCTGGACTATTATTCCGCGGAATTATAGTCCTAGGTCTAACATTTCTAGGAATAGTAGTCCATTCCTGTTACACCGGGACGAAACGCTTGGTATTGAACTGTATGCATATTAATCCTTGCTTGTTGAAGTCTAGTTTCAAATACATGAACGCATCAGTGGCATTGGCGATGTTTGAGAAGGTGATTTTTTGACTTCTTTCGACTTAAGGTGCTATATAAGTAATGGAATTTTGTTTATTTTGAAAATGTTCACCCCTGATATTCCTTGAATTCAAATTAAATATACACAAATTGTACATCAAAACGAAGATTGAGATGCATAAAACACGAAACACAGGTGTAATCAACTCATAGAGTCGACTGTAGGCACCGCTGGTTCCTGGAAGTCTACTACTGTATTCGTACCAGAACTGATAATTTAATAATATTTCACGAGAACAACTTGTGCTTAACATATCCAAGAACAAAGCTAGGGTATTAAAATTCTTCAAAACACAGAAACAGAGCTGCATTGGGGTAAATTCCAAAACTTCGCTTTTGTTTACATATGAATTTACTTTCGATTTCTGGTCGACGTCATCGGACGGAAAAAAACATCGATAAACAACCCCGTCTAAAATCAAATAATGAGAAAGATCGCCTTAATACAGTTTACTATTATTGTATAGAGACCGCACAGTTGTCATATTCACTGCAAGGTATCATGATACCTGTTGAAATTTCTTACAATTACGGCTTTGTTTTTCGATGGAAATTCGTAGTATCGAGTGATTTGCGCATGTCTGTCGAACATAGAAACCATCTTTAATAAAAAATGCAGACAGTGTTGTCCTTTTCCAAAATGCAGTCCTATCGCTGCACTCGAAAGTGTTGTGAATGCCTAGCTTTCTTATTGAATATCTGAAGCGCATTTGGCCACGAGCTGTTCTCGCGAAATATTATTTTATTATCAGTTCTGGTACGAATAAGATAGCAGACTGCCAGGAACCAGTGGTGCCTGCTGTCAACTCTATGAGTTGATTACATATGTGTTTCGTGTGCTATACATCCCAACCTTCATTTAGATGTATAATTTGTGTATATTTAATCTGAATTTAAGGAATATCAGAGGTGAGAATTTCAAAATAAACAAAATTCCATTACTTATATAGCACCTTAAAGTCGGCCTACCACCATATTGAAATTGTAAGTGGTCATCGAAAATATCTCGGATTTTCCTGGGTGATAGACGGTCAAATGCATTACTACACTTTTAACGTTTTAGCTTTTGGTTGGCGTCTGCGGATTACGTTTTTATACGCCCATTTTGAAAAAAACGGGTCGTATTATGGTATACCGCTGTCCGTCCGTCCGGTCACACGTCGTACGATAACTCAAGAACGTTTTTAGAGATTTTCGTGATTTTTGGGTAGGTGGTGTATATCAATGGAGGGAAGCTCCCTTTCGTTTAGTGTCGCCATTCAATTAGTCATTCTAGAGTTATGGGACTTTATTACTTAGAAAATTGTTGATTTTTTACACGTGGTACGATAACTCGAGAACGCTTTGAGAGATTTTCGTGATTTTTGGGTAGGTGGTGTATATTAAGACCCCTAATTGGGATGAATATGCCACGATTGTTCCAATGAGGGGTCATAATCTATATTTTGAAAGAAATTTTTTTTTTTTACTTTGCTACAGGTGTCGCCTGCTACTAGCATTAGGTAAAGGGTCAGGGATCAAAAACACCATTTAACCCTTTACCTAACTGAAAAGCAGACGACACTTGCAAAAATAATTCTTGAATAACTAATTTTTTCTCATTTTTTGTCTCAAAAACATAGGTTATGACCCCTCGTTGGAACGAGCTCGACGAGCTCGTTCCAACGAGGGGTCATAACCTATGTTTTTGAGACAAAAAATGAAAATATAATGAAAATTAATTGTCGATTTTTGAGAATAGCGCTGGCCGGTTTTGGCCGTTACGTTGGGTAAAGGGTTAATTAATGAAGGAATTCACTGGCCGTCAGAGACAATCAAAACAGCAAAAGATAGTTTTCAATAATTTTTTATTCAATTAACAGCAGTTTTAATTTAAAGCCCATATTCAATTATCAGGACAAATGTGTATTATATGTATAGTAAATGGTTTTGTGTTTTGCAAATTTTATTTATTCAACATGAATATTCAATTAAAAGATATACGATTGAGTAAGCTTTACTGTATTCTGTTGGGTTTGATTATTGTACATGAATATAAAAAAATATGGGTTAGGTAGACATGTAGAGTCATATTGTGTGGTTCTTTCTTTTAATTAACAACGGGCGTATCGTGTGCTCATGACGCAGCTGTTTATTTCTAATGTCATGCGGGAGGTGGTGCGACACTGGAGATCTAGAGGTTTTAAGGTGATAATGTACCTGGACGACGGCGTTGCCGGTGCTACGCAGCAACAACAGGCAGCAGAGTTAGGAGTACAGTTGAAAAAGGATTTACAAAATTTGGTTTTTTTTTTATTGCTGAACACAAGTGCCAGTGGGTTCCTGTCACACGATTATGTTAGCTGGGCATCCAAATCCAATGGGATATGTTACATGGTTTACTGCAGATATCTGACGGCCGGATTGCCAATTTAGTGGGGGCAGCAACCCTTTTGATTGATACAGTAGTTTCAGGGTGTGTGCGAACTAAAGCTCGAAATTTAGCAAGTTTCGTGGGTCAAACAATTTCTTTTAACAGTGCCGCACTGTCTGAGTTGTTATTTTGGAAAGTTAACGCCAGATCTTTGAATCTTTTGAAATTAACATCAGGTTCTAGGCCTGATTTAAAAGTTTTTAGTGTTTTTAGTGATGCTTCGGATAAAGGTTTCGGTGCCCATTATGTAGATCTTTCCAGCTAATGTACGGTCATTGCTCCAGAAGTATTAATGCTAAATGCAAATCTCCCCGTCAGTTTCGAGTTGGGTTCCAATTTTAGTTTCATGACGGGATCGGCAGACTACAGTTAAAGTTTAAGTGTCGTTAAACCAAAATAAATAAGTAATTTGCAGGTTTTTATTCTTCCCAGGAAAAAAGTATCGAATTGTACCCCTAGATTTTTATAATAATGGAAAGAGCAGTGTCTGTATTATATGTCACGATGCGTACACACTGTTGATAAAATGAACAGAAAAATGTAACAGAACATCAAAGATAGTGAAAGCACCGTTTTGTTATTTTAAAGGGGTTTGAACAGAGAATAATAGCCAAAAGTTCAAACTGATAGGCCATAAGATGAATTTATATTATTCTCCGTGAAAATGCCCGAAGTTTGTGAGATAATCTTTTACATCGATGACACAACATCCCTAAGTTTTCGAAATTTCTGCTTTTATATGAAATTCCTGTACGCTTTGTGTAAATTTTATGACAAATTTAGAAAATTAAGGGGAGCTAACTTTCCTGTAAATCTCTTCCAATGGCGAAAATTGTCAGCCATGTGACATTAACCCTTTGCCCTACGTAGCGGCCAAAACCGGCCAGCGCTATTAACAATAAGTTGCCAAATAATTTTCATTATTTTTTAATTTTTTGTCTCAAAAACATAGGTTATGATCCCACTTTGGAACGAGCTCGTCGAGCTCGTTCCAATGAGGGTGCCATAATCTATGTTTTTGAGACAAAAAATTAAAAAAATAGTTATTCAAGAATTTCTTTTGAAAGTGTCGTCTGCTTTTCATGTTAAGTAAAGGGGTAATGACCCCTCTTTGGAACGAGCTCGTCGAGCTCGTTCCAGAGAGGGGTCATAACCTATGTTTTTGAGACAAAACATTTAAAAAATTAGTTATTCAAGAATTTCTTTTGCTAGTGTCGTCTGCTTTTCATGTTAAGTGAAGGGGTAAACAACTATGTTAGACATTGGTATGTTTTCGGTGATTGTTGAGACGTTGTTGTAGACTAAGTATGCCACAGCATCCCAGAGAATAATTACCAATGGAAGTGAGCGTTTGGTACTCAGCCCTTCTATTCACTCCCCGCCCCTCCCCCGCCACCCCGCAAAAATATTACCTGGCTTCTTTCAGTTGAGCTTTTACACACAGCTCCCGTCAAGTTTTCTGCTATGATAGTTAATGGTATGAGAGGATGTAGCCCTCTCATGGTCAGACGCTCGGCCTCAGTTTTCCCATCCTCGTCGGGAAATTTGGTCTCGATAAGTGATTCTCTGGAAGAAGTCCTGCTCGATGTGGTCGTGACAGGCGAAGCAGAGAATATAGGTTTTTTAAACAAAATAGTTTTAAATTCTACAAAATACTTACATACCGGCAGTGTTCCAGAAATAATTTCTGAGTTGATTTTTGGAAAATACTAATGGAATGGTAATACTGAATGACTGACGAGAAGTTATTGAAGGTTTATTATGAGAATTGCTATATATAATAACACAATGCGGAAATAAGCAAAAATGAGGTAGGCGATGAAAAGAGAAACTGAAACATTTCACCTTATCTCTTGAACAGATTTATATATCACGTCCACCCTGATTTCCCAACATGAAGTTATTAGTTATTTAAAAATGATAAAACACCCGGTTACATATCTCGAGATATCAACATAATATCTCGAAATCTAAATATATGCATCTTACGGAACATCCGTGGTGCAGTAAACAGTAAATTTAATGTCAAAAGTCATCGCCAAACTTATTTCCACATCTTCACTTTTCTGAGAAACATACAGGGTAGAAACGCCCAAATGTTCCCAAAATGTTTTATACCGGTGTTACTCGCAAGTAAATAAAATTGATGTTATAGTTTTGGTCTTCAGCTACCATCTCGCCTTTAAAACCACTGTTATTTTCCATAATTACGATATTCATTAAAAAACAATCTACACGAAAACTCTGGAAGTGACAGATCATTGGCAAACCCCGATTAAATGTGTCAACAACGGTATACTCTGAGGTGCCAAATAACAGTGATGGCCAAATAACAGGGTACCATCCCATAAGTTACACATCCCATTTGTCACACAGTCTAAATGACTATATAAACATTACCCTTGCACACCTATTATTGGTGTTAATGGTCTGTTCTGAATTAATTTCATTCAGTGACCATTTTCATCATCAGGGGATTTAAAAAAAAAAAAAAAAATTAAATGGGTTTTGATGTTTATTGCTAATAAATATGCAACATGGCAGATAAATAAATGAGGAAAATAATAATGAAATGAAATTTTTCAAATACACAATACAACAAATTAACCTGATACAATATTTAGACTACACATAATAATATTACACAATGATACACAAAAAGCAGATAAATAAATAGAGAAAACATACAATGAAAAATAAAATAAATGAAAATAATAATGAAATGGAATATTTCAAATATACGCAAGATAATAAATAGTGATTGACAAAGCAGATAAATAAATAGAGATAATATATAACAAATTAACCCGATAGAATATCTGGACAACACATAATAATAATACACAATGATACACAAAAAGCAAATAAATAAATAGAGAAAATATACAATGGATTATACAATGGATTAATCAATAAAATCAACAGTAAAGCAAACTTCAATTGATTGCTTCTCACATAATAACACAGCATTATCTGTCGAGGGGTAACAGGTTGTTAACACTCTTGTATTAACTTCAAAACTGTGTGACTAATGACACATTTGGATTGTGTGACAAATGGGATGTGGCTGAGATTTTGGTCTGAAAATAATAACAGTGATGGCATTTTTGCTCTATGTCTCAATACCAAATAACAGTGATGGCAAGGAATTTTTCAGCAAAATTAATAAGCATGTCGACACTCTTATTTGGCACCTCGGAGTAGCAGCTTGAATATCATGTATGCATGACCCTAAATGATTCGAACTGAAAAAGTTGATGGAGTTATAACAGTACTAGTACACGTTTCAATTTTCATATTTCAGTTCGCAAGCCCCTTTCCATTCCCCCTCTCTACCTATCCCTGTCCTCTATCACCCCCTCCTTCCCCACACCTCTACTTTGACCTCCTCTCATCTTTATTCCTCTCCCCTGTATTTTCCCCTCGCCATTCCTTTTCCCTTGATCTCTTCCGACTGACAAATCTCCGTATTTACTAATTTTACTGTTCCTCACTTCTCCTTTTGTCCTCCTTCTCTCGCAAGTAATCTTCTCTCACTCTCCATTCCACCATATATATGTTCAATAACAAAGCTGACAATTTTCGCTATTGGAAGAGAGGTACAGGAAAATTAACACCCCTTAATGTTCTAAAGTTGTCAAAAAATTTAACACTCATGGTTTCGGTATAAAAATTTAAATTTTGAAATGTAATAATAATATAATATAATAATAACACTTTGGCCGGCCGCTGATTTCTCGCGGTTTTCGTGTGAGAAGGCCTTGGTTACCCCTGCACTCCCAACTACCTCCCTGTTCCCACACTTCTCTCCTCCCAACACTCAGAGACGAACTGTGTGATGACATCCCTTGCCCCCATTCTTCCCAATCTCTCCAATTAGCATATTAGCCCTCTTCTTTGAGTTTCTCTCTAACCACATGTCCTTCATTTTCCCACCCCACTTCCCCATTTTACGCCCAGTGAATCTTATTCTTTTAGACTTGTATTTTGGGCATTCTACAAGCGAAGTTGTATCCACGATGTGGATATCATTTCATCATTTTCATCCATTTTCCGGTAGAGTAGTATAAACATACTGAATCTAAATGTTAGCTAAGCTGTACAGGGGCGTGGCTAGAGGGTTCCGTTTAGGGGTGTAGAGTAGTGAATTTCCAACTAGGGGGAGGAACCGGGAGGGGGCTTCCCCCTCCCGGTCCTTCCCCCTAGTTCGAAATTCACTACCGAGAAAATTTTTGAAAATGAAGCCATGAAAGGGGGCATAAAATTGATTCAAGTAACTGAAATGCCAACACACTTATGATAGAATTATCAGGTTATTATTATTTGGTATTATTCTGGGAATTGAATTTGTGCTAAACAATTCCTCAAGCTGAGAACTTTAAGCAATTCGCATTGTCCTAACGTTCAATCAGATCTTATGCAGAAATGATCAATTTTCGATGTTTCGTCATTTTGTTACTGTGAATGATGGATTTAACTCAGGATAACGATTTTACATGATGTGATGTTCTTGGAGTGCATTTCGAGGATCGTTTTTATTACGATAAGTAAACGTACCGTAGAAACCTCCTACCGATTGATATCAGGCATACTTATGAAGCTCGATATTGCGGGCACTTTAGTTGTAAATAGTAACAGTTAGAATTTTTGCCGATTGGAAACCCGTTGGAATTTTGGGAAGTACAGGAGACATCAGCATCACCAAAGAAGCTCTAAAATCCACATAGATGGAATTTCTATCTACTCATGACTTGCCCTTCGAATTTCCAACTATAGGAACTTTTGGCCAGGATTGTGGGGGTGGGGTGGCACCCCCTCCCTGTCGCCACGTCCCTGAAGCTGTGTCATCGATGTGCCCATCATGTCACAAACTTCAGGCATTTTCCGGTGTGTTGTATAAACATTCATAAGCTGGCTTTTTACAATTTTCCCCAATCATTTTGAACGTTTTAATATTATTTTCTGTTTAAAACTTTACCCTACGAATCGCCCGCATCCGCCCGCGTAATATGCAAATTCAGTTGTTGAAAAAGTATTATGTTTTCAAAAAATGTCAACAAAACCATATCATGTGACCCCTCGTTGGAACGAGCTCGACGAGGGGTCGCATGATATGGTTTTGTTGAAATTTTTTTAAAAATTTAAAAAAATGATATTTAAAATAATAAATTTTGATAGCGTCTGCGTTGGGTGTAGGGTTAAACCTATTTAAAATAACAAAAATGGTGCTTTGACCACCTTCTAATGTTCTGTAACTGTTTTCTATTCATTATATTAACAATGTGCTTATCGTGGTGTATACTACGAACACCATCCTTCGGATTAATATAAGTCTAATATGTAAGATTTGCCATTTTTTTCTGGTTAGAATTAAAATTTGCAAATTACTATAATAGCAGACAGTTACTCCTAATTAGCTTGCCATCAAAAGGAAAGTTTCTTTTGTAACTTTTCGTAAACGAAAACAGGAAACAATCCTGAAAGCTGTCTCTTGGTTTCGTTTACTAAAAGTAACAAAGGAAAATTCGCTTTGTTTTTTTTCTGATTTCATCGGGGGTGGGGGAGGGCGGGGGGGGGGGGTATGGAAAAAATTTGCAGGCACAGGATCTAAAAAAAAAATTTCCGCCTGCCGGGGACCCACCACTCAAAACCTGTAAATTTTTTCCACCCTTCCCTAGGGGACCACCCCTCCCCCTCCCCCATATTTCATTCCGGAGCTCAAAACACTGCTGAAATCTGGCCAATTATCAATGGTCCGTTTTCTATGCTATTGTGATGAAACTCATAAGGACGCATGTTCCCTCAATGCTATATAAATTGTTTGAGATATACGATTGTTTCATTTTTGTTGATTTTGATTCAGTTTATTTTTCCATGTTTTATTTTATATTCAAAGTTTTATTTTATCACAACATTTTCGATTTACAAATATCTTAATTTTTTCATAGAGTTAACGTCTTAACAAAATCATGGTTGAATATTTTTTTTGTTGATTTTAGTTAAGTTTACATTTTATATAAACTAATCAATAGTTTTTGCTTTTTACATGTGGAGGGATGAGCTGTGGGATTAGACAAACTCAAATGAGTTGGTTCTAAAGACTATATAGCAAAGACATATTTTGTTAAAGTATATTAATAGCTGAATTCAGTAGGGTAATTCTACACTCTAAAAAACTAAAGTGTAAAACCTACACTTTCAAGGTGTTAAACCCATTCTAACTCTTAGGGTTTGATTTTAACACTCAAAGTGCAATGCTTTAAGCACTTAGACATTACAATCGTCAGACATCTGAAACTTGAATGGATGGCACTTCCCATGTGTCTAGCATTGGTGGTTCTTCCAGAATCGTCCATAATTTAATTTGCGCTTGGTGGGTACATAATTAAAAGGACACAACGCAGATGACGAGGATCAGGCTCGAGAGTTCGAGCCTGATCCGCGTCATCTGCGTTGTTTCCTTTTAAGTATCGCGACATTACACTTGTCAAGTGGTATTATTGTCAACACCTGTCAAGTTCTGGGATATCTACACTTGAACAAAGTGCTAGTTAAGCACTTAGTAAGTGTTAAATACAGCACTTCAAGTGTAGTTTTTAACACTTTAGTTTTTAGCGTGTACATGAGTCAGTTTGGTTGAATTGAAAAAAAGTCTTCATAACAAAACTCAGTTGCAGATAATTCAAATTTAATCAGTGTATGTTAATGTTTCTAATGTCCGCTTCAGTTGTCGAATTTGCGAATCATCACTGAGAACATTTTGACTCTTCTGAGCTTGTCTATACCTCACATTCTCTCCAAAGCATGTTTAAAAAACTCTATTCACCCCCCCCCCCCCTGAATTATCTAAAAGGTATAAGAACATCATTCTTTGAATGAATTGAAGTGCAGGAAAAAATTTGCAATTTGGGTCATTTCCATGTATTTTCCGAGCCAATAGACCCACCCACCCCTACCTTGTGTCTGGAATTTTTTGGCGGACCCCCCCCCCCTCCCCCACCCCACCCCCTGTGATGTCATAGGTGTTTTCTAAACAGTTATATGCTTCTTGGACCTTGCTGGCTTTCAAATAATTTTTGGGAAAATAACTTTATTGTGGGTCGATTTTTGTGGAAAATCTATACACATGTAATGTTCATATCCAGATAAAGGAAGTTAACTCTATTCTCTCTTTCTGTACCGTTCTCTGGAAAAGAGAACACAGAAGTTAGATTTTGTTTGTCAGGCTGTATCAGACATAAATCAAGCAATTTCAGCTTGTGTTACCATTTTCAAGAATTGGGCACTATAATCAGCCTACACCTCTCCCAGATACCTGCACAAAACGTGTGGACCCTTCACCCCCACTCCACCCAAGCATTTCGGTGTAAATCGCAAAAAGAAAACAGCAGTGAATAATAATCATTTACCAAGTCAAAGATAATTCATTTATGAACGAATAGTCGTTTTTGACAAATTCATTGAAGAGTGTCAGTGGTATAACTAGTCACGTGCACGGGTGGTCGGTATCCAACAACCACATTGTTGCTAGCCAGTATCTGGTGTGTTCACCTCTGAATTGCAAACATGATAGACATCCTTGCCTCATATTGTGAATGGAAGTCTGAACCGGATCCTGACCGATTTCATCCCATTCTTGGACAAGAATGTACCATTAAAATTTCTAGCCATCCCTTTAGCGCACATACCAGCCTGATATTGCCCGGAGATCGGTCTCTATCGAATATCCCGGGGCATTGTACAGACGTGTTAAAAGTGTATAAAACTCCCCCAAAAAGCTGATCTAAGGATTAGGGTCCTGCGAATCACATATTTTCGTTTCGAATCGAATCTCGAATCCAATAGGGTCTATTATTCGAAATCGAATCGAAATCGAATCGAACCTCGAATCGAATCAGTACCGTCTTGTAGATAATCTATTAGGGGCGAGAGGGTGTAAAACTGACTTACTCCGACTGTGATGGCTCAAGTCCCGACTGATAAAATATTCCAACTACATCATCAAGGCATGCCTTCATCTAAGGCATGCCTTGGTGATATAGTTGGAATATTACCCAGTAAGGATTATGGTTCAAAAACAGAAACGGGTGCGAGGATTATCGGTACTAGGCACTGCAGGTGGCTAGCCAATAATAACAGCTCATTTTTGATATTGTCTGGAAACTTTAAATCTTCTTTCAACAGTGGTAATATCCGTTGAGACTGGAATTAGCATGGCTCGTGGCATAAGTACAGATGAAGTTTTCGTTTAGATAGCGGAAACTGCACTCAGTGATTATTTTCAATATCATTAGTGTGAAAATCCACCAGAACTACATGTTTTGTGACTGATGACAAGCTATATTCCAGAGAAAAGATTCGAATGGAAACGAATCGAGCGGCCGAATCTATACGAACAGATTCGACTGGAATCTCGAAGCTTCACAGGGGCCCAGTTACGGCTTGTAGGTCTTAATATAAAATTGTCTTTCTGGTCCTTCTTCCCCAGCAACAGCTTAACGTGGGCATTGTTTGGAACTTTAAATTTGCTTTCAAGTACGGTAGTGACTAGTGAGATTGGATGCAGTTTCTGTTCATATTGACGAAGATGACTAATACCAAGATATATTCCTATGAAATGATTCGATGGAAAACGAATCGAGCATCCGATTTCGAATAGAACCGAATAGCAATTTAAGAATCGAATCGAATCTCGGAACTTCCCAGGGCCTACTAACGAAGTCTTGAAATACATGTTGTCAATTTGCAATTTTCAAATCTACCCCAGGCCAACGTATTAGCTGCTGCTGGGGCCAACGGTGCACGTAGACCAATTTCCAACTTAAAATTCTCGTATGAAACTATCACGAATCACGTGTAACATCTCATAAAACATTTGGTCAAATATACTTTCGAAAAAACTGTAAAAATGGAGTGGGGTGAGGGGTTCAAAGCTTTCCGGTTTTTCTATTCCTTGTATGAAATCGTATTTTATGAGTATATGACCGGTGGCGTTGTGGTAACCGGTTCTCGTCAGACCACCGAAGTTCAGCAACGTCGAGCCTGGTTAGTCCTCGGATGGATGACTGTCTGATCGATCGATTCGGACTCCCGCGTTGTGTCCTTGGACAAGGCACTTAACCCCGATTGTCCACATGGGGGCACGATGACGCCGTGTACTAAGGCGCACTGCACGTCGATGGTGAGCATGTCTTCAACCAATCTAAGCCTGTCTGTGCTGCAGTGCGGAGTTACGATGTTGGGGAGCTGGCAGCTGCTCGTCGTTGCTCGGTTGTTCTCTCCGGGTACTCCGACTTCATCCACCCGTAAAACTGTCACGGTCATGATTAGCCATTGTGCATAAGTGTGTGACCTTAAACACCAACAAATAAATAATAATATGAGTATATGACGGAGTGTGGTGGCTCAGTGGTTGGGGAATTAGACTTCAAATTGAAAGGTCGACAGTTCGATTCCCGCCAGGGATAACTGCGTTGTGACCTTGGGCAAGGCACTTAATCCTGATTGCCCACGTGGAGGCACGTTAGCGCTGTGTACTAAGGCATACTGCTCTCCGATGGTGCACTTGTCCTCAACCAATGTTTGTGTGGATTTAGTACGTTGGGAAGTCTGGCAGTTGCTCGACGTTGCTCGGTGGTTCTCCCGGGCACTCCACCCGTAAAACTGTTCAATACGAGGTGACCCCAGCAGTCGAAAGTGTCGTTAAATCCCAATAAATAAATGAGTAAATAAATAAATAATAAATAGATAAGTAAAAATAAAGGGTCAAATAATAAGTACATGACAACTGAGTAGTCATGTACAGGAAAAACGTTCGTGCATTTTTATTATTTTAACCCTTTACCTAACACGAAAGACAGACGACACGACACCTGCAAACAAAATTCTTGAATGACTAGATATTTCCATTGTTTGTCTCAAAAACATAGCTTATGACCCCTCATTGGAACGAGCTCATCTAGCTCGTTCCAATGAGGGGTCAAAAGCTATGTTTTTGAGGCAAAAAATTAAAAAAATAATGAAAATGGAATGGCGATTTTTGTAAATAGCGCTGGCCGGTTTTGGTCGTTACGTTGGTTAAGGGTTAAAGATTTACTATCGGGAAATTTAAACTCTGACTCCACCACGTTGGAAAATTTTGATATCTTTGCTTCGGGCCTATATTTATCTTTCTTGTTAACGTGTACTTTTTCGAAAGCCATCGCCCCCGTCCATATGCCGGAAGCTAAGCGAGTTTTGAAAATCATTAATCCTCTCAGTGACAAAGCACTGAAATTTCAGGGACATGCATATAACAGTCATTGTCGCAACCTGTCTTCCTCCTTTATTATCTAAGCTAGCACGTGACTGCCCTGTCGTGTTCTTGAATAATACAGTGCGTCATGCACGGAAACATCGGGGACGTGACAACCGTTACTTATTCCCAGTTCCTTATACGTTGATAACGAATGTCGAATAAGTAACGGTTGTCATTTATCTGTTGATAAGGAATGCCGAATAAGGAAGTGGGAATTAGTAAGTTGTCACGTCCATGGAAACATCTTGTCCATGGCACGCAATAACTAGTTCACAACCGCCTTGTTTAATATGGTTCGTGAGTTGTTGTGCCCTGCAGTTCCATCTCCTTGACATGTTGAACCCAGGTTTGTGGTGGATGATCTGCCTCAACATTTTTGGACTTCTCCCAAACCGGGCATAGCCCTACAGTGGTACCCATGCACTGATATATATAAAAATAGGGGGCGCAGTGGCGTTGCGGTAACCGGTTCTCGCCAAATCACCTAAGTTAAGCAACGTCGAGCCCGGTTAGTCCTTGGATGGGTGACCGTCTGAGCGATCGACTCGGACTCCCGCGTTGTGTTCTTGGGCAAGGCACTTAACCCCGATTGTCCACGTGGGGGCACGATGACGCCGTGCGTACTGCACGTCGATGGTGCGCATGTCTTCAACAAATCTAACCCTGCCTGTTATGCAGTGCGGAGTTACGATGTTGGCGAGCTGGCAGTCGCTTGTCCTTGTTCGGTTTTTCTCTCAGGGTACCCCGGCTTCCTCCACCCGTAAAACTGTCCTTACTGGCATGGTAGGAATACAATACACAAAACTATGTTTGGTACTTACGCAACACTACATTGAGAAAAATACACATTATTTGCTCCATATTTATGAATGTGACATTTGTCTATGTTTTCAAAGCCTTAGTAGAGCCAAATGAACCGATCAGATCGGAAGAGGAAAGAGACTGTGCACCCACTTCCTGCTAATTCCAAATATAATTGCTATCCTTCGGGTAATAGAAATTTTAGGAAACGAAGGTTGTTAGTGTCTATACTCTTTATCAAGTATCCACCTCGGCCATATGCGCTCTGTGAAACCCAATCCCAATATGTACCGTATCTACCGTAAAGGTGAACTTTCCGTGACTGACTGACCTCCCCACTTCGATTATGCTGCCGATCTACATGCAGGCGTTCCACCCAAGAGCACTATTACAAACTCTAAAACAGCCCAGATACCAAACCTTTCCAACACAGTCCATTATCCAACACAGCGTTTAAATCCAAAGTACAACTATAAGTATTCCTAACAAACATTGACTTGGTTGCAGGTACGTTTTTTTTACGAAGGAGGACAATGGCTCACTTCATCCCAAAGGCATCAATAAATCACCGACAATACGTAAATTTATACAAAACCATATGCGCCTGTATCAATCCACGGTCTTGTACCAACAAGTCGTCAGTCCTAGGTTATACTTAAACAACTTATCTATATGGAAACAACCTAAAATAAGCTACCAGCTTGTTGCTAAATCCATTTCCATTAATGTTTTGTGCTCGCTGATACTTGTATCATTATCATACTCGATTTCTGTAACTTCTTTAAACTTTGGAAATGAATATTGTTTAAACTAAATATAATTGCAATGACGTGTTGGTAAAGATAATGCAGAATTTAACTCTCTCTCTCTCTCTCTCTCCCTCAACTATTTTTAGAAAGCGCATGAGGAGCACGCCGCCACTATTCCGTCGTCCCTGATCCGTGTGACTGTTTCAGATTATCCTAATTCATTTGACACAAGTGACCCGGATGGGCTGAACCTGTCTCTTGAATCTTCTCCTTACGTGGTGGACCCGGACTGGTTTTATTACTTTTAGCTTTGTTTCGTTCACGGTTTGAGGCTTTGAGTCATTTTCGCTATCGCTTTGCTTTAGCTTCACTTTCTGATGCCTTTCCCCTCTTTACATTTAGCCCAAACTGATTAATATATTACCTATTCCATCCGATATCAAAATTAATTATTTTAAATATTATTTTTCAAATTTTTCCACCAAATGTCAACAAAACTATATCAAATGACCCCTCATTGGAACGAGCTCATTGAGCTCGTTCCAATGGGGGGCCATTTGATATGTATGATTTTGTTGAAATATTGTGAGTTTTCTTTCCAGCTGCTGAATTTCTACATTTAGTGAACGGATGCGGCCAATTCGTTAGGTAAAGGGTTAACGATATTTGAGCTCGGCACAATATTATCCGGGTGCTCAGATCAAATAGTTGTAACATTCCTCAGCCCACATCCAAAACCTATTGTGGTGAATAATTTTGTTTGACTTGGGGGGGGGGGGGGTGGCCATCCACTACTAGGCGGGTCATCAGGTGGCGGACAGAGGACGGTCTGCTCAATTGAGCAGTTTTGCTGCGGAATATCCGACTATACAGACCCTGACCAAAATTGTACTATCCTGTTAGTACATTCTGCATGCACCTTCTTCTCCCCTGAAAATTAATTATTTTAAATATATTTCAAATTTTTCCACCAAATGTCAAAACTATATCAAATGACCCCCTTATTGGAACGAGCTCATTGAGCTCGTTCCAATGGGGGGGGGGGGGGGGGGGCACTTAATATGATTTTGTTGAAATATTGTGAGTTTTCTTTCCAGCTGCTGAATTTGTACATTGAGTGAACGGATGCGGCCAATTCGTTACGTAAAGGGTTAATGATACTTTATGAAACAGGCGAAAGTAGGACTGTTTATGATTATATAGCTGGGGGCGCGGTTGCTCAGTAGGTAGAGGTGCTGGCTGCAAGCCGAGAGGTCCTCGGTTCGAATCCCACCTGCGGCAACCGCGTTGTGTCCTTGGGCAAGATACTTCACCCCGATTGCCCACGTGGGGGCACGGTGACGTTGTGAACTAAGGCGTACTGCACGTCGATGGTGAACCTGTCTTCAACCAATGCTAACCCTGCATGTGTGGAGTTGGTATGTTGGGGAGCTGACTGTTGCTCGCCGTTGCTCGGTAGGTCTCTCCGGGTACTCCGGCTTCCTCCACCCGTAAAACTGTCACGGTTAGTCAAAACTGATTAATATGTTACCTGTTGCATCCGATATCAAAATTCATTATTTTAAATATTATTTTTCAAATTTTGTTCACCGCATGACAACAAAACCATATCATGTGACCCCTCAAGTGGCTCCCATGAGTGAGCCACTTGATATGATTTTGTTGAAATTTTGTGTTGTACATTAAGTGAGCGGATGCGGTCAATTCGTTAGGTAAAGGATCAATGATGATTTTTTGAAACAGGCGATAGAAGGACTGATTGTGATTATGTAGCTTAACTTATTGGTTACTGGATTTACAGTACGTGGAGAGTGGATTGTAACTAAATCACCCACGGAGTGGAGTTATCACCCAAGCTATAACTTTCAAATTTTGTACATATCGACAAACAAACGCAAGCAATGTTTCAGCCAATGGACCTCCGGGCTTAACCCGGAGGTCCATTGGCTGAAACTTTGCTTGTGCTGGTTATGCTTTGCAACAAATTTGCAATTATTGCTTGGGTGGAATCTCCACTCTGCGGGTGTTTTAGTGATAATACACTCTCCACGTACTGTATTATTATATTAATTATACAGATATTATCTTAAATGTCTCAAAGGCAAATGGCTAATAGGTGGAAACATCGATGTACAAGCTCTTCACACACTGTCGAATTCACGGTGTTTTATTCGTGTAAGCAAAATATCCCTAGGGTTGAAAACAAATATTGTTTTAGCGAACACGTCGTCTCGGCGCAATTCACAAAGATTACGTTATAAATTTTTTTTTCTCCAATTATTGCCTTCCAAATAGAGCGTTTTACCACCCCACCCCCAATCCACACCCCATCCCCGTTCCAGTAGAAGTCATCGTCGTAATCGTTTCAAAAGCTATGTTTTGAGTCAAAAACTGACAGAATTTAATTATTCAAGAATTTTATTTTTGGCTTGTGTTAACTGAAGTCGTGCAAAGTGAAGATTTAATGAATCCCCTGACGTTAATAAATAAAATCGTTCACCACTACTAAATAGTCTTGGGTGCAGAAAGCAGTCTGGACCTGTTTACCTGAAGAATGGGGTGTGTACGAAAATAAGCCTGGCTCAGGAGGGCTGCTCGGGTATAGGGAGTCGGGTTCGAGGATCATAGGCAGTTTATTTATTTATTTATTTATTTATTTATTTATTTATTGGTGCTTAACGCCACATCAACATCTAAGGCCATATCGTGGCGAGAATCATAGGCAGTTAGGAATTGACGGCGTTAAACAATGGCAGTGAAAGCAAAATGAATGTGGAGGTATGTTTAAATGTTTTGCTTCAAAAACATAGCTTATGACCCTGCTTTGTTTTCGAGGCCGAAAATGTAAATATTAATTTATTCCAAATTTGCGTTTTCAAGAGTCGTCTGCAATTTATCTTAGGCAATGGGATAAATAAAAATAATATTTAAATGTTGATTGAAAACAAGTCTATAGGTATTCTTTTATTCACCAAAACTGTGTGTAGGGGTGGGGGAAATATATGATCTGACATGGTCACCCTGGCCCTCTTAATCCCCCTCCCCTACGTTTCCGCCGGCACCGATTGTCCAACTGAGCGTTTGTCATGTTTTGCTGCACCACATATAGCCTTGATATCAAACATAGTGACCGTGGTTGAGCCTGTTCGGCAAATTGTCAAACGATATGCAACCGAAAACCAATGTCGTGATCTGGGGTCAAAATATCATATTGCGCTTTGTGAATTGTAGCCGTCTAATATCCAGCGTCTATGTGATACTGGGTATAGATAACAAAATCGAAATGGGTGGAAGTGGTCACGAAAAGGAGTACTCCCATTCCGACGCCTACTCCAAAGTTAGATGTTCCGGGATACGGAGAGTAGAGCTGTAGGTTTTTAAATTTCTTGTTCGGTTTCGGTTTTGTTTTTTCGGGTGGAGTAAAACCTCGGTTCGGTTCGGTTTTCGGTTTGTTCATGAGGCCAAATAAAATTCAATAAAACTCATTCTTATGTCCGGAGTCATAACTGAATGGCAGTGAAATTGAGTGAAACTCAATGAATGCCCGAAATAAGCTATAATACATGAAGAATCAGGAAGGCCAATATAATAATTACCTAAATATACATAACTTTTATTGTGCTTGGCCATTTTCGAGGTCTGACACCTACGCGCAACTTGAGGAAAGCTGCAAACACAACTAAACTGAAATGTCGGAAATTCACAGAATGTAGCCTTCCCAGAGTAGTGAGAGTACCCAGACACTGCCATTGGCAGTGTCTGGGTACTCTCACTACTCTGGGATGACTACATTCTGTGAATTTCTGCAGCAAACCTTAGATTACGGGATGTCGACGGTTTCGGTTTCGGTTTTAAAAAAAAAAAAATAAAAACCTCGGTTCGGTTTCGGTTAACCTACAGCTCTAACGGAGAGTTGCCCCGCGGACATTTGTCCCGATAGCAGAGCGGACATTTGCCTCGAACGGACAATTGCCACGCGGACATTTGCTCCGGTTGCTACATTCTTGACAGGACATTTGCCCCGGAAAAATAATAAACAGATCTAACATTTTCATGAGAGCGATTTATTCGCTCACCTACTGTTCGCCTTAAAAGATTGAAGGAGGGCAGAAACTATCCCTCCTGGCCTTAGAAAATAACAAATACCATAACAGCCTATTCATAAAACCCACATTTTTCAGATCTCTGCTTTGTCAGTGGCCTCTGTAAGACGGCCACACTGCCGCTCCCACCCCTCCAAGTCTTGCTGCAGAAGTGTAGCCGTCTCATAGACACTACCTTGTTAGTAGCACCAAATAAAATGTACAACGCCCACCAGGCAGAATTCATTAATAAAACTTCACCTTCTAAAGAATACTCACATAACAGGCATCTTTTATGTTAAAGTGAACAGTTTCTTTCATATTACCTACAATGTTCATGTTAATTACCCGTTTATTGTCACCCGTTTTCAACTGATAAATCTATTGGGGGGGAAATGTCCGCATCTGAATTATATACACCGGGGCAAATGCCCGCGCGGTAAGTATACATCCGAGGCAAGTGTCCTTTTTCTTGAAAAATGCAATCGGGGAAAATGTCCGCGGGGCAAATGTCCGGGATTCAGATTTTCCAATTCTTCTTTGTTTCATAAGTGACCTTCTAGAACCCGAAATTAGCAGAACTACAATACAAGTTAAATTCACCTTTTCTCAGTATTAAACTAAACATTGGTTACAGGGTCTGCATAAGTCACTGTCTTACAAGAATAGTTTTTTATTACCACTTTATAGGGCGTTCCCTAGAACATTAACAAAGTTTAACAGGGCATTACAAGACCGTAACGCTCAACTTACAAAGTCGCGTGATGTGTCGGGCCGTTATTGAGTTGAACATCTCATTAACAGCCCGACACGTCAAGTGACTTTTGTTCCTCGATGTCGTACACTCGAAAATGGAAACAGTTTCCAGAAATGGTTTCAACTAGTAAACAAAGTGATTTTTATTTAAATTATTAAATATGTAAAATGTCCAGCAAAGTTAGTCCCATGAGAACAAGCAGCTGTATATAGTAAGTAAGTCTGCAGACATTTTTTAGCCTTTATTCCTGATTTACAATCGGTAAACATCGGGTCTGTTTTTAAATTTTCGAACTTCGTTACCATTGAAAACGTACCGGGTTGACAGGAATGATAGTCCGCAGGAAAATTAGTCCCTCTGGACTATTATTCCGCGGAATTATAGTCCTAGGTCTAACATTTCTAGGAATAGTAGTTCATTAGCGGCCCCGCAGCAATGATGAACATCCCTTGGGCTTAATAAACCTTCGGACTGTTCATCATTGCTGCAGGGCCGCTAATGAATCATGATGCCTGACAACAATCATGTTATTACTATTATTACCACTCCCTGTTACAGCTAACCGCACGAGGGAATTGTTGGAAGTCTTTCGGATTTGGGCATTAAAACACAGAAGAAAAATAGTCCAAACATCCCTTGTGTTTATTAACTCGACTTCGTCTCGGGCCTTTAATAAACCCTCGGGCTGTTCATCATTGCTGCAGGGCCGCTAATGAACCATAATGCCCTCCAAAATCATGTTATTGTTATATTCATTCTACAACATGTACAACGAAAAAATGTATAACTTCTCCAAAGAGAGCTGATTTTTTCTGAAATCAGCGAATGCACTTTTTAGCGAGTCAAAACCTAATGAATATGAAAAATATGAAAATAAAAGCAACTTACAGTACGCGGAGAGTGTAATATCACTAAATCACCCGCAGAGTGGAGATTCCACCCAAGCAATAATTGCAAATTTGTTGCAAAGCATAACCAGCACAAGCAAATTTTCAGCCAATGGACCTCCGGGTTAAACCCGGAGGTCCATTGGCTGAAATGTTGCTTGTGTTTTTTGTCGATATGTACACAATTTTAAAGTTATAGCTTGGGTGATAACTCCACTCCGCGGGTGATTTAGTTACAATCCATTCTCCACATACTGTAGCACAATTTAAGTCAATAAATGTGTTTTGTATATAACTCTTGGCAAATTGTGTAAATAATGAGTATTTTGAGTCACTTTTTTAAGACGTGGTGAAACATTTAACTTGCAATCGGTAATTCCAGAGTCAGAGTACAATTTTTAGTGACCACCATGGCGAACCATCAAACGAATGTGGCGAAGCATCAAACGAACGAAGCGACCATGACGGAACGAAGTTTATTGCAATTTGCGACATTTGCACTCCGAAAGGCGACTCCTTTGTATCTGTAAGGCCAAACAAAATTAAATAACTGATTCTCATGTTTTTTAAACGAATGAGGGAGGGTGGTTTTTATTTTTATTTTTTTATTTCTGATGGAAAGGTCGCCTTTGCCTAAGCTCCAGCAACAAAAATAGTTCTTTTTTACTTCAATCCAGTTTACTAAAATGAAAAGGTTGGGGGAATTGTTAATGCTAGCGTTGGCATACGATATTGAACTATAAGTCATATAATAAACCTTTTATCGCTACAGTGAAGTGATCTTGGTCGCCGCGTCACGTCTCATTGAGGAGGTCAGCTCGCCGGATCAAACTCTACGCGATACTACGACCCAGATCACTTCACTCTAGCGATAGCATGTATTTATTATTTCCCTCAGGTAATAACTGAATCGAGATTTCAGAATCTGTCAATGCCATTTTGTATGACATCGGATGACAAACGTTTTGTTGTTGTTGTTGTTGTTTGCTTTGGTGTGTTCTTTATCGCCATCCCGGACCGGATGGACTCGATCCACCTCACCATCTTAGTGTATCTGACACAAATTCATTGTACACGCGACAACATTCGTTGGACAAGAACATCGCAAGGCGTGGCTAAATACGCCACTTTGAGTTTTGAATTGTACCAACTTCGGTTGAGACCGAGTTATCGTTCGGAAACCAAAAATGTTAATAGACGGTCAAAATCTTAGTAGAAAACCGTGATGGACCGTAACTCATATAAAAATAATTGGACGGAACCCGTATTCAGACATGGCCTATATTGCAAGCCAAGTAATATACATATACATATTATATCACACGTGACTTCCTCACATTCTGATTGGCTGAAAGATGATACCCTATTTCGTGTAGTTTGCATCCACAGAACTGACCAGGCACTACATCCTGGCACTACACGTTTTCTACTTTTAGCACACTACTATATCAGTTTTCTTTTCATACTGGGCGAATAAAACTGTTCAGGCTAAATTTAAAAATCGATCCACAGAGGCACAACATCCACAAAACGACCCGGAAAGAAATCTTTGTGGAAAAATGTATCGCGTTTCCATTGTTGAAGTCACATTTTTCGAGGCGTTCATTTTATTCCTTGAGAAGATGATCCATATCTCGTTTCGAAGAGAATGATCCATACCTGGGTCCAACTTTCATGAGAACGCGTCCGGATATGAAAAATCGTTTGTTTCGCTGCTCATATTGTTTCGCTATTCATTTGTATGTTTTGGGTAGTAAACGAATAAATAATGGAATTCAATTGAATCTTCGGAGTTTGTATCCCGTGCTGACCCATTCCGTAATGTATATGTGTGACAAATGTGTGGAAATTATCAACCTGCGTTGTCAAATTTCGAAAATTTTAGTTTTCATTCGCGAGTTGCGCGATTCTAGAATACACAGTTCCGTTTGGGGGAAATGTTTTGTTTACCCTTGCCGACCGATTCAAAATCTGTCTTCTGACCATATGAATAATCCAAGTTAGCCGTGTTGTGAAAGAAGAAAATGTTTTTTAAAAACTACATGGTATTTTTTTCTATATAACGCTGGTTGGTAGGGCTGCTACCTTGGTAATTGATTAACAAATCGGACAGATGTTTTTCTTGATGGGTGTTCGATATAATATAAGGATTAGTGCATGTCTTGTCGTTGACTACGCCCATATAGTGCCCAGTGAGGTGGTGTAGTTCCCTCCGCTTCGCGGCGGGAACTACACCACCTCACTGGGCACTATATTGGCGTAGTCAACTCCAAGCCATGCACTATTCCTTAAATATCAACTTGGGTTGAGATCAAATAATCCAAACTGGAGTTATGGGTCAGAAACCCAACATATTAATAGACGGTCGAAGTCGAAAAAGCGGTAACTCATGTCAAAATAATTGGGCGGAACATAGTTTCGAACTTGGCCTGCATTACTAGCTGGGTAATACACATAGCAACTTTGGTTGAGAACAGGTAACTAAGGAATGATCGTTTCTTTTTGTCTATTTCTTGAGTTATGAACCCCAAAAAACAAAGTCGAAACTGTGTAAATGGGCTCATTTACACAGTTTGGACTTTGTTTTTTGGGGTTCATAACTCAAGAAATAGACAAAAAGAAACGATCATTCCTTATAATTAAACGTTCGCGACCAAAATAAATAAATAGTGTTAGTCGTCCTCTACTTCAGCGAACAAAGACTTAAAAACTATAACTTTTTTTTTTTTTTTTTTTTTTTTTTAATATTTTTATTCAGATTAAATGTTGTATACATCTCTAAGTAAAAAAAATGATACAGAATGAATGTTAAATGCACTTATCCACTGACGTGCAAATTTAAGAGCAGAAGTATTTTCTACCTCAAGAATTACAGAGAAACAGTAGTTTACCTATCAGTATCAGGGTAGTGTTGCATAAGGAAGTATGGGCTTTTCATGAGAGAAAAAGGAAAATACTTGTAGTGTCGAGGGGTGTTGTCCCGTGCGTACAAGGACATTACTGAATAGGTTGATAGATCATGGCTTGCAGAGATTCCCATCTGGTCTTTATCGATTTTTTCTTCTTTTCGGAGTACATATGAAGTGAATATAGCTCAACTTTACGATATTGACGAATGACTTCAATAAAAGCCTGGAAGCTCGGTTGACACTTTCTCACTCTGCATGAATAAATGAACTTTTTTCATAGGAGAGTTAGAAGACTGAGGGAGTGTTCTTGTGGACAGGGACGCTTATTAATATTATTATTATTATTATTATTATTATTATTATTATTATAACCAATAAGGATGAAATGTAATGTCAATGGAAGTAGAATATCACATTTTTCTTGAAGTCGGTCGGCCAGTTGTAACAAAATTGTCCTTGTCACCGAACATTCGAAGAACAAGTGTAACACTGTCTCCTTAGTGTTACAGCAAAAAGAGCATAATTCAGTCTCCGAAAGTCTACACTTAAAATGTCGAGTATTTGTGAATAATGCTCCCTGCAAAATTTTATATTGCAAAGTTTGGAGATAAGTATCATCAGTTGTTAAAAAAGCACATTTGTATATCGACCTCCAAGCATCGGCTTCGACATCGATGTGTAAAAGTTTGTTCCATTTTTTCCTGAGACCGGGCTGGAAGCAAAGCAATTTGTTGTAGGAAAAATGGATAAAATGTTTTGTTAACCATGGTGGTTTCTTTTAATTTATCTATCAGTGTGTTCTGGATCGACTCTGATTTTTTATTGAGTTTAATTTCATTTTGCCGTCGTTTTGAAATCGCATTTCTTATGCCCTGGAAGATAGTGTAAGGTGTCTTTATGTTACATTTTGTGGAGAAGGCTTCAAAGCTGAGGAAACCTCCGCTCTCACTCAAGAGGTCGTTAAGAAAAAAATACCTTTGTCACACCAAGTTTGATTATAAAATAGATTATTATTAATTTTTATATTATTATTGTAGAATACGGGTTGTGAGCAGATTTCTTCAAAGTCCGTTGGAGACTTATCTTCTAAAAGAGACCAGGCCATGAGAACGTTTTTCCAAAAAACTGTTTGAGTGTTCCCCAACCTTTCTTAACCCTTCTTTGCGTAAAAACCATGTTTTGAATCCGCCATATTTATCAAAGTCGTCTATAATGAGAGTTTTCCAAGGCGCCATTATGTTCGGGTCTATCAACTTCTTAATCCAAATCATTTTTAAGGAATAGCTGTATGATCGAATGTTTGGAAACTTGATCCCCCCATTCTCAATTTTGTTTATTAGAATATTGCGTTTAATCTTTTCACCCTTCCCAGACCATAGAAACTGAAATAGTTGTGTCTGTATTGTATCAAACATATTATCCGGTGGATTTGGCAGAACAGAAGGGCAATGTATCAACAGTGGAAGTGCCAATGTTTTAACGACTGTAGTTTTTCCAATTAAGCTAAGTTTTCTAAACGACCAATCCATTAAAAGTTTTTCCATCTTTTGGGGTTTTTTCGATATAATTATTTATTATGTAATTTTCACTAAATAGATCATAGGAAATGCCCAGATTGTTGAATTTCCCGCTGTGGTTCCATTGGACATTGTGATCGGTAGAGACTCTCTCACTTGATCCACGTTTCGATCCAATCCATATAACTTGTGTCTTTTCAAAATTAACTTTTAGGCCTGACTGTTGAGCAAAAGTGTTAATAACTTCTAAAGCTAAATTTAACGAATGTCCATCATCACTCAAAAATAAAGTTGAGTCATCTGCATATTGGCTTATTAGGTATTCAGATAAGTTTATCTTTATGCCGTTGATATCCGGATTGTATTTAAGTGCGGCACTTAATATTTCCACACTTAAAATGAAAAGGTAGGGAGAGAGGGGGTCGCCCTGCCTCACTCCTCTCTGTAGGTTAATTTTTTCTGAACAATGGCCATTATTTAATACATAACTGAAAATATTGGAATAAAAGGTATGAAGCCAGCTAATAACAGAAGGACCGAAATTGAGGAACTTTAGTGTTTTTTCAATGAATGACCATTCTAGGGAATCAAATGCTTTTTCAAAGTCTATTAAGACTAACATTCCTGCCATGTTTTTTTCCTCACATTTTTTAATTAAGTCAAATGTTAATCTTGAGGACTCTCCAATATATCTCCCTCTCATAAACCCAAGCTGGGTTTCCGATATTAATTTTGGTAAGACCATTTTAATACGATTTGCTACAGCCGTGGAGGCAATTTTGGTATCGACGTTAATAAGCGAGATAGGCCGCCAGTTTTTAATGAATTCTTTTGGTTTGTTTTGTTTTGGAATGCAGGTAATGATACCAGTTCTATGTGGATTCGATAGCTGTTTAACACTGTATCCATAATTTAGGGAGTTGATTAGGTAGTTGCCAATATCTTTCCAGAAGAATTTATAAAACTCTACTGTAAAACCATCGGACCCAGGGGTTTTATTATTTTTCATTGCTTTTAAGGCTCTTAAACATTCAGAACTAGTTAGCAGTCCCTCCAAAAAATTGCTTTCCTCATCATCTAAAAACTGTAAAAAGGGATTGGATTTATCAAAGAAAGGATTATTGTCCTCGAAAATACTAGATAAGTTTAACTTTGAGGTATATAAATTTTCGTAAAACTTTTTTTGTTCATTTAATATTTCAGATAATTTTTCAGTTGTACTACCAGTAGAAGTTACCAACTTGAATATTATTTTTTCGGTGTATTGTCTTTTTTCCAGGTTACAAAAGTATTTGGTTGGCTTTTCTCTGTCAACTTTCCATTTAGCTTTAGATCTTAAGATTATACCTTTAATCTTTTTATTTCTAATTGTTTGGAGTTCAGTATCAAGGGCATTAATTTCGGGAATTACTGACAAATCTCTCTCATCCATGCGAGAGTTTAAAAGTTTGATTTTCTCCTCAATTTCTTCCAAACGATTGTCAGTTCTTCGTTTAACCTGGGTTGAGTAAGCAATAGTTTTGCCTCTAATCATTAGTTTCAGGGTTTCCCAGAACAGCTGATCATCAATAGAAAATAACTGGCGATTATTATTATTATTATTATTAATATCATTATTATTATTATTATTATTATTATTATTATTATTATTAGAGTACTGAGTAACAGTCTCTGCGATTACACTTTTTACTGCTGTAATATATTCTGGGTCGTTCAGAAGACTATTGTAGAACTTCCAAAAGCCTTTTCCTCTGGGCTGACTAATAAAGGACAAGTTATGGTTATGGGGTTGTGGTCTGACTTGTAACGTATATGAATATCCGACGTCTGATGAACGATTTGTAGATCCGTTGAAAGAAGAAAATAGTCTAATATAGCCATTTTATTGCCGGGACCTTTCCAGGTATATCGTTTTAAATTTGTGTTTTCCATACTCCAAACATCGCAGAGGTCAAATGTATCCATTAGACCAAGGATCTTTTCATTTGCTTTAACGTTATTTTTATGTAGGTAGTTTACCGTATCGAGGTTGTAGTTTTGAGGTACATTCCAATCGCCTCCTACAAGAATAGAAGAATTGCCAATGCTATCAATTTGGTTGAAAATGTTGTCGAAAAATGTGGGGTTATCTTCAATGGGGCCATACACTACCGATAGAGTAAGTCTTTGATCTTGAATCGTGATGTCAAGAATAAGGTAGTTTCCTCCTACATCACTTATTGTATTATGAACCTGATACATAAATGTATTTTAAACAGAATAGATACCCCCCTACTAGAACTTGAATGAGAGCAGAATACAGCTTCATAGCCCCATTCACATTTCCAGGTGTTTTCTATTTGTTTACAGGAGAGGGTGTCGACCAATAAAGTTATATCAAATTTATCCCTGCAGCGTGAGAAAATATCCCTGCGCTTATTTGTGTCAGAGGACAAACCTCGACAATTTAAACTTCCGATAACAATCTTATTCATAGAAATGGAAGTCACGGGTGATTTTCGCTTTTATGCAACAGTTTCTTACTTCAATTGTTTGGCAGCAATAACTATGAGGAGATGTGGAGGAGATAGTCTGAAACAAAGTACACATGCTAATTATCTGAAATTTTGATTTTTGAAGAACAATAAACAACAACGGCTTTCCGAATGGAAACATTAGTGTGGGGTGACAAAATATCGGGTTTACCCGCTCTGATCATAAGAGAACTGATATTATGACTGATCTGATCATTGATCTGAGGTTCAGTCAAAGGCAAATTGAGATCAATGGGATGTAATGATTAAAATAAATAAAGTAAATAACAGACGCGACCAATTTGACCTTCAATATAGTCAAAACGAAGACGCAAGAGTTCAAGTTCAAAGAAAATTATTTAAAGGAGATGTTCGGGACGAGGGTGGGCTATGCAAAATATTTCTGTTTCGGAGCCGCCTTTGCTCATCACAATTACTTTAAAAACTAAAACTGGTAGACATATTATTTTTCTGGCATAAAAGAGGGAGCATATTATTGAAATGCAGGTAGCAATTGACACACTTTCCAAGTCAAATGCACTTATGTCATTAAATTTTTTATTGACCAATTAATTACGTAATGCAAAGAAAACGTCATAAGCCACGCCTCCCTCAAATTTCATTCAACTGACCACTTCACGTAAAAGTTACGTTCCGTGGTAGGTGGAAGTAGGCCATCAATATTACATTGTATTTTGGTTTTGACCGTTTCCCGAGAACTGAAAAACACAGTTTGTAAAAGTGGAGTTAGATATAAAGCCAAATATTCTTCCTCAAATATAAAATCATTTTGATTTCCAAAAATTTCATTCAAATTAGCAATGTCACAATTGTCGTATTCGTCGTGACCAGCCATTGTTTATTTACAATCGATTTGGGTAAAACGATGAGCGCAGACGATCACCCAGAGTGCATAAAAATTGAAATGTCAAATAAATACAGTTGTGAAGAAAAAGAAAAATTGACCCACCACGGTCATTTAAATATTTTATGAATAATTTCATGGTGATAAATTAGTAATATAAATTTATTTTTCTTTTTCGCATTTAGAACGTGCCAGTGTTCTAACTTCTATTGACTTAACACCATGTTGCAACTCCGAAGACTGGTATTTTAGTGGCGTGGCTGGGGGCGGACCTAATTGTGTTTTTTTCGGTTCATTGAGTTATGAAAAGAAAAAACAGAATGGTGTGAGCCAATCGTTTTATCTGAAACGCATGCAACGAAAAAAAGTTTAATTATTCCAAATTGGAGTTAATGGTCGGAAACCAAAAATTGTTAATAGACAGGTCTAATTCTAAGTCGAAAAGTACCGTAACTCATGTAAATATAATTGGGCGGACGCCATATTCGAACTTGGCCTGTATTACTAGCTGGGTAATACATACACCTACTTTGGTTGAGATTAAATAGTGCAAACTGGAGTTATCGATCGGAAACCAAAAATGTCAATGGGTGGACAGGCAGACGAACAGGCAGATTGATTACATAATACGATGTGTTTTTTTCTCAAACGGCGGTATAAAATGAATTGATTCCTTTGTACAAGGATGGAGGTGTAACACAATCTTAATTAATTGAAGGTTTGTAGTTTCAGAATACAGTTATATCGCGAGGTGGAAGAAGATGACACAATAATTCTCAGCCAGTCTCCATTTCGACTTTGCAGTGTCGCACTCTGTGCGATTTTGCCAACATCACCTGTATCACACACCATCGGATACTGTAGGCGAGATTTCATGATGGAAACCGCGTCCGGATCATTGACGAATTGCTCGGAAATCCACCTCGCTATATCAGTAGGGGCGAGCGTACCAACAGATGGACCCTTGAGTGTTTTGGGGTTCTTTTTTGTCCTTTGTTGAAACTATCAATCTCGTACCATTTAAGGATAAAGAAATTACCACCCAGGAAAACAATGCCCAGTAATTAGACAATGGAATTTTTTCGTGTAAGGCAAAACCTAGTGGACGTGAGCGCCATAAGAAACAGTCCAATCCACAGGGTCGTAGTTGTGACTACCGACCAACACCCAGTGGTCACTAAGAATGTAGAAAAAACTACATCCACTGATTTGGAGCGACAAAGCTGTAAGATTTTAACCTATTTTAAGATTTTAACCTATGGCGTTAGTGATGTCAATATATCCACGCAGAAGTGGTCATCGACCAACACCAAGGGACCACTTAGAATGTAGAAAAGTCACATCCACTGAAATAGAGAGACACAGCTGTATGGTTTTAACCTATTTAACCCTTTACCCAACGTAACGGCCAAAACCGCCCAGTGCTATTCTAAACAATCGCCAGTTAATTTTCATTTTTTTTTCATTTTCGTCTCAAAAACATAGGTTATAACCCTCTTCGAGCTCGTTCCAATGAGGGGTCATAACCTATGTTTTTGAGACAAAAAATGAAAAAAAAATTAGTTCAAAATGTTTTTTTTTTTTGGCAAGTGTCATCTGCTTTTCATGTTAGGTAAAGGGTTAAAACCTTCACATGTGATGTTGAATACCGATTACTGGATGAGCTCTCTTGAAAGCAACGAGCTCAGGTCGCGTAATTACAGTATTTGGCGATCGGGATTGAAATTCCTGATTCAGCTGGTAAATTTGTGATGCAGATGCTTAAGGGGACGTCCAACCTAACTTGGGTCAAATTTCATGTAATTTTCTTTCAAGTCTAAAAAAGGCCCAAAATGAATAACCCCAATAAATTATATACCAAAATGCTTGGAATGAAACATAGAACATGTGGAAACTGAAATTTGCCATGGAACTGCTGCCATGTGTAAATAGCACCACCTGAAAGTCTGCTATGGCATAAGTAAGAGAACAAAATTTTTACAATAAAATACCTCAAAATAAAATAACAGCTGTATTCTATAAACATTTAAGTACATACTCGAAGAAATCTTTTCCTAATTCATGAAAGTAATGAAGATTGAGACCAAATTTTATAAGTGGAGTGCTCACTGATTGAAGGCAGACATTTTCTTTTGTTTATGTTTTGATTTGAGGTGTTCAACAAAGGTCAACTTGAAGGAGTCCAGCAGAAGAAGTATGGAAGGACAAAAGAGTGTCTCCCAATATCAAGATTATGTGTTACTGTAATGGTTTGGAAAGAAAATATGATATTCTCCTATGTAGAATGCACTGCAAAGTCATGCATTGTAGTTGAATAAATATATATACAAACCCCTTGCACTGTAACCCCTTTTATCCCATGCATCAATTTGATAGTGATTAAATTGTTAAATTTGTCTGGTTTATCAATAAGTATATTAGCTTTGTTTAACTCTTGGACACCAATACACTCATGATATCTGTTGGAGAAGAAGTAAGGGTAACTGTAACCTGTCACTGCAATAAACCATCTAATGTACTTAAAAGTACATTGTTATTCAAAACACATCAAATCAACCTTACATAATCATTATTGCATGTACTTTCCCCAAGGAGGCTTATTGACATAGAGATCAGAAGGGCACATCCAGAGGGTCTCACATATTTTTTTCAAGAACGCAGTACACAAAGCAATCCCCAAAAGATGACAAGTGAGCTCCATTTGACACAAAAAAGTTCGGGGGGGGGGGGGGGGGGCTCTATTCCTTGTATGACTCTACCTCCGGCACTCAAGGCATATGCCTTTTTTCTCAAAGTTTAACTCTTTTTTTCTTTTTGAAGATCCTGGCCACACATGTTCCAAACACTATCAGACAGGTAAACCTCCAAATAAGTGTATCTGCAAAAATCATGTTACATTGCAAAACATTCTTTTTAGAGTTTTAGTTCTGGACCTTTCATGCTTCTTACTTCCAACTATAACACTTAATTAATCAATTAATGGGTGAATAGAAAAGTCCTGCCATAATCAACATTTCGAGTTCCATAAGCCTTCAAAAAAGCTCCGATAAAAGTGTCAAACATCAGATTGGTGGCTTTATACAGAATATTCATTAGGTTGTTGCTTGATAAGTAATAGGAACAAAATCTTCACAAGAAAATGCTGTAGCAATACAATTGAGGGTATTAGCAGGCACTTTGCAACAAATTGTAACAAATCAACTAGTTATAAACAAAATTTTCTAACTCAAAAGAGTGAAAAAGTACCACAACTCTGAAAAAATGTGGGAAGAAACACATGCTACAGCAGCTACACAGGCATTGTTTCTCCATGATGCTTGATCACAAAACCAAATATCCTTCAAATTGGAGTAGCAATGGTTGAGATACAAGGGGGAATGTTCGTACATGTAATGATGAATGGGTAAGACTAAGATTAACCCTTCACCCAATGCAGACGATATCAAAATTTATTATTTTAAATATAATGTTTTATATTTTTTCAAAAAATTTCAACAAAACCATATCAAGTGACCCCTCGTTGGAACGAGCTCGATGAGCTCGTTCCAACGAGGGGTCACATGATATGGTTTTGTTGAATTTGTTTGAAAAATAATATTTTTTCGACTGCTGAATTTGCATATTACGCGGGCGGATGCGGGCGATTTGTTGGGTAAAGGGTTAAGAGGACAGGGGTCACCACTGCACGGCCCTAGATGCACCTTTGATTTTCCAACTTCCAGGTCTGGGGCATAATAATCGCAACACACCCACCTTATCAGTTCATAATTTCAGTAAAATAAAAGAAATTATCAATTTGAATTAAATAATAGATGATGGAAAATATTTGGCTTCCTGCGCCTTCTCGTACTATTTAATTACTACAAACAATATCAGTTTGATGCCGACAAACGAAACTGAACGCATGTGGTTTGGTTAAAAAGTAACTCGGCATGAATAAAGAAGAAATTGCGAATATTTCGTGTATTTCATTTATTTAAAAGCCAATTGCAGCTAATATTGACCGTGCATTCGATAATTCGTTTCGGTTTTGACCACACGGCCACGCTGACACTCCGTGACAGCGGTTATGTTTATTGTGATATGCAAATTGGGGGATGGTTTCCGGTGAAGGAGATTTGTCACATTTTTCAGTGTAAAACGATCATAAAAGACACTGATCGACGCTTGTATTACTATGGTTGATTGCAAGAAAAAACTAAATTCTCAGCATCGTCCAAGCGCACCTTATTTAAAAGCACGAATGCATCATTTTCACCCCATCTTCAATCGGTCCTTTGCAGACATCAAACATACCTGCCTTCAAATTCCATGGTTACTAGGAAGTAAATAACTTCGCGGCGACAGGGGGAAATTAACACGCTCAATATAGTTCCAGGTCACTTGGAATATACTTCGTGAAAAAGTGATTTCTGAAGCATTCTGCTTACTTTGTTATGAATATCGCCTTATTTTGTGTGTATCGTCCCGATTTTATACACTCGGTTATTTTTTTTACAAGTGGTTCATGTTGTCTTTCTAGTGCGCAATAATTCAGATTTTTTGTCAACAAAAACGTTCAGACGGCCTGTAAACGCGAGAGGGAATTTCGAACCATATTTTGCAGTTATGACATTAACAGCTCAAGTACTTGCTGTCACCTGTTTGCAAATCCGCTCATACATTGTCTCGAACAAATAAAGGGCGTGATCACGTCCTTGCATTCTTACGATTGCCCAAATTGAGTATTTCTGCAAGAACCACATCGTAATCACATGACCGGAAAAACATCGTTGAAACATGGCCACATCCGGAACATCAAAAATTTGTGTTGATGTTATTACATTCAAACGTCAAAACCCACCAGAGTGTGTGTCAGAAAAATGCTTTCTCCGAGTCTGTAGTATGTTATCATTATATTGAGGACAAGGCTTTCGAATTACCGATTATTTTGTGGTTTTACCGGTTCGTTACTTATGCCATTTGCAAATTAATCTTCTTCAAAATCATAAAATTCACTTTTTTTCCTGAAAAAAATTATATGTACCTTTTCTATGCACTTTACTCATTATTTTGATATATAATTTGCCTTTCCTTACTTCTCTTATCTGTTTCTGAGGCATTGGGAAAAATGTCAAAAAATTGACCAAAGTTAGGTTGGACGACCCCTTAACAGTCGGTTCGGGAATAATTATACTGAACACTGCTGTCGTGGTTGTTTATAATTTATATTTAGAGGTAAGGAGTGTGAGTAACACTCATGGGAACTGTCATAAGTGAAATGCCGAAATAATATCACAACTGCGATTGAGTGATCACAAACGGCTTAAACCTACAGGTCTAGTTAAATGAATTTAATAGGTATCCCATGAGGAAATTACCAAAGACGGACTGGCCGTAGGATCCAGCGGGAAATTTTCCAAAATTCACGCAGCCCAACACCTGCTGGCGCATGAAATTCCGCGAAAATGACCAAAAAGCGAAACGGATCTGATTGCACAGACTATCGGTTTATCGAAATGCTCTCTATGTGGGATGTCATTGACTGTCCACATAGATGGCATTTCGATATACGAGCAGTCTATTCTAATCTGTCATTGATCGGTCAGATGCTAGGAAAAAAGCGTTCTGTCGGTTAGAAAAATCAAAATTTTCTCCAACTGGGACGAACTATGGTAGGCCTGATGAGTTCAGACCACCGTTTGGTGCAACCTTTTCTTCCAAATGAGCGACAAAGATGATACAACAATGCTGTCAAATGCTCTCTGTATGGACTGGCATTGATCCCTCAGATGCAAGTAAGCAGCGTTCTTTTGGTTCAAAAAATCTAAATTTTGTCCGGGTCCGGGGCCCCTTGGTATGTTTCCCGGAATTTTTTTGGTCCAGTCTGCCCCTTGAAATTGCGGTTGTCTGACAAAGGCGATGTGGAGAGAAATTCTATCAGACAAAGGGTCTATGGAAAAAATCCACGATAATAATGAGAAAGATAGACATAAGCCTTATAACTTTGTTTTGCACATCAATATTTTATATTTTTGTTCCATATTTTAAATTCATATTTCATTTAATTTTAGATTTCAACATAATGCTATATGTCATAATTTCATTTTAATTTTCATTTTAATTTTCACTCTTTATTCAATACATTTTTTATTTAGATTTCATTTTAATTATTTACTGAATAATCACTATGTTATTTTTAATGAAAAGGGTTTTCATTTGAATGATGGAAAATGTCACAAGGATATATGGCAAAGGGAAAAAATGGCACAGAAAAATAGGACACACAGAATTAATGGCTGGTTGTAAGAAAAAATAGCACAACAGGAAAGGACAAAACGGCACATGGAAAAAGGCACAGGAGATATGACAAATTTTAGACATATTGAACTATTTCTTCTCCTTTAGGAAGGGCGAGACTTTCGAGTTATCTCCCGTCATTTTGCACACACGAACGCGCACTCGGTCTTATATCACATGTTATTGTCTCCACGGAGGAGAGGTGTTGTTTGTCGCAAGATCATAAAGAGAAAAAAGACCACTTTTCAAAGTTAAATGGAATCATTAAAACAATATCATATCTAAAATATGTTCATAAAACAAAGAAAATTAATTTGGCTTTCATTAAATCCATGTCCGTCCAAATTTTCTCATAAGGATTTAGTACATGTTTAGGACTTTGAAGTACCCCCCCCCCCCCCACACTCGGCCTTTTCTATCAAATTTATAAGGTGATGTACTGTGATAAAAAGGGAAAATTTTAAACAAAAATGGAACCATTAAAAACTAATTTTAACAAAACATATTAAAAACCGTTTTAAAAAGTAGGTTATAAAATATTTGATCACATGTCCGCCCATTATGTAAAATATGAAATTTGTGGGAGATGAAAGTTTTTCATTTTTCTCCCATACATCACTATAGTAATTTAGATTGTCATCTTTACCACTGTTTACACGCATGCGCATTCAGGGAAGTAAAAATAGTTCAATATGCAAGAAGAAACAGAACAAATGTACAAAAGGTTTCATAAGACAAATTATAACATTCACTATGTTTGATAAAACTTCTATTTAACTCAGTTGTTTTTCAAGTTTATACACACTGATGTTAAAATACCATACTTTCATGACGCAAAATTTTCCTGAAATGGAACCAGGAATTTAGCCTGTTCATTTGTGTTTGACAGAGCTCGTCCAGCTCTTCTTTGCTGGTAGGTTACACGTTGTTTCAGCAGGGTATACGGGACTCTACTACCCTTCTGAGATTCGTATTTCCTTCGGCTGAAGCCGAAGGAAATACGAATCTCAGAAGGGGAGTTCAGCCGAAGGAAATACTGATCTCAGAAGGGTAGTTCAGACCCGTGCACCCTGCTGAAACACCGTGTGAAGAATTTATTACCCTGCCCCTTCAGTGTGTCAAGTTTTGTTTTGTTATGGAATCCACAAACGGCATTCCAGTGATGAAAACCTTGATAAAAAATTGAGAAACTGAAAGAAACACATGTTTGTTTATTATTCAACAAGAAATCTAAAACTTCGGAAAGGAATACTTGAAACCCTTTTTTTTTATTTACAGTTTTCACAGTATATTACCCTAACACACACATATGTATATGGACGAAACAAAAATACAATGTGTAAAGAATGAGTTCTTCCGATCTAAATATAGCATAGGCTTGTGTGGTCATAGAAGACACTTAGATTTAACTAATTATTTTAGATATTGTCTCCCACCTCAGTTTGATTTTGTTTGCCTTGCCGAACGAGTGTAAATATAGTGAGTATATATTCTTTAAAACTTCTGTATACGCGGTGTAGATGGGTAGCCGGTTTCAAGACTACATGCATATATATATTTTTTGAAAATTTGTAAACATGTATACAGTATGTCGGATAACTGAGCTTCTGTTTGCATTCCTAATATTACTTCCTTAGGGCTGACCTGAACATTTGAATTACAAACAATATTAACCTTCTCTATGAGTTGAAATAAAACTGTTTTTGAATGTGAACAATTGTAAAAGAGATGTGTTAATGATTCTTTTGAGTTAAAACAAAAGCGGTAGAGCCGAGTTTCTGAAAGACCACTACGAAATAGTTTAGAATTGGTGTGTAATATACGATGATTTATTTTGAACTGTAGAATCTGTTAATATATGTCAATGGTAGAAGTGAATGTTGTCTTGTATACATACTGCCATTCGTCTGTGCTTATATAATATCTAAGCTCATCGCTCCATTTTGCTTGTTCTTGCAGGTACAGCTATCTTGTTCAGAAAAAGACCGTAAAAATCTTTATTATCTTCGGCAGTTGACTTTAAGCGGGATACTAATGCATTCTCTACAGCATCAATTTTTGTGTACATTCTTGGATTATTTTTTTCCAGTTTTGGGGTATTGCATTTATCAATCCCAAATATGTAGTGAACGGGATATCTAAGTTGTATTTGGTTTTAAAGGCGCCATGTGTTAAGAAATTTCTTTTAGAATCTACAAAATCGTTTATAAAAAAACACACCAGCTGCAAACCATTTTTCTAACTGATAGCATACATTATTTAATTTGATACTTTTATTATAAATAGTTGAACCCTAAAATAATTTGAAAATGTCAACCGGTAAACTGGAAAGGAATAGTTGAAAGCCTGAAACAACTTGAACATGTTAACCAGTAAACCGCAACAGTCTATTTTTGCTGAAAAATGATTAGGACAAGCAGACGACAGAATTTTATTTGATTTGGAGTTATTTCCCTTCGGTTGAACTCAAATATTTGGTAACCTTTAGGATCCGCAACGATCTGTAGTGCAGAAACACCACAACAGAATCCCTCTTCTCGTCAATAAAACCGGAGGTTCGGGGTATGTACATACGTTTTATTTCAAGTTTTCGGAATGTTCTCATAAAACAATGTTGTTCTCATTTTGTTTGAGAGTCTGAATGTTTATTATTGCTGACGAGACTGTTTGAGGCGATGGGTGAAAGAGAAATCGGCGAAGTGTACAATAGAATGTCCGTACACCCGTTTAGATGTCACGTGATATTCTCATACACCCCGTTGAAATTCATACACCCCGTTGGAGTTAAATGTACCGCACTGGATGCACTGGTTACTGACCAATCAGGAAACATGTATAATTTTAAAAGGGTAATAATGTATAATACATAAGTAGTATGCAATGTGGTTTTTGACCCTATTCTGGGGGAGAGGGGCCGAGGGGGGCCGAGGGGGGACGAGGGGGGTCGATGACGTCATCATAATTAAAATGTTACGTAAGGTAATTAATATTACTTAATGATTTTTTTTTTAATCACTTTAATAATTAATGTAATTAATGACTGTTGCATAATTAATGTAATTAATGTAATTAATGTAATTAGGGTTGATTATAATAATTAGTATATTAATAAATGAATTAATATTGACGTACTGGACATATGCGCATGCTATCGGTTGACTGACCCGCAAAATTGAACACTGCGTGTCTGGGTATCATTAAATCGATTTTTTTCTTTTCAAACGCCAACTACTGACAGATGTTGAAGCAATTAAATCTATTGTCACACTTTAACGGCCGGTCATAAATATCGTTAGACTGGACATGCTATCATGTATTTAAAAATCAATATATCACGTGACAAGATGTGTCTTGCTTTTACCTGAAGACTGTGAACGACTCCATTGTGGCTATTTTTATAGGTATAATTTGATTTAATAACTTGGCGTGATTCTTTCATATTAATAATGCAAGTTTATTCTTCTCGTTTTTATGGCTGTCGAAAAACTCTCATAGACTAAAGGTATTCTGATTTTACGCCTCACGCGATAAAGTAATTTTTTAATCCGATGACCACATGAACAAATAACATTTCGGTTTTTGAAAAGCGGGCGTGTTTGTTTTTTCCCCTATAAAGTCTGACGACTCGAACCTCACTCTCATTAGAAACTGTGTCAGAAAAGCCAAGATGACAAGCATCGACTATACTTCCATAAACAGCTATGAGCGAACCAAGAAGCAGCGAGCCAACGAAGAATTTGCTTTAGCCTTAAAAAAGTGGTGGGCAGCGACGCTCCCCACGAAGGAACAAGAAAAGAGACTAAAAGACTACCCATTTGTTGAGGCCGCCAGACGTCCTTTCGGGGAGATACAATACAGGAATCGTCCCAAACACTGGTTCGATCTTCCTGTACACATGCAGGAGGAAGCACTAGTAGGGCCACCAACAGTTAACGAAGATTGGGAGAAGGATTTTTTCACCGAGGCGGAGATGGGAGGAAAAAAAAAATAGCTTTCTATGGAAAGCAAAAAAAAAAACGGCCCTTTTCAGGGCCACCATAATCTTAAAAAGAGTTGCTTTGTCACAAACACACACTTTTTTTAACCAATCAGACACCTCATTATCCCACACCCTCACCGTCATACCCCTGGATTCCCTCACAGTGCCTAAAACTTTCATGAATGCCCCTCCTCCAGGTCATCCAATACTAAAAAACTTTTGGAAACCGCTCTCCCCCGCCCCACATACTCTTAAAAATAGTTGCTTTGTCACAAACACACACTTTTTTAACCAATCAGACACCTCCATTATCCCACACCCTCACCGTCACACCCCTGTATCCCCTCACAGTACCTAAAACTTTCATGAACTCCCCTCCTCCAGGTCATCCAATACTAAAAAAAAAAACTTTTGGAAACCTCTCTCCCCTCTCCCCCAGCCCTCACAATAGCTAAATTATCTCGAACCCCAGTTCAATTCTCTAAATGTAATGGACATGTCAGGCCCCCGAATACGCCTTCTCCACAATTTTGTGCGATGAAATTACCCCGATTAGTCTCCTCTCATAACTTACCACTCTCTTAACCCGTATTTACTATGAGATTGTCCCCTTAATAAATAGCTTATGTTCATTTAATATAATATATTAATAATTTTCGTTAAATAATTCATTCCACAAGACACTTGTCGAAAAAACAAAATGGCGGATTAGTTTGACAGAAATACGCGTATCGATTTATTCAGGAATGTCTGTCGGTTGTGTCCTTGGGCAAGACACTTCATCCCTATTGACCATGTGGGGGCATGGTGACGCTGTGCACTAAGGCGTACTGCACGTCGATGGAGCACCTGTCTTCAACCAATGCAGACCCTGTGTAGAATCTTGACAGTTGCTTGCCGTTGCTCGGTGGCTCTCTCCGGCTTTCCCCACCCGTAAAACTGTCGTGGTCATGATTAGTTATTGTGCAGACCTTAAAATCCAATAAATAAATATAAATAAATAGTCGGTTATCAAAACAGCCCTTAAGTGTTTAACAGTTAATTGTGGACCAGTGCGTTTAAAAGTGAAAAAAAATTAGGTGATAGCATACGGACTGTGTTTAATCATAGAAAAATCACACCCGCGCTATTACTAACCCGTATGATTTATTTTTGAATGTTCGCTGAAAAATAACCCACCCATCTAAGTAAAAGCATGAAAGAGCTACCATTATCTAATTACCTATGTGGGGTTGGGGTGGTCGGTAACGTTGTGAACTAGGGCGTACTACCTTCCGCCAATGATAACCCTGTGTAGAACTTTGACAGTTGTTTGCCTCTGCACGATGGTTTTTTCCGGATTGCTCCAACTGTCGTTAAATAAATGAAGAAAAACTACAATTCTATAATAACAGGCCAAGCCAACAGTACTTTCACCCCCCTCATTTTAATAGTTGAAAAGCGCTGTTACTCGATCAAAAAAAAATGGTAAAAGGATATGCGACTCTATATTAGCCACCCAAATTTGCGAGACTTGGGGAAAATATAACCCACCTAGAGCTGCACCAAAGCTACGTACTCTATTCGAACTCCCGCATTGTGTTCTTGGGCAAGTTAATTTACCCCGACTATCCACATGGGAGCACGATGACGGCGTGTAATAAAGTGTACTGCACGTCGGTGATACGCATATTTTAGAACAATCTAACCCTGCTTGTGCGGATTTCCGACGTTGGTGAGATGACAGTTACTCGTCGTTGCTCTGTGGTTCTCTTTGGATATTCCGGAGGCTGCCTGTAAAATTGTCACGTTTAATTATAACTTGAACTTGATGTCCGGGTGTAATGAAATAGCTTATTTTCTGCAGACATTCTAAATAAACGCAGCTGGTTTACAGACCTGTATATATTTTTTTTTTCGATTGAGTAAAAATATATGATAGTTACTGATGTAACACACCGATTAGTATGTTTAATGAATCTAACTACGCCATTCCGACCGACCCTTTGCCCACCATGATCACAACAAACGTTTCAATTCTCTCTCTCTCTCTCTCTCTCTCTCTCACCGATACAGTATGGGTGGAAACTAATTGCGTTCAAGCTGTTGTTTTTGTTTTTTTCTAGGTTTTACCACTCCCCTTACATCGCAAATCGAAATGAAATCTAATTCACTTAACCATACTACAGTGGATGTCAAAATTAATTTTTGAACGCCATTTTTTCTATGTGCCACTATCAGCAGCTATGACCATAGCGTAACTTTGTGGTAAAATGCTTATTTTTGTACAAAACTCAAGACCTTTCTCTGACAAATGCCTATATAAAAACAAGATAATACGCGAGAATGCGTTGTGTACCTGCATTTTGTTGATAAAATATGGCATGACCACGTTCCCGAATATTAATGATATACCCGCTTAATAACAGCCGAATTTTTATCGGATCACAGTTTTTTTTTTTTATTTGAATAATTGCCGATTTTTTTATTAAATCACATTCAGTAATATATGTAGATTTCCTGAACTGGGCGAAGGTCAAGAAAGGCACTCTGTAGTTTAGGAGACTCCACAAATAAAAACAAAATAAAAAATCTTAGATATCTTGCATTTTTTTTAATTATCCATATTAACCAGAAATCAAAACTAGTCAAATTAATTAGAATTAAATTACAAATAGATATGAAATTTGCAGTAAAATGAACACTGGTATATGCTGCTGGCCGCATTTTTAGTTGTCTGTAATGGCTGTTGTTCAGAATGTCACCCTATTGGGGTGAGTTTTCGCTTTTTCGTCCAGTTTCATGAGAGCTTCCACGAAGTCCATTCCACATTCGCAATCTTTTCCAGGGGCCATTCTTCAAAGGCTGGTCCATCGCAACTTTGCGGAGATATTGTTTTCTGGACGACAAACTGCAATATGATCTGGGTTTCCGATCAGACCCCTTGGGATATTTTGATCTTTAAGGATGTTTGCCAAAATTTTCCACCCTGTCGGTTGAAAATCTTTTCTTTTTCGCAGCAGATCATTTATTAGATCACACATATTGGAGCCCGAAATTGTAATGCCGTTATACACGAGTCGATCTTTCTCATCCCAGGATAAATTGGGTATATTCTTTATTATCTGGAGTAACAAAAGCGCCTTCTGCTGCATGGAATCTGGTATAACGGCTAACCAGTCCGGATGATTTTCCACTGAAAAACTAGTCGTTAAGGAGTGTGGTTTGGTGGTTTCTTTGCGTAAATTTGATTGGCGCTGAAAGATTGTCTGGTTCAGCAGCCCTTTCTCTTCAGAACCCGATGTTGAAGATTCAGGAATTGGTCTCATACCCTGGTCTATGGGCGGGACAGCTACAACATTCAGGGGTGTGCGTATTTCCTGCAACTGTTCACTCCCCCATGGTTCAATACACTGAATTCTGCTTGAGGGTAGGTTGGTTGAGTCATCCATCACTAGCGATTTTACTGGCTCTAGCTTATTTGCAAGCCCCAAAATATTTCCACTTGTTAATGCATTGTTCCAACTAAACGCTGATTTCATATGCACTGGAGGATAGGGTGGCTCGTTACAGACAGATCTGGTTGTTAACTCGGCTGCATTTGAGTTCGCTCCCCTTATAGTGTGTTTAAAATTTACATTTTTATGTAATTTTCGTCTGTGTCGATAATAATTAGTTTTATGAGAGTAAGATTTTTGACACAATTCACAGACGTAGCATGAATTCATCATTTTCAGAAGCGAGTTAATAGAGTGGCAATACAGTTCCAACACTCTGCCATTTATATGTATGAATAGAATGGGTCCCACCCCAACCTGTCAATCGCTGATTGGCTAATTATATATCAAGATAAGGTGGGTTCTACCCCAACCTGTTGATCATTGGTTACTTCAAATTCTCACACAGTGCATTGTGGGAAATTACAGTGGTAGAGCTCTGAGGTAAAATAAGTTACAAATTGATATAGTTTGCTTCAAAAAAAAAAGAAACATCAAAGTCACATTCATGACAAGCCGAGGTAGCACATCTGAACCACCAACTCTACACTGTTTAATCAGATAATCCATTTAATCAGATAATTACATGTGCATATCGGTTTTTCATTGGTTTTTCATCAGTTTCCATAGGTTTTTCATTGGTTTTTATCGGTTTTTCTTTGGTTTTTATCGGTTTTCATAGGTTTTTATTGGTTTTACAATTCGATAAAACGGTTTTTAGTGATTTTACAATTTGATAAAACGGTTTTTTAGTTATTTAAATCATGTAAAATGATCACTAATTACCACTAATTGATCACTAATGGTCACTAATTGCCACTAATTAGTGATCAATTGATCACTAATTGCCACTAATTAGTGATCAATTGATCACTAATTGCCACTAATTAGTGATCAATTGATCACTAATTGCCACTAATTAGTGATCAATTTATCACTAATTGATCACTAATTGCCACTAATTAGTGATCAATTGATCACTAATTACCACTAATTAGTGATCAATGAAAAACCGATGGAAACTGATGAAAAACCAATGAAAAACCGATATGCACATGTAATTATCTGATTAAATGGATTATCTGATTAAACAGTGTAGAGTTGGTGGTTCAGATGTGCTACCTCGGCTTGTCATGAATGTGACTTTGATGTTTCTTTTTTTTTTGAAGCAAACTATATCAATTTGTAACTTATTTTACCTCAGAGCTCTACCACTGTAATTTCCCACAATGCACTGTGTGAGAATTTGAAGTAACCAATGATCAACAGGTTGGGGTAGAACCCACCTTATCTTGATATATAATTAGCCAATCAGCGATTGACAGGTTGGGGTGGGACCCATCCTATTCATACATATAAATGGCAGAGTGTTGGAACTGTATTGCCACTCTATTAACTCGCTTCTGAAAATGATGAATTCACGCTACGTCTGTGAATTGTGTCAAAAATCTTACTCTCATAAAACTAATTATTATCGACACAGACGAAAATTACATAAAAATGTAAATTTTAAACACACTATAAGGGGAGCGAACTCAAATGCAGCCGAGTTAACAACCAGATCTGTCTGTAACGAGCCACCCTATCCTCCAGTGCATATGAAATCAGCGTTTAGTTGGAACAATGCATTAACAAGTGGAAATATTTTGGGGCTTGCAAATAAGCTAGAGCCAGTAAAATCGCTAGTGATGGATGACTCAACCAACCTACCCTCAAGCAGAATTCAGTGTATTGAACCATGGGGGAGTGATCAGTTGCAGGAAATACGCACACCCCTGAATGTTGTAGCTGTCCCACCCATAGACCAGGGTATGAGACCAATTCCTGAATCTTCAACATCGGGTTCTGAAGAGAAAGGGCTGCTGAACCAGACAATCTTTCAGCGCCAATCAAATTTACGCAAAGAAACCACCAAACCACACTCCTTAACGACAAGTTTTTCAGTGGAAAATCATCCGGACTGGTTAGCCGTTATACCAGATTCCATGCAGCAGAAGGCGCTTTTGTTACTCCAGATAATAAAGAATATACCCAATTTATCCTGGGATGAGAAAGATCGACTCGTGTATAACGGCATTACAATTTCGGGCTCCAATATGTGTGATCTAATAAATGATCTGCTGCGAAAAAGAAAAGATTTTCAACCGACAGGGTGGAAAATTTTGGCAAACATCCTTAAAGATCAAAATATCCCAAGGGGTCTGATCGGAAACCCAGATCATATTGCAGTTTGTCGTCCAGAAAACAATATCTCCGCAAAGTTGCGATGGACCAGCCTTTGAAGAATGGCCCCTGGAAAAGATTGCGAATGTGGAACGGACTTCGTGGAAGCTCTCATGAAACTGGACGAAAAAGCGAAAACTCACCCCAATAGGGTGACATTCTGAACAACAGCCATTACAGACAACTAAAAATGCGGCCAGCAGCATATACCAGTGTTCATTTTACTGCAAATTTCATATCTATTTGTAATTTAATTCTAATTAATTTGACTAGTTTTGATTTCTGGTTAATATGGATAATTAAAAAAAATGCAAGATATCTAAGATTTTTTATTTTGTTTTTATTTGTGGAGTCTCCTAAACTACAGAGTGCCTTTCTTGACCTTCGCCCAGTTCAGGAAATCTACATATATTACTGAATGTGATTTAATAAAAAAATCGGCAATTATTCAAATAAAAAAAAAAAACTGTGATCCGATAAAAATTCGGCTGTTATTAAGCGGGTATATCATTAATATTCGGGAACGTGGTCATGCCATATTTTATCAACAAAATGCAGGTACACAACGCATTCTCGCGTATTATCTTGTTTTTATATAGGCATTTGTCAGAGAAAGGTCTTGAGTTTTGTACAAAAATAAGCATTTTACCACAAAGTTACGCTATGGTCATAGCTGCTGATAGTGGCACATAGAAAAAATGGCGTTCAAAAATTAATTTTGACATCCACTGTAGTATGGTTCAATGAATTAGATTTCATTTCGATTTGCGATGTAAGGGGAGTGGTAAAACCTAGAAAAAAAACAAAAACAACAGCTTGAACGCAATTAGTTTCCACCCATACTGTATCGGTGAGAGAGAGAGAGAGAGAGAATTGAAACGTTTGTTGTGATCATGGTGGGCAAAGGGTCGGTCGGAATGGCGTAGTTAGATTCATTAAACATACTAATCGGCGTGTTACATCACTAACTATCATATATTTTTACTCAATCGAAAAAAAAAATATATACAGGTCTGTAAACCAGCTGCGTTTATTTAGAATGTCTGCAGAAAATAAGCTATTTCATTACACCCGGACATCAAGTTCAAGTTATAATTAAACGTGACAATTTTACAGGCAGCCTCCGGAATATCCAAAGAGAACCACAGAGCAATGACGAGTAACTGTCATCTCACCAACGTCGGAAATCCGCACAAGCAGGGTTAGATTGTTCTAAAATATGCGTATCACCGACGTGCAGTACACTTTATTACACGCCGTCATCGTGCTCCCATGTGGATAGTCGGGGTAAATTAACTTGCCCAAGGACACAATGCGAGAGTTCGAATAGAGTACGTAGCTTTGGTGCAGCTCTAGGTGGGTTATATTTTCCCCAAGTCTCGCAAATTTGGGTGGCTAATATAGAGTCGCATATCCTTTTACCATTTTTTTTTGATCGAGTAACAGCGCTTTTCAACTATTAAAATGAGGGGGGTGAAAGTACTGTTGGCTTGGCCTGTTATTATAGAATTGTAGTTTTTTTTCATTTATTTAACGACAGTTGCAGCAATCCGGAAAAAACCATCGTGCAGAGGCAAACAACTGTCAAAGTTCTACACAGGGTTATCATTGGCGGAAGGTAGTACGCCCTAGTTCACAACGTTACCGACCACCCCACCCCCACATAGGTAATTAGATAATGGTAGCTCTTTCATGCTTTTACTTAGATGGGTGGGTTATTTTTCAGCGAACATTCAAAAATAAATCATACGGGTTAGTAATAGCGCGGGTGTGATTTTTCTATGATTAAACACAGTCCGTATGCTATCACCTAATTTTTTTTCACTTTTAAACGCACTGGTCCACAATTAACTGTTAAACACTTAAGGGCTGTTTTGATAACCGACTATTTATTTATATTTATTTATTGGATTTTAAGGTCTGCACAATAACTAATCATGACCACGACAGTTTTACGGGTGGGGAAAGCCGGAGAGAGCCACCGAGCAACGGCAAGCAACTGTCAAGATTCTACACAGGGTCTGCATTGGTTGAAGACAGGTGCTCCATCGACGTGCAGTACGCCTTAGTGCACAGCGTCACCATGCCCCCACATGGTCAATAGGGATGAAGTGTCTTGCCCAAGGACACAACCGACAGACATTCCTGAATAAATCGATACGCGTATTTCTGTCAAACTAATCCGCCATTTTGTTTTTTCGACAAGTGTCTTGTGGAATGAATTATTTAACGAAAATTATTAATATATTATATTAAATGAACATACGCTATTTATTAAGGGGACAATCTCATAGTAAATACGGGTTAAGAGAGTGGTAAGTTATGAGAGGAGACTAATCGGGGTAATTTCATCGCTCAAAATTGTGGAGAAGGCGTATTCGGGGGCCTGACATGTCCATTACATTTAGAGAACTGAACTGGGGTTCGAGATAATTTAGCTATTGTGAGGGCTGGGGGAGAGGGGAGAGAGGTTTCCAAAAGTTTTTTTTTTTAGTATTGGATGACCTGGAGGAGGGGAGTTCATGAAAGTTTTAGGTACTGTGAGGGGATACAGGGGTGTGACGGTGAGGGTGTGGGATAATGGAGGTGTCTGATTGGTTAAAAAAGTGTGTGTTTGTGACAAAGCAACTATTTTTAAGAGTATGTGGGGCGGGGGAGAGCGGTTTCCAAAAGTTTTTTAGTATTGGATGACCTGGAGGAGGGGCGTTCATGAAAGTTTTAGGCACTGTGAGGGAATCCAGGGGTATGACGGTGAGGGTGTGGGATAATGAGGTGTCTGATTGGTTAAAAAAAGTGTGTGTTTGTGACAAAGCAACTCTTTTTAAGATTATGGTGGCCCTGAAAAGGGCCGTTTTTTTTGTGCTTTCCATAGAAAGCTATTTTTTTTTTCCTCCCATCTCCGCCTCGGTGAAAAAATCCTTCTCCCAATCTTCGTTAACTGTTGGTGGCCCTACTAGTGCTTCCTCCTGCATGTGTACAGGAAGATCGAACCAGTGTTTGGGACGATTCCTGTATTGTATCTCCCCGAAAGGACGTCTGGCGGCCTCAACAAACGGGTAGTCTTTTAGTCTCTTTTCTTGTTCCTTCGTGGGGAGCGTCGCTGCCCACCACTTTTTTAAGGCTAAAGCAAATTCTTCGTTGGCTCGCTGCTTCTTGGTTCGCTCATAGCTGTTTATGGAAGTATAGTCGATGCTTGTCATCTTGGCTTTTCTGACACAGTTTCTAATGAGAGTGAGGTTCGAGTTGTCAGACTTTATAGGGGAAAAAACAAACACGCCCGCTTTTCAAAAACCGAAATGTTATTTGTTCATGTGGTCATCGGATTAAAAAATTACTTTATCGCGTGAGGCGTAAAATCAGAATACCTTTAGTCTATGAGAGTTTTTCGACAGCCATAAAAACGAGAAGAATAAACTTGCATTATTAATATGAAAGAATCACGCCAAGTTATTAAATCAAATTATACCTATAAAAATAGCCACAATGGAGTCGTTCACAGTCTTCAGGTAAAAGCAAGACACATCTTGTCACGTGATATATTGATTTTTAAATACATGATAGCATGTCCAGTCTAACGATATTTATGACCGGCCGTTAAAGTGTGACAATAGATTTAATTGCTTCAACATCTGTCAGTAGTTGGCGTTTGAAAAGAAAAAAATCGATTTAATGATACCCAGACACGCAGTGTTCAATTTTGCGGGTCAGTCAACCGATAGCATGCGCATATGTCCAGTACGTCAATATTAATTCATTTATTAATATACTAATTATTATAATCAACCCTAATTACATTAATTATGCAACAGTCATTAATTACATTAATTATTAAAGTGATTAAAAAAAAAATCATTAAGTAATATTAATTACCTTACGTAACATTTTAATTATGATGACGTCATCGACCCCCCTCGTCCCCCCCTCGGCCCCTCTCCCCCAGAATAGGGTCAAAAACCACATTGCATACTACTTACATAGTGTAGCGGTCGAGGTATAAAGGCCATTTACCAACCAGCCTGGTTGGTCCGGATCTCTTAGTCTCGTGGTAAATCGGTCGCTTTGTGTGCTAGAGGTCGACGGTTCGAACCCCGGCTCCCGCACTAATCCCTCCTCCTGTTACATTTGGGGGCTCGTCCGATCCTCAGCAGTAGGTGGCACTGCGGGTGTTTCGACCGCTCTGAGGAGGAACTTGGGTGAGATTCAATCTCAAAAGAAGGGGAGAGTAGTGTAGCGGTCGAGGTATAAAGGCCATTTACCAACCAGCTTGGTTGGTCCGGATCTCTTAGTCTCGTGGTAAATCGGTCGCTTTGTGTGCTAGAGATCGACGGTTCGAACCCCGGCTCCCGCACTAATCCCTCCTCCTGTTACAATATATATAGTATATACCCATAGTAATGTTCACCACGAGTGTTGAAGTGGGGTTAACCGCCTTTGGCGCGCAGTTAACACCACTTCACCACGAGTGGTGAACATTGGGTGCACCAAGCTACTTTGGGTACACTTTATTTATACCATGATCATCAGATTAATAAGAATTTAAATGTTAAATAAATCAAACTTCACACGTGCGAATCTGTTTTTGTTTACATGAGCACCGGTAGGCGGTGCTTCCGCTGTCAATTTTATCGCCAAAACGCGCAAATTACGGGGCCTTTTACATTTTATTAACATAATAACATACTGTTTCGAGTTATGGATGCTTTATTATCACGAGACAACCTATATTTGTTAATTTTTCGTATCTTATGAGGTAAACGTATTTAAAAACGTAATAAATAATTGCCGATTTCATTTCACTCTTCACGAGACGAGTGATAAATTTAGACAAGTTTGCACTCAAGACGAGGTCACCAAAGGTCATCTTGGATGTAGTTCCACTGTAGGTGTAAATTTTAACTATTCAAATCCCATTGCTGGCGTGTTCACCGCGGTCGGTGTGTAAAGCTAAAATGCCCGTCATAGACTTTTTTATTTTTTGTAGAATAGGTAATATCATGGTATAAATGTCTTTGTCCCTATATCCCGATAAATTCTGTCTTTGATTGGTCAGAATGCCTTGGGCAAATAACCATGGTAAAGGGTGCACCGGACATTAAAGGTATATGAGAGCGTGCAATATCCAGGGTATAAGCACGCAAAATATCATCAGATTTCGACAATTCGATCATATTTTGCTGTTATAAATTAAATAGTCGAATAATTAAGTCAAAACAACTCGAGGAAAATGAAATAAGAGCAAATCTAATAACAAAATAGCCGATATGTTTACGCGTTTCCAAACAAAACAGTTATTCAAACGTTTGGTCCAAATGATTGCGGAGCGTGAGAAACGCGCCACAAATTGTTTCCACTATGCTTCTATTGTGTTTCAAACGGGACACACACGTTATCTCCGCCAACATGTATGGTATATAGAGATTTAATAGCTGGATGTCTCATTTTAAACACCTCGCCTGCGGCTCTGTGTTTAAAAACCGACAGCTGGGTATGAAATCTTCATATACCATACATGTTGGCAGAGATAACTTATAGTAACACCATCTTCCTGGTATAGATATAATAAATAATTATTTATTATTATATTTATTATTTAGAACATAGGCTAATACACGCGGTCTCGAATACTGAGGGGAAAAAACAGTATTAACTACCCACGTGAATACCAAGTAAGCCCAGTTATAGAACATACACTTTAATAACACTGTTGGCCATGCTAATATTTTTGTTTCACACTTGGACGTGAAAAACCAACAACCTTCATACAGTAGGAAGATTATCCATCGAGTTATGAACAAACAACCTCGTCCAGTAAATCAGATATGATGAATACTAATTTATAACGGGTTGGCAATGATTTATTTTCAAACAATTTTGTTTTCGAATAATATAATGATTTGATGATATCTACAGTTCATGGAGAGTGTATTATCAATAAATTACCCACGGAGTGATGATTTCTCTCACGCAATAAATGCTAATTTGTTGCCAAGCGTAATTAGTATAAACAAAGTTTCAGCCAATGTACATACCTACGGGTTAAACTCGGAGGTTCATTTGTTGAAACTTTGCTTGTGAGTCCCGTGTTTCTGTACAAAAATTGAGAGCAGTACTTTGGGTGACAAATTCCATCCATGGGTGATTTGTGAGAATCCACCCTCCACGTACTGTAATTCGAACTCCAAAAAGTCAAATAGAAAAAAAAGAAATAGGAAAAAAATGAAAAAAAAAACAAAAACAATGAGAAAGAAAGAAGGAAGAAAATAAACAATGAAAACAGAATACGACAAAAATACTATAGGACTATTGTCCACTTCTGTCACTATTCTTGGGTACTTACGTGTTATTCCTGAAAACAGTGTTCACTTGGTAAGCAATTGTTCAATATTGTTTTGGAACGGTGACATGTGTATTATTTAAAGCAACATTGCGTAACAAAAATGTATTTCCAATGAGTCAGAAATGAGATAATCTATATTATTGATTATGAGCCCCTATTTTCTGTTCCGAGTTTATCAAATTCTCCGAACCGCCTACTCATTTTCCAAAAAAACTATGACGTTTCGTTTGTACTGTTCCTTGCAATATTGCGCGTTGGGTTATCTGAACAAGGACTTAGGACACCTTCACACGGAAGAGAGAGACTTACGACACACATTTATTTGTTTGTTTATTTGTGCCCTGGGTTATATGAACAGGGACTTAGGACACACACACCCACACACATACCTTCACACGAGAGAGAAGCTTACGACTCACATTTATTTGTTTTGGTTTTTTTTGTTAAATGGGGTTTATTGACGCGTTCAACACCCAGACACACACCTTCATACGAGCGATAGAGAGGCTTACGACTTACATTTATTTGTTAAATGGAGTTTATTGACGCTTTCAACAGCCAGACACACACACACATACACCTTCACTCGCGAGAGAGAGGCTTACGACTCACATTTATTTGTTTAATGTGGTTTAATGACGCTTTCAACGGCCAGGCTCATACCGCGACGAACAGTTTGAAGAGTGGAGGAAGCCGGAATACGAACGGTGAGCAACTGTCAGACACTCAAACTTACTAACCCGGCAAAACTGCTACTGAAGGTAAGTATACCATCGACATACAGTATGAGTCAATATCATGCCACCTGTTTAATTTGACCAATCAACGTGCTCTAATAGCATCAGTGGACTATGCGACATTAGGTTATTCAATGGGGAAACGGTTATCGGATTGAGTGCATACAGTGCCGTGACCGTGTATGAGCCCTTATTATGCCAGCTAATGAAATTCGCCAATCACAGCCCCCGAATAGAGGGACGGTACTGAGCCGTATTGGGTCACCTGCAGCCCGAGGTGACCTAATACGAAACTCGTATTAGGTCAGTGCCGCCATTTTGTTTCGACGTGGAAATTCCTCACCTCGGGGTGCTTTTATATCCATATTGAAGAAATTGCAGTACAATCAAACGTCCTTCTGTGTCTATATGTCTCATTTTCTCTCGTTTTATAATAAATTTATTGTGAAATTTATTTTCTAAATGTAAATTTAATTATTTGAAGTGAGAAATACTACTGTATTCGATCTACCGATAACGGATAAGTCGGCCTGGCCTTAACTTGACATAGGGTCTAAGCTTATTGAGGCTAACACACAACAGTTTGGGTACGGTGTTCGCCTTGATATTTTAAAACCTTTAGAAAAAATATATAACCCATAAATGCGTTGTTAGAAAGTTGAAAAATATATATAGTGTGAATAAACAAACTGAGAAAAAAATTGTCTTATCCCGGGAATAGATTAATTTCATTTTTTCTCGTTGAGCTCATTCTGTAGTCTCTGTTGTGGTAAATGGATAACGTCGCTTCGAAAATGGATTTAATTTCATTGAATAATTATAAGATTGCACAATGATGAAATTGTAGGAAAATGAAGGAAAGTCAATGGGAAAAAATGTGAGATACATTTATTTTGATCGAATTCTATAAAATCGGACGTTTCGGACATTTTCTGCACACTCAAGACAAAGTGACAGTACGAAGAAAAGCGTCTATCGCTGTTGTCTGTGTTGTCAAGGAAATTATACACAAACAGGGAGACAACTGTGCACGTTTGTTACAACTTACATAGCGTTTTGGACCAGTTTTGAAAATGTGCCGGCGTTCAAATTTGATTGTTATTTTGTTTTCGTTGGCATAATAAATACGTTACAGGACGTTCAGGTGGCGGATACGGTGTCATATGAGGCTCGGCAAAAATAATATTGGACTCGGCGTACCGCCTCGTCCAATATTGTTTTCACCTCGCCTCATATGATACCGTATCAGCCACCTGAACGCCCTGTAACTTATAATACACCCCCTCTGCTGGGCGCAATTTTGTTTCCGAATTAATTTTCCCACCTCAAGTTTTCACCTATTGTCGTACAAATAAAAGACAGTTTCCTGATAAATATTCAAAATGAAGCGATTCAGATCTTTTAATGTATTATTTAAGTCGTTTCGTTTGGTGGCATGATAAATACGTTACAGGATGTTTACTTTCCTACGGCCTCGGCTAATATTAATGTCTCTTCGTCTCACATGATGCCTTACCTGGCAGGTAAACGTTCTGTAACTTATAATACACAGGTCAATACACAGCGTAACCGCGCTCCCACAATGGCAATCGGGATTAAGTGTCTCGTGTAGGACACAACGCAGATGGCACGGGTTTGGATCCAACCGTCGACCTTTCTGTTTAACCCCTAGCACTCTGGTAGTGCAACAGAATTTTGTCCAATCACTCCGTTTATCTCTTGTTTAACTATGAATTTAACCAATTATATCTTGTTTGACAGAGCTCACTGAGATCTGTCAAACAAGGTATATTTGGTTAAATATCAAACTGCATTATAGGAAGTTTTTGCTGCTGAAAACTTTTACATTTTGACATCAGAGTGCAGAGGGTTAAAGTCTTCTATTCTAACCAATGAGTGACAACGCTCCCACACGACCCAAATGCAGCCATCTGTAACTTGTATTTGTAGTTTGGGCTGCGGTAATTGCAATCTTATTGTATTTAGTAGGAAAAGGCTGCATAGACATTTTACCCTTCAGGTGTGACCGAATATTCTCATTTTTCTACTTATCTCTTCCACATGTACGTTTCTTAAAGAAACTTCCCAAACTGTGGGCGGTCGGCCACGCGTTGTTCTCTGGAAATATTATTATATTATCAGTCTGGTATGAATACTGTATCAGACATTCAGTCCAATAAACACATACTATAATCAAGATTGGTCGTTTGGACTTCATCCCTTCGACTTCACACAGACCAGATGGCTGTAGATAATTTTGGAGTTGTTTCCCTTACCTCATACACCAGCTTGCGATTCCATCGCCCACCCATTGTAAATCCCTGAAGCAATTTGCCTTTGTGGCTATGGTATCCCACAAAGTAGCAATTCGATCAACATGGGTGGGTGACGGGAAGTGGTAGCGGGGTGCGTTTTGGAGGCATATTGGAATTTCACAAACTAACAGTGCTCCTGTCAGAGGTAGAAGAAACCGAATTCAAACTTCTTACACATGTGATGTTGTCCCTGTATCCATCCAAGTTCTGTCCTGATTGGTCAGAATGCCTAGGACAAATAGCCATGACAAAGCGTGCACCCACCATGTAAGGTATATCAGAGCGTACAACATGCAGGGTATATCGGAGCACTGTTAGTTTATTATTACCAATATAAGTTATCTCCGCCAACATGTATGTAATATGGAGACTTAATACCTGGATGTATCAATTAAACATCTCGACTGCGGCTCGGTGTTTAAAAACTGACACCCAGGTATTAAATCCTCATATACGATACATGTTGGCGGAGATAACTTATATTGGTAATAATAAACTAACAGTGCTCCGATCAGAGGTAGATGAAACCGAATTCAAACTTCTTACACATATGATATTGGTAATAAAAGAATTATCCAGGCAGCTAGATACACCCCCCGCCACCCCAGGATCGAACGAGGCCGATTTTCTCATGTACCTGGACATCTCAAGAGTAGATTTTCAGATGTTAACAAGATATCATTCAGGCCGGATATGACGTAATCTAAGATGGCGCCCATGAGCGTGTGACAATTTCGCGATTTTACACCATCACTAATTTTTCTCGTTTACGGAAAAAACCTTTGAGATAAGGAACGGGAATTGACTCATTCGTATTTCTGAACCTTTCCGCGGATAATAATATCAAGCAAATAAGTGAAAATCCAAGATGGCTGCCAAAATATGCCTCAAAATAGAAGGAAATCTAATTCTTCTACAAGAAACTTATCCAGTCATGATAAAATATTAGAAACCTGTAAACTATTAGATGTAAAATTGATCGCAAATTATTCTACGATAATACCCAGTGGGAACCTGCACCATCGAAAGCCGATGTGGAAAACAAGATGACCGCCAGTGAAACCACCCGTTTTCAATTGTCCCGCTCATGTAAAGGACAAGTTTACACTCAAGTTGTACAATGGTTGCGGAAAAAAATGTTTGATACAGGGCACTGGAATGAACTGTATAGTACTTTGGACACTTTTTCTCCGAATGATAAACCAATGAAGTAAGTAAATATCCAAGATGGCCGCCTGACAAATGCATCGAAATAGAAGAAAATCGAGTTTTTTTACACTGTTTCGCAAAAAACTTATAGAATCATGATAAAAAGTAAGAAACCTGTAAACTTTTAGATGTTAATTGATAGCAAATTATTCTACGATAATGTGCAGCGTGAACACGCACCTTGGAAAGCCGATGAAGAAAACAAGACGGCCGCCAGTGCGGCCACCCGTTTCCAATTATCTTATGTAAAGAACAAGTTTACATTATCTCAAGTTGTACAATGGTTGCGGAAAAATGTAACTGTCTAGTATTTGGACACTTCTTCTGCGTATGATAAAATCACTTTAGACAGTAAATATCCAAGATGGCCGCCAGAAAAATGCCTCGAAATTGAAGAGCATCGGTAGTAGATCATGTACTCGACTAGGCCCCATTGGATGGGCTTAGAGGTGGACCTAGGAAGTGACGTCATGTCACGTGACCCAGTTACGTTGTGTTTGGTTGTACTGGTAGCCTGCGTGAGCGGCCATTGTGTGACGTCATCTCCATAGTGGTGTGTGTGGTCTTCGTGCGCTGGCGGAGCGCGTGTTGTTAGGGTGACGCGTGTTTCCGTCGTCCATTTTGTATACTGGAGGCCGCCATCTTAGTTTATATGGCAGCATATGGTTGCTATGTGACCCAAAACCACACAATAGGACAGGGGTATGTTTGGAGGGCGTGCTCGACTAAATAGAAGTAAATCTAATTACCACAAACAACACGACAATCCCTCCAGATCATCCAAAACTGCCTAAACGGACTTTATTTTATTTGGATTTTCCCATTTTGGGCTTATAATAGAAGCACGTTGTGCTATAGGACCGAGAGGTCTCCTGGGCGTAAGTTCGATAGAACAGGAGTAGTTTGCTGGTTCGGATACTTCCTATTTATCTAGTTCAGATTCCTTTGGAATCCTCGGTTTCTATCTGTTTTGTCAGTAACTGACCCTATTTTGACTAGATTAGCTACCTATCTAGTCTCAGCTGTCTCTGTCCCAGCCTCTGACCTCAACCAAGTCATATTATCACCAGTCAGATTGCTTCATTTCCCATAATATGTGCACATCCATAGAGTTACCTTCCCTGTGTATAACGAAGTCCTATTTGATTCCCAAGGCCAAGCGGCAATCGAGCAGGAACAGACTCGAATCCTATCCAGCGAATAAGCGATCGAGTAGTGACTGGAACAGGCATTGCTCGAATGGCTGGAAACTAATCGAGAAAATATAGAGTAATTACTCCTCTTATCCTTACCTGGGTAATGGAGGATACCTATGGCATGGTGGTGTAGTGCAGTGGGATACCTTTGGAGAATACCTTTTGGGGATACCTTTTAGAGGATACTTATCAGAAGATATTTATTTGAATACAGTTATGCTACCTAGTGTCTGTTCAGTTCCTTGCATCTAGTCCTCCCCATGGCCTTATAGCCCCAAGACCGCTATTGCTGACTTGTCCAATATCGCCATTGTCTGCCCTAAGATTATCTTCTACTGTAGTAATCCAATTTCACGGTCCTCTTCCAGCTTTTTACCATTACTACTGACATGTAGCGCTACTGCACGCTTGCTAACTATCTCAAATTGCCCGAACGAATAGAATACCATCCAGCAAATAAAAATGTAACTAAATCACCTGCGGAGTGTAGTTATCACCCAAACTATAACTTTCGTATTGTGTATATATCGACTAAAAACACAAGCAATGTTTCAGCCAATGGACCTCCGGGTTTAACCCGGAGGTCCATTGGCTGAAACTTTGTTTGTGCTTGTTATGCTTTGCAACAAATTTGCAATTATTGCTTGGGTGGAATCTCCACTCTGCGGGTGATTTAGTGATAATGCACTCTCCACGTACTGTACCTTTGGAGGCTACCTTTTAGAGGACACTTACCTGAAGATAGTTATAGTTCCAGGTACCTGGCCGGCTTATGGTTTTTATAGCTCCAAGACCACTACCTTGAACCATTACTTCTGACTTGAAGCACAGCTATAGGCATGCTGACTATCTATGTCTTGACTCTACACTCGGCCTAGCCAAGATTGCTTCATTTCCCCCCACATGTACCATTTTATACAGAGTTCAAATCCCTTGTATATCATTTATAGATATATTCATGCTACGCAAGTCTGCAGTAGTGATACAAGTCAGTAGTAATGAAACAAGACTGGAAGAGGACTACGGGATTACGTGACTACTAGAAGCTAATCATAGGACAGACGATGGCAATATTGGAGAACTCAGCAGTATCGGCCTGGGAGCTATGAAGGCCATGGGGGATTGGGGGGGGGGGGTCTGGATACAAGGAACCGAACAGACACTACGAACAATAAATGTTTTCGGATAGATATCTTCCGATAAGTATCCTCTAAAAGGTATCCTAAAAACGTATCCTTGAAATGTACCCTCAAATAGTACATGATCATGTCATAAGTATCCTCCAATACCGAGAGGAGGATATAGGAGTCGTAAGAGGAGTCACTCGTTCAAGCAATTACTCGATGTCTTATTTGCTCGATGGGATTCTACGAGCAGTATGAGAGAGTTAGCAAGCGTGCAGTAGTGCTACAAGTCAGTAGGAATGGTACAAGGCTGCAAGAGGACTATAGTATTGGACGATTGCGGAAGAAGCTAATCATAGGGCAGACGTTGTCAATATTGGATAAGTCGGCAGTAGTTGTCTTGGAGACATGAATGCCATGGGGAGATCCAGATGCAAGGAACTGAACAGACACTAGGAACCATAACTGCCTTCAGATAGATATCCTCCGATAAGTATCCTCTAAGAGGTATCCTGCAAAGGTATCCCCCAGCACTACATCACCATGTCATAAGTATCCTCCAATACCCAGTTGAGGATAAGCTTTCGATGGTGCATGCTCACGCTGGGTATTATCGGAGAATAATTTTCGATCGACTTACCATCTAAAAGTCTACAGGTTTCTAATTATTTAGAATGATTGTATAAATGTTTTGCGAAAAAAAAGTGTCGAAAAACTAGATTTCCGTCTATTTTGAGGCATATTTTGGCGGCCATCTTGGATTTTCACTTACTTGATTGACATTATTATACGGGAAAATGCGTCAGAAATACGAATGAGTTAATTCCCGTTCCTTATCTTATTGCGTTTTTTAATAATCGAGCAAAATTAGTGATGGTGTAAAATCGCGAAATTGACCCAACCTTATGGGCGCCATCTAAGATTACGTAATATTCGGTCAGGATGATTTCTTGTTAACAGCTGCGAATCTTCTCTCGAGATGTCCAGGTACCTGCAAAAAAACGGTCACTTTCGGTCCTGGGGGGGGGGGGGGGGGTCCCCATAAGGAGTGTATCTAGCTGCCGGACTAAATGCTAAACAAATCCTTTATACAAGGGGATAAATACACTAACCGTTGATTTCATGGACAGATTAAGGAGGGGGCGATCAGGCTTACCCTCCCTCTGAACTTGTCTTCGGCCCTGAGTAACGCGATATTCTGCTCCAATCGAATCATAAGAGAGCAATGGTTTCGCATTCTAAAAGAATATGTCTGTGGTAGGGGATATTGGGCATTGTGTTGCTTGTGTACCAGGCGGTATTTAGTATAAGATATATATATTAGGATGGGAGACTGTAGCTCAGTAGGCAGAGATACAGGCTACGGGCCCGAGAGTTCCTGGGTTTGAATCCCACCTGCGGCAACCGCGTTGTGTCTTTGGGCACGAAACTTAATCCCAATTGCCCACGTTGGTACACGGTGGCGTTGTGTATTAAGGCGTATTGCTCGTCAATGGTACACTTGTCTTCATCCCATGCTAACCCTGCTTGTGAGGAGTCAGTACGCTGGGGAGTCTGACAGTTGCTCGCTGTTGCTCAGTAGTTCCCTCCGGGTACTCCGGCTTCCTCCACCCGTAAAACAGCCCGACACGAGGTGACCCTGGCCGTACAAAGTGTTGCTAAACCCCAGTAAATAAAAAAAATAAGCTATTACGTACCGTCATGCGTCAATTTGAAGATATTTAATGAAATTAGAGTTGTGTTCACATTGTCACTTTTTCTCCATTATTGATTCGTCAACCGGAGAAAATGTGACAATAATTTAATAATTTGCCACGCCTCTGCGTTTGATTGGTTGAAAGCATACAGAGTGAAAGTTGTCAAAATCGTATAGACCAAATCACGTAATGATTTGGAATGTATACTCGTTCGCACACATCCGATCCAACTTTGAAGACTCTGGAAGCCCCGCCCACTCAACGCAAATTGTCACCGTGAGGGCGTGACGGTAGACTTATAGATGGATAACAAGCTTGTAAACAAAGATCAATGATCGAGTTTTCTTCGACTCCATTCAGCGAGAATATAATGATAATTTCTCGGGAACAATTGAATTTAATAAAATATACCGAAGGGGAGACGAATAAAAAGATCATAATCCAAACATGATTTTGGGGGAACTTAAAAAAAAATGTTTTTAATGCTATTGTTAGAAGACTTGCTAAATATCTGTCGTCTGCGATCGAAAATCAAAACAACAAACAATTTGACAATGATTGACGTGACCTGTTTGTGACACACTTTCCTGAGTTTGACTGTTGTCTTTTTCGAAAATTAAAACTTTTTCGTTCACGTACACATAGTTTTTATATTTTAATATTACAGCCGGATTAAATTATAAGAAATAACTGTTGTTTTCCTTCGGTTTATGCGATATAAACCGAAAATTTTCAGCACAAGCTTAAGTAGCGAGTTATGATTAAGCTTGTTACCCTAATTTTTGTCGGACCCAACATGTTTAGCAATTGATCTCAAACAAATGATCAATGGGGAGTTAGGCTGAACCCATTGGAGATACTTGCAGAGGGGATTGCTACGGTGAGTGGTGTCGGACAAACTATTGGTGGTGTTTGAAGTGTCGAGGAGCGTGCAAAATAAATAAATAAATAAATCAATCAATCAATCAATATGAAGCAAGGTAAGCTAATTAATATCCCAAATATCTTTTCAGAGGAAGGTCTCACGAAATGAACAAATAGAAGTCGACTTTTGTGAAAGGATAACGAAAGCAATCGCCGCCGCATTCGTCGTGCAATATGATCTCCTCCTCATTGTTGCTACTTTCACCGCGACAGTCCCCACAGGCAGGGACATATTTCAAACCACGTTTCCTACTAGAACACGTATTGTTCCCACATGGGTTCCGTGGAGATGTTTTGCATTTGTATCGTATGACATTCAGCAGATTTGGTGGTGCTACGTCCAAATACGCCATAAAGGGAGTCAACTCTGATTGTCGTTATCTCCATCCCCACGGAGTAGGATCCAAATCAGAACTGCCTAGATATTTCCAATTAATAACCTTTATTATTTTCCAAAGTGTGATTTACTGGGATGTCCGGGTTTGATTATAAACGATAATTTCACAAGTGAATTATGCAATCAACAATTGGGTCATGTATCCGTACGCGCAAACGAGGACGCTTTGCCGTGGATGTAATGGGGACTTCATTGTTTTTTGTTTTTTTTTAACCCTTTACCTAATATGAAAAGCAGAAGACGCTCGCAAAGAAATTCTTCAATAGCCATTATTTTCATTTTTTGTCTCAAAAAACATAGGTTATGACCCCTCATTGGAACGAGCTCGTTCCAATGAGGGGTCATAACCTATGTTTTAGAGACAAAAAATGAAAAAATAATGAAAATTAATTGGCGAGTTTTGAGAATAGCGCTGGCCGTTACGTTACGTAAAGGGTTAAATAAGATAATTATCGTTAATAATGAAAAGTAATAAACAGAGTAATCGCTTGATTCATTCGAGGCGAGGGACTATATTGTAAAGCACTCGTGCGCATTTGCGCACTCGTGTTTGTACAACGTCCCTCACCTCTCATGAATTATATCACGTAACCAGTCCAGTCAAGCGATTACTCTCTATGTAAATGAACTCTCAGGCTGTGACAATATGCCGTTCGTTCATTCGGAGGGAGTTTTTGTGATTCGATACCTGTCTTATACGACAAAAACATCGCCACGAAGAGTCTCATACCCTCGGTACCAACCCGCTCGACAGTAGCACTAGCATCAGATATGACAGATAATATACCCTGGATTTCCGGATTTTGTATTTTGTTGAGTAGAGAAGTTTTTTCTGTCCAAAAGACACCGAGGTGGTGTCACACCATTCCAAGCATGGATGAAGAGAATATGATTTATGTTATCGCTAGTGTTCTATACCAATTCGAATATTTTCCACATTATGCCGCACCTCTCGTGTTTCTTGCATAACTCAGATTTAAGATACAAATTGGACAAACCCTTGTGTCAGCCGTACATCAACATGGATTTAAAAAAAACATCGGTATCATCTGTAACAACAATGACCTTCGAGTCTCATGCCAGTTCCAGTTGTCACTGACTTGCAATAAGTTACCAAGAAGCTTGATGAATTGAGATTTGATCTTCTTATTAGCGATGAAAGCTTGCTGGTTATCGTGAGATCGTGTTAGCTCGTTCAAATTGATATCAGCAGATGTTTTACCCACTCGTCTGCGATGTTCAGGAGCTTTCGTTGAAGGATCTTCCTCGTAGCCGTCAAATACCTAGAGGATATGTACGCTGGTTTAGTGAATATCAGGAATTATCTCATGAGTGTGGACGTGAAAGTTTGAAAAATACTACTTTCAGGTCCACACGATTTTCTTTTTATTATATGCCACGTGGCATTTTACTGCGCAATATTCAGCCCTATTTCGACAGCAAATAGTTCCAAGACAATAACAAAAAGCTGCTGATCTTTCCTTCAAGGCGACGTTCAAGGCGACGTCATGCGCCGAATCGTAACGTCATTTATGAAGCTACTGAAAAAATTCATCGTGTGGACCTGACGCTCGTGAAAAATAAACTTTCAGGTCCACACTCATGAGATAATTCCAGATACTGACAAAAATAGAGTAGATTTTCTTTTTTATGATATGCTACGCGACATTTTATTGCACAAAATTCAGCCCAATTCGACCCCAAATGCGTATGATTCAAAAGAATAACAAAGATCAGCTGACAATCCGTTCAAGGCGACGTGATGCAGCGCAGCGTGACGTCATTTAGGGAGCTACTGAGGGATATTCATCAGACACATTAGGATCGCCACCAATATCGGCGCACTCGGTTTGCGGTGCATCACTTGTTGTAGAGGATGGTTGAACAAAGAATTTGTTTGAAAATGCGGCCTCCACCAAATGTCCCCTCGACTGTTCCAAGTACCTCTTCTAACCCTGATTCCTTCATCATTGCGCCGATGCTGCCATGAACCTCGTGGTATGGAAGCGCACAACTATTTATTTATTTATTTATTGGTGCTTTACGCCACATCAGCAACTAAGGCTATATCGTGGCGATGAAAGTATGGAATGTTAAAAATGATCATTATTTTCAACGCAGAAGTTAAAAAAGAGATGACGACATATGAAAAACGTGGAGTACACCTGACAAGTGAACAATGGAATTGAAAAATGAGTGCAGTTCATCAAAACAGTTGTGAAAATCAACCCGTGAAACAGATATAAATGATAGATGAGAATTTAAAATAACAAAATCAGACTATTTAAAATTTATTAAAAAGGTTGATTTCCTTCAGGAACGACAAAAGTTTATGAGGGTATGTCTTGTAAAACAGGTCTCTAAGAGACGCAACATTAAAATACTGTCGTCTAACAAGATTAAAATCTGTACAGTGCAAAAGAATGTGCTCCACTGTCAACACCTGCTGGCAGGGAACACACTCTGGTCGCATGTTACCCTCTAACAATAAGGAATGTGTAAGTCGTGTATGACCAACACGACATCGTGTCAGAATAACGTGATCTTTTCTCCAAAGGTTACTGTATGGGTAGTGATCAGAAATAGTGGATCGGAAGCGATGGGGCTTGTTATTTGTCGCTTCATCCCATTTCGCCTGCCACATGTATTTGATGTAACTACTGATATGTTGTTTGAAGTCACTGAACGGAATCTTAAAATCAGTGAGAGGCTTGGATAAAGCCTGTTTTGCTGTACTGTCTGCCCTGGTGTTACCAGCGATACCTACATGTCCGGGTAACCAGCAAAACACGATATCATATTGGTCAGATACGAGAGTTGATAACTTCCCACGAAGTTCCAAAATGAGAGGGTTCTTCAACTTGCGGTTGAGCAAAGCAAGCAAAGAGGAAAGAGAGTCAGAAAAAATAATCGACTTCTTTTCCTGTACATTTTCGATATGTTCGAGGGCGAGTTGTAAAGCTTTAACTTCAGCTGTGAAAATAGAACTTTGATTCGGTATTCTGATTGAAGTGACATGATCATCAGTGACAACAGCTGATGCTACTTTGTCACCATCTTTTGATCCGTCTGTATAGATCCTTGTATATGTACTATACTTTGACTTAATTTCAGCATATTTCTGCTTAAATTGCAGAGAATTTGTTTCAGACTTTTTAGTCGATGCTAGGTCCAAAATAACTGTTAGCTTTTTAAGATGCCAAGGAGGAGTTTGTGGTTCACGGTTCTCTTTTATTGTAACTGGTTCAATTTTGGCAGACTCCATATGAGGTTTAATTCTAATTCCCAATGGATGGATATGTTTCTGATGACGGTTAAAAAATTCAGTATTTTGGGGTTCTGAGACACAATTGTATGCAGGGTTGGACGGATTAGAAAGAAGTTTTGAAACATATTGGAGTGAAAGTTTAATTCTGCGCGTCTCAAGAGAAGGCTCCTCTGCCTCAACAAGCATAGAATCTACCGGTGATGTTCGAGAAGCACCAAGGCTGATTCTTATGCCACTATTATGAATGGCATCAAGAGATTTGAGATATGACTTTCTCGCAGAACCGTAAACCACACAGCCGTAATCTAATTTTGATCTGACAAGTGATCTATACAGATGGAGTAATGTTTTTTGGTCACCACCCCAATCAGCGCAACCAACTACCTTCAAAAGGTTCAGTGCCCTTTTACACTTTACTTTTAGTTGTTTTATGTGAGAAGTGAAATTCAGTTTGCTGTCGAACAACAAACCCAAGAATTTCACTTCCGTAACAACATTAATACGACTCCCGTCTATTTTCAATTCCGGATCAAGTGGTGCTTCAGGAGCTTACAGAAATGAACACAATTAGTTTTCGTTTTTGAGAATTTGAAGCCGTTTTCTGTAGCCCATTTCTGGATTCTGTTCAAACACAGCTGAAGTTTGCGCTCTATGGCATTCATGTTCTTGCTGCTATAGCAGATTAAAAAGTAATCTACATACAATGACGAGTCAACCATTTTTTCAATTGCATCAATAATACTATTGATTTTCACTGAAAAAAGGGTAACAGATAAAATACTTCCTTGAGGAACCCCCAATTCCTGCCCGTGAGGATCAGATAACGTTGACCCAACACGAACCTGAAACTGGCGGTCCCTCAAAAAGTTTTCAATAAAAAGAGGCATACACCCCCTCAACCCCATGTTAAAAAGATCTTTTAAAATCTCATACGTCCGCGTTGTGTCATATGACTTTTCCAGGTCAAAGAAGATGGCGACCACATGTTCTTTTCTGGCAAAGGCATTTCTTATAAACGTTTCTAATCTAACCAAATGATCCACAGTACTTCTCTGGTTTCTGAAACCACACTGAACATCTGCAAGCAGATTGTTCGATTCCAGAAACTAGACAAGTCGATCATTGATCATCCTCTCCATGGTTTTGCACAGACAACTTGTTAAGGCAATAGGCCTATAATTACTAGGGTTGCTGTGATCTTTATCGGGCTTAGGAATAGGAATTATAGTAGCTTTTCGCCAGGAAGGTGGAAACTGGCCAGTCACCCAAACGTCATTAAAAATAGATAATAAAAGTGCAAGTGAAGTTTGAGGCAGATGTTTTAAAAGTTGATAGTGTATTTGATCAGGTCCAGTGGCAGAATACTTTGCTCTATGCAAAGAGTTACTTAACTCTTCCATAGAGAACGGTTCGTTGTAGTCCTCTAAGTTATTGGATGTAAATTTAATCTTGTGTTTTTCTTGTTGTTTTTTAAGTTTGAGGAACTCTGGGTTACTATTTTCAGACGACGAATGTTTAGAAAACGTAGAGGCCAACTTTCTTGTTTTGATGTTATGAGTGTGTTGTTATCTTTTAGGTGTTGTACAGCTGATTTTGCTTCTTTTCCTTTAATTATGTTAATCATTTTCCAAATTTTAGTGATGGGAGTGTTTTGATTTAGTTTCGAAACGTAAGTTTCCCATGAACTTTTCTTTTTATGTTTTAAAAGTCGTCTTGTTTTTGCCCGATTTATACGTACACGATCTATCCAAAATTTGTGTAGTTGGCGACTTATTAAATTCCCTCTCAAATTTCTTGCGATCTTTTATAGCCTGTTTGCACTCAGTATCAAACCATGGTTTAGTGAAACGTTTTGGATTTGCCGAGGTTTTAGGAATGACTTGGCTTGCAATGTCAATCAACTCTGTGGTGAAGTGTTCAATCTGGTCAGTACTGTCCTGACATTTCTCCCGTGTGAGGCGTTCAGAACAAAGCGATGAGAAAGTGTCCTAGTCAGCCTTTTTAAAGTTCCACTGGGGCACCCTCTCATCATCCGCCGGAACTACACTCTCCAACACAATCGGAAAGTGGTCACTCCCGCACAAGTCATCTTCTGCCTTCCATGAAAAATCAAGGAAGACAGAAGGGCACGCAATTGTTAAATCAATTGAAGTGTAAGAACCAGATGCGGGGTGTAGGTAAGTATCTGACCCATCATTGAACAAGCACAAGTCATATTTTGTAATGAACTCTTCTACAGGTTTACCTTTTGCATCTTCTTGACTGCAAAAATTACCCCAAAGGGGGCTATGTGCGTTAAAATCACACAACAAAATGTATGGAGTTGGGAGTTGTAAGTCTTTACTTGGTGAAACGTAAATAGAACAAAGTGTAACTGTTTTGTCCAAAGTTAGGCGTACCGCCACAGCCTGTAAATTTGTCTGTAGTGGTACAGAACTGTGAATGATGTCGTTCCTAACCAAGACACTCGTTCCACGAATATGAAGATCATTATCATCTGCCCAGGCATTATACGGTGTATAATGCTTAAAGGCTGAATGATCTTGAGCCTCGGGTTTCTTTAAAAGAGTTTCCTGCAGGCAAAAAGCAGCAGGTTTATATTTTTGGCTCAAAAGGCTTAGTTCATTAAAATTAGCTCTAAAACCTCGACAGTTCCATTGTATGGTGTTGTGGTTGATTGTATTATCCATATTTGGAAGGAGATTTAGAGGGTGGACGTATGGGCGAAATAGCCCCAGCAGATGGTTTGGGTGATTTTTGTCTAGGGGACTTGTGTGGGGATGAGTTTGGACGTAGGTGTCCGAATGTTTCATCGATACACTCATCGACTGCCATTTCTTCAAAGGCTTCAAACCTGTTACTGGTAACAGTGTCCTGAAGGGCTTTAGGTAATCTGTCTGATAGCGGTTTTGTTTTGTCTATTTTCTTTTTGAATTTTTCTTGAGACCTTCTCTGACTAAGATTTCGGGGTTCTTGTTGCGATTTTGGTTTTGGCTGGTCATTTTTATGTTCTGATTTCGATTCCTGAACTTTGTTTTTATCTGTTGTTATTGGTTTGTCTTGTTCATTCTTCGGATTTGTTTTAGATGTTTCTACTGGTGGTGTTTGTGTTTGAGTTGTTTTTTGTTGTAGTTGTTCGCAGTGGTCACTTATGAAGGCATGTAGTAATGATGGTATTGTGCCTTCCAGCCATGTGTATTGCGTTTGGCACTCCACCGATTTTGTTTGTAATTTTTTGCTAATAACCGTGGCATATGATGGCGTTGATGTTTGCATACCAGGCATCGATGAAACAATTTCCCTGGCCTCTTTAAAACTAATCTGTCTTTTATACTTAATGGTTTGAATGTGCTTTTCTTTTTTCCATACAGGGCAATCTTTTGAAGATGACATATGATTGCCCTGACAATTGATGCATCTGATGGTATCACTGGTACATGGCTCATCGTGGGTTAGTCCACAACGAAAGCAAGCCGGCCTGCCTCTACGACAGTTGAAACACCGAAGGGGATTTGGGATATACAAATCCACCGTGGTATTCATGTATCCAATTTTAAGTGAGTTTGGTGGCTGAGGAGTTTGAAAATTAAAAATGTAGGTATTGGTGGTGATCTGTTGTCCATTTTTCCTTATTTGAATTCTCTTGACACCAGTGACTCCTTGAGGTTTGAGTTCATTTACAATTTCTGATTCAGGAATATCAGTAAGCTCTCTAGATCGAACAACACCTCGGCTACTATTGAGACTTCTGTGGGGTTTTACCTCCACCTCAATATCAACTAATTTTTTCAGCTTTAAAAGATTGAAGGCTTGGATGTCTTTAGCAACTTCAATCAAGATACCATCAGATCTCAATTTCTTAACACTTTAAAGTGTTCCGGCTAAGCCTTTTATAGTTTTTTCTAGAGCAAACGGGTTAATCTTATTGACCTTTTTGTTTTCATCAGTAGAATTTATAATTAAAAATTTCGGCCATCTGCTTGTAGTTTCTGCATAATCTTTGTCGCCATCAGAGTCAGTTTCAGGTATTGTCGGTTCATACGGTCGTTTATTTGGTTGTTTTGTAGCCATTGTAGTGTTTTTAATAATTCATCGTTCCATGACTCCCACCCTTACTCTGAGCCCAACTTAGGGGGTTATGTTGCGGACATCCAGCAAACAGCACCAAGAGTACATGAAAAGCATACTCCCCCAGGGTTGATGCTAATGCATACAGCTGGAGGGTTGACCCGTCAAATATTTTGGGAAGTGCCAGGTCGTGGCGGTCATTCAACCAATCATTTTGTAAAACTAGTACAAGAAATTTACCACGGATACCTGACGCAGACAGTGTCATAAAAACCCTCTAAATTAAAACAGCTGAAATTTCTTTGATACCGCAGCAAAAATAAAATAATTGAATTAAAAGAAATGACTGATTGAATGACCACCCAATGCCCCCCGACGTGACACCCGATATTTTTGGGGTTGGGGGCTCCCGATTGGTCAGAACGAGCCATCCGACCATCCGTCTACTCCCGAAATTGGGGCCAAAGCAGTGTGTTGGACATTATCTGAAAAAATGGAGACCGGAGCCACGAGTCCTCAACTGCCAGAATTCCTTCTTCCGGGGCCTTCGGAACGCACCTCACGGGAGAACAAGGTGCCTGCCAGATGGTATTAGCAGGGTTGATCATTTTGATCCGGGGCTGTGTATTCGTGTATTTCGCAGCGAACCAGCTCAATTGAGCAAACCTGCCAATTAATAATTAGCAAACCTGCCCAATTGAGCAGGCCGTCCTCTATCCGCCACCTGAGGACCCGCCTAGTTGGGGACGATCAAACCCCCCTAGGAAAGAAGCGCACAACTGAGAAGATGAGTTTGTACTCTCGATGTCGTTACATCATCACGTTTCTGACATACACGTCTAGAAGGGTTGCCCTCATGGGGAATGTGATCACGGTCCTAACTGAAGATCTTTCGGGATGGCGAGGAACCAATACAGCATTTTCTCCGCATGTGAAGTAACTTTCTGTGAAATCGGAGGGAGTCAAATTTGATCGCATTGTTTTGACAGATGTGCCTATTCCACAATCATTGTCAGGTAAAATTATTTTCGTTTGTGGCTTTGTGAACTCATTTCTACCCCTGTATGCACCAATACCTTGTGCATTGGTATCAAGTCCTGTTGACTCTTTAAATATTCAGCCAACTCAAACCGACCACGTTTCTCACTGAACGCTATGGGAGTACTCAAAACCTTCTCCCTGACATTTACTAGTTTCTCATCGACAAAACGTCTCTTTCTGTCACATACAGTACGTGGAGAGTGTATTATCACTAAATCACCCGCAGAGTGGAGATTCCACACAAGGAATAATTGTAAATTTGTTGCAAAGCATAACCAGCACCAGCAAAGTTTCAGCCAATAGACCTCCGGGTAAAACCCGGAGGTCCATTGGCTTAAACATTGCTTGTGTTTTTTGTCCCTATGTACAAAATTTGAAAGTTATAGCTTGGGTGATAACTCCACTCCGCGGGTGATTTTGTTACAATCCACTCTCCACGTACTGCATGACAATACATTCTCGTTAAAAACTCCATCTGCAAAATTTGATCAGCCATTGTTACAGAATATCGCCAAATGACAAATAAAAAAAAAAAACTGGTTGTTACAAATGTGGAGCGTCAAGCTTATAAATTAAAGAAAAACAGCAGTACAAATAAAGAGCGTTGTTTTGGCACACAAACCAAAATATGCACTTATATAAACAAATTCGAGAAGCCTCGTTAGGGACCTCGATCGTTGGCATCGTTAGGCTTCAACATGGTGTATAAAACAACAACACAAGAGCGTAAGTCGTACAAGCACCCTTAAAGACTATATATTATTCAACTTGCAGCCCTATTGGTATGCTATGGCGACTAGCTCAGACAAAGGCATTTGTTTGTGAAAATAAGCGACCTGGCCGCCAGTGAATGCAATCTGTCAACGCTCTTTATTTGTGAAATCTGGTGCAGAGAGAACACACTTAGTACGACCGAATAATTAGATTGCACGATGTTCTATTGAGAATAACTTAAAAGACAAGTTTTCAAGGAAAATTCAGGGAATACTTAAAATGGAAAAAGAAAAATTACCCGGAATCTGGGAAATGCCACCCTTTTTCAAATCGCTGTCAAAACATTTCCCCAAGAGAGATTTCTTAGGACTTTTGATATGTCTTGTTCAGTGAACTCTACCTTTTTAATGATCCCAAAATCAGCTTGTTGCAAATTTGTTATACGCCCGACTTGCAAAGTCGAAGGGGTATTTAGTGGAGACCTCCGTCCGTCCGAACCAACATTTCTCCTTGTATCTCAACCACTGCTACTCCAATTTGAATGATATTTGGTGTTGTGATAAAGCATCATGGTAGAACGATACCTGTATAGCGTGAGTTTCTTCCACATATGTTTTTCAGAGTTATGGTCCTCTTTCTAGTGGAGACTTCCGTCCGCCCGTCTGTCAGTCCGTCCGAACATACCAACATTTGCCCTTATATCTCAGCCACTGCTACTCCGAGTCGAGTGATATTTGGTGATGTGATAGAGCATCATGGCAGAACGATACCCGTATAGCGTGAGTTTCTTCCATACATTTTTCCACAGTTATGGCGCTTTTTCACTCTCGATTTACAACTTATTTTGTGAGTAGGGGGGCATTTGCACATGCTTTGCGTTGCCCTTTCTTGTTCTTGGTAGGGTACTGTTTGCGGACTCAACGAATAGACAACAAAGTCAGTGGGAGATCTGAAGAATATAAAATGGTGGTGCAGACAATATTTATTGTGTGGGTCAGAAAAAAATGACCGAAGTAAAAACAAAGGAGAATGCGGGATCTTCCGATCATTTTTTTCCTTCTTTTTTTTTTCCTTTTTTTTTTGTTGGGGTGCTGTTTATCAAAATCGTTTTCAAATTTTCCGCTCGCCGTATTCCTTCATTCTGTGAATGATGAAACGATCGAGTCTTTCTGTTGTCATTGTAATTTGAGATCGGAGATTCTTGTTTAGCGGTCGCTGAGACAAAGAAGCAAGATTTTTTAGTTTATTCGCGTCGCGCGTTCTCAAAATGCGTTATTTATTAAGAACGACGAGAGAGAGAGAGAGAGAGAGAGAGAGAGAGAGAGAGAGAGTAATCTCTCTCTCTCTCTCTCTCTCTCTCTCTCTCTCTCCAGTCTCTTTTATGTGTATTTGGAAGTCTTTGCACGCCAGTTGGGTCAAAGGGAGATAATCCGCCAATGCTTTTAATATATGTTGTATTACGTCGGAATAAAATATTGTAAATGCAACATTGTTTCGATCATTTGTGTTTTTTTCTTTTCGAACCGCATGTGCCAAGTGGATCAAAAAGGAGATGTCTGATAAAAATGAATATGTTGATGATGTGTATATTTTTCGTGGCAAGTCAAGCTGAATATTTACAATATACTTTATTTATTATTGTCAAAACACCAAGTGCTGAGATTGGAAAACTGATGGAGTGTCATTATTAGTTTTCGTGCTAGGTAAACACCATGACGTTTGATGAAATGAAAGCTGTTACGCCGTGATTGCCGTTACAGCGTAAAAGCTTTCGCGTCATCGTCATCAAACGTCATGGTTTCGGATGAGTTACCACGTTGGTTTACTTGATGCCATTTGGGGGTGGGGGGGGGGGCAGACTGAGCGACACCCTTTCGACTAATGACCCTCTAGGTTCAGATAGAATTGTGCCCCAATAACTAAAACTTCCCTTGTGGTCCACTGATTCGTTTACCATTAGGGGCATGAACATTTTCCAGAAATACCAGTGCAACACAACATGCTAGTCTAGAGCAGGTCCCTGCGAATATTTGGTATTCCAAATGAAATTCGATTGGATCACAAAATTGTATCCGAATTCGATTCGACACTCGCGTCGAATATCTATCGAGTATCTCCACTTTATTTCTTCAGTTGTTTTTTGTGGTCGAAATGCAACGGATATCAACGCGAATGAGATAAATCACTAAGTTTAAAACCGACTAACTCACTGACAAAAGAGGCTTTGGAAATCTGAAAATAGTCAGTCGTTAATCACCAAGCAATGACGACATTCTGATTTCCAGTGCATGTTAACAGTTAATGCTTGTTACACAGCCTACAACATTAGCGAGCTATTTCTTGTCTAGTGTCTACGACAACTCGAAGAGTCTGGTTCATACCACCAATCATTTGAGGGGGGGGGGGGGGGGGGTCGTTGAGTTCCCGTTATTAAATCGATTACCGATGAACGCTATGTGTAATATCAGTTCACAAGTGTCGATGCATGTACGTAGCCTTTCTCAGCAACAGCAAAGATCATAAAGTTTGTTTCGGACACCCTTCGTGTTCCGGATTTTAAATGAACCCTTTGATACTTTTGTACATCTTATGACAAACGAAGTGGGCGCGGAGGCCCAGTAGGTAGAGGTGCAGGATGCAAGCCTAGAGGTCCTCGGTTCGAATCCCACCTGCGGCAACCGCGTTGTGTCACTGGGCAAGACATTTCACCCCCATTGCCTACGTGAGGGCACGGTGGCGTTGTGTAAGAAGGCGTACTGCACGTCGATTGTGCACTTGTCTTCAATCGATGCTAACCCTGCATGTGTAGAGTTAGTATGTTGAGAAGATGACAGTTGCTCGCCGTAGCTCGGTGGTTCTCTCCGGGTACTCCGGCTTCCCCCACCCGTAAAACTGCCGTGGTCATGATTAGCCATTGTTCAGAAATATGTGACCTTAAACACCAATAAATAAATATATAAATAAATATATGACGTACGAAATCAAACAGCGCGTTGATACTTTGTGGTAATTTGCTTTGTTATTATTTTTCGATTTTTTAAAGTTTTAACCTCAAATTCCTATTTTCTCCCGAATAGTGCTCAGTGACAACCGTTGAGTCAAATGGTAAAATACTAATATAATCCTGCTGTCAAGGCGTCTTAACTGGTTGAGTGCTAGAAGCCCCTATCAGGGCTTTCAAAAAATGAGGATCCAGAGCAAAGGCTAACACTTTCCGTGCTTATATTTCAAATTCAGTCAAACGCAAATAATATTTTGTTTATATAAATTTGTTTTATTACAAATTATTGGAGAGTGCCCGTGGGCACTCTCCAAAAATTTGTAATAAAACAAGATTGGAATAACAAATTCAGACCACCAAAAATAATCTAGCCCTCGACCAGATAATCACTAATGTGAAAAATATCTTGTTATTTGTACTTTCCGACGTTTGCCGTCGCATTTTGAAAAATGATGAACCTGAATTCACAGTGACGTTTGAACGTCAGGATAATTAAAGTCTCAATGGGTTAATTAAATGAACACATGCTTACTGAGACGCGCAGAGAATTTGATTATTTCTGCAGAAAATATGAAACTACCTGTAGGATGTTTGCGTGAATCTGCACACTGGAAAATTATCAAATTCTGGTCTGTCTTTGCGGAAAAGACAACTTAATGATACAGTTGAAACTAGAAGTAATGCCACTTTATTGTGAACTTTTTGGAAGTTATAGCGTGCTGAATTAGTGTTCGTTTGTTACTGTCAAACTGCATCATTGTCGTAGCTCAATTCCTGTAGAAACACAGTGTGCCCAACTCTGTACAATTCCAAACTAGTAAATAGAGATCTTTTTTTATTAGGGTTTAACGACACATTAACAGCCAGGGTCATATCATGTCGGTGACAGTTTTACGGGTGGAGGAAGCCGGAGTACCCGGAGGGAACCACCGAGCAACGACGAGCAGCTGTCAGCTCTCCAACATCGTAACTCTGAACTCTGTACCTCAGCACAGTCAGGGTTAGATTGGCTGAAGACATGCGCACCATCGACGTACAGTACGCCTTAGTACACAGCGTCATCGTGCCCCCATGTAGGCAATCGGGGTTAAGTGCCTTGCTCAAGGACACAACGCGGGAGCACGAATCGGTCGCTGAAATGGTCACCCAAATAGAGATCATTTACATCATTCCTAACCTCTACTGGGATACATATACATGTAATAACATAAATATATATTAAAATTTGACTGCATATACAGAATGAAGAGAGTGGATTACAACTTAATCGCAGCGCCATATATTCTCCACTGGAAAAGTATTTATATTTGTTCACAACGGCACAAGAAACACTTGCACACTTTCATCACATGGACCACCGGGTGAATGTTTGCTAGTGCTTCTTGTGTTTTGTCTCCATGTACCGCAGTTTCGATACTTTCCTTCTGTTTGATTGGTTCATTTCGTGATTTCGCTACCGACTTCCCTAATAGCGCATTACATTTTGCATTGCACAGCACTAACTCTCTTCTGTATTTTTGACCACTTCATTCTTCTGCAGTAACTAACGAGCATTTTCTGCGCTAATTGTGACAGGACTTCTAGGTTCAACTGTCGTTTGCTACAGGTTAACCCTTTGAGACTGTAATTATCCTGACGGTCAAACGTCATTGAGAATTCAGTTTCTTCAACGTTTTTCAAAATGCGACGTCAAACGTCGGAAAGTACAAATAACAAGATATTTTTCACATTAGTGATGAACTGGTTGATGGCTTGATTATTTTTTGGTGGTCTGAATTATTCAAAACTTGTTTTATTACAAATTATTGGAGAGTGCCTACAGGCACTCTCCAATAATTTGAAATAAAAAAATTTATATAAACAAAATATTATTTGTGTTTGACTGAATATGAAATTTAAGCAAGGAAAGTGTTGGCTTTTGCTCTGGTATTGTAACGAAATACCCTCCACGGAGCCCCTCCACGGAGCGCGTCGGGTTAACCTCCGTGGGGTGCGTCGGAGTCTTATGATAGCACTCGAGAATCTTGGTTCCCGAAGTGTTAATGTGTTAATCAGAGTGGCCAAGTCTTACTTGGTAATAATTCTCTGTTGTATAAACTTTAATAAGTAAACGCTGTTTTCAAGCCCAAGTTATGTAATTTTATTCAATTCCTCGTATATTTGCATTGCATAATAGCAGTGCAACTGACCTACAGAAGTACTTTATGCACTTATTGTAAAAAGGTGTTTTTGACAGTATTTGCAATTATGATTGGCATATGAGCTAGTAAAAGCCTAACCTATAATAACCCCATCAGAATGCTTTTGACAGATTTTAGCATTGTATACTGACCCGACCTAACCTCAACACACCCAGTATCAGTTTCGGCTCTGAGAATTGTGCAATCTTGCACGTTCACAAGATGGCCGACTGGTTTTGCGGTTATACACCTATTAATTGCCAGCATCCTTTTAAATGCGAGAACGCATACTCTTAGCATAGGATACCCACCGGATGCCCTACTATTCCAGGATGGAAGTAAGGGGTTAAGAAATACCTCTCCGCCATCTTGGGGTATATGTGGTGTTTTGTGGTGTTTTATGACGTAAATTCTGCCGAGTAGACACGATTCAAGTCGTATTTAAGCCAACGGAATCACCCGAGACGGGACTTCTCTCTGGTCTTCCGTGTGTACAAGAAGTCACTCTCCTATTCTCGTGGAAGGACGCCGCCGAACGCTGCCAGGCCAGACAACATTTCCAGACACAGGACGCGATGAGAGCGATGCGATAGTTTCGACTTAGTCTCATTTCGTATCTAATATTTTCAAACATTTACCAGAGAGAGAATTTGTTTCAAGTTTAACTTGTAGGAACTTTACTTAGGGTCTTAATAAAAGTGTAGAAAACTGTAAGTACATTTTATGTGTTTTTGAATTCACCCTTTCACTGCGGCTGCAGTATCAAGAATTGTTGCAGACTCTACAGAACTGGTTGCCTCTTAAGACTGAACACTTAAATTGTCCTGTGGCCATTTTTGCCACGATTATAGTCCGAACGAAAAACCACTAGACGATCAGTTATCCGGGGTACTTAACCCTGCTATGCCACAGGCCAGTTTATATGGTGCCGCTCGTCAGGATGTAGACTCTGACTTTTAACTCTCTTGAAACGATCGGGTGAACATTCTAGAAACATTTATTAACCCTAACAGACCCAGTGAAGCCGAAATTGACTTAAAAACGTTGCCGCTGGGGAGCACAGTGAACTTGTGAGAACTTTTTGCTAACTATTTATGAGGGACAGACATCCCTTAATTTTACTGGTAAATTGAACGCCTGGCAGCTAAAATTTGTAAGGCAGCTGACGCAGACAGCGCCCTCTGAATCTAAAATTGGTACAACTACATGGTCGAACTGGTTGCATGTCCAACGTGCCATTATTTACACTGACGCCGACCGCCAATTGCTATCACATTCAAACTACGCTCGACTGGTCGCACCGAGCGTTGCTCATCAGATATATCGAACTTTTGACTGAACATCAGAGAAAAACGGAAACTCAGGAAACTGTGAAAAATCTCGAGGAATTCCAGGAAATTCTGAAACGACAGCCGCGTGTGTTTCAACAGTTATAGTGCTAGCAAGGTAGGTGCAATTTTCTTCATTTTACGTTCGTTAACAGCAGAAAAATTCAATTGTAAATTATTTCATAAAACTTATTAAAAAATGGCCACGCCAGCAGAAAGAGAGCAACGGTTCATTGATGAAATTACTCAACTAAAACAGGAAAGGGAAGGTCTTGTGGGTCAGTATGAGCGCCAAATTACTGAACTGAGCTCTCAAGCTCAGAGCTTGACGCAGCAGCATACTGCCTCACAACAAACCCTTTACCAAACGCAAGCAGCCCTCGACCAGGTTAAAGCAGAATTAGTACAGCAGAAAGCTGATTTGGAATTACAGTTAGCTACTGACAAAGTCGGTGCCGAAGCAAAATTACTAAAAGTACAACAAAAATTGGCAGAAGCTGAAAGGAAAGCCAAAGACCCCACATCTTCTGCCATAATTGACCTGCATAAAACCGTGCGCCAAAGTGAAAAGAGTAATGCAAAGACAGCTAACGCCACTCAGGCGCAATCCATTCATTCCCATATTAAAAAATTTGACGGGAACCCCCTGAATTTTCGGGGTTGGATAAAATCTCTTGACCTTTTTTGTGAGACAAATGATGTTGAAGAGAAGCGACGACCTAAAATCGCCGCCCAAACCAGTGACTTCGTAGTTGCTGATTTTATTTTACGATCAATGAAGAAAAATCCTGAGATGCCCTGGTCCGAACTGTATGGCGAACTAAAAAGTCGCTATAGCGCCACAATGGATAACTCCATGGCCACCAATCAGTTGCGCCATATGCGACAAGGGAAAAATCAAACTCTTGTCTCATATGCTGAGCAACTGCTTGATCTAGCGAAAGATGCCTTTAATCAGGAAATAGATAACCCCACCATTCAGAAAAACCTCTCAGATTACTTTTGTGACGGGTTGTATGACAACGACGTTCGGATGAAACTGATCCGACGCATGCCCAAGACGCTAGAAAACGCTGTTAGTCAGGCATTATTTGAAAATGCCGCGAAAATCAAATTTCGCGCTCGCTCTGAAGCCGCCAAAGGAAAAGCGCCCTTTGGGAAGGCATTTGACCGACAATACGAAGAATATGAGCGCTATCGGGACCCTGTATTTTGCGAGTCCATCGACGAACAGGAAGAACATGTAGATCTCCCTCTGGAGACAAGGGACGAGGCTCCCATGGACGTAGGCGTGGCACGCCGACGCCATAAGGTGAATATTTTAACGAAAAATTACACTGGAGGTTATGCGCGACCTCCATATCAGAATCAGAACAAAAATCAGTACAATAGTCAATACAGAAATAGGGGAGGACAAAATTACAACAGATATCAGAAACCGACACGATTTTCACGACCGGTTTGCAATCGTTGTAACCGCGTTGGCCACGTGAAACGCGATTGTCGCGTTAACTTGACCAAGCAGGTGAGAACACTAGATATTCAGCCAGCAGGTGAAGGGTCACCAGGGGCGACCTTTTGCTGCTTTCGCTGTGGGAAGCCAAACCACTTCGCTCGCGATTGCCGAGTCAATTTAAACGAAGTGAACTCTGCCCATATGGGGCAATGAGCAGAGTTAATGAGAAGCCACATGCTCCCAACAGAAGTGAAACTGGAAATCACCAGGGAGAAGTGTTAATTAATGTAAATAATGTACCAAATCAATGCATGAATAATTGTAAAAATAAAATTGTAAATAATAAGACAGGTGGACATACGGGTAATAAAACATGTAATATAAAGTCAAGTATTCAGTCTCAAACAAGGAGAACCGAAAATGGTTCTCCTCCAGTGAAAAGTAAAACCATTCAATGCACAAAGTGTGGTCAGACCACACATAATAGGAAAAATTGTACAGTAAAATTCACAACCATTCCTCTGACTGGTAGGCCTAGGCCTAAGAAACCGAAGGCCAACTCACAAAATGGCTGCCCTGCAAGGGACAGTCAGCAAGAAAAATTTACCTCACAAAATTGTTTCAGCTATCGGACCACCAGTGGTCTGGAAATAAAAGTATACAGGACTGGAATAACCCAGGTAGCTACTGACGCTATGGTGAACGCGGCTAATAGCCAATTAACCCATGGCGGAGGTATTGCTCGAGCTATAGCTCTTGGAGCTGGTCCAGCCCTTGAACAAGAATGTCAACAATATATTCAACAGCATGGAAATCTTCCAGTAGGTGAGAATATGACTACCACTTGTGGAATGTTGCCATGTTTAAAAGTGATACATGCTGTGGGACCACGCTGGAATGATTACAGTGATAAAAATAAATGTCTCAATGTTTTATACAGTACTGTACAAAAAGTATTACAGGTATGTGACAAGGAAAATTTTGTAAGCATAGCTATCCCACTCATCAGTAGCGGGATATATGGTGTACCTAAACAGAAGTGTGCAGATGTTTATGTGAGAGTTCTACAAAACTTTACTCCTAAACAATTAAAAGAGATACACATTGTAGATGTAGACCCTGATATTATGATTTATATGAAAAATGCTTATGAAAATCAAATTATAAATCAACCAGGTAAGCAGGGTTGTGTTGAAATAAATCAACAGAAACAGACAGTAAGTGAATCAGGAAATAGGAATCCAAGAATAAGGAGCCAAGAGAAATCACTTGGGAAAAACCCAAAACTACAAAACAGGAAAAACCCAAGGGGAAGTAATTGGAAAAACCCATGTCAACAGGAAGTGAAACACTCTATGGAAACCAAGGGAAATAACTTAGTAAACAATGATGATTACCCAAATGAGGAACAACAGCAACAAAAACTTAGACATTCTCAACCGGAAACAGTAACCATAAATTATGGGGCTGCTTCTTTGAATAGTGTCTTAGTGAACATCAAAGGACAACGAGTACGTGCCTTATTAGATACAGGGGCACAGACTAGTTGCATTAGTACAAAATTTTGGAAAAATCTGAAACACCGACTGAAACTAGTTGGTGATAAAAATTCTTTGCCTCGCATTGCGGGTATTACTGGGAATGACACCCTCCCTCGAGGAAAAGTTAGACTTGAATTTTATATTCAAGGAATTTATCAGGTGCATGAGTTCTTAGTCATAAATGAATTGAATCGAAGTATGTTGTTAGGAATGGATTGGATTAGGGGCAATCGAGTTAATTTATATTGGGAATTTCATAAATTGAGATTAGATGGTCACTATATACCCATTGTTCAAGATATACAGGTGAGTTGTCTTACTCGACTGATCAATCAGGTGGAACTTAAACCACAATCCACTTGTTTGTGTACAGCAAAAGCTTCCGGTGCAAAATCTGTCTTCAACACAAAATACTTAGAACATCATAGACTGACTAAAGGTCATGTGGCTGAACAGCCTGGCCTCTTGGTTAGTAACAGTATAGTCACTAATGGAAATGAAACTATACCTGTACTGTTGGTGAACAGTACCAACAAACATTACACTTTGAAAAGGGGTTGTTTGATTGGTAAACTTGAACCAATAGAGCAGGAAGAAAAAGTCTTAGAAATTAATCAGATTTTAACTCAAAATACACCTGAAGACCAGATCACAGATGCTGACATACAGGTGCCTGAAGACAAACGGCACCTGTTGATGCCAGTCATCAATAATAATAAAGACTTGTTTGCAAAAACTGATAAAGAATTAACTCAGACAGATACAGTGAAAATGCGCATCGACACAGGTGATGCGCCACCAATCAAAAGTAGAGCATATAGAGTTCCATTACTGAAGAGAAAAATTATGGATGAAGCACTTGAAGAAATGCTTCAATCCAGAATTATCCGAAGGTCAAATAGTGCATGGAGTTTTCCGTGCCTACTCGTGGACAAGAAAGATGGCTCGAAACGCTTCTGCGTTGATTTCCGCAAGCTCAATGAAGTCACGAAAGTTACGAACTGGCCGCTTCCATTGATTGACGACATCTTTACTTTATTGAATGGATGTCAATACTTCACCACTCTTGACATGAAGTCGGGTTACTGGCAAGTCAAGATGGATGAAGAAGACAGACCAAAAACGGCCTTTGTTTGTCATAAGGGCCTTTATGAGTTCAATGTAATGGCTTTCGGACTCGTGAACGCGCCCTCGGTGTATCAATCCCTCATGACAAGCGTCTTGGAGGGCCTAGAGGATTTTTCTCTGGCCTACCTTGACGATATTTTGATTTTCAGAAGTGACATAAAATCTCATATCGACCACATTAAACAAGTGTTTGGTCGCCTAAGAAAACATAAACTGAAGCTAAAAGCTAAGAAGTGTTCCTTCTTTCAATCTGAAACATCTTATCTTGGTTTTGTAATTAGTAAAGACGGAATTAAACCTGAGACTTCGAAGGTTGAGGTCATTCGAAAATTAAATCCGCCGAAAACGGTAACAGAAGTAAGATCTTTCATGGGCATGACCTCATACTACCGTAGATTTATTCCTCGGTTCAGCGAAATTGCTCAACCACTCTTAGAACTGACAAAGAAATATGCAAGATTTCATTGGCGAGAAACACATCAAAAAGCCTTTCAAGAGTTGAAAGATCGTTTAACTCAAGTTGCTCATTTGTCATATCCAAATCCCAGAAAGCCTTACGTGCTTTACACTGATGCCAGTGGCCGCTGTGTCGGAGCGGTTTTGGCACAACCATGTGATGACGAAACAGGTCAACTACCTGGAATACCTGATGAAAAACCCATTGTCTTCCTCTCTCATAAATTGGGTGAAACCCAACAAAAATGGTCGACATTTGAAAAAGAAGCTTTCGCTATCTCATACGCATTGGATAAATTCAATAATTACCTGCAGGGAGCAGAGTTTGTTATTAAGACAGACCATGCCCCCTTGCAGTACTTGTTGAAAAGTCCGCAAAACAATGCCAAAGTACAACGCTGGGCATTAAAGATAGCTAGCTACAATTGTAAGATTGAATATTTACCAGGTAGAAAGAATACATGTGCTGACCTACTCTCTCGTTTACCTGAAGGAATTGCAAACGCTGACCCCGGGTACGAGATGGATAATGTGGAAAATCAGAAAGCATTACAAATTGGCATTATCAATAGTAACAAATTTGATCCTCAAAGATATGTACATGTCATCACAGATGAACCTCAGGTTCCGCCTTAACCACAAGCAATTAATTACAAAGATTTGGACATGAAGGTAGAGCAACAGAAAGATGAAAAGATTGTTGAAATCATTAAGAAGTATCAAGGTACCAATACCCCTGCACACATTAGTAGTAGATACCTCATGATTAAGGGAGTATTATATTACATCAGTACAGTTGACGATAACCCAAGGGTACGCTTGTGCATACCCGAACAATTGCATGCAGATGTGTTGAAACAATACCATGACGAATTAGGTCACCTTGGCATAGACAAAGTGTACAATAATATCAGTAGAAAATATTATTGGAAAGATTATATAAACATATTTATAAACATGTAGAAAATTGTCTTGTGTGTCGAGCTCGTAACACCAGAGCTCACACTTTGCCATTGCAAGAGACTGACAGACCTCCATACCCCTTTGCTAAAATTGCATTGGATATGAGTGGTCCACACCCTGAAACTTTATCAGGAAATAAATACATTGTGACCTTCATAGATATTTATTCTGGCTGGCCTGAAGCATTTCCAGTGCCTGATAAAAAGGCAGAAACAATTGCTAATTTGATAATAGATCAAATTTTTCCAAGATTTGGATGTCCTTTAGAAATATTAACAGACAATGGATCTGAAAATGTAAATGCAGTGATGAAATATTTAACTGATTATTTCAAGATACATCATGTGACCACTTCCTACTTCCATCCACAATCTAATGGGAAGGTGGAGAGGCTACATAGAACCCTGAATGACATCTTAGCAAAACTAGCTCGAGAAGAATTAGAAACTTGGGATTTATTCCTAAACCAAGCTATGGCAGCCCTCAGGTTTATTGGTAGTGAATCCTCTGGATTCTCGCCATATTACCTGGTGTATGGCAGAGATGTGGTTTTACCACTCGACAATATACTTAAACCTCGAGAAAAATATGTAGGGGAAGAACCTCATAAGATAGCCATTCAGGAACAACATAAAGCATTTCGAAAACAACAAGCTGCACAAAAGAAACGAGTATTAAAACAACAAAGATTACATGATATTACAGCAAAGGATATCACCTTTGAAGTAGGTGATCCTGTTTTATACTCTTCAGGAAAATCTAAAGGAAAATTAGAATCGAAAAGGGACTACCCATTTCGGGTCATTGAGAGAACAGGTCCAGTGAGTTACAAGATACAAGATCAATTAACTCGCAGAATAATTAAATGTCATGGAGAAAGACTTAGTAAAGCGCCTCAAGAATAGGAGGTGCCTCCACCTGTCCAACCTGTTAGAGCGCGACGAATACAACGTTATGCTGCCCCATCAGAACAGTCGACTACTGAATACAGTAGCAGTAGTGACAGTAATGAAAGTGACGATATACAAGGGATTCAAGAAAAACACCCCTTAACGTCAATCATTAAGAATAAAAGACAAAGACGAGAACATTCTTCTTCAGAAGAAGATGGTGTTCCATTAGCAGAATTAAGACAACAAGTACAACAGGTACGAGATTACAAGAGACGAATGAAGGAGCTACAAGCTCCTTCCGCTGATCAACTGCCATCACGGTTCATTGCTGACGATCGAAATGATCGAGTAAATGATTCAACGATGGAAGTTGACCAATTGCAAATAACTGAAGAAAAAGGCCAAAGTAGTGAGCCTCAACCAAAACAGTCAAGTAAAGATATAACTGAGATGATCTCTTGTATACAAGCTGTGTTACGAGATCATAATAAGATTAAAGAACCAGGTGAGAAATTAGAATTAGGAACAATTATGGTACCCTCTGCCTGGAGTACTAGTGATTAAATATTACCACAGGACTAATGATACCTAAAACGTAACACCTATGGTGCCACTCCTTAAGTTTGAGAGAGACGAGAGAAAGTGTAAAATGAGTAACAAAATTGTATTGACTTATGATTTGTTTGGAACAAAACTATGAGTCTTGTCAGCCTCACGAACTGACTGAGACTTCATGTAGTTAGAATAACTTTCTGACCTTTTACACCCGGGAAGTGAATCGTCAGAGTGAAAGTAATTGAATCACGTATTACTCATTGCGCTAACTCTTGCTTCCTTTCTCATTGTAGGAGCAAGATGTTGCGTTGGATGTTATTAGTTGGTCTTTTGACTACGACTACAATAATAGATGGACATACTATTATTAGAAACAATGTGATTTTTAAGAAAGTGAAAGAAGTAAATATGGTAACTAGAGATTGGAGTACAATGTTTGTTTATGAGCTCCAGCCTTTTATACAATATGTGCGCAGACTTGATCGAAGTATGAAATATACTGATGGTTTGTATAATGCTACAACCATAGCTTTTCGACGAACTTTTGTCGAAGTAAATGGTGAAAACTCTACTCTTGCCGTTGCGATACAATCGATCATAACGGATATACACCAGGAGATCAGATACCTAAATAATCGTGTTAAACGAATAAAAGAGGATCTGAACGATTACCGCAGATTAAATGGCCACACAATAAACTCGTCTCGGAAGAAACGAGGTTTGTTCGACTTTGTAGGTGAAGGATTGAGTTTTCTCTTTGGAACTGTATCCCAGTCAGATTTAGATGGGATAACAGAAAATTTAAGACGTGTCAGTATTAATCAAGCAATGATTCAACATATTCAAAAACAAAGTTTAACCTTCATTAAGATGAATCATGAAGCGATTCGGACAAATAGAGAATTTATGTTAAATATGTCGCGCGAATTGATGTTATTTCAAGGTCGAGTAAATCAAGTAGTTCAGAATCATTCAGATCGAATATTATATCTTGAACATTTCACTCATGCTTATCATCAGCTTGAGTTTGTAATGAGTCGATTAGAATCAATGATAATCGCCGCAGAAACCACTCTGCGGGGATTACATGATCAAATGGATATCCTAGCCAATAGGAAGTTATCACCGAAAATAGTGGATCCTTCACTATTGACCTCGATATTAATGAGTATTAAAGTTCAATTAGATGATAAGTCCATGTTGCCACTAGATCTGACGACAGAATTATGGCAATATTATCATTTGCTTATGACGGCTGCCATTTATGATGACGATAAATTGGTGATCTTTATGAAGATCCCCTTACGTAATTCGAACTTGCAATTTGAAGTGTTCAAGGTGCAGGCTTTGCCTGTACCCTTTGTCAATGTAACTAAGAATGCGTCACGAGTTGCAAACAAATTAGTAGCAATATATACTCTTGAATCTGACATACTAATTATTAATAAAGAAAGGACGAAGTATGTCCCAGAACTAGGACATGACCAATGTGTAGATAACAATAAGTTGTTTTGTCCTTTAGTAGGTGCCGTACGAACGATACATACAACGACAAGTTGTATGTTAGCTTTGTTTTTAAACATGAAATTAGAAATTCCGAACTTATGTCAAACGGAAGTTCGATTGAATATCGACCTCCCGTTCAGTACTAGAATCGATGAAGGAATGTGGTACATCACGACAGATGTCCCACTACGATTCTCAATTACGTGTCCGAAACGAAGACATCCGAAACCGAAACGGATTCTTCCGCCAATTGGAATTTTGGAATTAAAACCGTTATGTATGGCATCGAGCGGTCAGTTAATGTTACCGAGTTATTTCCATAAAAGGGATAATTCTACTTTTCGGATAGTTACCAAGACAGTGTTACCAAATTTCTCGTTGTTACAACGACAGATGTGGAAACCTGTCATAGAGAGGGTGAACATATCGACGTTTACGATACCGAAAGGAATAGATCACTTGGATGATTTACCCATGGATGACTTAATTCATGAACTTGACTCGCTAAATTTACAAATGACGGACTCATTTGAAGTCCCTAAGTGGGCTTATGCTCTCGCGACCGTTGCATTAATAATAGGATTATATCTGCTTTGGAAGTGCTATCGAGCCGATAGACACAAACAGATATACAAGTGGTTAAGAAACCGTAAAAGTAAACCGACTTTTTCTGCTGTTGATGATAGTGAAATGTCTAATTTTGCATTTGCAGATGATGAAATCTATACTAGTATGGGACCTAGACCACAGCCTTCAGCTCCTGCTGATCCAACTGGAGCACAACAACAACAACCTCCTAAGAGTATTAGAGACATGATGAGAAAAGCTGTTCAAAACTTTAGACCTTCTCCTCAACCTAATAGGAAATCAATATATCCCCGTGTACAACATGACGTGGATTCTGCCAATGTCCACATAACTATGTTTGATATAGACAAAGAAACTGAAAAACAGTAGTTCACACACTGTGTGTTTTTGTTTCAGTGACCAGTGTACAAATGGCAGAATCTGATTCTAGTGTTGACAGTGGGCTCGATGATTTCCCTGATTACCAGAGTTATTATAATGATCATGACACTTTATATGATGATGAAACTTCAAGTACAGTTAGTACTGGAACTGACAGTAATAGTACTGTTTCACGAGAACTTTTTCAAGACACTAATTCATCTAGTATAAACGTAAATATAAATAGCAATTCATCTGATAATAGTGTATCTGTGTTGGCATCAATAGAAGAATCACCATCACCTTCTATAGCATCTTCCGACCTTTTGTCGACTCCTCCAAGTAGTGTTCAAACTCCTACTGACTCCATTTTACTATCTACACCGGAACGACTTCAACGACTTCCACCTTATTCGCCTACGGATACAGTGGAAACGTTAGTCCTTCCTCCAAGATTACCTGTTAGAACCCATGATGCAATTATTCATCGGGACCCCGAGAGCCAAGATGGACTCGGTGGATTTGTTTATGATATAACAATGAGATCACATACTTCTTCCAGTATGACCACACCTACAAGTGAGTCTTTGCCTAGTGATTCTACCACTGTTCTGGACACTGATGTTGCAGAGTCAGGTATCAGTGTGATACAAAATGAACTTGCACGAGCTGATCTTGGATTAGACATACACACCCCTCCTTTAAGTGATGTAGAAGCAAGACAAATTGCTACATTATCTACTGATATTGTCTCAGAACCTATAATCGATATTCGACCGAGGCCGTGGGAGTGGGCAAGGAGCGAGTTTTTCAGAACACCTCGCCCGTTGGCCTCTCCTCATGAATTTGATCGAGATATCATACGACCCAATACATATGAACAAGACTTTATGAAAGATACAGATCTCTTAGACACTGAGGATGTATTTGGATGTCAATATTTTGATATGGATTTGAAAATAGTATATATAGAGGTTGAGCGAGAGTTGATATACTATTATGACAGTGCTGTTAATACTCATTTAACTTTTGCAAATAGGTCTAGATATTTAGTGATATACAATTGCCCTGATTTACAATATCCAAAAATCAACGAGCAGGGTGAGGTAAGTGAACCTCTACGGTATTATAGTCACCGGGTGGCTACTACCAGTAGTGTACATCATAGATTTCACATGCGAAGAAATGTAGCAGAGTTTACTCCCTTCTGTGCAAGATATCGTGACTTTAGTCGTCGTAGACGAGCACGATATCACTCAGATGGCCGACCAAGGAGTTTTCAACCCTTTGTTGTCTATCGTCAATACCACCCAGATTATATTGGACATTTCACAGGGTCAACGTTTGATTACCGAACAGGCCCAAATACTGTGTATCGGCATTATCAGTTGCCAACACAAAATGAAAACCTTCAGAGTGAAGATTGAGAAGTGTAAAATTTAATAAGCAACAACAAACAGAAAAGTCTACGTAGACTACTACATATATATAAGATTTTCATGAATCTGGTTTCCCAATTTATGTGTAATCCTTCATTGGAAACCTGATCCATGACGATAACGGGTCGTCTGTGTTTGTCTTGTTTACTAGTGAAAAATTTCCGAAAGTTAGTAATTCTGCACTGCAGTGTAACAATTTTTATAAAATCGGAGTTCCTGGAGTGTATTAGATAAGTTACACACAGGACTCCAGTATCAAGGCAAACAAATTTGAAAGTTGGTGGAAAGAGTGTTGATTGAGTGCACCAAGTTACAGACGAACCCAGGGGAGCGAATTATCAGTGTAAATTTTAGTGTATAAACATAATACTATTGGTAACATAGTGGTTTCTTTTAAATATAGTTATATTCTATTTTATATTTGATTAAATTTTCTTGTTGGTATGGCTTCAGCAACTACTTTGGAATTCGAGGAATTTGCCGAAGAACAGGCCATGTACGATTTACATCAACGCGAAGCCTACCAACATGCTGTAACTCCTTGCCACACTTATGAGGAACGGGCAAGGTTTGAAGAACATAAACGTGCAGCCTTTCATAAAGCAGCGGCTCCCTGTCATGGTCATTCTCTATATTTTCCAAAAGATTTATGGCGACGTCGCCGTTTAAGGTATATTCGTATTTGGGAAACAAGACATTATAATCCTGCCAATGGCCAGACGGAGATAATACAACACGAACTTGCCTATCGTTTTTATCTCTCTGAGGAAAGAAAGGTAATATTTCCCCATCTTTTATACTCTCCGGAGTTCCAAGCCGAAGTTCGACCCCACGAGGTCACTGGTCCCGGTCCTGACGAGGTCATTCATTATCTCAATGACCCCTGTTGGAATGGCCGATATTATGACCATCAACAAAATAAATTGGATGCTGAACTGGACCTAATAGCCAATCCTGGCTTGGTTCGTCCATTCAGGAGTCATGAGGTCTTCCCTGGTAGTACTTATCCCGCCAGTGAAGATGCTGATGATTCATTTGGATTTTATCAGCACCAAATGCACCCTGCACGATTCTTTCCTCCTGGCAACGTACAGAAAACTTATGAATTGGAGAAACAGCAAAAGCAGTATCGGCTCCTTCGTGAAGCTTTAATCCGACACGAGGGAAGACGATTACAACGTTTTAGTTTACGCAGCCAAATTATTAAATATAATGAGACGCAGGAGGTACAGACTCATTATAAGGGTCTTGGAGACCCTTGCTGCATCTGCTTAGCAGAAATTTCAAAAACTTGGCAGGATTTATTTGAATGTGGCCAATGTAAGCAGCAAATCCACTACTCTTGTAGTATTGCATGGGCCAGATCAAAAGCCGGTGCTCCTGAACCAGCTTCTTGCCCGCACTGCCGTACACCCATGAGGTGGGGTATCGGTAACGAGCCGAAGCTTCCAGTACCAGCTGAAATGGATCCACATCAGTTTTGAGTTGCGTATGACATGACATGACAGAAGTTAAAAAGGCGACCTCTACAGCTGCGTGCCGTCGGGCACTGTTGTCATCTTTGGACATTATTGTATAAATTTTCTTGCGCAAACAACAAAGTACCTAAGTAAAGGAAACGAAAAAGTTATTGTCAAAATTATATAGTGACATTCTAGACGTGACTCCTAGTTTCGTCACTATCGACAACAGATTAAAAACTCACGAAGAACCGTTAACGGGGAAAGTAGAATTGTTCATACGGCACAGCTGTAGCATAGTGTAAAATAGTTTTTAAGGTTTGAATTATTTCTTATTTTCCAGTTTTAGAGTATAGTCAGTCACATTTAATTTGATAATTTGGTTATTGCACTTGATATTTAATTGTTGTAGTTAGTTTCTTTTATCTTAGATAAGTTGAAACACGTTTTTAGTTAGTTTATAAGTAATATTGAATCCGTGACAAATGGCCACGGCATATGCCTACCGTAAAGTTAACCCAACTTCGGAAGATTTTCTTCCGTAGCAACTAGAGTATTGGACACAGAGATTTCGTATACCTGTACCTATGATCTTTCACAACGGAGCTTCCGCTTTTCAGCGCAAAATCCGTGTGTGGGATATGGTCCAGTTAAACGAAGTCACCGGTCACTTAGAATTGATTCGAACTCAAGTTTTATACCGGTATTGTCTCCATACAACGGAAGTAGGACGCGATCTGGTGATGCCTCACATAGTGGTAATCGAACATGAGGCTCGATTAGCAACCCCTTGGGAGGCAGCACGATCAAGCCGTGTAAGTGTTATTCGCTATTGGAATGACCCACGGTGGGACGGAACTTATTATGATCAACGAATTCCCTATCAATCGGAGAATGGAATCGATCTATTCATCACATCGACTCCGGTCCGTCCATTTCGCCCTAGTGAATATAGTCAAATCTCCATACCAGATTTCCCTCGCGAATATCGAATGATAATTGGTGAAACGTTCCATCATGTGCAGGTGGAACATACATATGAATGGGAAAATGCACAATACAGTCATCAAGTCTTGCAATACTCGCTTGAAATGTACGCAAGCCTTCGAATCTTTCAAGCCAGACAAAATATAGTTGATGGAGATGGGAGACAATGTGCAATATGCTTGTTGGACATTGTTGGGCCCCGTGAAGCATATCGTTGTCCTCAGTGTACTCAGATAGTACATCTCTACTGTGGGTTAACTTGGATGCAGCAAAAACAAAGTTGTCCTCTGTGTCGTTTTGACCTTCTATGGGGAACTCCTTTGAAGAAGCATAGCTTCGATTTTACGATCCGTAATTATCAGTTTTTCCCCGCTAACAGAATCAGGTAGAATTTATTGTTATCTTTATTACTTTCAGGAATTAAGAATGTAAGAATGTAATACCTTAGGAGAAAAGGTGATTCCTGTTGTCTGGTGGCGTTCCGATACTATTAGTCCATAATAAATACTCCCTGTAGTGCATTTCTTCTCCCTAAAAACCGGTGGTGACTGATCCTGGTCATGGATTCCCGTCACTGTGTTGACCGTGATGCTGACAGCATCTTGGTCACCGTGGGTGATTGGTCATCCTGTTTCCCTGGATCCGGTCAGCCGGTGATCCTGGTGATCCTGGTCACTATCCTGATCACTATTGATCATTTTGGAATTCATCTGATCCAGACTCGAGCTCCGCTAAAAGTTTACCGGACCTCGCGTCTTGGTTGGGAGGATTGTAACGAAATACCCTCCACGGAGCCCCTCCACGGAGCGCGTCGGGTTAACCTCCGTGGGGTGCGTCGGAGTCTTATGATAGCACTCGAGAATCTTGGTTCCCGAAGTGTTAATGTGTTAATCAGAGTGGCCAAGTCTTACTTGGTAATAATTCTCTGTTGTATAAACTTTAATAAGTAAACGCTGTTTTCAAGCCCAAGTTATGTAATTTTATTCAATTCCTCGTATATTTGCATTGCATAATAGCAGTGCAACTGACCTACAGAAGTACTTTATGCACTTATTGTAAAAAGGTGTTTTTGACAGTATTTGCAATTATGATTGGCATATGAGCTAGTAAAAGCCTAACCTATAATAACCCCATCAGAATGCTTTTGACAGATTTTAGCATTGTATACTGACCCGACCTAACCTCAACACACCCAGTATCAGTTTCGGCTCTGAGAATTGTGCAATCTTGCACGTTCACAAGATGGCCGACTGGTTTTGCGGTTATACACCTATTAATTGCCAGCATCCTTTTAAATGCGAGAACGCATACTCTTAGCATAGGATACCCACCGGATGCCCTACTATTCCAGGATGGAAGTAAGGGGTTAAGAAATACCTCTCCGCCATCTTGGGGTATATGTGGTGTTTTGTGGTGTTTTATGACGTAAATTCTGCCGAGTAGACACGATTCAAGTCGTATTTAAGCCAACGGAATCACCCGAGACGGGACTTCTCTCTGGTCTTCCGTGTGTACAAGAAGTCACTCTCCTATTCTCGTGGAAGGACGCCGCCGAACGCTGCCAGGCCAGACAACATTTCCAGACACAGGACGCGATGAGAGCGATGCGATAGTTTCGACTTAGTCTCATTTCGTATCTAATATTTTCAAACATTTACCAGAGAGAGAATTTGTTTCAAGTTTAACTTGTAGGAACTTTACTTAGGGTCTTAATAAAAGTGTAGAAAACTGTAAGTACATTTTATGTGTTTTTGAATTCACCCTTTCACTGCGGCTGCAGTATCAAGAATTGTTGCAGACTCTACAGAACTGGTTGCCTCTTAAGACTGAACACTTAAATTGTCCTGTGGCCATTTTTGCCACGATTATAGTCCGAACGAAAAACCACTAGACGATCAGTTATCCGGGGTACTTAACCCTGCTATGCCACAGTATCCTCATTTTTTAAAACCACTGATAGTGGCTCCTAGCAGCACGCAACTAGTTAAGAAGTCTTGTCAGCAGGATTATATTAGTATTTTAAGCTGCGATTTACGTTTGGCTCAACGGTTGTCACTGAGCACTATTCGAGAGAAAACAGGAATTGAGGTTAAAACTTTGAAAAAAATCGAAAAATAATAACAAAACAAATGACCACAAAGTATCAACGCGCTGTTTGATTTCGTACGTCATAAGTCGTAGAAAAGTATCAATGCGCTGTTTGATTTCGTACGCCATAAGTCGTAGAAAAGTATCAACGCGCTGTTTGATTTCGTACGCCATAAGTCGTAGAAAAGTATCAACGCGCTGTTTGATTTCGTACGCCATAAGCGTACAACAGTATCAAAGGGTTAACTTAACTAAGCGCTCTGGATTTATATTTTGTAGAAGTGCTATGATAACGATTGTTATGTATTCCGTTTGATATTCGATTCGATTTGTGAATAGTGTGCAGTATTCGATTCGTTCGTATTCGAATATTCGCAGGGGGTTCATTCCCACTAGACCAACTACCCTTAGACCAACTCATGCGTTCTACTTTTAAAATAATTCTATATCAATAATTTGATATATTTATAAATATTTATAAATGTATTTAATGTTATTGATATTCAAGCCTGAAAATAGGCAGTCTGTCATTTGCAGAATGAGGTCCCCAGAGGAGGAATTTGCTGATGCTATTCCATGCATTGGGTCAGTTTATCCTCTGGGTACCTCTTGCTGTTTGTGTTTGAGACCTTAATTCAGACTGAGGTTCAAAGAGGGTAAATTTAGTGATGCTACCCTGTTCTGCAGGGTAGCATCACCAAATTCACCCTCTGGGGATCTCATTTTTCAGATGATAGTCTGCGTTTTTTCTGGTCTGTTAATATTTTATAAACTGAAATGTTATAAACCTATATTTTTTGTATGTTATGCGTATAAATATTTTTTTATCAAATAAAGTGCTTATCAGTAAATAAATGTTTTCTTAATTATCCTTAATCAACCATTAATCAGTAACAGTATGTAGTTGGTCTAAGGGGAACTGGTCTTTTGGGAATTGGCCTGAAGGGAATTGGTCTAAAGGGAATTGGTCTAGTAGGAAGACACCTCGCAGGGCCAAGGCTGGAGGCATGGCCGTGGTTGATAATCAAACCTGACTAGATACTAAAGCCATTGTATATTTATTCCTTACACTGTTAGACTTTCTTGTGAATACTTGTTAGCGTACTTGTGTGAGAGAGATAAATAGGACTAAGGTAATAAATAGGGTCCGAAGGATTATGGGAGTTGTAGGTTTCGGCGAATGGGGAACTTCACCCCGTGAGAGTGGAATCACTGATCCTCTCACATGGCACTGGTAAGACGAATTAAGTCTTATAAGTTGGAGCTAGCTATTTTGCAAACATCTGTGCCTCTTCTGGGTCGTTTAATGCGGATTATGTGAGATACCTGCATTGCCACAACTCCGTGGTGTAAAGTCTCAAAAACTATTTCGGAGCTTTTAGCTGTGACGTCGTATCTTTATTACACGCCTGTTCTATGAAATCCCCATCTATAACAACACTAAACCATGCTGCAAATGAAAATCCGTTCCGCACATATCTTTATATATACGCGGAAAAGAGCTGTAGGTTTTCAAATTTCTTGTTCGCTTTCGGTTTTGGTTTTTCAGGTGGAGTAAAACGTCGGTTCGGTTCGGTTTTCGGTTTGTTCATGAGGCCAAATAAAATTCAATAAAACTCATTCTTTTGTCCGGAGTCATAACTGAATGGCAGTGAAACTGAGTGAAACTCAATGAATGCCCGAAATAAGCTGTAATACATGGAGAATCAGGAAGTCTAATATAATAATTACCTAAATATACAGAACTTTTACTGTGCTTGGCCATTTTTCGAGGTCTGACACATACACGCAACTTGAGGAAAGCTGCAAACTCAACTAAACTGAAATGTCGGAAATTCACAGAATGTAGCCTTCCCAGAGTAGTGAGAGTACCCAGACACTGCCATTGGCAGTGTCTGGGTACTCTCACTACTCTGGGATGGCTACATTCTGTGAATTTCTGCAGCAAGAGAGTATTTAATAAAAAACGAAAAACCTAAGATTACGGGATGTCGAGGGTTTCGGTTTCGGGTTTAAAAAAAACTAAAAACCTCGGTTCGGTTTCGGTTAACCTACAGCTCTAATGCGGAACAGAAATCGTTGACGGACTATTTTTAAAAAGAAGCGAAATTTCATTGGAATTTTCTACAAATCGTGCTCTGAAATTACAATTTGAATCGCTAGTGATAGCTAAAAAACCTCCCATGATTTCCAATGGGTTCCATGTGCCGATAGGCACTTAGAACACATTGGAACTCCGGTGACGAAATGGTAATAGCGGTTCCCCTCGCAAATTTGGTTGGCGATAAAATGTGTTCTGTTGATAGTTGTCAAATGAATTGCTGAGTGTCCTTCTAATAATTGTTTTGTTGCATAGTGAATTGGTTAATCAATATGGCTCTTGTGCCATCGCAAAAGGATAACACTCGAGGCCTGCAGCCTCTCGTTGTATCCTTCCGCGCTGGTACTCGTGGCATATCAATTAACCCATTCACAACCGCGTGTCGTTCCGTGTATTTGCTGCATAAGGGACATATATTTTTAAGAACTCTTCCTTACAGGGCATCATATGATGACATCCCCCACAAATAATTCTGAAAAATGCCTTGTTACCTTAATACCGGATCAAATTTGCAGCTATGGCATGCGATGAATTTTCCATGATTTTTCTCTTTTAACCCTTTACCCAACGCAGACGATATCAACATTTATTATTTTAAATATAATTTTTTTAAATTTTAAAAAAAGTTTCAACAAAACCATATCATGTGACCCCTCGTTGGAACAAGCACATGATATGGTTTTGTTGAACCTTTTTGAAAAATAATATTTTTTCAACTGCTGAATTTGCATATTACGCGGGCGGATGCGGGCGAGTCGTTGGGTAAAGGGTTGAAATAGTATTCTACTATGTGAAATCGGAAGCTTCCGTGCCTCATAATATCAGGATCATGCTCCCTTTATATTTCTGGCACCGACGAGATGTCGTGTATCACGTTCTTGTGAATATTCATTAACTTATTTTATCTGTGATTTTTTATTTGCCAAAAAACATTGCCCACGCGCTACGTAAGTTAGCGTGTTTCAAGAAGTGATCGTACGCGTTTGATTGGAAAAAGTAAAACTAAATTTGTGTTTTATTCTGCATAAGGTTTGATAAATCGTTCCGGGTCGTTGCGAAGAAGACCGATGGGAGGGGATGGGGTGTAAACATGATTTATCTCGACTGTAATGCTTCAGGGCCCAACTGACTAATACTCCAACTACGCCATCAAGGCATGCCCTCGTTGATGTACTTGGAATCTGCGATATTTGTAGTCCATGTAGCCTGAAATTGGGGCCATTTTCGGTGCTGTATGTTATGTTTCGAAACATATATTGACCCAATGATTTTGGGAGACCAGCGAAACTTTTAAGAGTAGTAGCCCCACTGACCCACCCCGTGGCTTTGCTACTGAGTGGTTGTGAATACTGCGAGATTCGTAGCGTGTTGGCTCCCATTTAACGTAGAAGGGCCCTTCACTAGGTTCAGATACATACCAATTGTTTCTCAGTTGTATTCGAGTATGCATGGCAGCTGTCTATTGTCCCATGCTATCGTTAACTGAATTTTCGTACATTAAAAACCAAAAATATGCCTACTGAGTATCAATCGCAGGACAGCCCTGCAGGTCATGAGATCAGTTGATGGGGCTTTGTATACGGCAATACCATGCCCATAGGCGCCGGCCTCGGGGGAGGGAGGGGTGGGGGGGGGGGGGCGAGCAGCGCATGCCCTTTTTCGCCAGAGGAATACTAGTGGAAAACACTTTACTTTCTGTGAACTGTAATCGAAAAATTCTATTTGTCATTCCGTTTGTAACGTATATTACGTTTGCCGATGCCGGTGGGGTTGTGAGGATATCAGGTATAATGACAGAGTTTAGTCGATAATCACCAAGCAGATAAGCTATACTATCAGAGATGGACATTGTAAAGCTGTGTATTGTCCCTTGGGTGCAGGGACGTGGCGAGTGGGGGGGGGGGGGGGGGTGTCAACACCCCCAATCGTGGCCGAAATTTCCAATAGTTGGAAATTCGGAGGGCAAGTCATGAGTACTTAGAAATTCCATCTATCTGGATTTTAGAGCTTCTTTGGTGATGCTGATGTCTCCTTTACTTCCCAAAATTCTAACTCGATTTCAAATCGGCAAAAATTCCAACAGTTACTATTTACAACTATAGTGTACGCAATATAGAGCATCATAAATATTCATGATGTCAATCGGTATTAGATTTTTATAGTATGGTTACTTATTGTAATAAAAAAATCCTCAAAATGCACTTCAAGAAAATCACATCATGTAATATCGCTATCCTGAGTTAATTCCATTATTCAAAGTTACGAAATGATGAAACATCGAAAACTGATCATTCCTGCTAAAGATCTGATTTAATGTTAGGACAGTGTGAATTGCTCAAAGTTTCTCAGCTTTGTTTAGAAAATATTCAATTCCCAGAATAATACCAAATAATAATAACCTGATAATTCTATCATAAATGTGTTGGCATTTCAGTTACTAGAATCAATTTTATGCCCTCTTTCATGGATACATTTTCAAAAGGTTTTTTGGTAGAGAATTTCCAGCTAGGGGGAGGGACCGGGAGGGGGATTTTCCCCCTGGTCCCTCCCCATGGTGGGAAATTCACTACCCTACACCCAACAATCGGAAACCTCTAGCCACATCCCTGCTTGGGTGGTAAAATGTGCCTTCTGCAATGCTCTATCTTTTTCTCTCCAGGAACTGCGGATATGCTGTCAATACAATTACGTGTCGCATTACAGTTTATGGTACGTTGTAAACTCCCGGTCTTAACTGATATCCTGGTGGTGGCTTAGTTGTTACGGCATTGGTTTCAAACCGAAAGGTCCACGGTTCGATCCTCGCCAGGGGTAGCTGCGTTGTGTCCTTGAGCAAGGCACTTAACCCCGATTTCCCTCGTGTTGGGGGGGGGGGGGGGGGCACGGTGACGCTGTGTACTAAGGTGTACTGCACGTCGGTGGTACACTTGCCTTCAGACAATACTAACCCTGCTTGTGCGAAGTTGGTAAGTTGAGGAGTCAGACACTAGCGCTCTGCTGTCCGGTGGTTCTCCACAGGTACTCCGATTTCCTCCATTCGTAAATTTATTAGACACTACTGATCCTGGCTGTCAAAAGTGTTAGTAAACCCCCAATAAATAAATAAATGATATGTCGAGCGTTACTCACCGAAAACGATATTCAAACGTTTTGTTTATTTTTGTAACCGAATTATAGTTTATACCCCTTCATTGGAACGAGCTTGTCCAGCTCGTTCTAAGGAAGGGACATAAGATATATTTTCGATAAAGATAAAAAAAATTGTTCGTTTTTAAAGAACATATTTAAAAAAAATGGTGCCGCCGTCGCGTACCCGTGTCCAGTAAATAGTTAAATACTGGTCAAGAGTTTTTTCCTTCGCGAATTTAAACAGAAATGGGTCAAAACATATTTAGTGTTTTTTAATGTTTCCCACTCTCTTTCCTCAGCTGCTTCACGGCTGAGGAATTTGTAGTAAATCCAGGAAAAATTGGAAATTATCAAGGAGTATGTTGGAGTAAAGATTACAGGCTGTATGTTTTTTTACATATCAATATACAGATTTGAGAGTGTTTGAAAAGCACCGTTATCCTGTTGCGCTACTATTTCCTAAAGTTTAGCTACATGCATGGCAGATGCCGACTGTTGCAACAATACAACCTGCAGTTTCAAGGATTGTGCGTGTATGATTTAATAGAAATTGTAATTGCTTCATTCCAACAAGACGTACTCAACAAGATGACATTCGCTTTGAAGTAGAGAAAAGATAATTGGAACCTGATGGCAAAATCTTTTAACCACGAAACAATAAAAAATGGAAGTTTTTATGACACCCTGAATGTATTTGAATACAATAATGTTTTTTTCAATCGCGATTTAACCCGTTATGTGGAATACAATCGCCGTTATTATCTGTGGTAGACCAGTTGATATATGTGCCTGGCCCACTGGATGTATTTTAACCCTTTACTCAACGCAGACGATATCAAAATTTATTATTTTAAAGAGTTTCTTGGGTTTTATCCTCAGAAATTGTAAATGATTACTAAAAGAAATCTCTGTCTCACAGCGATTTATAGTAATACATGTAATCCCCCCCCCCCCCCCCCCCCACATGCTGTAGTCTTAATATTTTGTATTCTGTTTGATCTTTTCAGTTCGTGATTTCACTACCGACCCCGCTTAGAGCGCATTACATTTTGCAGTGCACAACACAAACGCATTATGCAACAAGCATTTTCTGCGCTAATTGTGACAGGACTTCTAGTGTCAACTGTACCTTCTTGAAAGACCAGATTTGACACCAGGGTAGTACTATGAAATTTTTACTGAACATTCTAGATTTGTGAGGGCGCGGTGGCCCAGTTGGTAGGGTGCAGGCTGCAAGCCGAGAGGTCCTCGGTTCGACTGCCACCTGCGGCAACCACGTTGTGTCCTTGGGCAAGACACTTCACCCACATTGCCCACCTGAGGCACGATGGCGCTGTGTACTAAGGCATACTGCATTTCGATGCTTTCAATTTTTCAAACAATTTCAACAAAACCATATCATGGGACCCCTCGTTGGAACGAGCTCGACGAGCTCGTTCCAACGAGGGGTCACACGATATGGTCTTGTTGAAATTTTTTTTTAAATATTTTTTCAACTGCTGAATTTGCATATTACGCGGGCGGGTGCGGGCGATTCGTTGGGTAAAGGGTTAACCCTTTGAAGCCGAGCGGCCTTTTTTTGCGGTCCAGGCATATGATATCCCATAATTCCATTAAGGGGTGGCTGCTAAGTGAATGTGTGGTGTAAACCAATCAATATTTTCAACGTGCAGCACCAAAACTGCACTTTGAAAATAATAATTGGCATTTCCTCAAATAATGAAAATAGACTCTTCCAATTGCTGCTGTTGAACTGATATGGATATGGAATATACCACCAAGGTTCAAGGGTTAAGGTGAAACGCCTAACTCATCTGAGCGCGGAAGGCAAGAGCTACTCTATGGATGTTGTGAGTGGGGCATGTGTACAATTTACTGTTGACGCTGTATTCTGGCGTTTTTAAGGGCTAAAGCCATTATAGAAAATTAGACTTTCTCAGCTCGCCTACCATCCTACTGAGGAGTGGGGTAGCGAAATGGGAAAAGTTAATTTTATTCAGGGGAGGGGTTAAAATATAGACCAAATTGTGTAATAATCATATTGAGCCCTGACATGAAGAATGTTCTAGGGAGTGTGATGGGCAATTATGGTAGGGTCAACCAATAATGGATCTCTATTGAAAGAGTATGGGGTATCTGACAGACAGAATCGAGTTAATGAATTGATGGCAGCTAATTTTAATGAAAACAATAACGAACCTCATGTCTCAGCAGAACAGAAAATCAGCATGGTCCTCTGTCATGTTCTGATATCTAATTAGCCCCAGTTATTCTCCCTATTCGCGAAGCGGCCTCCAGCTGATAATGGTTCCATGTGGCCATACCACCACTTTCAGCTTTCTGTGGTCATTTATTGCAGTTTCTTCTTTCAAAGACGGTATTCGTTGCTTCTTAACAACACGGAACAATTGAAATCGACGTGATTTTTCTTAGAAAATGCCGTGATATGAGATGTTCGTTCTTGTTCAACATGTTGTTGAGAAAAGTGTACTTCAGCTTGCCTATCCTAAAGTGATAGTTTCACCCAGCATGAGCTGCTCTCTCAAACCCGAGGTATCGGCAAGAATCCCGAATCAAGAAGTATTTCAAAGTGCTTTGACACTCTTTGGCATGAGTTATGGATCTAATGCTGTCTGGGTGTACCATTCTATCAGATGGGGAGCTCAAATTGCTGCATCGTATGGAGTAAGAGACAGACTCCGTGCTGGCTATAGAGCTTTTTGTACGATTATGGGAGTGCTAGACTATGGTGGGGGGGGGGGGGGGGGTCTTTCGCTACCGGGGTTATCACCAAATATTTCCAGCTCCCAAGCTACCAGTCTAGTTCTGTTAGGAATTTGATGCTGTTATCTGTTGTTTGCGCAATATTCGTGAAAATATGCGCGCAGACGACCGTTGATGAAATGTGATGTCCATTTGCTCCCAAAGATTCATAGAGGATATGGAATGCGGTTTTGGTCACAGAAATAGAGAGTAATCGCTTGACTGAACTGGTTATGTAAAGTAATTCATGAGAGGTGGGGGAGTTGTACAAACACGAGTGTGCCAATGCGCACGAGTGTTTTACAATAAAGTCCCTCGCCTCGAATGAATTATTTCACGAAACCAGCCCAGTCAAGCGATTACTCTGTTTATTACTTTTCATTATGACGATAATTATATTATTTAACAATTTACCTAAGGTAACGCCCAAAACCGGCCAGCGCTATTCTCAAAAATCGCCAATTAATTTTCATTATTTTTTCATTTTTTGTCTCTACAACATAGGTTATGACCCCCTCGTCGAGCTCGTTCCAATGATGGGTCATAATCTATGTTTTTGAGACAAAAAATGAAAATAATAGTTATTCAAGAATTTGTTTTTGCAAGTGTCGTCTGCTTTTCATGTTCGGTAAAGGGTAAAACAAAACAATGAAGTCCCCATTACACCCACGGCAAAGCGTCTTCGTTTGCACGCACGGATACATGACACAATTGTTGATTGCATAATTCTTATCGTTCATAATCAAACCCAGGAATCCCGTTAAATCGCTCTTTGGTAAGTAATAATATTTATTAAACGAGTATATAGGAATTAGCCGCTTTGCCGAGACTCTGGCTTTATTTTCCAGCTCACTGGTTATTACTTATCTTTCTATTGTTTGCTTGCAGTGCTAACTCTGACACTAACTTTTGATTGGACCAACTGACCTACAGAATCTGTTATAGCAATTTGTGTTCATTTTTGCCTTCTTTCTCAACCTGTAAAAATGATGTTTCAACATTCTGGCATAACGGAAATTTGTCATTTGAAAATAGTTATAAAGACAATTCTTATAAATACACAAAGGAAATGGACTAAGGATTGGCCGGGACACTTTTCGTGGCTAAGATCAAATAAATGCCTTGATATGTTATCCAGAATGTGGTTGTCATCACCTCTAAAGTTATGATGGTTTAGGGAGCACGGTGCCTCAGTAGTAGACTGTTGGACTTCTGTGCTAGAGGTCCCGAGTTCGATCCCCGTCCGGGACGACCGCGTTGTGCCCTTGGGCATGGCACTTTATCCCGGTTGCCTACATGGGGGCACGATGACGCCGTGTTCTAAGGCGTACTGCACGTCGATGGTGCACTTGTCTTCAACCACTGCAATGCAACCCTGCTTGAGCGGTGCTTGAACAGAGTTAGAATGTTGAGGAGCTGACAGTTGCTCGTCGATGCTCGGTGGTTCTCTCCGGGTACTCATTCTTCCTCCACCCGTAAAACTGTCACGGTCACGATTAGCCAAAGTGCATAAGTATGTGACCTTAAACACCAATAAATAGATAAATAATATGACGGTTTACTTCTTATAACTTCTCATATTGAGGGTAGGCATCGATTTATACTATTTAGCTTTTTTACATCGATATTTTAACTCTTTACCTAACATGAAAAGCAGACGACACTTGCAAACAAAATTCTTGAATAACTAAATTTTTTCATTTTTTGTCTCAAAAACATAGGTTATGACCCCTCGTTGGAACGAGCTCGACGAGCTCGTTCCAACGAGGGGTCATAACCTATGTTTTTGAGACAAAAAATGAAAATATTTTGAAAATTAATTGGCGATTTTTGAGAATAGCGCTGGCCGGTTTTGACCGTTACGTTGGGTAAGGGTTAAACTAATATCACTTTGAGTATTCAACGGGTGATAGGTATAGAAGTTGTTCATGTTGTTGAAATAATATTGCAACTTGCGTAGTGCTAGTGTATGTATGACACAGTTTGTTTGTTGCAAGTATATGTTTATTACCAGAGCTTGCATAATTATAAGCTCTCTCGGACCTTACTTTTTAGAAGTTCCTTACGTCCATGCTGGTTCCTTGTGGTAACCCCTGGTAGTGAAGAAGTGCTTGTTTTCTTTGGTAAATCAGGTGTACTTCACTGATGTATATTAGTAATTGGTAACAGACATAAGCTTAATTCGTCTCAAGTGAACAACATAATTACGAATGATTGGTTAAACTTGACTTCATGCCTTTGTTGCACTTGTGGTACAGCCATAATTGTTTAAAGTAATATTAAGTCCCGATTAACTTAACGTTACTTACTGTTTTTAATACTAAATTGCAAATTATTATTTTAATTAAATTTAATGCTTATTACCTAAGTATAAGTAAATTATTTCTCTCTGTCATATATCCCGAACAACTCACATTCCATGCTTGTAACAAACTGTGTTACAAACCATTTGAAGTAGTTTACCATATAATTACATCACTTATTTATTTATTTACTGGTGCATAACGTCATATCAGCAGCTAAGTCTATATCGTGGCGAGAAAACGTTAAAAGAAAAACATGGCAGTAATGAAATACAAAGATGAGTAAAAATCAACTACAATAAGAATGATAAAGACAATGTAGTATGAACAGGGATGCGTGAATAAACAAGAAATATGAACAGCTCACAAATCAACCTGGTGAATTTAAGTCTTAAAGACTCTAGTTAAGATAATAAAAACAATTTTAAAATTTATTAAAAAGGTTGATTGATTTCAAAAATGAAAGAATCATATTCGGGCTCGTACGATAAAAAAGATCTCTCAGAGATCCTACAGGAAAAACCTGCCCTCTGACATGATTAAAATCTGTACAATGTAAAATAATGTGTTCCGCTGACAACACCTGCTGGCAGGGAACACACTCTGGTCGCACAGTACCCTCCAACAAAAAGGAATGTGTTAGTCTTGTATGACCAACATGACACCGTGTCAGTACTGCAAAATCCTTTCTACAGAGGTTACTAGACGGGTAGTGATCACAAGTATCTGGTCGGAATCGATGGAGCTTGTTATTTGTCGCTCCATCCCAATCCGCCTGCCACACAGATTTGATGTACTTATTGATATGTGGTTTCAGGTCACTGAAAGGGATGTTAAAATCAGTGAGAGGCTTAGATAAAGCCTGTTTTGCTGCACTGTCTGCCCTGGTGTTACCAGCGATACCTACATGTCCGGGTAACCAGAAAAACACGATATCATATTGGTCAGACATGAGAGTTGTTAACTTCTCAGGAAGTTCCAAAATGAGAGGGTTCTTCAACTTGGGGTTGAGTAAAGCAAGTAAAGAGGAAAGAGAGTCTGAAAAAATAATCGATTTCTTTTCCTGCACATTTTCCATGTGTTCAAACGCAAGTTGTATAGCTTTAACTTCAGCTGTGAAAATAGAACTCTGATTCGGAATTCTGATTGAGGTGACATGATCACCAGTAACAGCAGCTGATGATACTTTGTCACCATCCTTAGATCCATCTGTATAGATCCTTGTATTTGTACTATACTTGGACTTTATTTCGGCATATTTTTGTTTGAACTGCAAGGAATTGGTATCAGAGTTTTTCGTTGAAGCAAAGTCCAAAATAACTGTAGGTTTTTTAAGATGCCAAGGAGGAATACGTGTTTTACGATTTTCTTTTATTGTATGTGGTTCAATTTTGGTAGACTCCATGTGGGGTTTAATTCTAATTCCGAATGGAGGAATATGTTTCTGGTGGCGGTTAAAGAAATCAACATTTTGAGGATCTGAAGTACAATTATAAGCAGGATTTGAAGGATTGGCCAAAAGTTTAGACACATATTGGAGAGACAATTTAATTCTGCGCTTCTCAAGAGAAGGCTCCTCTGCTTCAACAAACATCGAGTCTATTGGGGATGTTTGAAAAGCCCCTAGACTAATTCTAATACCACTATTGTGAATGGCATCAAGTGGTTTTAGGTATGACTTCCTTGCAGAACCGTAAACTATAGAACCCTAATCTAATTTTGATCGATCAAGTGATCTATACAGATGGAGCAAAGCTTTTTGGTCAGCACCCCAATCAGTGCTACCAACGACCTTCAGTAGGTTCAGAGCTCTTTTACATTTAACTTTCAGTTGTTTTATGTGGGAAGTGAAATTCAGTTTGCTGTCAAACAACAAACCTGAGAATTTCACTTCCTTAACAACTTTAATAGGACTCCCATCAATTTTTAACTCCGGATCGAGGTGATGCTTCCGAAGCTTACAAAAATGAACACAATTTGTTTTCATCTTTGAAGATTTAAAACCGTTTTCTGTGGCCCATTTTTTAATTCTGTTTATGCACAGCTGAAGTTTGCGCTCTATAGCATTCATTTTTTTTTTTGCTGCTATAGCAGATTAAAAAAATCATCAGCATACAATGGAAAATCTACCATATTCTCAATTGCGTCGATGATGCTATTAATCTTAATTGAAAAAAGGGTAACAGAAAAAATACTACCCTGAGGAACCCCCAATTCCTGCTCGTGAGGATCAGATAACGTTGACCCAACACGAACCTGAAATTGGCGGTCCTTTAAAAAGTTTTCAATAAAAAGGGGCATACGCCCTCTCAACCCCATGTTAAAAAGATCTTTTAAAATCCCATACGTCCATGTTGTATCATATGCCTTCTCCAGATCAAAGAAGATGGCGGCCACATGTTCTGTTCTGGAAAAGGCATTTCTAATAAACGTTTCTAGTCTGACCAAATGATCCACAGTACTTCTCTGGTTTCTGAAACCACACTGAACATCCGCAAGCAGATTGTTCGATTCCAGAAACCAGACAAGCCGATCATTGATCATCCTCTCCATGGTTTTACAGAGACAACTAGTTAGTGCAATTGGTCTGTAATTACTTGGATTACTGTGATCCTTATCAGGCTTTGGAATAGGAATAATTGTTGCCTTTCGCCAGGAAGATGGAAACTGGCCAGTCACCCAAATGTCATTAAAAACTGACAATAAAAGTTCTAGTGAAGTTTGAGGAAGGTGTTTTAAAAGTTTATAATGTATATCATCGGAACCAGTAGCAGTATCCTTTGCTCTGTGCAAAGAGTTGCGTAACTCTTCCATAGAAAAAGGTTCATTGTAATCCTCTAAATTATTGGATGCAAATTTAATCTTTTGTTTTTCTTGTTGTTTATTAATTTTGATGAATTCTGGATTACAATTTTCAGACGACGAATGTTTTGAAAATGTGGAAGCGAGTTTGTTTGAAATTTCTGTTTTGGATGTGATTAATGTGTTGTTATCCTTCAGGTGTTGTACAGTTGTTTCTTTTCCTTTAATCTTTTTAATCATTTTCCAAATTGTTGTGATTGGTGTGTTTTGGTTAATTTTAGAAACATAAGTTTCCCAAGAATTTTTTCTTTTTTTTTGTTTGATAATTCGTCTTGTTTTTGCCCGATTAATACGCAGTTTATCCAAATTATGTGTTGTTGGTGACTTGTTAAATTCCCTTTCAATTTTTTTCCGATCTTTTATAGCCTGTTCACACTCACTATCAAACCATAGTTTGGTGAAACGTTTTGGATTTGCCGAGGTTTTAGGGATAACTGTAGTTGCAATGTCAAGCAGCTCGTTTGTAAAATGTTCTGTTTGATTAGCACTATCTTGAAATTTCTCCCGTGTGAGGCGTTCAGAACAAAGAGATCAGAAAGTGTCCCAATCGGCTTTTTTAAAGTTCCACTGGGGCACCCTCTCATCGTTCGCCGGAACTACACTCTCCAACACAATTGGAAAGTGGTCACTCTCGCACAATTCATCTTCTACCTTCCAAGAAAAATCGAGGAAGATAGAAGGGCATGCAATTGAAAGATCAACTTATGTATACGAACCAGATGCGGGGTGCAGATACGTATCTGAACTATCATTAAACAGACACAAATCATGTTTAGTAATGAATTATTCTACAGTTTTACCTTTTACATCTTCTTGACTGCAGGAATTACCCCAAATAGGGCTCTGCGCGTTACAATCACCCAACAAAATGTACGGAGTTGGGAGTTGTTGGACTAGTAACTCAAGATCATTCAGTTGAAGCGTTTTACTCAGTGAAACGTAAATAGAACACAAGGTGATTGTCTTGTCTAAGGTTAGGCGTACCGCTACAGCCTGTAAATTTGATTGCAAAGATGCAGATCTGTGAATAACCAAGACGGCCGTTCCTCGAATATGAAGATAAGTTTCATCTGCCCAGGCATTATACGATGTATAATGCTTAAAAGATGAATGATCTAGAGTTTCAGGTTTCTTTAAAAGAGTTTCCTGCAGGCAAAAAGCTGCAGGTTTAGATGTTTGGCCTAGAAGACCCAGTTCATTAAAATTGGCTCTAAAACCTCGACAATTCCACTGTATTATATTATTTTTCTGTGTGTTATCCATGTTTAGTTGGGGATTTGGTAGGTGGACGAATGGGCGAAATTACCCCAGGAGGTTTCCTAGGAGAATTTTTGTTTGGAGATCCTCCCTGAGACGAAGTCGGATGCATTTTGCCTGAAAACGTAGTGTTGATGCATTCATCAGCATCCATATCTTGCAAGCCTTCGAATATGTTCGAAACTACATTTTTATGAAATTTAATCGTAAAGTTAGGGGAGAAATAAGACGGGACTACTTTTTGTGCGGATATTCACACATTCCAATGGTTGGAGTTTGGTTGTTGTAATTTTTGTATGGACGCCGGTTCGGCACATAAATTTTGCGCCTTAATGGCAAATAAAGGCCACAAATTGGAGAGTTTGTAGTCGTAGAGCATTAAATAAAAAGAAAATTCACGAAAATTTGATGAATACCGAAAATATCTCGTTCGTGGCTACAAGAAATATGAGGATCTTCACGAGCGACTGCGTCGCTCGTGAAGATCCTCATATTTCTTTGTAGCCACTCACGAGATATTTTCGGTATTCATCAAATTTTCGTGAATATCCTCTATGTATTTTGCTTGAAAAAGTGGTGTTGATGCATTCATCAACATCCATATCTTTCAAGCCTTGGAATATGTTCGAAACAATATTTTTGTGATATTTAGGAATTCTGTTTGAGTTTAATTTTTGCTGGTCTTTTTCTTTGTTCTTTTGTTCCTTGTTATATTTCCTTCTCTGACTCTGCCTAAGGTTTTGTAGTTCTGGTTTTGATTTTGATGGATCATTTTTCTGGTCTGATTTTGTTTCCTTTTCTTTAATCTCAATTTATTTAGATTTATTCTGATCTTTCTTTGTATTGTTTTTTATTTTTCTTCTGTTATTGGAATAGTGGTTGAAGTTTGAGTAGATTTTGGTTTAGTTTCTTGACGTTGTGAAATGGTAAAAGGCTCTATCAAAGTAGGTAAAACACTATCGTTTAACCAAGTATGTGGTGTCTGGCATGCAATAGAGTTAGTGGAAACTTTTTGTGTTACTTTGATCGCATATGTAGTTGATGAACTCATACCAGGCGTTGCTGTAACTATTTCTCTGGCTTCTTTAAAAATGATCTGCTTTTCACATTTAATTCTCTGTATATATTTTTCTTTTTTCCACACAGGGCAACCCTTAGAAGATGCAGTATGAATGCCCTGGCAGTTACAGCATTTAACGGCGTTATTACATGGGTCCTGATGTTGTTGACTACATTTAAAACATGTTTCTTTCCCCCTGCAGCTATTTTGTCCGTGTCCATATTTTTTACACCTGAAGCATCGAAGTGGATTTGGAATAAATAAATCCACTTTGATGTTCATGTAACCAACCTTGATTGATTTCGGTGGTTGTACAGTATCGAATGTAAATATATATGTGTTTGTTTTTTATTGTATTACCGTCCTTTCGTATTTCTATTCTTTTAACATCACTAACGCCCTGTGATTTCAACTCTGTTTTTATTTCGAGTTCATCTACGCCAGAGAGTTCTCTTGTTCGTATTTCGCCCTTGCTGCTATTGAGTGTTTTGTGGGGTGCAACTTTAACTTTTACAGCAACTAGCTTTGTCATTTGTAGTGAATTTTGTGCCTGAATTTCTCTATTGCATTCTACCAATAAACCTCCTAATCGTAATTTTTTAACACTGTTGACAGTGCCTGCAATTCCTTTGACAGCCCTTTCCAATGCAAATGGGTTAATCTGAGTGGCTTGTTTCCCTTCTTCATCAGAGTATATGATTATGAATTTAGGCCAAGTATTTCTTTGAGTTATATGTTCAGAGTCCGAGTCGGATGACTATCCCCGTTTGTGAATTTTGTGGTTTTGATTTTCCATTATTAATATTATTTAAAATTCTTCTGTTCATGGCTCCCGCCCCTACTCTGAGCCCAACCTGGGCGGTTACTTCGCGGAATTCCAGCGAACAACACCAAGAGTGCATGAACAGTATACTCGACCAGCGTTGATGCAATTGCATAGCCGCTGGCCGATTGACCCGTAGAGTTTGTAGGAAGTGCCAGGTCGCGGTGGCCATTCAACCAACCATTTCATTAGAAACGAGTACATCAAAAACAACTACTGATGATCAACGCAGACAGCGCAACAAAACGAAAGCTGTTAAACAAGTATTAAGATCATTAAAAATAGGTATTGGGTAGTAGTGATAAAATCAAAATAAAAGAAGTGACTGACTGAATGACAACCCAATGCCCCCCGACGTGGCACCCGATACTTTTTTGGGTGGGGGCTCCCGATTGGCCAGAACGGGCCATCCGAGCATCCGTCTACTCCCGAAATTGGAACCAAAGCAGTGTGTTGGACATTATCAGAAACATGGAGATCAGGGCCAAACAAGGTTTACGACCTGATCTCCATCTTGGAGACTGCCCTAACCGGGGTCACGAGTCCTCAACTGCCAGGATTCCTTCTTCCGGGGCCCTCGGAACGAACCTCACGGGAGAACAAGGTGCCTATCAGATGGTATTAGCAGGATTGATCATTTTGGTCCGGGGCTGCGTATTTGTGTATTTCGTAGCAAACCAGCTCACTTGAACAAACCAGCCAATTAGAAATTAGCAAACCTGCCCAATTGAGCAGGCCGTCCTCTATCCGCCACCTGAGTACCCGCCTAATAGGGGATGATCAAACCCCCTAGGAATTACATCACTTAATTATACATTTGAAGTAGTGTTTGTCATTTCATGTCATGTATTTATTTAATTTATTTGTTTTAATAAATTTATAGCAAATTGGAATATTCTCACGTCGATATCCCAACCACTTCCAGTTCTTGAATTTGTATACATATTGGTACACTGGCTGTTGTGCATTGCTGGTATGAGCTCTGGAAGTTCACTCCAGCTATGCACATCAGCACGTGTCCCAACTGATAATCTTAACGGAAAAAACTATTGCTTATGTGTTTGCAGCATGTGATATCGACATGGAATCTCATTATCTAGATGCCAAATTATTTATGGTTTTATTGTAATTTATTACATAAGTTCTTCAATAGATTGTTGGTTTGACTTGATGTGATGAATCTCTGATGTAATGAATACAGTCGAATGTACGGATGCAGTGTAGATAATCATTCACAACCATGATTAAAATTAAAGAACCTAGATCTGTACTTCAGGCTACTGTGTTTTGTTTACCAACAACAGTGACTGCGGTTACGCAATAAATGGTGATATTAGGTATCACTTCTTTGCCGAAAAAGCCGCTGATTTGTCATTCAGAGTAGACCATTAATATCTTTAACTTCGCGAACATGACGTGTGTGGAATTCACTCAGCTGATGGATGGCTGCTTCTGAAAGCAATATGTCTATGTCGACACAATCTCCATCGGGACCATGAAACAGTACCGAGAATACTCCCGAACTCAAATGCCAGAGAAGTACAAGCACTTGATATTAGAACACTTCTCAAACAAACAAAGAAGATACCACAAAAATCTGAACCAAGACTTCCAACGATACATGCTCTCCTCCTAACTCCTCATAGTCTTACCTCCTGTCATACGCCCGGGCATGAATGATAAAAGTCTGCAGTTACAGAGGATCGAAAGGGACTTGCCCCACAACGTTCCTGCGCGCGAAACCATTTCGTCCTCTGAGTTCCAACTTGTTGTATGTGCCTACGGGCTCATAGAACACATTGGAATTCAGGGGACGATTTGTTATTACCCTAAAATTTGCGATAGAAGTAAAGACAACTGGTTGCCAGTTTCTCTACCGTATTTTTTACGGAAAATGTTTACAGTGTTCTGTGTTCACGCCGTCTGGTGCCAATTTAGCCAACTGCGTTAAAAAAAATTCGTTTGGCACCAAAAAAATCCTCGTTGGCTAGAACTTAAGCACATGTGAAATGAGACTGGATGACAAGTGTCCCGCCACCCCACTCCACCCCACCCCATCATACCACTGTCCGGGGTCTAAGAATGGGAAGTTGCCCCCAGTGGTATTGCTAGCTACGATACCAAGCCCCCTCTCCTGCCGTCAGCCAGACATGCAGTAATGAATAGCGATCGATGATCAAACAAGCAAACCCAACTGTTACTTCTATTCAAGGAATCCGTCAGCTGGCCATAAAGGAAGATGCTAGTTGTCATAGAGGTATAAGGATGAATTGTCGTTTTTTTAATAAAACACTGTAGATTATTAACATCACAAAGGGTTGCATTAAATTAGATAAATACTTCATACCGTAGCGAGTTATTCGTGTTGATCGCCCACACGGAGAAATAAAAAGACCATCCATAGCTAACAACAATCGCGTGAGATGGACAAAAAAAACAAGAGAAAACCAAAACTTTACTGAGGGAACCTAAGCGTTTCTGGGATACATTTAAAACTCTTATTGGCGAATAGAGCAAAATGTCAGTAATAACGTGCTGAAGATTAGCGACGGAAACATGGCCCTGGGCGAAAAGGCAAAACCCGACGCTTTTACCGAACTTCTTGAGAAACCTCATCGTCCACAAGAAGGGGACAGATTTGATAACGATTTCAAGGTAAAAGTAAATAAATTTGTCCAAGATAACAACTGAATTTTCAATGAACCCATCATCGATCAAAGGCCTGAAGATGGGGACGATCATGAATTAACCGAACCAATAAGTGTAGAAGAGGTCATGGGTATGACCAGAAAATGCATATTATCTTCGTCCCCGGAGAAGATGAAGTCTCTTACAAAATACTGAAACAGTGTCCCAACATCTTCTACTGTAGACTTTCCCAACTCCTAATCTGCTGTCTCGCCTGTGTGTATTTCACAAAATTCTAGAATTTGACAAGAGTCATGATACCTAAACTAGACAAAGACCTTACCAACCCTTCCAGCTACCGCCCAATTAGCTTGCTCAGCTGTGTAAAAAAAAATACTTGATCGGATTCTCATTACGAGACTCCGCAGCTATCTTGAATCAATCAGCTTTTTCAACAAATGACAAAGTGCACGTAGGAGTCAGAAAGAATGAATCGAACACGTGTACAGACTGGTCGATTGTACGAAAAGAGCGTTTAGTCAAAACGAAATAGGAACAGCGCTGTTCTTGGATGTAGAAATATCGTTCTACTCGGTATGTCACAATGGCATGAGATATAGACTAGAGAAATGGGATTACCCACTAAAATTCTAAGGATCATATCATCACCGAAAAAGGAAGGTAGGGGTTAACCGCGAGGTGTCAGAGGAAATAATACTCAAAGCGGGTTCACCACAGGGATCGGTTCTAAGCCCGCTTCTTTTCTTCATATTTATGAATGACATAGGAAATGGAGGGGGAAGCTGTGTTGAACCCCAGTCTAAAAAGTCATGTAATCTCCATAACGGTTAGAGCTAGAATTCAATTTTTGAAGATGATCAGAGGTAAAAATTGGAGAGCAAACGAAGACGTGCTTCTCAAGCTTTACAAATCATTTATTCGCCTGGTACTGGAATATGGTTCCATAATAACAAGTGACCTGAGGAAAATCAACATTCAGAAGCTACAGAGGGTTCAAAATCATGCCTGGCACTATGCATGCCCACGTGGACACCGATAAAGGAACTTCATGGGCTATCAAAACAGGAACTATTGATATAAAAGACCTACAAAACAAAACCCTCAACAGACTCCAAGATAATGAAGTAATGGTAGAGCTAAACGAGCACCGAAACCATAACAGAAAAAAATAAGACACAGAAAATTAAAATTATACAATAGAATTATACAACAGAATAGAGGAATGACCTCTGCTGTGCGAGGCAGATTCTGGAGCTCAAGCAGTTTCATCCAATGGATCTCTTGGTTGAGGCCGGAGTTTCAATGTCGGAAACTTAGCTCATGCGCTTATTTTTTTCACGGAATTTAACCCTCTGCGACTGAAGTGGAAATATAAAATCTCAACCTGCAGTATTTTGACACAATTCAACGAGGAATTTATCAAATTCGGTCTTGCACGACAGAACTGATTGACAGCTTCACGCCACCTAGACAATAATTCACTGCTCGGATACGAGTACGATTTTTCATCCTCGAGTGGGGCGCGCGGAGGATTATTTCTCAAGGCGTTAGCCGAGTGGAATAATCTGCGCGGCTAACGAGGGGATAAATTCGTACCCGAATCCGAGCCGTGAACTTCTAATTATTTCATTTTCTCCTTATTTTCCCCAAACAACCCTTCATAATTGATTCAATTCAACAGATTTGTAAACAGAGAAAAAAATTAATTCGTCATCGTTGAGACTGGAATACGATGGTGGGAGTGGAATACCATTTTCGGCGAGTGGGAGTAGGAATACGATTAATTTGGGGAAGGGGGGGGGGGGAGAAAAACAAATAAAAAATAATAATGTAAATAAAACAAAGCCAATATTTTCATTCGTAAGATTTTTGTAAACAATCTAGGATATTTGAGACCCTTTTCTGGAAATAACTGGTTGAGAGCTAGATTATTTGCTTGTCTGAATTTATTCACCAATGTTTGTTTTATTACAAATTACTGGAGAGTGCCTTTTGGCACTCTCCAGTAATTTGTAATAAAACAATTTAATATAAACAAAATATTATTTGCATTTGACTGAAAAAGGAACGTGAGTGAGAAAAATGTTGTCTTCCTCTGGTACCCACATTTTCTTTAAAGCCCTGATAGTGGCTTCTAGCACTCAACCAGTTAATTATTTGGCAATTCTCTGGCAAAACAGCTAGCGTTACAATACATATCGGCTAATATTACATGCTGGTAAATTCAGAAGGCTTGATTCTGCGGCTTGAGGAAAGGAAGGGGGGGAGTGCACGACACAGAAATGAAATTCTCATTTGAAATGTAATTTGGAGCAGCTGAATATTCAGAGTTTGTCTGAAAATATTTTCTTCTGATTTTTCAACGGTAATGTCGAATGAGTTTACGCATGGTGCAATACACATATCACATTTAGTTATCTGAAGCTTCTGGTTTTTCCCCATCGGCACTTTTTGATGTTCGCATAACAACACAGTAGACAATAAGTTCGTGAGAATTCCTGCTTGAATCTTCTAATGAAACACTGATTTTGAAACAAGTCTTGATGTTCTCCATAAACTGAACAGTTTTACTGGCATGGCGGGGGTTCGAACCCACGCCGAGAGAGTTTCCTTCGGCACCATCCGCCTAGCGAAACTATACTAAACCACGCACACCACTCGGCCACCGACAGGGGTACCAACCGCCTAGCGAAACTATACTGAACCACGCACACCACTCGGCTGGCCGAGTGGTGTGCGTGGTTCAGTATAGTTTCGCTAGGCGGTTGGTGCCGAAGGAAACTCTCTCGGCGTAGGTTCGAACCCCCGCCATGCCAATGTAAACAAAACCAGCGTCCTTTGTTAATTCTATGGCATCCGAGAAATTTGAAAAAGACAATTGTCGCTGATTTCTTCTGAGGTGCAGTTCGTAGAATTAAGTACTTAGATGCAACTTTCTGATGAATGAACAGTTATATTTCCAGTTCATGCATTATTCAAGATTAACAATTCAACATTAGTAGCATCCTTGACTTATATCGTTATGAAACTCGACTTTCGAATGCTACGTCGCCTATTAATGCATATTCAAACTTCCATGAAATTTACCAAAACGCATTTGAGGAAGCCTTTCCTCTGTGAACTATTAACACTAGCAAGAAAAAAATTAAGAGAGAACCTTGGATGACGGCAGGTCTCCTAGAATCCTCCTTTCAGAAACACAAACTCTACATGAAAAAAGTCAGGTCGCCAACAGATTTCAATATCAGAACCTACAAAACATACTGCCGAGAGTTTGACAAGCTAAAACGGACTTGTAAGGCCAACTATTATAATTCAGTTTTAACACAGAACATGAATGATATAAAACAAAACATGGGAAATTATTAAACGTGCTATTAACAGTTCAAAACGTGTACTTTGTCCACCATCATCCTTTATTGATGGTAATAATCAGCTAACCGATAATATGTCAATTGAAAAAAAAATTCAGTTCATTTTTTGCCAGCATCGGCAAAATCACGAGTGACCAGATACCTCTTTCAAACAAAAACTTCATGGACTTTCTGAAGAGTAACAACAACAATTTGATAAACAGCAACGACACCCTCAACAACAACAACAACAATAACTATAATAACACGAACAACAACAATAACAACAACTCCAACAACACTAATAACAATAATAATAATCATTCGACGTCCTTTTTCATTTACCCTATAAATAAACAGGAAGTAATCCTTTCAGTTAAAACTTTCCATAAAGCAAGCAGAGACTATACCAATATATCCACAAAACTGCTCAAAGAAACTATAACTGAGAGAGTTGGACAGTAGGTAATAAAGGCGGATTCTAGACCACTTTTCCAAAAAACTGTACACGTACATGTACGTGTACCGCCATAGGTGTTCAGTGTTAAATCGTGTACAGAGTGTAAAAAATGGCAAAAATGTCGTTTTTTCATGGTGGTCCAGAATCCGCAATTGTTTTTGAGGCTCTCGGATCGCACTTTTAACCGTTCAAACATCCGTTAGCGAATGAGTACATTCTACACATCGCTCAGAAGTGAAAAAATGTATGAAATTTGAAGAAAATGTAAATTTAAAAATTTTGGTCGACGTTCCCATCGCGGATCAGACCTTCGATCTATCGTTGGTGAACGCAAGCAAAAAACGTTTTGCGGCTTCTAGACCAGCATAAAAATGTGGTTTGCGGCTTCTGGACCACCAACGTTCGCCAACGGCTGTTTGAACGGTCTAGGGTGCGATCCGATCGGTGAAACGATTTGCGGATTCTAGATCAGGAAATATCGACCTCAAAAACCTTTTCTCGACGTTCGCCAAAGGTGAAAAGTGTAGTCACTCATCGAGGATTTTTTTTAAACCGATTTCGGCCTCCGGTACATCGAAAAATGCGTTTTGCGGCTTCTGGACCACCACCACGTTCGCGATCGCGTTTTGGACGGAATAGGGTGCGATCCTATCGGTGAAAATGATCCACCTCGCGAGTTCTGTGAGGTGAATTGTGATAGAATCGGTTTTGAGGAGTTTCTCAATTTTGTACTCAGTGTAAATAAAATAGCTTTTTTCATTCAATAGAGTCGACTATAAAATTGAGTCCCACTTTAGATGGGTTTTAAGCGAGAAATTTGTGTTTAACTAACATTATGAAATCTTTGCAAAAATCCTTTCATTTTTTGTTCTAGTATAAATGAAAGGTTTTCGTTCAATGGATGACATTGAAAACTCGAGTTTGGAAATTAGAACCGATGGAAATCGTCCGTTCACGTTTTGTCATAGCGAGTTTTGTGAGGTAAATCTTAATAAAACAGTTTGTAGAATTTTTTCATTCAAATAAAAATTCCACTATAAAGAGTTTTCACTAAGATGGGTTTTAAGAGATAAAAACTGTGTTATAAATTGACACTCATGTTTTGTTCTGGTGTGAATGAAAGATATTCGTTTTAATAATGGACAATAAAATCGCGTTTTCCACTCAGTCGGGTTTTAAGAGGTAAATTGAATTTTAATCGACTTGTGATAATTTTTCGGAGATATGAATGAACCCTTTTAACGGATATAATTATTCTCAAACGCGTTAAATCAGAAACCGGTTTCTTATGTGCTAAACTTTCAAACTTTTTCAAAGTCCTCCTGGTCGTTATGGAGTGAATAATCGGTGATGTCATCTTTAACATGTTCGAGGGCAAAACGCATTTATAGAGGTTTTATTTTGTAAAATGTTTTTCCTTAACTGGTTTTAGTTATTATATATTAAAGACAGAAGACTTTTATTTACTTAAAGCATAAAACATAAAATAATTATACATTTAATTTTGAGAATAATAAAATAACTCACGTTAGCATACTCTAAAGGAAATATTAATAATTTTAAAAACGAAAAAATTGTTTTTACACATCACAGATTCCAAGCAGAGAGATCAACTTCTCAACGAATATGAACGTGCCAAGAAGAGTATTCAATCAGCTGACAGAAGCAGGAGATTGGGAGAAATGGAATTAAAACGTGAAACCCCAAAAGGAGGTTCAGGAACGAAGTAAAAAGGAAATCGTTGACGAATTGAGGCCCTTAAAAGAAAGTTCTTTGAGAATGGGTTCGTTGCCCAGCAGTTTTACAAGGGGGTTTTCCTTTCAAAGATCATCGCCGGATTACGTTCCCATGAGGATCGAAACCGAAGTGAGCGAAAGCGACGATGCGGCTTCGACTATCACCACTGATAGAGTCGTGTCGTCCGAGGATGGTGGTAAGAGAGATCTGTTGTATGGAATTTATAAGGATTCTGATGGTAGAACTTTTATAGTCAACACCGAAGTGCAAGAGGATGATGATAATTTAATCGTCGGTTCGAATAGGTACGAATTAACTCCTGGACTGTGCAAATTGCTCCTTTTCGACAAGCCTGGAGATTACACGGATCGGGATTTCGACAATTACGGCGACTTTCTGGTTCAGACCCACGCCATGAAGAGACATAACGATGTTAGAGAAACGAGACCCAACGCCAATAGAGGTTACAAGTGGACGAAGGCGGTGAAACCCATATGGGATATGAATAAGAAGTTCGTCGAATCGGTTACTTGGAAAGGGGTGAGAACCACTTTTCTTCCGAGCAATTCTAACGCTCTGTCTCAGAGATTGAGATTGTTGATTGCAAGTAGACGCGCCGGTAACACTGGATTAGATAATGAGATAGTGAGCATATGCGACGAATTGTTGAGGCAATAGGTTTTGAATAAGCGCGATTATAAAAGGCTGATGAACGAATTGAAGGATTGATATATATATAATAAGTAGAGAGAACAAACAAACAAACAAAAAATATATAAAATAAAAACAGTAAATTTTACACTAGAAAATAATAAAAAGTATTTAAACAACAAACGATTTACCAGTGAAAAAACAAAATATATATAAAATAAAAATATGTTGGTGATAAAGAACAGGGGATACATCAGAACTTACGTTCAAGGCGGTTCTGGCATCGTTGATTCTGTAATGCGAGCGTTCACTAGCGATGCAGGTAGAAAACTCGCATCGACCGCGTTTGAGGTCGGTAAGAAGACGGCTTTGGATGCTGGTAAGAAAGCTGCTTCCGAAGCTAGAGGTAGGATAGCTTCTGTGGCTGGCAAGAGGGCAGCCGACGTGTTGATCGACAAGTTTATCAGTCCGCCGGCGAAGCGAGCTACATTAGAGCGATCGCCGAAAAGTTGGAAAGATTTTAAGGATGCTGTGGTACCCATACAAGATTTAACCCAAATGATGAGTGGATCTGGATTGAAGAAAACTCGCGACGGTGTAATATAAATAAATAATAGTATTTATAAAACTGAGTTTGAAAAATTGAGTTTGAAAAAATCTAAAAATAACAAAAATAAACAAAGATGAACATTAAACATATGTCTTGGAACGACGCCGAGACCAAGAGGTCGAATAACGAGTTCTTTCCCAAAAGCATAGGAGGCTTGATAGTGGGAAAATCGAATTGTGGAAAGACGAATCTGTTGATGAATCTGTTGTTGCAACCCGACTGGTTGGATTACGACAGATTATTCGTGTTTGGCAAGAGCTTGTTTCAACCCGAATACAGATTGCTTCGAGAGTGCATGGATCGTAGATTGCCCAAGGACGTCATAGCCTGAATCTTTGACAGTAGGGAGGAATGTGACAAAAGTTAAGCTTCTCTTTCGACCATTTTGGATGGCGCAGCAATGGAATTGATGAAGAGAACTGCATCTTCGAATGTAGAGTGTCGATTTTATGAGAACGCTAGCGATGTTCTGGATCCTAGAGAATTGAAATCGGAAGATAAGAATCTCATGATTTTCGACGATCTGCTTTTGGAGAGACAGAACCGATGCGAATCGTATTACGTTAGGGGTCGTCACAGTAACGTGGACTGTTTCTACCTGTCGCAGAATTATTTTTGATTGCCCAGGCAGACGATAAGGGAGAACGCTAATTTACTGTTTCTCTTTCGCCAGGATCTCAAGAATCTCAATCACATCTACAGTGATCACGTCGCAAACGACATGAGCGTGGCGGAATTCAGGAGATCCTGCAAGAGGGTTTGGGATGGAGGACTTTACAATTTCGTCGTGATCGATTTGACTAGCGAATTTAATCGCGGAAAATATCATTGCGGATTCAACAAGTATCATGTTTCTGATGATAATAAGATAGAGAGCGAAAACAAAAAATTAGAAAATAATAAATCATCAAATAATTTAGTTTTGAAAAAATAAAAATTAAAAATATAATGTTCGAACAAGGAGAATTGTTAGAACGGATAGCCCAGAATACGGCTGCAAAACAATCCATCCAAATCGTGGTGAAAGGTGATTCGATTCGATTCGTGACGAAATTCGAACCTTCCATCGAATTGAATAGAGAGAAAAGATACGAGATGGCGTTGGTGAATCTGGAGACTTATTATTCCTTTCCCAACGTCACCGAAAAGAATAACTCATTCAAGTTATCCGACAGAGTGGATTGGTTGGAGATTCGAATTCCCAAAGGAAATTACGACATAGACGATTTCAACAATTACCTTCAGACACGAATAAAGATGGATGGAAAGGGAAACAACAAAGTCAGACTCGCTCCCAACCCTAATACACTACAGACGATGTTGGATTTGGAAGATAATTTTCGAGTGGATTTCAACACGGACGATTCTATAGGCAAGATGCTAGGATTCGATCGAAAGATGTATCGAGGCCACACAGCATCTCAAAATACGGTCGACATTTTAGCAGTCAATAGCATACTGGTGAACGTGGATGTGATTGCTGGAAGCTACATGAATGGTAGCGCTCAACCGACAATCTATTCCTTCTTTCCAAACGTGTCGCCGGGTTATAAGATCATGGAACGACCTCGAAATTTAGTTTATCTACCAGTGATTTTAGACACGTTGTATAGTCTCAAAACCACATTGACGGATCAAAATGGTGAACTGTTAGATCTTCGCGGAGAGAGGGTGACGATACGATTTCACATAAGAGAAATATAAAAGCAAAAAAAAAATTGTGTATATATATAAATAAGAAAATAAAATAAAGGCAATATTAATTTACAAAAATTATTTAATATATATAATTATCATTAAAACAAAAAAAAAACAATTGAACAAAATATATTTAAAAAAAAAAGAATTATGGCACAATACCTGGTTAAAAACGTGAACATATCTGCAGGACAGAGGAAGAAACTTAAGACCGCATTAACAACTCGAGGCGAGACGGTGAGATTCAAATTCACTCACGAAGATATGGAGAGTGGCAGTCAGGATTCGATCGCCTGGACCAGAAGTCAAATCAAAAGGATGGAGAAAGAGATTCATGATGGAAGAGGTCCCGCTCTATTGAAATACAACTTTTGAATGAAAGGCGGTTTCCTACCATTATTGGCAGGAATCGCTGCAAAAGCATTACCCTTTGCCGCAAAAGCATTACCCTTTCTCAGAAAGACTCTCAGCGTGGGAGCTCTCTCGGGACTCATGAGTTCGGCAGTTGAGAAAAGAATGGGTGGCAGCGGACTGTTTTTGAAGAAGGGACGAGCCATGTGTCGCGTCCACGTAGATGACAGCGGTGGAGGATTGTATCTAGAACCCATTAGAGGTGGCAACTCTTTGAGTGGAAACGGTCTCCATCTGAAGAGTGGACGGAACATTGAGCGACTCAGTGAGGGTTTGTTGTTTGGTGAGAATTCGCCGTTTAAGAATATACTGATTTTGAGTATGTTATTATAACGTAAAAATTCTATAATTATATAAAATAAAAAAATATAAATCGTAGAAAGTATAAAAAATAATATAAATTGGATAAAAAGGTGGAAAAACAATTAGACGATAATGATGAATATAGCGAGATAGAGAGCGAAAAAGATGTGAAAAAACGATTAGATGCTAATGATGGATATCTTAAGAAAGAACTGAAAAAACAGTGGGAATTTAAAAGAATTAGACGTTTTCCACCTTCACCACTACCTTCTGAAGAGAATGGTAATGATGTGAGTGTTACCAAGAGATGCACCACATTCGTTCATAATTATGATTCGGATAAACAAATGTGTTCTTATAAAAACGTAATATATCACAAAAAAAAGAAAAGAAGAATCGACACCGAAATTGAGAAAAAAGGAAATGTTATTATAATATATATGGGCGATAGTGAAGAAGAAGAAGAAGAAGAAGGAAAACAAAAAAACAAAAAAAAGTAATGAGATCTAGAGATGTTCAACCTCTCTAGATCTCATTACTTTTTGTTTCCTCCTTCTTTGCTAAAAATCAGTCTCTCTATTGTTTATATTTCCAAGTCCGTTATTAGCATGTTGACGGTCGTGTCTTCTCCTTTTTCGAAAATGTGTTGAATGTTTATCTTTACTTTTTTGAGTTTTTTTTCATCAGTGAACGTGCTTTCACCACCCGATTTGTTCACGAGTTCGAGAGAGATTTTTGGATATATGTAACTTCCGTAGGGCAACGACAAATCGTCCTTGTTGAATTCTCTATCTTTGGCGATGACGATTTTCTGTAGATCACTTTGGTACTCGTAAAACAAATCGAGCGTGGCTTTGTCCAATTTCAAAGGCATGCTATATTTGTTGTGTTTGTGCTCTAAACCCTTCGTCTTGACCTTGTTCAATTCGATAGCGTCGTGTCGTTGTAATCTATAGATTTTATAACTGAATTTCTTACACGTTTCGACTCATTTCAATTTCAATTCACATCTTTTAGGTGTTGTTGTCATGATCAATTATTTGTTGTTTTTTTTTTTTTGTTTATGAATTATTGCAAATAATGTATATTTTTGAATTTTGTATTTAAATAATAACTTGTTAAAAAAGTTTGTTTTTTTACTCTCTATACATATATAAAAAGCTTTTTTTTAATTTTAATTTCTTTAATGTAAAAATTTTTTTCTCTTTATATATAAATAAAAAGTTTCAATTTAACATTCTTTTTTTCTCGTATTAATTCAAATTTTTTCACGTCAAGGAACATAAAAAAATTGATTAATTTCATCAAAAAAAAATTTTTTGAAGGAATTAAAACATATATATATAAAAATTATTTTCAAACTTTTTAACAATTTTTTATTTAAATACAAAATTTAAAAAAAAAAAATTCTTACAAATGAAGCAAACAAATAAAAAAATGGAAAATTTAAATGAGAAAACTGTACCTCAGTTAAACGAGATGTGTAGAGAATTAAACATTCCACATTTCAGAAATCATAGAACCAAATCCCCAAAAATTGAAGTCATACAGGAATATCGTTTGCGAAATGATGGAAAGAAAAAAATCGAAAGATTGGAAGTGAACAAACTTAAACAGACTCGAATTGCGGAGAAAAAAGCCGATGACAGTAATGCCTGACCATAGAAAATGAAAAGTGGAGCATGATGAAATTAGAAAGATCATGCGTGAGGAGATATGTAGTTTGCTCGATAAAAAGGCAAACGAAATGAGATAGCAACGACGTCAAAAAATGTTTCGGTTGTGAAAAATGAGAAGAAGAAAAAGATAGTAAAAGGAATCGAAATGCCGATGTCGAAAAAAAAAACGTTCCGGTTGCGAAAAATAAGAAGATGATCAAACAAAAAGCCGTCGAAGAACTGCAAGTTTCAAAAGAAAATAAAAAAAATGAAAACGAGTGATGCAGTTCAGAATCTAGACAAACAAGATATATTGAATGAATTTCAACGAGCAATGACAAAGAGAACGGAGAAGAATATGTAGCACGATTCATCATGGAAGCATTCCAATCGAATCCCGTAGAACAGGAGAGTGTGATCAAAGGCATTTTTAAAACTTTTGACGTGGTTTCCTCATTCAAGAAAGTCGATCCGAAATTGTTCATGGAACAGGTGAAGAAAAAAGTATTGGATTTGTTTCGCAAACACATGAACGTGGGACAAAAAATTAAGATGATACTCCATTGCGTGATGAATAAAATCGATGTGAATTTTGGTGAAAGCATTGTGAAAATGCATATTTCAGATCTAACGTTGAACCCGTATTTCAAGGTTCAGATTTATCAAACGTTTTCGAAACGATGAAAGACGAGATGTTGACGTCTCTCGTGAATTATCAACATGAAGGTAGTAATTGGACGTTCGATGAGGTGTTGAAACTCAAAATTCATATAACTAAAAACGATTTGGATCCGGCTTGGTATTTCACCACACCCAGTCTGGCGTGGGATGCTCTGTTGAAGACCACTGAAGTCCAATTGGAATTATTATCCGACATGGACATGTTGCTCATGTTCGAAAGGGCTGCGAGAGGTGGCGTCTTGATGATCTCCCACAGATATTCTGAAGCTAACAATCCCTACATGAAAGAAGGTTTCGATTCGAAATGATCGAATAAATACATACAGTATTGGGACGCTAATAATCTGTATGGTTGGGCTATGAGTCATCCTTTATCAATTGGAAATTTTGAATGGGTGACGGAACCGGAAGAGATGCAAAAATGGAGAGACTATCCTTGCATTTTAGAAGTCGATTTGAACTCTCCGGAAGAATTACATGATCTACACAACGATTATCCACTGGCTCCAGAAAGAATGGAACCGATCGAAAGAGACCAGGAAAAACTCATTCCCAATTTATTTAACAAACGTAAGTACATCATCTACAGCGAGAATTTGAAACAATACGTTGATTACGGGATGAAATTAGTCAACATACATCACGTCATTCGATTCGACGAAGAGCCTTGGATGAACAAATACATCGATCTCAACACGAATCTCAGAATTCGAGCTGAGAATGATTTCGAAAAAGATTTCTCCAAACTCATGAACAACTGCATGCACGGTAAATCGATGGAAAACATCAGGAAGAGAACCGACGTTCGACTCGTCACATCTGAGAAAAAAAGCTAAAAAATTAGAGTCGAAACCCAATTACAGACACCGAACCATATTCAACGAAAATCTAGTGGCCGTGCACATGCAAAAGATGCACCTGAAGTTCGACAAACCCTATTATCTCGGACCAATCATCTCAGATATCAGCAAGCGATTGATGTATGAGTTTCTCTATGATTACGTCAAACGGAAATTTGGTGAGAAAGCCAAACTACTGTTCACCTCCATGGACAGTTTAGTTTACGAGATAGAGACGAAAGACGTCTACCGAGATATATCTCCAGATGAGGGTGCGTGATTCAACACAAGCAATTATCCCATCGATCACCCGTCCAACATTCAATCGAACGACAACAAGAAGGTGTTGGGTAAATTTAAGGATGAGAGCGGCGGTAAACAAATCGTCGGATTCGTGGAGTATAAATATTGTCTGTTCGGAAGTGGTCCAGTGTATAAGGCTATGAAATCGATTTGTAGCGAAAATCATGACTTGTATACCGAAATAGTCAACAAGATTTCGCTTACGGCCGGCGACGATAAGAGATTCATGTTAGACGATAAAATAAGCACTTTGGCACTCGGACATTGGACTTTGGATATGATTATGGATGATAGGATTCCAGATATGATTAAGGACGATAGGATTCCAGAAAATCAAGAGGAATTAGACGGATTCAAGATTATGGAAGTCGATAGAGACATCAAGAGAGTTAGTTTAAAAAGGAAAAGAAAAAAAATATAAAAAAATAATGTCATTTTAGTGAATTATAATAAAATAAATAAATTAAAAAAATATATATACACATTTTTGAATAAGAAAATAGAGATATCCATAGAAGGTGCCGTCTTACCTAACAAACCCCTATCCAACATCGATCTGTTGAATGCGGTGAAGGATTTGAAAATCAAAGATTTTCTAGGCGTGTTTTCCAGAGATGCCTTGCCGAAGAGAAGACCTCAACAATCAGAATGTGGAATTTTAAATCTGGATGATTTATCAGGTGAAGGCACTCACTGGGTAGCGTGGCTCAAGAATGGGAAAAAGAAGAATTATTATTTGGACAGCTACGGAATCTTGCCGCCGAAAGAAATAAAGAACTATTTTGACAGATCGATGATTCGTTACAACACGGAACGAGTGCAATCACCAGATCAAGTGTTTTGCAGGTCACCTATGTCTCTACGTTCTCAAGAGATGGTCAGAAGGAGATCGGTTTCAAGATATTCTCAATGATTTACATTAGAGAGAGATTTTTTTATAATATATATAAAGGTAAAAAATTATTTAAAAAAATTAATCAAATAAAAACGAAAAATAAAAAAAAATAAGTGAAATAATTCATTTTTAATAAACTGCATTTGAAATATATTTTTTAAAACAAAAAAACCTCAAAACAACATGCCAGTCGATAAATTTGGTAGAAGTGACGACGAAAGTTGACCCAAAAAGAAGAGGAAGACGCTCAAAGTTGGCGAAGGTTACGACGTTGCCAACTTGGACGAACGTTAGAACCTCGAGAGGAACCTTTGAACATGAAAGATAAGAAGCTCTACAATCTTACCGAGCCGATAGATCTCGCAGATCCGGCGACTAAAAAATACGTTGACAGGGGGAACGCGGATTTTGAATGAATCATGCTAGATAATTATGTGGATAAAGCCATGACCGATGATCTCGATCTGAAATCCAAACGTTTGGTGAACGTTGTGAATCCCATAGATTCCACTGATGCCACGACCAAGAAATACGCGGACGACTCATGCGTGATTCAGTGAACATCTGAGAAGTAGATACGTTCAGAAAACGATGCACTCTGAATTGAACGCCAATTCTAACAAGATAACGAACATGGCCACTCCCAAGAATCCCAAGGACGTGGCGACCAAACACTATGTAGATCTGGAACAGAGAAATTCTGACAGACGAGAAATGAAATCGGATCTGAATGCGGGATTCAAGAAGATATTGAATCTGTCAAAGGGCAACGATGCGGATGCAGACTCCACCGCGGTCAACAAGGGCTACGTGGATTCTGCCGTGATACGATCTCAAGAATACGAAGAATCGCAAGTGGACGATCTCTACCTGAACAAACAATCTGGCGGAACCATGGAGGGTGGCATCAACATGAACGGTCACAATTTATTCAGTCTTGATCACGATCCCAAATTTGATTCCAGCATGGTCAGCAGGAAGTACGTGGAAGTCAACTCAGTCTGGAGAAAGGGCGACATCATGGAAGGTAAACTAGACATGGGAGGACACGCGCTCACGAATCTACTGGATCCCGTGCACATGTCGGATGCCTGCACCCTGATTTCAGTGGTGGAAAAAGTCAAATGCGCTAGGCAATTGATCACCATGTGGGCCAAGGAGGCCGGCACGTTAGAGGAGGGAAAATCCGAGTGGTCTTTCGGAAATGGAGGTAGCGGATCGCAACATGGTCAGGTGGGATATCCCATGCCATTGGGAGGTGAAGTCGTACGAATGGGTCTGGCTTCCATGGATTTGAATAACAAAGCGGTCGTCAATCTCACGGTGAACAGAGTAGAGAGTGATAAGAGATACAGTGTTGAAAAGACTGAGAATCAACACGCGAATGTTAGCACGTTCGGCACGCCTCCCAAAGTGAACGCCGGAGACAGGATTAATTTCGTTACGAAAACCAATAATCCCAAAGCCGCCATTTCCGTGGTGAGCCTACTGATCGAACTAGATCCTTTGAACAAACAGTGGACGCATGGAAATCATTAATTAAAAAAAAATAATGAGTGATTATTAAAAACAAAAAAAGTAATGAGGTTTAGAAAGATGTTCAATCTCTCTAGATCTCATTACTTTTTTTTTTTTTTTTTTTTGTTATAATTACTCATTACCTTTTTTTTTTTTTTCACACATTTTCTCTCATCGAACGATTGACATCTTATTTCCATCCGATTCGAATTGTAATTCTCTGTCCGACAGGACCAGGGCGAAGGCTTCGTTTTTTCTCGGCACATTCCTATCGAATTGCATCTTGATCTGAATGTCTAAGACACTACTCTTGAGTCATTCGCTCTGTTTACTGACATCGAATACGGACATGGGATACTCGACTTGTATTCGCCGGGAGATATTTTAGGGTTGCTCATCAATTCGTCTAGACCGTGATACTTCTTTCTAAAATCTGCGGCATCGCTGTACAGTCTGCAGAAATCGTTCTTGTCGAACGGTGCATTGTAATCGATTGCTGGATATCTCGTGGCGTTCAGAAACACTTACATGTTTCTCAAATTGCAGTGATCGAATAGCGACGCATTCTTTTCCTGAGACCCATCCCTATCAGTCTGAAATGTGACCACGGTGAAACGCAGTCTCTCGTAAGCGGATTTCACGGTCAATCTCCAATTGAAGTGATTCGTGGAGATTGGAATGCTAGCCGTGTCGCACTGTCTCATTCTAAATTCCACGGGTAATTTACTCTTGGATTCTATGATCTTGTAGAGACGCGTTTTTTCCACCATCGAAGGCTGCACGTGCGGAACGAACCACGATATCTTGTGTAGAGTTATCTTACCCACATTGGTCACAGAGAGTCTCTCTATTGCGTCGTCGTTTACTTTTCGAATCAATGTCAGATTGTGTTTGAATCCGTACATGATCTTGTTGTAATCGTCTGCGAATCCAAAGATGTGTTTCAAAGGTATCCTGAACGAAAACGTTCCTTTAGGTCTGGACGTCTTGACGACGTAGTCGAATATCGCGGCGGCGCCGGCGCTAGCAGGACCGACGGTGTCTTTCATCCACAACTGATTAAGTCCTCTGGATTTCGAAAAATCATCCGCATACGTCAAGAGTCCGAACATCGTGGTGGCCTGACCGGGATGAAACACAGATTCTATCTCTTGTCCAGATAGCAAGTATTTTATATTACTGAATAGATGCATGATGCCATTATTGGCTAGAGTAACCGTGTCGTCATCAGCGTATTCGGTCCCATCTTCCTCGGTGAGACGTCCCTGCACCACTATGTAACTCTTGCTAGGATGAACGAATAGATCTTGGGTTTCGATGTTGATTGTTGTCTCTCCTGCATTGTTCAAACTCGTTCCGGTTATTGGTTCATATTCGTGAACCTTGTATTCTTGAATACTTTCATCTTTCACTATGCTTTGTGCGATATCTAATATATTTGCCATTTAGAAGGGTTTTTTGTTTATTAAGTAGCTTGCTTTTTTTATCTGAAAATAGTTTTAATTATTTTTTATTATTATTTTTTCTTCTCTCCTTTATATATATGTAAACAAGAAAATGTTAAAGAGAGTAAATAAAAAAAAAATTGTTTTCTTTATTAAAACTTCGTCTTCTGCAATTGTTGTTCGTAAAACTTTCTAATGCTCTTTTCTCCATCCAAAGCTTCGATTTCGTAAGTCACCGGATCGGTGTGAAATATTCTGATTATCACGAAGATTCCCGAGGTCCATCGACGAGTGTAACCTTTTTCAAAGTGCTTCTTATAAGTGTAGATTCTCACTCGATCGCCGATCGCAAATTTCGGCGTTGTAGACTTCTTCCTGATCTTAGATCTCTCGGGATATAGATTCGAGGATCGCTAGCTTCCGCGGGAGTCATCTTGATCGATCTGTGTGGCGTGTTGTTGTAATCTTTGATCAGACCGTTCAGAGCGTATATGTATTTCTTAGTCGAATTCGGTGTGAAGTATCTGTACATCTTTTCCTTCATTGTTCGATTCCAACGTTCCACGACGTTGGCTTTCTCTTCGTTTTCGATCGAGTAGAGGTCGACTAATCGATGAACGTCCTTGTTGTAGAATTCCTTCCCCTTATCCACCCACAATTTATTCGGTTTTCGAGAAGACGAGTCGAACACGCTCTTCAGAGCCTCGGTGACGCAAGGTCCTGATCTATTCTTCAAAGCTCTAATCCAACCGTATTTGGAAAAAAACGTCGATGACCATCAATAGATATTTGACGCCCTCGTTCCACCTCGAAAACGATCTCATGTCGACCAAGTCGGCGGACCAAATGTCATCCAGACCCTTCACGAACACCCTTCTCTTTCGAAATTTACGCACGATGGGTTTGTGTAACTCCTCGGCCAATTCGCTCGTCAATAATCGTTTCTTCTTCTTTTCCGATGCGCTTTTTTTTTGAACGCCCCATCTGAATCGACGTTTCGCACCGATCAGATTGCCGACCAGCGAACGGATTCGATATACCTCTCAATTTTTATCGCAGACGTCGTTGCGAGTCTTGGTGTCGGGATATCCGGCGTAGCACAGATCGTGATCATACGCGGCCGCGTCCACCCTATTCACGGGTTTGCTCCAAGATTTAGGAGTCAGATCGGCATTGAGTCTCTTGTTCAATTTCGTTCTGGGTCCCGTGAAACTGTGACCAGGCAGATGCATTTCTTTGCTCATGTTTTTTTTTTTGATGAATTGTGTCTTGATCGAACCACACACGTTGCAAATTTCGCGAAGCATCTGTCTGTCGTTGAGAGTTCGTACTTCTCGAGAATTACCCGTCTCAGTAACTCTTCCACACTTTACGCAATACATTTTTGAGAGTTATTTAAATTAATTTCGTATTTATTTTTTATTTTATATATAAATTTAATATTTTCCTTTTTTTTTAAAATTCTGTTCTTATTATATATATTTTTTTTTTTTCAATCGCTGCTCTTGAGTTCTATCAACTTACCAAATTCCTCCCTGGCCTCTTTCCTCCCCTATTCCACGAGAGAATCCTTCATCTCGTCCTTGATGATCTGACGAGTCTTAATTCTCACGGCTTCTTTCATAGCATCGTATTTCATTTTCTCGCCCAATATCATGAAGTATTCTCCGTCCGATATCCTACTGTCTTTCAACGCCATCGAGATCATTTCAGATATCGTGTCGATCTTGGAGTCGGCCAAGATGCGAATCTTTTCATGTTTCCTTGCCTTCAGATATAATTTCCTATTCAAAAAGTTTCCGAGCATGCTAAACAATCTGGCGGCGAGAGCCACTCCTTCTATGGTTAACACGATCGGAATACCGCCCTCGGTCGACAACAATCCGATGCCGGCAGCGTGTAAACCCATGGAAATCGTGATGAGTGTCGTGTCGACCGCATTGACGAATTTCAGGAGCCGCGTATACTTCTACTTGAGAGAACGTCGAGAATCTCTCTCTAGAGTTAGATACAATTGGATTCTACTGATTTGATCGATGCGATACCTCTCTCCCCTTTCTTTTTCTTCTGGCGATGGTGCCGTTGGCAAAACGCCGTTCGGCTTCTCATCCTCGTCGTCATCTTACATCGGATACAATTTATTTCTTGTTCTCATTTTATGGGTTTTTTTTCTAATATTAGATAAAAAATTTATGTATGTATTTATTTTTATTTTCTATTCTCCCTTATTTATATCAACGAGAAAACTTAGACGTATGCTTCCTCCAGCAATAATTTCATGACGCCTCCCTTGTCTTCTAAAGTTAGACGTCTACACGCCAATTTCATTTCTTCCGAATTGGTGGGCTTTTCTCGCCCGCTACAGAAGACTAATCTCTTCCAAGACTTGATCACGTCGTCGATTTGAACGCATTCGAACGCCGGTTCGAAATACTTGAGGACCATATCTTCCCTTCCCATCGTCAGACACGAATGATCCTCGTGATCGAAGTCTAGATGACCCCGACACCCAACGCATCGTTCTAACAAGAGGCGACCTAGTTGTTCGTTCACACAGAACGCGTAGGCTCTCATCAGCATTTTTAAAAGAAACCTTGCTCTCAAAATCTGGGAATCGTTCATGATTTACGTATATTTTATCTATTTCGATTCGATATTTACTTTTTTAAATAACTATTTATTTATATATTTTTTTCTCTCCTATATATATCAATCACCTTTTTATTTCCTCTCGACAAAACCGATTCTATCACGATTCACCTCAAAACTCGCGAGGTGAATCGGCAAATCATTTTCACCTATCGGATCGCACCCTATACCGTCCGAAACGCGACCGTGAACGTGGTGGTGGTCCAGAAGCCGCAAAACGCATTTTTCGATGTACCGGAGGCCGAGATCGGCTTTAAAAAAAATTAAAAAATCCTTGAAGAGTGACTACACTTTACACTCACTTTTCACCGTTGGCGAACGTCGAGAAAAGGTTTTTGAGGTCGATTTTTCCTGGTCTAGAATCCGCAAATCATTTCACCGATCGGATCGCACCCTAGACCGTTCACACAGCCGTTGGCGAACGTTGGTGGTCCAGAGCGATGTATCGAATGTACTCGTTCGCTAACAGATGTTTGAACGGTTAAAATTGCGAGCCTAGAGCCTCAAAAACAATTGCGGATTCTGGACCACCATGAAAAAACGACATTTTTGACATTTTTTACACTCTGTACACGATTTAACACTGAACCCCTATGGCGGTGCACGTACATGTACGTGTACGTGTCCAGTTTTTTGGAAAAGTGGTCTAGAATCCTCCTTTATTACCTACTCTGGTCCCCTAACACATATAATAAACCTTTCATTCTCGTCTGGGATAATACCTGACGAACTGAAGATAGCAAAGGTCGTTCCTGTTCACAAAGCTGGAGATGCCAGAATTTTTAATAATTACAGGCCCATTAGTTTACTTCCAGTATTCTCCAAAGTTCTGGAAAATATTATGTACAACCGTTTATCCAATTTCGTATCCGAACATGACATTCTATATCAGTTTCAGTTTGGATTCAGAAGAAAACATTCCACACTACACCCAATAATACAACTTATGCACAATGTTGCCTTAAGCAACGACAAACCTACCAAGGATCGAACATTGTCAGTTTTCCTTCATTTCTCTAAAGATCTGATACTATAGATCACTCTATACTTTTAAGTAAACTGGAATACTATGGTATAAGAGGAGTACCCAACTCATGGTTTAGAAGTTATTTGTCTGGAAGAAAGCAGTATGTCCAGTACAAAGACTGCACATCGACTTCCCAAAACATAATATGTGGGGTTCAGCAAGATTCAATTCTAGGACCTCTTTTTTATTATATGTGAATGACATTAGTAAATCGACAACTTGAACCTCTTGCCTTTTGCCGACGATACTACGACACCCACGGCAAACCATAGCCTGGATGCATTGATAGAAACAATAAATACAGAATTAGGAAAAATTGCAGAGTGGTGCTCAGCGAATAAACTATCACTCAATGCCACCAAATGCAAATGCATCTTACTACACCCCCCCCCCCCCCCCCCCCCCGAATGGTACTTGGAAGTTAGACGATAATCTCATAATTATAAACAATAAACATATAATACAAGTAGGAAATAATCACCACAAAGCCAGAGCGGTCAAATTCTTAGTTGCTGATATAGATGAAAATTTAAATTTCAAGCACCACATCTCTAATGTGAGTTCAAAAATAGCTAAGTCTATTTGGGCTATTAATAGGGTAAAAAAACATTTGCCTCACAATAGGCTAAAAATTATCTATTTTACGTTAGTGCAAAGCCATTTGATGTACGCAATACACGTATGGGGACACGCACCAGCAGCAAACAAACTAAGTATCCTACAAAAACGTACTATTCGAATAATAAACAATAAAAAGTACAACACTCACACCGAGCCATTATTCAAGAAAAATAAAATTCTTAAATTCACGGATCTGCACAAGCTAAATATTCTGTTATTTATGCACGACTGGGCCCATAACAACTACCACAATCTTTAGATAGGCTATATACAATTAACACAACCGAAACAGACAGACTCACTAGACAAACAGGCCTGATATAAAGACTTAAGCCCCGAACGCAGTTCACATCAAATCTTCCCCTGCATGCGTTTCCAAAAATGTGGAATGACATTGACCCAGATGTTCAAAGATATCCAAGAAATTCTTTTAAAAAGTTGATGACTAACATGTTTCTAGATTCATATGAAGTGTCCGTCAGATGCAATAATAGGATATGTCAGGAATGTGGAGAAGTCGGCCGCACTTCTCCAACAAGAACTGACCCACCGAATTAAGTGCATGACACTTGAATACCTGTACTCACCTACATGTACCATATCTGGGTCCGTGCATTTTGTGAATTGGCGTGCAAGTAACGTGCTGACCTTGCTGTAGGCGTTCTTGAATTTGAACGACTGGCCAGAGTGCTGTTAGTCACCACACAATGGCAGGTTGTTCAAATTCTTGAATGCCTCCAGCTCAGTAACTATTACGTATCTCTCAAATTATGTAACTGTCTCACTCGCTGTCTTCCGAAGAAAGTTCATGACCCATCATTGGGATGAGGAGCCTGAGTATGCTCCAATGGATGCCGTGGGCTTTGCTACCGGAAGGTTGGAATCACTTAATTATTTACAATTATGAATGCAGGTCTTGTTTTCTTTCTTTAACTATGGATTTAACCTAGAATATATACTGTCAACAACGTTTTTAAGTATTCAAGCTTCTATATTAAACTGGCTCTGGATAACACCTCACATCTCCCAATATATCCACTGTACACTGTGCAAGAACCTAGTTACAGTTTAAGTGACGTAATTCATGCACCACCTATTCTGAGTTTAGCAAAAACTTTTCCGAAATGATTTTAATTAATGAGAATATATACTTTTTAAATTTTTTTCAGTTGCCTCATCCTCCAGCTAACTCTTCTCTCTGTTCCTCCCCCACCCTCTTTCTCACTTTGTTTCTCACTTCTTACTTCTTGCTACTTTCCTCTCTCACACTTTTTTTTATTAAGGTGGGTGACAATAATACAGCCAGTTGGCTAAGTCATCCCCCTTCAGAAAACAAGTTTTTAGTATGACATCATTATTCAAACCTGAGATGTAAAATATATTTAATGTTGTACAATTTTATGACCATATACTTGTACTATAATGATTTTTGCAAATAAAGTTATTCATTCTTTCATTCATTCATTGTCTCCCCTGGAATTATTAAACTGGCGATGAAGGTCCAATTGAGAATCATGCGGTTTGTTGAGAAAACATCCATGGCATCAGTAGAAATAACGTAAAGTTTCATTTTGTTACTTTTAATAAACTAAAACAACCTACGGCGCTCGTTTATTAAAAGTTACAAAAGGACCTTTGCTTTACATGGTAAGCTAATTAAAAGCACCCAAGTAATGTCCACTTTAGATCTTTGTTTAGCAATGTGTTTTACAGTAGTTTACAAGTTTTTATTCTTCCCAGAAAAACAAAATAGCAACTCTTACATCCTAGACTTCTATGTTAATGGAAAGGATTTTGTTTGTGGTATATGTTACCATGTTTACATTGCTGATGTAATGAAATGAGAAAAAGTTACAGAACATCACAAGATGGTGAAAGCGCCAGTTTTGTTGTTGTTGTTGTTGTTGTTGTTTGTTTGTTTGATTAGATGGGTAAACCCTTTACCCAACGAATCGGTTGCATCCGCCCGCGTAATATGCAAATTCAGCAGCTGAAAAAAAAGAAATCAAAACATTTCCTTTACCCAACGAATCGGCCACATCCGCCCGCGTAATATGCAAATTCAGCGTCATGGATTTCGTGACGATGGCGATAAAATTTTCGTGGGTGACACGGAAGTGTCGTTTGAAGGCGCCTATTCGATCTTTGGTTCGAACAGGTAGAAATTGACCGGCGGATTGCATACTTTGCTCACTCGCCAGAGACCCGAAGATTACACCGATAAGGATTACGGAAATTACGGAGATATTCTGGTTCAGACCCACGCCATGAAGAGGAACAATGACCGTAAAGAGACGAGACCGAAAGATAGGAGAGGTTACAAGAGGAAGAACGTGGTGAGTCCCATATGGGAGGCGAATGAGAGATTCGTGAGATCGATGACTGGAAAGGGAATGACCGATACGATATTTCTTCCGCGCGATTCCTATGCCTTGTCGGAGAGATTGAGATTGTTGATGGCCAGCGGAGAGGCCGGTAACACTGGAGTGGATAACGAGAGAGTGAGCATGTGCGATGAATTGTTGAGACAGAAGGTCTTGTCTAGGAAGGATTATGGAGTTGATGAATCCTTTGAAATAATAAAATAGTAAGAGAAGAGAGAGAAAAAAAATATTAAGTAAATAAAAAAAATACATATATTCAAAAAATAAAAAAAAAAAAACGATTTAAAAAAAATTGTTAGTGATAAATAACAGAGGATATGCTAGATCTTACGTCTACGGTGGATCGGGCAACGTGGATTCGATGATGCGATTTTTAACTCGTAAATTCACCGGCGACGTCGCCAAACAGATGACTTCAAGCGCTCTCATAATCGGAAAGAAGACGGCGATCGATGCGGGTAAGAAAGCAGCCACCAAAGCGAGTGGTAGAATAGCTTCGGAAGTTGACAGGAGAGGTGCCGACGCGTTGATAATAAATTGATAACTCCACCTGCCAAACGATCGAGAATCGAACTGAAAAGTTGGTGAGACTTCTATGATAATGTCGTACCGATACAGGACTTAGCTAAAATGACGAAAGGATCGGGATTGAAAGTGATTTATAAATAAAAAAAACTTTTTTATAAATAATATATATATATATATAAATAGGAATTAAAATAAAAAAAATAGAAAAAACATAGTTCAAAACATAGTTAAAAAAAACTGGAGAAAAAAAATGGATATCAAAGACATGTCTTGGAATGAGGCGATGACCAAGAGGTCGAACGACGAGTTCTTTCCCAAGAGCATAAGAGGTCTGATAGTGGGAAAATCGAATTGTGAAAAGACCAATCTCTTGATGAATCTATTGTTGCGACCCAGCTGGTTGGATTACGACAGATTATTCGTTTTTGGTAAGAGTCTCTTTCAACCGGAATACAGATTGCTTCGAGAGTGCATGAATCGTAAATTACCCATGGACGTCATAGTGAGAATCTTCGACAGTCGAGACGAATTCGAAGGACACGAGACTTCAAATATATTGGAAGGGGTGGTGAGAGAATTGACTAGGAGAAACGTCGAGTTTTCGAGCGTGGAATGTCTGCTTTACGAGAACGCTGATGACATTCCCAATTCCAGACAGTTGAAGTCGGAGAATAAGAATCTCATGATCTCCGACGATCTGCTGTTGGAGAGACAGAATCAATGTATTACGTTCGAGGACGTTACAGCAATGTGGATTGTTTTTATCTGTCTCAGAATTATTCTTGACTGCCCAGACAGACGATAAGGGAGAATGCTAATTTTCTGTGTCTCTTTCGTCAGGATCTCAGAATTTCAATCGCATCTATTGAGGTCACGTGGCCAACGACATGAGCAGGGAAGAATTCATGAGATTCTGTAAGAAAGTGTGGGACAAAGGACATCACACGTTCGTGGTGATCGATTTGACTAGCGAATTAAACAACGGAAAATATCGAAGCGGATTCAACGATTTTTTTTATATTGCCGGTATTAATAGAGAAGAAAATAAAAACAAATTTTAAAAATATTGATAAAATATATAAAGATATATAAATAATAATAAAAACATAATAATAAAAAAATGTCAGAACATCTATTAGAACAGATAATCGAGAAAACGGCTGCGAAACAGTCCTTTCAAATCATAGTGAGTCACAACACGACTCGATTCACTATGAAATTCGAACCTTCCATCGAATTGAAGAAGGAAAAGAGATACGAGATATGCATTGGTTAATCTCAAGACTTAGTATTCGTTTCCCAACGTCACCGAAAAGAATAATGCATTCAAGTATTCCAATGGAGTGGATTGGTTCGAGATTCGAATTCCCAAAGGGAGTTACGACATAGACAGTCTGAACCGTCACATCCAGACGAGACTGAAGATCGACGGTCACGGAAGCAAGATGATAAGACTCACTCCCAATACGAGTACTCTACAGACGATATTAGACTTGGGAGATAATTTTCGAGTGGATTTTAGTGCGGAGGATTCGATCGGCAAGATGTTGGGATTCGATTGAAAGGTTACGTCGCGTCCGAAAATATGGTCGACATTCTCGCTGTCAATAGCATTTTAGTGAATGTCAATGTGATCGCGGGAGGTTTCGTCGACAGTAGCGCTCAGCTTACGATCTACTCGTTCTTTCTGGACGTTTTGCCTGGTTACAAGATCGCAGAACAACCTCGGTATCTCGTGTATCTACCCGTGATTCTGGACATGTTGTATAGCATCGAAACCACGTTGATGGATCAGAATGGCGATCTGTTAGATCTTCGCGGAGAAAGAGTAGCTATACGATTTCACATCAGAGAGATATGAAAAAAAATAAATAATTTTGAAAAATATTATCTTAAAAAAAAAAGTATTTTTTTTTTATTTAAAGAAGTTTTAGGTTTTTATTTATATATTATATAAGAATTTAAAAATATAAAAAAGTAATCTTATAATATTAATAATAAAAAAGATATATAATCAAATCAAAAAAAATAGAAAATATGAGTCGATACATAATTGAAAACGTGAACATATTTCCAAAGGGCAGAAAGCTAAACTTCGCAGAGCGTTGAGAAATCGAGGCGAGGCTGTTAGATTTAAATTCAGTCATGAAGATCTGGTGAGTGGCGGTAGCGATTGAATCGCCTGGACTAAAACTCAAAGCAAAAGGATGGAGAAAGCGATTCGTAATCAAATGGGAACGACGGTGAGACTGAGTCCCGCTCATTTGAGATATAATCTGAGTATGAAAGGCGGTTTCTTACCGCTATTGGCGGGACTCGCCACCAAAGCATTACCCATTCTCTCGAAGATGCTGTTGCCAGCTCTGGGCGTGGGAGGTCTCTCGGGACTCGAGTCAACAAATTAATGGGTAGAGGATTGTTTTTGAAGAAGAGAAGAAACAGACTGTTTTTGAAGAAAGGAGGAGCCGTGTGTCACGTAGACGTCGAAGGTAAAGGATTGTATCTAGGACCCGTGAGAAAGGGCAGTTGGAGATGGTCTCCATCTGAAGATCGGAGAGAATGTATAACCGATCGGTGAAGGTTTGCTGTTCGGTCAGAATTCGCCATTTAAGAATATACCTCTTTTGGGTATGTTATTATAAAAAAATAACAATAAAAAAATGAAACAAAAGGAGAGAAAACATATTCCAATAGATGTGTTAACAAAACATTCGTTTTACGAAAAGCTTTTAGATTTTTCTAAACATTTACACGAGTATGCATTAGAAAGAATTCAATTGGAACAAATCATACATGACGCGTTTTTAAACAGGTACGGAACGTTGTTTTCGTTAACATTGGTTTCATATTCTTAAATCAAAGTTATTTCAAATATCGAAACGATGAAGTGTTTGAACGAAAAACAAAAGTGTATTACCAAGATTATCGCATGATTATAGATGTGCTAGATTGTTTAAAATATGAAGTGAGACTTGTAGAACGTTACAATTACGGGAAATATCATTGCATTATTTATTGCGTGAAAAATGTAGTAAATGTATTCGATTATGGTGATGAAAATATTGAAAAATCCATTCGCACATGTGTCGAATTTATTCACAGATTACACTCGTTCGTATCAAATAGATCGTGGACCGAATTTGCTAAAAGGTTAAAAAATCATTATCGATTATTTCCCGTATTATTCTAACGATGACGATAAAAAAATGATGGTTTTATCGAAATACGAAAAGCATAAAGTCCTTCTTTTCCTATAATAATACGCGTGATCGTAATAGACGAGAAGTATTCATTCATTCAGTTAATGATGAAAATGAATCGAATGTGTTATTATAAAAAAAACGTAATATATAAAAAGAAAAAGAAAAAAAAATAATACGAAAACAAATAATAGAAAAAAATAAGGATATAAAAATGGAATCGAGAGCTTGGTTTTTTCGAAGGGAACTGTGCAGAGCTTACACGATCTGCATGAATGGACAACTTCCTCACATCTTGCACGAAAATCGGAAGAGTTGACGTTAGCGCGTCGATGTCTCACCACTGAAGACAGAGGACGCGTTTTGGAATTTTTGTTGAAAAAGGAGAGACCACTAAAAATTATTCCATTAAATAATAAGGGATGAAAATAATAAATACATAAAAAATAATAGATATAAATATATACAGTTAAAACTAGTAGTCCTGTCATGAAATGCGCACAAATAGCACGTCAATCTGAGCGTTAATCTACGCTTTATGACCATAGCAAGGCTATCAAATTTTATGCGTATGGCCTGTGCTCAAGCAATGTTTCAGCCAATGGACCTCCGGGTAATCCGGAGGTCCATTGGCAGAAACATTGCAGGTGTTTGATATCAGTAACCGGGAGAACCTGCTGTGCTTTGGATGCCATTCGATATGGCAATTGCGCGCAATTCCTACGCGCAATTAAGCCTAGATAAGCGCACATTTCGTGACAGGACTTCTAGTTTTAACTGTAAATAATATAAATGAAAATGGAACTTCGAAGTAAAAACATATATCCATCGTTAGAGAAATCGAGCGTCTAGCTCACGGTTCCTTTTCTACCACCAGAAAGTAGTGATGACGTGGGGCAGATGTATCGAATCGAACAAATCAAAAGAATTCAATCATATCTGACTCGAGAGAGAGATTCTCGTCGTTCGCTCAATAAGAAATATACGAGATTAGAGAAATTTGTGAATGCTGTGGATTTGACACTCATCACGACCCCTCTGGGTTTGAATGTTGCTGGAATCAGTCTATTGTCGGTCGCCGCCATTGCTCTTCCAGTTGTGTTGGCCATAGAAGGATTGGCTTTGACTGTCGGATTCGTTAGTACGATCGGAAATTTAATTGCTAAGAAATTATCTGTGAAGGCCAAGAAGCACGAAAACATCATCATTTTAGCCGATGCAAAGATCGACACCGTGTCGGATAAGATCTCCCTAGCATTGATAGACAGTAGGATTTCGGACGGTGAATACGTCGACATATTGAATGAAAAACAAAAGTACCAAGTCATGAAAGCGAAGATAAGAGTCAAGAGTCATCAGATTATCAAGGGACAATTGAAGGATTCTCTCATGGAAAAAGGTAGGGAAGAAGTGAGACAATTGTTTCGTAAATTGTTGGATCACAAAAAGATTCTGGAAGCAATCGATTAAAATATATAAATATATAAAAATATAATTATAAAAAATTTAAAAAATTATATATAAATTAAAAAAATACGAAAAAAATCAAACATATACGAAAAAAAAACAACAAATGTATTGCATCAAATGCAAGAGAGTTACCGATATGGTTAACGTTAAAAAAGTGCTGACAAAAAATAACAGGCCCATGCTTCACGGAAAGTGTAAAGTGTGTGGTTTGCCTAAGATGCAATTCATCAAAAGCTGTGCTGGCCTGACGAATAAATTGATTAATAATCTACCCTTCAAAATGCATCTGCCGGAACATCAATTCACGGGACCTGGCACGAAATTAAATAAGACATTGAATAGAGATCTGACTCCTAAATCTTGGAGCAAACCCATAAATAGTGTGGATTCGGCCGCTTACGCTCACGATCTCTGCTATGCTAAACATCCTGACGTTGAGACTCGTAATCGAATCTGCGATAAAAATATGTTGATGATGCTGAAAGATATACCGAATCCCACCAGAAGAGAGAGACTCAAACGTTCGCTGGTTGGTAAAGTGATCGGTATCAAACGTCGTTATGGATGGGGTTATATAAAAAAGTGTCCAGAAAAAATTATCAACCAATGCATTGGCCGACGAATTACATAAGCCCGTCACACGTAAATTTCGAAGGAGAAGGGTATTCATGAAAGGTCTGGATCAGATCTGGTCGTCTGATCTGGTCGACATGAAATCATTTTCTGGACGGAACGAGGGCGTTAAATACATACTGACGGTAATCGACGCGCTTTCGAAATACAGATGGATGAGACATCTGAAGAGTAAATCGGGAGCTTGCGTGGCCACGGCTCTGAAGAGCATATTCGCATCGTCTTCTCGAAAACCGGATAAATTGTGGGTGGACAAGGGGAAGGAATTTTACAACAGTCACGTTCATCCATTGATCAACCTCTATTCCATCAAAAATGAAGGGAAAGCTAACGTGATCGAACGTTGGAATAGAACCATAAAGGAAAAATGTACAAGTATTTCATGGCTAATAAGACCAAGAAATATATCGATGTTCTAGACGAACTGGTCGAAGAATACAACAACACGCGACACAGTTCGATCAAGATGATGCACGCAGAAGCTAGCAATCCTTGAAACGAAAAACGCATCTTCGCGAATCTCTATCCCGAAAGAATTAAGATCAAGAAGTCCGGACCACCGAAATTTGCAGTCAGCGATCGAGTGAGAATCACTTCTTATAAGTCTCTCTTCGCGAAAGGTTACACTCCTTGATAGACCAGGGAAATCTTTGATATCGTTAGAATATTTTACACTGATCCGGTGACTTACAAAATAGAAGCGTTAGAGGATGACAAAGATGACAGCAGAGAAATCGTGGTCTCTCTCCCCCAATAATGGCATTGTCCATCTGTTTAGTAATGTAAAACATACATGCTGTCGGGACAAGAGATAGAATCCGTATTTCATCCCGGGCAGGCCACCACGATCTACGGACTCTTGACATATCCGTACGATTTTTCGAAATCTAAAGAACTCAAATCAATTGAGGGTGAAAGACATCGTTGCGGACATGAGCGTGGCTAATGCCGGTGCCGCCGCACAATTCGACTACGTCGTCGAGACCCAGAGGAACGTTTTCGTTCAAGATACCTCTGAAACACATATTCGGATTCGTGGAAGATTACGATAAGATTCTCTACGGATTCAATCTGACGTTGTTTCAAAAAGGAAACGACGAAGCCATCATGAGACTCCCCGCGACCGATGCGGGTTAGATACATCTAAACAAGATATCTTGGTTTGTTCCACACATGCTGCCTTCAGTCGCTGAGAAAGTACATCTCTACAAGATCATAGAATCGAAGAGTAAATTACTGGTGGGATTTAGAATCAGAAAGTGCACACGGCTAGTATTCCATCATCCACCAATCACTTCGATTGAAGATTGACCATGAAATCTGCTTCAGAAAGACCACGATTTATCGTAGTGGCATTTCAGACAGATAGGGATGGGTCTCAAGAGAAAAACTCCTTCCCTGTTCGATCATTGTCACTTGAGAAACATGCAGGTATTTCTAAACGCCACGAGATATCCAGCCGTCGATTATAATTCCTATATGGCAATGCAGCCGATTTCAGAAAGAAATATCATCAACTGGACGAATTGATGGGTAATCCTAACATCATCCCACCGAATACAAGTCGATGTATCCCCTGTTGGTATTCGACGTTAGTAAACAGAGCGCGCGACTCGAGAGTAGCGTCTTAGACATTCAGATCAAGATGCAATTTGACAGGAACGTGCCGAGGAGAACCGAGGCTTTCGCAATAGTCCTGTCAGATAGAGAGTTAGAATTTGAATCGGGTGGACAAAACATGTCCATCGTTGTTCGATGAAAAAATAATAATTAAAAAAAATTCAAATACCCCTCAAAAAAAGTAATAAATATAATACTTAAAAAAATATAACTGGATTTGAGAAACTGAATATTCAATCTCTCAACAGAGAGACCAGGGAAGTGGTGGCTTCGGGATTATTGGTTTTCGTCTTGAAATTGATCCTATCGCCCATCTGCACCTTGAGAGGTGTACTGAAGACGTTAGTGTTCGAGTGTTGTTCCTTCATCTTTTCGACCCTGTACCTCTTATTGATTTCCACACCATTCACCACGAGATTGACGACCGCTCGAGTCCGTAGAAGTCAGACTCATTTGAATGATATCCCCTCCCACCTGCATGGGATATTCTATCAGACCATGCAGCAGTCCGTTACCTCCGTTTTCGAAGGACCATTCGGCTTTTTCTGCATCTAACGCCCCGCTCTCCTCGGCCCAAACGGTGATCCGTTTTTTGGCGTACTTTATCTTTTCCACGACGGAGATCAGAGTGCAGGCATCCGACATGTGCACGGGATTCAGTAGATTCGTGAGTGTGTGTGTCCTCCCATGACCAGTTTGCCTTCCATGATATCACCCTTTCTCCAGACTATGTTTGTCCAAGTGTTGTCTGCTGACCACACTGGAAGCAAATTCTGGTTCTTCGTCGAGACCGACTTGATTGTAACCATCCATGTCGATGCTGGCCCCCATGGTTCCTCCGGATTTTTTGTTCAGATACAATTCGTCGACTTGAGATTCCAGATAGGATTGAGAAATCGATAGGGCAGAATCCATGTAGCCTTTGTTGACCCCCGTCGAGTCTTCGTCCGCATCGTCGATCTGGGACAGATTGAATATCTTGTTGAATCTCGCATCCAGATCCGATTTCATTTTAGCTCGTCGACGTTATTCTTTCTCAGTTCCAAGTCTACGTATTGTTTGGTTCGCCGTATCATTGGGATTCGTGGGAACGGGCACGTTGATTATCTTGTTACAATTCGCGTTCAATTCAGACTGCATCACTTTAGGAATGTACCGATCTCTCAGATGGTTATTGAATCTCGCGTGAGCGTTGTCCGCATATCCTTTAGTGGCGGTATTGGTCAAATCTCTAGGATCCACTAGATTCACCACTCGTTTAGATTTCAAGGCGAGGTCGTCCGTTATGTCTTTATTCATATAATTATCTCTTATCATCTGCCGGACATTTTTGTCTCCTCTATCGACGTATTTTTTAGTCGCGGCATCTGACAGATCGATTGGTTCGGGACAGTTGTAGATTTTCTTATTGTTTAAGTTTAAAGGTTCTTCTCGAGGTTCGCAATCCATGAATAAAGGGGAGATTACCCATAGCTGTCAGCGTATATTGATGTTGACAGGCAGTATATAGTTTTATATGCAGTCTGCATGTGACGTCTTTGAACCAATGAAATTCACTTGTAGGAGGTAAGATATAAGTGTTTTCAAAAACAGACGTACTTGAGAATATAGAAATGATCGAATCTGTTTCTCCCAGTCAGATAAAATCCCGCATATATGAGAATAGGACGCAATTAGTGAGAAAGTGGAAAGAAACTTGACATAAATTACTACGCAAGCCGTGTTATTACTATTTAGGTGTCAATAAAGACAATAGTTGCTATTCATCCCCGACTTTTCTCTTCATGAAAATCGACTTTCAATAAAGTTATCTCCCCTCAGATTATTAGACTAGCTACCTGAGCTGTCTGTTGTTTCGTTTATTAAAAGTTGCAAACGGAATCTTAGTTTATCGTGGCAAGCTAATTCGAAGCAACTAAGTAATTGCCCACTTTGTCTCTTTGTTTAGCGAATGTGTTTTCACAGTAATATGCAAGTTTTTATTCTTCCTAGAATAAAAAATTAGCAAATCTTATCTTCTAGACTTTTATATTAACCCTTTACCTAACATGAAAAGCAGACGACACTTGCAAAAACATTTCTTGAATAACTAATTTTTTTCATTTTTTGTCTCAAAAACATAGGTTATGACCCCTCGTTGGAACGAGCTCGACGAGCTCGTTCCAACGAGGGGTCATTACCTATCTTTTTGAGACAAAAAATGAAAATATTTTGAAAATTAATTGGCGATTTTTGAGAATAGCGCTGGCTGGTTTTGGCCGTTACGCTGGGTAAAGGGTTAATGGAAATGATACTGGCTGTATATGTCACGATGCCCACGCTGTTGGTTTTTGTGAATAGACAAAACGTTACAGAACATCACAAGATGGCGAAAGCACCGGATGCTTCATTAATTAAAATTTTGCTGATGATGATTTTACGACCTTGTAAATGCATGTGGTCATCACTGCCCATGTGTGGATTACGAACAAACCGCGGTGACTCGAGTCAACAATTTACAAAATAAAAATAACAGTCTGACTGCTTGTTCCTTGACAAATACTTTCCACAACTGGTCATATAATGATGAAGTATGCTAAGCTTATGAGCTGTTTAATAACTTTTTGTTGCGCTATTTTCCACCCCAGCAATTTAGTCAGTATTTGAAGTTTGATCATCGTGGCCGTGACACTGATCGGATGTCTTGTTGGAAACGAAGAAGTAAGAGAAAACTGTTCCCTCATAAACTTCAAGACATTTATAAATAGTGCGAATCAACGACCACCAATTTTTTGCTATGGAGCCAAATCCCGTGCTGCTCAAATTTATCATTGCAGGTTACGCCTGCATTGAAGTAATATCAACGCCCACTTATACGATAACCATCTCTCAACATCTCCACGTTGCCAGTGTGGGGATCTCGAAACTACTGAGCACTATCTTGTGCACTGCCCAATCTTTAACGATGCTCGTGATTCCACAATCAATGCATTGCCATTTACTCTTGAGCTTTCCATGCTCTTATTTGGATCTGAACGACTGAATAATAACGAAAATCTTCTTGTCTTCAGAACCGTGCTGGACTATATCATACTGAGTGGACGCTTTCAATAAGTAGCAGTGCAGTCTTAGACTTTTCCAGTGTTGCTAGCCAGACAAAGGGGCCACCATTACCGATACACTATTGAGGCTGCCTTATTGAATATTCTTTGGTAGCGAACATTGAATTCAGGTTGTTCCCTTGTTTCCTAGTTAACCCCTTGCCCAATGTACCGTCAGTGTAACCCATAAAAATCGCCATCTAAATCCTTTTATATTTTTAATTTTTGTCTCGGGAACATGGCTTATGACCCCCATTGGAATGGGCTCGACGAGCTCGTTCCAGTGAGAGACCGTGAGCCGTGTTCTAGAGACTGTCATTGGAAATTTCCAGTTATTCAAAAATTTATTCTTCAAGTGCGCCTGCTACACGTGTTGGGTAAGGGGTTAAGTTTCCCTTTTCCTTTCATTCTCTCTTTTGCTCTCCTTACTCTCTCCGTCTTCTTTGTTTAAACAATATTTTACTTAGTGTTTGCAGCTACTATCAAACTTCGTCAGTAATCCAGAGGAGATGACTTATACAAGCTAAAAGCTTACTGATGAATCCTTTCAACAAATCTCGTTCTTGACTCATTACTTTAATGCATGCCATTGTACTGCGCACTCTGTATGACAATCATGTTGTAGTTTATTATATGTATGCATCATAATTTAAACAATATTTATTCCCGAAAAAGTAAGAAAACTCGGTAATTATCCAATTAAAAAGTGTTTTAGTTCAATTTTCGTGTAGACAGGTTACATGGGAGGTGTATGATAAATACAGAACCGCACATACGTTTGAATAGGTTAAGCATTATCGCACGAGTTTGTTGTGGCCCAGGATATCTCAAGAGCCGTTTCAAACGTACAGTACGTGGAGAGTGGATTGTAACTAAATCACCCGCGGAGTGGAGATATCACCCAAGCTATAACTTTCAAATTTTGTACATATCGACAAAAAACACAAGCAATGTTTCAGCCAATGGACCTCCGGGTTTAACCCGGAGGTCCATTGGCTGAAACTTTGCTTGTGCTGGTTATGCTTTGCAACAAATGTGCAATTATTGCTTGGGTGGAATCTCCACTCTGCGGGTGATTTAGTGATAGTACACTCTCCACGTACTGTATATGCGATTCTTCATATTTAATTATCTACACAAGTTTCCTGTTCTAATCCCAACTGATAATACATGATCAAGGAATGTCTACCAATGAGGCATGCCTTGTTGATGTTGGTAGCATATTTTATCAGTCGGGACAAATCAGGGTTACCTCGTCTTCCACAACCCCAGTCGGTCATCGTCACGATGCTCCGAAATTTGATTATTTTGTCAAATTTGTCGTGTATTTTGTCATTTATTGCTGTTGTCGTCAACCAAATATTCCGACAAAGAGAAAAGAAATTACGTTGCGCGCCGACAAGGCTACACGCTAAGGAATATTACCTAACTCCCGCTGGTTAACAAACCCATCCCAGTGGGAGATCATGAACTTTATTTGGAAGCATAAAATGACATTGGTAACCAAATCTCCAACATAAAAGTGTACATATGAGTGATTCACATTGTCCTGCTGCTGATCTGTGATCCATACCTAAGGTGACCAGAGGTTTTATGTTTGTTTTTCGTCGTATTTACTGAAGATATGTTATATTATAATGGGTTCGAAGCCATTCTTCAGATTTGCTAGACCTCATTAAAATTTAGTAATGCATCATTTTTCCTTTCCTGATACAATTATAATTCCTGTATACGTAATTATATGGGGTGGGAAAGCTCATTGCTTAATATTACTACCCATGTTGCAATAAAGTTTTCTCGTTTATTGCAGTATTCAAAGAAACATGATGCTTTGTAAATCCGTATTAAATCAGGCCAGAAGCTAGGCTTTCCGTTCTGATAATGTTACCGGGTCATTGACCATTGGTACTTCGCACGAACCTGAATCCTAACTCAATATACCTCTTTAACTCTTTACCCAACGCAGACGATATCAAAATTTATTGTGGGGGGCGCGGTGACTCAGTAGTTAAAGGTGCAGGCTGCAAGCCGAGAGGTCCTCGGTTCGAATCCCACCTGCGGCAACCGCGTTGTGTCCTTGGGCAAGACGCTTCACCCATTGCCTACGTGGGGGCACGGTGACGTTGTGTACTAAGGCGTACTGCACGTCGATGGTGCACCTGTCTTCAACCAATGCTAACCCTGCTTGTGTGGAGTTCGTATGTTGGAGAGCTGACACTTGCTCGCCGTTGCTTGGTGGTTCTCTCCGGGTACTCCGGCTTCCTCCACCAGTAAAACTGTCGCGGTCATGATTAGCCATTGTGCGGAAATATGTTACCTTAACCACCAATAAATAAATAAATATAAATATCAAAATTTATTATTTTAAATATCATTTTCTGAAATCTTTCAAAAAATTTCAACAAAACCATATCATGTGACCCCTCTTTGGAACGAGCTCGACGAGCTCGTTCCAAAGAGGGGTCACATGATATGGTTTTGTTGAAATTGTTCGAAATTTTTTTTTTTTCAACTGCTGAATTTGCATATTACGCGTGCGATTGCGGGCGATTCGTTGGGTAAAGGGTTAAAACAATAAAAAAAGAAAGTAATTCTTTAAAATAAAAAAGTAGAGTGCAGTAAGCCCATATATGGGCCTTACTCTGAGGAGTAGGTACCGCATCGTAAAGACTTCGTATTCTGTGGATGTGCTTCATATTATCTTTGGAGTGAAATTATTTAGACGGATTTACCTTGTTACAAATTATGGGAGAGTGCTTATAGACTGTCCGTGTCGCAATTCTTCTAAACGAGTGCACTCAAACTTGGTCTCTATAACTTTCCAGCAATTATCTTCAAATATTCTTCCATAAAACAGAATGAAAAAAAAACATCGATTGTAATTGACGTCGAGGTAAGCCACTGACAAAAAAACAATGTTTTAAAACAAATCGATTTGTATTGTTAAAAACTATGAAGCAATGTTGCTCAAACTCTTCGTTGGTTTGTCAACGAAGGCATGGTGAATGAAATTCTTGCAGCGTACATACGCACTTGAAAAGGTGTATTAGAAATATTGTGTGGCAGGAATATGAAGTATCAAGAGATGTGATCGCTAATAATGCACCGCTTGGTTTATTTTCACCTGATAATTAAGGCACAAGAAGCACAGCAACATTTAATGTTATGGATAAACTGGAGGGGGCGTGGTGGTGTTGCGGTGACCGGTTCTCGTCAGATCACCGAAGATAAGCAACGTTGAGCCCGGTTAGTCCTCGGATGGGTGACCGTCTGAGCGATCGATTCGGACTCCCGCGTTGTGTCCTTGGGCAAGGCACTTAACCCCGATTGTCCACATGGGGGCACGATTACGCCGTGTACTAAGGCGTACTGCACGTCGATGGTGCGCATGTCTTCAACCAATCTGACCCTGCCTGTGCTGCAGTGCGGAGTTACGATGTTGAGGAGCTGGCAGCTGCTCGTCGTTGCTCGGTGGTTCTCTCCGGGTACTCCGGCTTCCTCCACCCTTAAAACTGCCACGGTCATAATTAGACACTGTGCATAAGTATGTGACCTTAAACACCAATAAATAAATAAATAAATAAATATGGGTAAAATGGAACAGCCTAACTGTATTGGGCGGCATTGCGACACACAGACTCCAGCCAGTATCACATTCTATAGCAATAGTGATCAGGGGCGTCGCGAAGATGACCCGATTTGGGGGAGGTGGAACCCAATTTGCTCAGACTGTCATGGCTCAAGTCCCAAATGACTAATATTCAAACTACAATACGGCTACCGTGGACGACTAATTATAGGAATAATCATCAAACATTTTTTTAATGAAACACCTGGTACAACCGGTTTTTTATGTGTACCCATACCATGTGGCACGTGTACACATACAGTACGAGTGTATTATCATTAAATCACCCGCAGAGTGGATATTCCACCCGAGCAATAATTGCAAATTTGTTGCAAAGCATAACGACCACAAGCAAAGTTCCAGCCAATGAACCTCCGGGTTAAACCCGGAGGTCCATTGGCTGAAACTTTGCTTGTGTTTTTTGTCCATATGTACAGAATTTGAAAGTGATACTTTGGGTGATACTCCACTGCGCGGGTGTTTTAGTTACAATCCACTCTCCACGTACTGTAATGCCGGTATTTGGGGTGAACCTCCGTCGTTTGTCCATCCTTAGTCCGTCCGTCCGCCCGGCGTCCGTATCCATTTCTTTGGCATTCGATGACTTGAAAACTGTTGCTTAGATTGTCATGAAACTTTATATTTGTGTTCAGGTTACTAATGCGCCGAGCTCTATAGTTTTTGGTGTAAATCTGATTATTCAATACTGAGAGTTCAACCATTTACCCATCCAATTAAGCATTATTTCAATCCATTTCTTTGGCATGCGATAACTAACAAAATATCAATTCTATTGTCATGCTACTTGATAGATATGTTCAGGTAACAGATGTGCCGAGCTCTATAGTTTTTGATGTAAATCTGACTATTCAATCATGAGATACTAACCCTTTATCCATCAAATTAAGCATTTCTCCAATCCATTTCTTTGGCATGCGGTAACCTACAAAATATTGATTAGGTTGCCTTGTTACTTCGGTGTCTTCCCACGTTCATGTATCCAACATTTTCAATTTTAGGGTAATCGGGTAAGATTAAAAATGTTGGCTAAGTGGGAATTGATGTTATGGAGAACAATAAGCGCTAATCCCCAATTAAGCTATACTCTGTTTCACATTTTTACCTGGTCTCCTAAGAATTTTCTCATAGAAAGAGACCAGGTATATTTAAAATAAATAAACCTTTATCCACTTACACTTTCTAAGAATTCTCTCTCTACAATTTATTTTAACCCCCTGCACTCTGATGTCAAAAGATAAAAATTTCAAGCAGCAAAATTTCCCATGATGCAACTAGGAATTTAACCAATTCAGCCTTGTTTGACAGAGCTCACTGAGCTCTGTCAAACAAGATTGAATTGGTTAAACTCCTAGTTGCATTGTGGGAAAATTGTTCGTGTTAAAATTTTGATATTTCGACATCAGTGTGCAGGGGGTTAAATATACCTGCCTGGTCTTCTAAGAATTCTCTCATAGAAAGTTTTGAGGAAACTAGGTATATTCAAAATAAATTGTATTTAAAATAAATAGTATTTAAAATAAATAAAACTTTATCAACAGCAGTTGCCACACAGAAACACTGAAGGTGAAGTAGAATGGGGGACTCTACAATTTATTTTAAATATACCTGCCTGGTCTTTTAAGAATTCTCTGATAGAAAGTTCTGAGGAAACCAGGTATATTTTAAATAAATTGTAGACTTCCCAATTCTACACCTTTATCAACAACACTGAAAGTGAAGTATAACACAAATTTTAGTCTAAATGCACTAAATCCGAAGCCTTATCAGCATGTCATAATGTCAATTTCTTCCATTTGAAGGCGGGTTTTCAACAAAGAAAGACGAGCATCCAATTGTCTGTATTTTCTTTTCTTGGGGCGCGGTATTCCCCCAGCTTGCAACTGAATAAATTTGGCCCCATTTGTTGCCTGGATTTGTTTTAATAAAGTCAACAAAAAAAATATATATTTGGATGTGAATGCCGACACAATTTGTTTATCTTGCTGTGCCATCCTTCAACGTTGTTTGTCATTGTCATAATGGTTCCATCTCTCTAAGGGTGAACCTTCAACCCATGTCTCGGTTACATAATCTGTGAAATGACTCATTTCTACACTATTGTCTTCATTGCTCTCCAGAGCATTGAACCACACATCCTCAACTTGGTGGATTGGAACTAAGGGAAGAACTGCTCATCTCAGACCTATCAAAACCTTATCAAAACGTTGTTGAAACAGTGGCTACGTTCGAAGAACACATCTGTTTTTACTACCAATGGCCAAGCCACAAGTCTTTTTCACTGAAAACAATTCAATAAAAATACTGATAAATGGGTATCCCCCCCCCCCCCCATTAGTCAGACACCCCAGTTGTCAGACAGTTTATAATCACAGATTATTGGGTTGTTTGTACAGCTAATCCCTTACTTATCACCTTCAGAATAAAGTGGGATATTCCAATAAGTCAGACAGAAAAGAAACAATTAATTAGCTTTTAGTGATTTATTTCTTCACCAGTGTGTTTTAGAAATGAACAGAAAATAAATAGAATATAAATGACAATAAAATAAAAAATATGAAGTACAATAAGAAGAGTTGTAGGCACAATAAATTAAAATTATGAAATAAATGACAATAACATGAATAATCGCACAAATAAATAATATCTTTTGTAATAAATAAACAGAAAATCGTATTTTATGAAACAATGAAAATAAATAGGAAATAAATGACAATAAAATAAAAAATATGAAATACAACAAGAAAAGATTTCTAGACATGAATAATCATACAAAATATTTTTTGTGTTAAATAAACAGAAAAAAACAATAAAATGAAAAATATGAAGTACAATAAAGAAAATATTTAGACTCATTTTATTGTAAATAAATAAAATAATCATATCTCATGATAACTTGACGTAAATAAACAAAAAAACATGTTTTATAAAAAAAAATGTAACAAAATGAAAAATGTGAGGTACACATCATAAACAAAGGTACAATATTACAATGACAAAAGAAATGTACAAAAGAAATATTAATTTACAAACAAATCATCCCATTCTTAAAAGTGTTCCAGCTGCATCAAGGAATTTTATTCAAATTGTATATATCTGGGTTGTTCCATTTATAACAATGGGTAATCATCTATTTCAACTTCAGCTAATCCCCAATTAACTGTCTGACAGCTGGGGTGTATGACAAATGGGTGTCTGACTAATGGGGGTAAACCGATAAATGTGTTAAACAGTTGACCGCTTTGAAAAGTTTTATAAAAAGTTAAAATATTATGTGTGAGTAAGTGGAAGATAATATTGTTAACCCTTTACCCAACGAATCGCCCGCATCCGCCCGCGTAATATGGAAATTGAGCAGTCGAGAAAATTAAATTTTTGAAAATATTTCAACTAAACCATATCATGTGACCCCTCATTGGAACGAGCTCATTGAGCTCGTTCCAATGAGGGGGCACATGAGATGGTTTTGTTGAAATTTTTTGAAAAATTTAAAAAAATTATATTTAAAATAATAAATGTTGATATCGTCTGCGTTGGGTAAAGGGTTAATCTGAAACAGACCATAAGCAAATCTCCTGAAGGTGTGAAATCAAGAATGTTGGCTAGATGCAACTTGCTAATTTCAAAATGTTGGCTGAGTGGGAATGAACCGTTACTTCATTGTGTGGTCAGGTTCCGATGTGCCGAGCTGTATAGATTTTGGTGGAAATCTGGTAGTTTGATCCTGAGATTTTAACCCTCTATCCATCAAATTGTTCATTTTTCCAATCTATTTCTTTGATACGCGATAACTCAAAGAATATCCATCTGATTGTCTTGTTACTTCATATAGATGTTCAGGTTACTGATTTGCTGAGCTGTATAGGTTTTTTTTAATAAATCTGATTATTTGATCCCGAGGTATTAACCCTTGATCCACTTAATTATTTTTTTTTCAATCTATTTCTTTGATATGCAATACCTCAAATAATATTAATCAGATGGTGTTGTTACTTTAAATTTCTGTTTAGGTTACTGATGTGCTGAGCTGTATAGTTTTGGGTGTAAATCTGTTATTTTGATCCTCTGATATCAACCCTTTATTCACCAAATTAAGAATTACTCTAATCAGTTTCCTTGGAATGCGTTAACTCAAAAATATTGATCAAAGTTATTATGTGTACCCATACTATGTATGGTATACATAACGTCGGCATCCGAGTGGCCTTCCGCTGTTCATCCATCCTTTGTCTGTCCGTCTGTCTGTCCGTCCGGCGTCCGTATCCATTTCTTTGGCATTCGTTAACTTGAAAAATATTGCATGGATTGTCATGTTACTTTATATTTGTTTTCAGGTTACTGATGAGCCGAGCTGTATAGTTTTGGGTGTAAATCTGATAATTTGATCCTGAGATATTAACCCCTTATCCTTTATTATCCTTCAAATTGAGAATTCTTCCAATCCCTTTGCATGAGATAACTCAAAAAATATCAATCCAGTTGTCATGTTACTTCATATATATCTTCAGGTTACTGATGTGCCGCGCTGTATAGTTTTTTGGTGTAAATCTGATAATATGATCCTGAGATATTAACCCTTTATCCCTCAAATTGAAAATTCCTTCAAAAATTGGTCCTGAGATAATAACAGCTTTCTATTAGTTGCGCGTATGGGTACACATCTGACGATTTAATCGGCCTATTGTTAATCTGGTAATCGTATGCGTGAACACCACTGCCAACGCGTCAATAACGACGAATCCACGGCGACTGTACTGTACACCATGAAGGCATACTTTCGCCTTAGACATGCGTTGATGATGTTGTTGGAATATTATTCGGTATTATAATTAAAACAATTTTTTAGAAATTTATTAGTGATTAAATGATAGATAAATGTAGTGGTCATGATACAAATTTAAGAAACGCGTATCTGGTTGGGTACTACAAAACTCATTTTGTTCGAAGCGAGTGTAACCACCGCGTGTGTGACACATATCCAAGTATCAAATCTAGTCCTTTCAGGAAATAGGAGATTTACAGCAAGAAAGAAGTGATATCTTAGACTCCAGTTCTGAAGAAAATGTCCCGACTGGAAATTTTTTCAAAATTATTGGGGTGGGGGCGGCACTCCTACCCCGTAAAAGTGATATCCTTGGACGTGAAAAGTAAAACAAAAACGAGTAGGAGAGGGATGGATCGTGCCTGTTTGGCCGCACCCCGGCCCGAACCCCGGAAGTGACGTCATGTCACGTGACGTCATGTGTTGTCACGGTATCCCGCGGGAGCGGCCATCTTGTGACCTTATCTCCATAGTGATACGTGGTGTTAGTGTGCATGCGCAGCCAGTGTTAACGTGATACGTGTTTCCATTGGCCATTTTGTACAAGAATAATTTCCCGATTCGTAGAATTATCACAAACAACCCGATAATCCCTCAAAATCACAGAAAACGACATTATTTACTACGTATTTCCCCAGAATCCTTTTTAGGACCACCATACCATGGTACCGAGAGGCCCCCCCCCCCCCCGGTACCGAGAAGTCCGCTTTGGATTATAGCCAACTGATAGACAACCTTCATGAAAGCCTCTATCATTGCGAAAGCCAGAAATCTATCTAGTAATTACTGATAAATCATTCCTCGAACGACTCGAATCACACCGAGCAAATAAGCCATAGAGTATTTACTCGAACAAGTGACACGCACATACGACTCTTAGCCTCATATCAGGATTTAGGGATACATATAACCTGGTATTGTATTATTTGAGGATACCTATCAAGGATACCTTCTGGAGAATCCTTGTTTTGGTCGGATGAGGCCGTGAGGGCCATGAAAAAATCCCACAGTAATGTCTAATTTATTTACCCTCTTAGCCTCATATCGGTATTTGAGGTTACCGATGATCTGGTATTGTATTATTTGAGGATACCTATCGAGGATACCTTCTGGAGAATTCCTTTATTGTCGTATGAAGCCATAAGTGCCAGGAATAAACCCTTAGTGAAGTCTAATTTACTATCCCTCGTAGCCTCATATCGGTATTTGTGGATACCTATGACCTGGTATTGTATTATGTGAGGATACCTATTGAGGATAGCTTCTGGAGAATCCCTTTATTGTCGTATGAAGCCATAAGTGCCAGGAATAAACCCTTAGTGAAGTCTAATTTACTATCCCTCGTAGCCTCATATCGGTATTTGTGGATACCTATGACCTGGTATTGTATTATTTGAGGATACCTGTAGAGGATACCTTCTGGAGAAACCCTTTATTGTCGTACGAAGCCATAAGTGCCATGAAAAAATCCCTCAGTGAAGTCTAATGTACTATGCCTCGTAGCCTCGTTCGGTATTTGAGGATACCCATGACCTGGTATTGTATTATTTGAGGATACCTATGGAGGATACATTCTGGAGAATCCCTTTTTTGTCGTATGAGGCCACGAATGCCATGAGAAAATTCCTCAGTGAAGTCTAATTTACTATCCCTCTTAGCCTCGTTTGGGTTGAGGCCATGAGGGCCATGAAAAAATCCCTCAACGAGGTCTAATTTACTATCGCTCCTAGCCTAATCTCGGTATTTAACAGCCATACCCGGTGGCACCCCGATTTCAGCACCCCCTTTTTGGAAAACGACTGACCTTCGGCACCCCTTTTCAGTCGTATGAGGTCATGAGGGCTAGGCAAAAAGCCCTGAATGAGGTCTAATTTACTATACCTCTTAGCCTCATTTCGTTTGAGTTCAGGAGGCCATGAAACACTCCCTCAATGAGGTCTAATTTTACTATCCCTCTTATCATCATTTCGGTATTTAAGGTTACCAAAAACCCAGTTCCTAGATAGCTTCTATATGGCTCCTATACAGGTAGTCTTACCAATGGCTTCCATCTTATCTCCAAAGCTCCAAATACACTACTTGTCTATGGTCTATCTGTCCTATCATTAGCTTCTGCAGCAGTCTTGTTTCATTGCGGCCTTTTACCATTACTATTGGTTACCGTTATTCCGCCCCATGTCTTAACCATTAATATTGACTTGTAACACTACTTCCTGGCTGTTCCTATCTCAGTCTCGACTGTAACATCGATCGAGGTTGAATCTGATTGCTTCTTCCCCCTGTATAACCCGTATACATATAGACAGGCTATACATGTATAAGGAATTCCGTAATTGGGATTCCTAGCCGATTCCGAAAAATTTGGATTCCGAGTCCCTCGCGACGGTATGAGGTATTTATCAAATTAAATGCTGCCTTTTTGTAAAGTTGATGAGCTACAATGTTGTGAAGAAAAATAACGTCTCCATACCATTAACTTATAGTTAACGTTGAAAGTTTGTCACACGCTATTTCAAGCACACGATTTGGGTGTGATTCGCGAAAATCGGCCACTGTTTCCGCCTTTATTGCCAGCTGGTAATTTCCGTGTTCTAAAAGATAAACAAAACGATTTGTTTCGCCATCGATCGCGCATTTCAATGTTGCAATGGCCAGGCTGAATGATTGATGCAAGACCAAACGAACACCTATTGCTGCACTGAGACAACCATAGATTAATCGACTAAGTACCGCTAATCCACTTGGCTTAGCGAATCGCGAGTCTTTACATAAGGCATCATTTAATTAGACAAATACTTCATACCGTCGCGAGTTACTCGCGACGGTATGGGGTATTTGTCAAATTAAACGCTGCCTTTTTGTAACGTTGATGAGTTACAATGTTTTTGTGAAGAAAAAAAACAACATCTCCATACCATTAACTTATAGTTAACGTTGAAAGTTTGTCCGCACACTGTTTCAAACACAAGATTTGGGTGTGATTCGCGAAAATCGGCCACTGTTTTCGCTTTTATTGCCAGCAGGTGATTTCCTTGTTCTAAACGATAAAAAAAGATTTGTTTCGTCATCGTTCGCGCATTTCAATGCTGCAACGGCTTTACTTCACAACTGAAAGGAACTTTTCTGATTCCAAAACTTTAGCCAACGTGCCAAATCAAAATAGTTCGTCCCCTATCAAACCTACCATGATGTAAGACATTACCTCGGTAGTGGTAAAGGATTCCATTTTGAAATTATCCATTCGTAAATACATCCCCGGAATACGTGGTAACGTTTTCTTTCAAGGGGTGGTACATTACTTTTGCGATCTGATATTTTTTGAGTTTGGCTGAATGATTTTTTTTTATTTTCTTGTTAACCCTTTGATCCCGAAAAAACGTTTTTGCGGTACAGGTTCGTGATAGGACCTGAATTCACAACGTGTAAATAGTTGCTCAGTGAATTTATGTGGTAGACCAATCAAGATTTTCAATGCGCAGCCGCAAGGCCGCACGTTGACAATATTGGTTGATCTTCCACCAAGTAACGAATATAGAGAGACTCAACCAGTTCCTGTAACCTAACTGGTGTGGTATATACAATGTACCGTCAAGGTTCAAAGAGTTGTTCATCAGTTGAAATACACTACATGATTGTTTTTTTAAAATTTCCCGTTGGGTGCAGCGTATTTAACCCATCTATCATATTCAGTTTTACGCATGACTTCATTTGTGTATTTTGATGGCATTCTTAGAAACTGACCAGGCTCGGAGGTTTCCGAAAGCACTTTGGAACACTGTGTGTTGTGTCTACTGAGATTGATCAATGCTGCAAGTGGCTTTGATCGTCTTTCTGTGAGGTGTTTACGAGTTCAATATGTATTATAGGACACCTCCCACATGGCTGTCAGTTTTACGTCTATCCACATTAACCACCTAAAGCCCTGAAGGCGTTCACCAAGTCAGTGCAATAAAAGCAAGTGGAAGAGATCATATTCATTATTTGGAGGGAAACCAATTAATATTTTCAACGTGCAGCCTTAGAGGCTGAATATAATGATTTGTCAAAATCACACATTCACAACGCAATCATCATACTTAATACAAACATAACGTATCAAGGTTCTGGACTGGATAAAAGTGCTTTTTGGGTTCAATAGCTTAACAATGTTCCATCAAAAACAAATATATTTAGCGTACATATGAAAGACTCATATCACAGACTTTAGTACATCACGTGACAAATCCCCGTATTCTCATTGGCTGTATTGATAGAGACTATGAAAGCATAGTTCTCGGAGTCAAGCATAGTGCCCGGAGTCATACAATAGTGCGCACGCATTGCAAACAGAATCCCGAGGGGATTCCCCTTTTCTTCTGAGCAGACGGCAAATGTGGAGACGAATAGAAATGAAATGAGCGTTTCGAGATTCGCAAACGAGAATGTTAATTCTTTTCTTGAACAACATCAGAGCCGAAAGACTGTTAGTTTAACCAAATATGCTGTCAATATTCTCCGGCAGTTCTGTTCTGACAGAAAAAGGAATGGTGCATTTGAAACGTTAGATGTTGGAAGATTAACGGAACTATTGAAAGACTTTTATACAAACGTTAGAAATCGCGATGGTGATTTGTATTCCAAAAGCAGTATTTGTGCCATTCGTCAAGGAATAAAAAGATATTTGCAAGAACCCCCACATGAGAGACACTTTGATATAATAACAGACCCAGCTTTCAAAGGTGCTAATCGTGTATTCGAAAGCATGTTGAAGAAAACAACAGAAGACGGAAAAGGAACAGTCCGACACAAAAAACCCATTCCGCCAGGTAACTATAAAAAAATACATAATAAAATAAAACACAACAAAACTAGAAAGTGAACAAGTCAGTGTCTGCAATAGACAGTGGTGTTTTAATTATTTGTTCTCGTATAAATACACAGTCTTGTTAATTACATGAAATAGACGAGTGTTGTTTATTACTCAAATCGACAAGAGACACATAAGAACAGTTGTGAGAGAAAGTAAATAAATAACGGGCAGCAATGTGTGCTGAAAGTTATCATAAACATGAATAAATAAATAGATAAATTACGGGGAGCAATGTATGTTGAAAGTTATCATAAACATGAATAAATAGATAAATTGTAGACCTATCAATTAAATAGTTTTGAATAAGAGTGTTAGAGAGGGCACTGAATATTATTTATCTTCGATCACAATAAACGATTGTGATTGACCGTGTAAACGTTTATTCTGCTTTGATGCTTAGTGTTTCATTCTATTTCAGGCGATCTAAGGAAATTATATCAGCACCCAATTGTGTTTAATCCGGACATTCCAAGAGGTCTTTTGAATAAAGTAATGTTTGAGCTTTTATTTTACTTTTGTCGGAGAGGGAGAGAAAACATTCGAGAAATTAAAGCTTGTGATTTTGTAGTTAAAACTGATGACACTGGAAGAAAATACATCCTGAAAACTACTTCTGAGCGAACAAAAAATCACACAGGTGTAACGAATGAGGATGAAGGTGATGGACCTAGAATGTATGAAACTGGCACAAAAATGTGCCCTGTTGATAGTTTTCAACGATATCTTATGAAACGAAACCATGAGTGTGATGCGTTCTTTCAAATTCCCCAAAATTCATACCACGAGAATGACGAATGTTGGTTTGAGCGAAGGGCAATGGGAAAAAATTCCATAGGAGAGTTCATGGTAAAAATGTCTAAACAAGTTGGTCTTTCTGATACATATACCAACCACTGTGTGCGTGCTACGACCATAACAATTCTTAATGATTGTGGATTCAAAGATCGCGATATTATTTCTTTATCGGGACACAGAAATGAAAAATCATTGTCAAGTTACGTTTCGGACACAAGAGCTGATGTCAAACCAGGTATGTCAGAGAGCTTGAGTTCCATGGTCGATAATGCAGATGCTGAACATTCAGAAATGCCTGCAGCGAGGAATGCTGTTGAGAAAACAACAACGCAACTCTCTTTCCAGTCAGCAAATTCCACAGTATCAGCACCCGAATTATTAGATACCGATATTGATGACGACGATCTGATAAGTGCGTTGGAGGAAATCGAGTGTTCAAAAAACTCAACATCAATTGACATTCGAAAGCAATCCAAAGAAATATGCAACAAAATGCAGTATTGTGCCCCAAAATTCAATTTCAGCAATTGTGTTGTAAATATTTACAATAATTAAAATGTGCTCGTACATCAGAGGAAGTACCCATAACACGTTCAATGGGGTGAACGTTAATAAAACTTTAGTGCCCTGAATAATGGAATTTCTATAGTGCCTCACAAGCTCTGTTAATACCACCATATGTGAGACGTTGATTCTGTTGTATGATATCTCGTGTTAACCAGTTATGTGCCACATGATTGGTTGATCGGTTTCATGTGTTTATTTACATTATTCTACTTTACCCGTTGAGTTCGAATCCAGTTGATAGTTTAATATTTTCCTGACATTTTCATGTTATTAATTTCATTGTTTTTTTTTAGTTAGTAAAGTGTTAGTTATCTCTCCGTTCCTTCTTTAATATGTTGAGTTCGAATCCAGTTGATAGTTTAATGTTTTCCTGACATTTTTATGTTATTAATTTCATTGTCTTATTTTGGATAGTAAAGCGTTAGTTATCTCTCCGTTCCTTCTTTAATATGTTGTGGAGATGGCCTGGGTGTGATGTACTAAACCCATTAATGCCTTCCGTTTCGGGCACTATGCTCTCATAGTGTTGCTTCGGGAACCAAATAGCACTATTGCATCCCTCAGCAACACTATGAGATGAGATAGTGCCCTCAACGGAAGGCATTAATAGGTACATAGTTTACATTAAAATCGTAAATTAGCCACCTTACGAGCACGTTAAAGACATCGTAAGATTTAACAAAATACTAAAATAATATTCTAGCCTTCTTCCTTTTTGCATATCCACCTTTCTAAAAGCAAACATGACAGTGCGGGGCGTTAAATCGCAATAACATACACCTCTGAAATTATATTTTCGAATTGTTCTGTTGTTTGTAAATATCAATACAAAACCTACATCTCATATTTTGTTTTTAATCGATTATTCTGGTCGGGTTTTCCATTTTTTGTTTAGGTCGATTTAATGCATTAAAAACATCCCCTGAGTGCTAGATGTTCTATGTCCCCTATGGGACATAGAACATTCTAGCACTCAGGCGACGAAAACACTACTAGGGTTTTATTGATTAATTTATTTAACGATACACATAATATACAAAAAGTACAGAAATGTATATAGAATTGTATTAATAAGAAAACGTATTGTACAAAGATTATAAAATTAGGACTAAATATTATGGATATCGTAGGGAGGAAACATAGCCAGATTGGCTGTCTACCTGTTTCCCCCGGAAAAAAAAGAAATAGAAAAAAGAAACGCACCAGAAGGGAAAAAGAACACAACAAAAAAAACAAAAAAAGAAAAACAAAACAAAAATACATAAAAACAAACATAGACAAAGAAAAAAGTAACACCGATTGAATAACAAAATGCAAATTGATCCTTGAAGTAAAATCACGGGCGTCGTTTGCGTTAAATGCAATTTGTGTGAACAGCAGAGGAATAAAACAAACGATTATTCTTCCAAAATTTACGCAGCTCTGATAACAGTGCGATAATCGTTCGATGTTGAATCATTACCTGGAAGTCGAATGCTGATTGATTAATTTTGATTGATTAATTTATTTAACGATACACATAATATACAAAAAGTACAGAAATGGGTATAGAATTGTATTATTAACAAAAATTATTGTACAAAGATTATAAAATTAGGACTAAATATTATGGATATCGTAAGGAGGAAACATAGCCAGATTGGCTGTCGATCTGTTTCCCCCGAAAAAAGAAACAAATAGAAAAAAAGAAGCGTACCAGAAGGGAAAAAGAAGAAACCAAAAACAAAACAAAAAAAATACAGAAAACAAAACAAAGACAAAAAGTAAATTAACAAGAAGGAAAAGAGAAGATAGAAGTTTAGCAGTAATCTAATTCAGAATTAGTTACGCTCAGAAGGGGTTGCGGTGCATGATTAGAATATTGTTTGTTCATACACAAATACATACGATTTTTTATCTTGACAAATTCCGTGTATCCATGTTCCGTGTATCTATGTCCCGTGTAACTATGTCCAGGACTGTTGTTTTACCAATTTTTCCAGTTATGTTTCAAAGGAGACCGTAACGACAATCTATTAGGCAGTGAATGGGAGATGTCAGGTTCTGGTCATGGCTACAAACTATACGTACGATTAGTTTGGAGACGAACTTTGGAGAAACTTATCAGCCGGATAAAATATCATGACACATTCAAATTTTGATATTAAATCTCAGATATGATTCTAATTATTATAGTTACTAATTAATTTCAGGGCGCAAAATTTACCTGCATTCGACGCAGTAGGTGTTCAGGCATTGTACCGAAGAAGAATATGAATTAATTGATAACTGAGTAATTAGTTTTTTGAATACTGATCGCGGACTGACATCTTTTATTTGATTATTCAAACTGTTCCATACTTTAGGAAACGAATGTAGTGGGAGCCTTTGAGTAAAGCTTGTCCTAGGTATACCTCGTACCACTTGACCCGTTTACCTTGTGACCATACCAGTTCGATTGAGATTCGTCTCGAAAAAATTCTCAAAGCTCAGCGGTAGATTTCCATTGTACCAGTCATACATAAATAACAACACGTGTTGTTTGTATAGGTCGTGGAATTTTAATATTCCTTCGTTCTTAAACAATGGATCCGTATGAGAATTAAATTTTTTGTTGTTAATTACCCGTAATGCTCGTTTTTGTAAGAGGAAAAGTTTATTGTTTCCATTTGCATGGCCCCATACTTGAATGCAGTAAAGTAAGTGGCTATGCACAAGTGAAAAATATATCGATTTCAAAGCATCGTGGGGAAGTATTCTCTTTACTCTGCTAATAGCATATAATGCTATGGATATTTCTGAGGCAATGTGCGAAGTGTGTTGACTGAATCTCAAAGTTTCATCAAAATAAACTCCTAAAAACTTCGTGGCTTTTTTACGGGCCGAATTTGTAACTCGCTCTAATTGTCTGTCGTTCATCAACAAATTTATCCTAAAATTATGATTATTTCGTGATGGATAAAAAAGGTGTATTTCGTTTTATTAGCATTTAACGCCATTCACCTAGTTTCACAATTTCTCGGTTAAAATCACTACACAAAAGTTCGCTGTTGCTGTTTGACTCATATCTATTTGTGTCATCAGCAAATGAAAGGACATTAAGTTTTGTACAATTACTAATATCATTGATGTAAACTAAAAATAGCAGAGGGCCTAGAACAGACCCTTGAGGTACCCCACTCAAAGTGTCTTCCTTATTAGATTCGGTATCATTAAAAGCCACAAATTGAACACGCCCATGTAGGTAACTGCGAAACCATGTGTTCGCCATGCCTCGAATACCATAAAACTCAAGTTTCTGTAATAAGATTTCATGATTAACAGTATCGAATGCTTTTGAAAAATCTAAAAATAACGACAATGTAGAGTCTTTGTTCCGTTTATCATAATTGGTTGCAATATAATTAAGAAGATGTAACATAGGATGAAAAGTTGAGTGCTTCTTACGAAAACCATATTGATGTTGATATAATAAATTATATTTCGTTAAAAAATTATAGAGTCTTTTGAACATAAGTTTTTCAAGAACCTTTGAAAGTATCGGAAGAATACTTATCGGCCTGTAATTATCAACTTTATGAGGATCACCAGTTTTGTAAAGAGGCACAACTTTGGCTATTTTCATTTCATCAGGGAATGTTCCATTCATGAAGGAAGTATTTATAATATGGGTCCGTGGGTCGGCTATTTCGTATATTACTGTTTTAATTAAATTAGACGAGATGCCATTGCAGTCCCTGCTTGATTTTCCCTTCATTGATTTAATTGTGAATATCACTTCCTCTTTTGTTGTTGGATTAATGAAAAAGTTATCAGAATTACTACCGATCAGAAAGTCAGAAAAATGTTTGGATGTACCACCTATACTGTCATTAATTGATTGACCAATTTTTGAAAAATATTTATTGAAATGATTAGCTATCTCATTTTGGTTTGATTCTTGTTTACCATTAACTGTAAAATCTGTAGGAAATATTTTTGGATTGTTGGATCTATTAATAGCATTTCGGAGGATTTCCCAGGTTTTTCTCATTGTTTCTATTTTCATATAATATCTCTTTATAAGAATGTAGCTTTGGATGCACGTTTTACTTTATTGAATAAACCACAATATTGTTTATACTTATTAATATTAAAGTCAGTGGGAAATTTTAGTTTTCTGAGATACAATTTACCCTTATTCAAAGATGACTGTAATAGGCCATTTGTCATCCATGCCTCGCGCTTAATGACCTTTGGAAGGACAGTTGTCTTTTTTAATGGGAATGCTCTTTCGTACTTGCTCATCAAAATATTCATAAATATTTTGTTTGCAGTATTGGGGCTGGAGGCCTCAAATACGGGCTCGAAATTGGAATTAGCCAGTTGAGTTTTGAAAAAGTTAATATTCTGCGGTCCAAAATACCGTTTGATAGTAGGTTTTGATACCTGGTTTACTTTGATGGCATGTTCTGAATAAAATGTGCCAAAGTGATCTGATATGTCTGTAATAATAATACCGACTTCGTGATTTGATGATAACGCATTCGTGTAAATGTGATCAATTATTGTCGCTGAGTAGTTATTACAGGGAGGAAGCCTCCGTTGAACATGGTATCAACAAAAAGTCTCGTTTTGTCATGTTCCTCATACTTCAGTAAGTCAATGTTAAAATCACCCATTAAGATGGCCTTTGTGTTACTAACAGTTCAGTTTATTCAGAATTTCAGATATCTCATTTGGGAAGTAATTCAAATCCGCTCTGGGAGCTGTGTTTGGACGATATATAACTCCAATAATACAAGGACTTTTGGTGTTGCTTTTGGTGTTGCTAGATATTTCAATAAATAATGATTCTAATACGTGTGGGATAACAACAGTTAAATCTTCACGTATCCGAAACGCTATGTGTTCTTTAACAAATAGTCCAACACCACCTCTACCGTCGTCACCAGATGGGCATGTTCTGAATAGGAGTTTGTGATACTCACTGAGTTTATAATCAACATCCGGGTGTATATTGAAAACCGCAATTAGGCCTATAACGTCAAATTTGTTATCTGAGGATTGTAAGTCCTTAAGTAAGTTTACAAAGGAATCCCAGTTGGCATCTAAACTTCTACAGTTGATGTTGAATAAACTCAACGAGTTATTTTTTTTTTTTGCAGATGAATTTGAATTGAAGGGTTTTAGTATAGTTCTGCAAATACAATACCAAATTTCGACCATCGATTCAATGACTGCTTCATGTTTTAAAGAATATTCTAAGGATGTGTTTCCATTGTTATAGTTCCTGTTAACTGCCCACTCTACTTAGTCTTCGTTATCAATAATCAATATTGTTAAAGCGTTCATTTAAAAGTGTTCAAAAGAATTTTTTTCTCCAAAGGCTTTTTGTTATCCGTCGTCTCCAAATCAAAAGAAGCGAGAACGATTAAACAATAAAAGTTTTTTTAAATGTATTTCGCTATTTTGTTCGCACACATCCTACAACAAACACCTCTTTAAGAAAGAGATTTATACAGCACGTTCTCTCTTTGAAACACGAGGCAGCTCGGTGACTCATCTTGGCTCAAGTAGAGTTCTATACCATCAGTATGAGACCCATGATGAATCTAGGGTATGGACCTAACTGTTGGGAACTTCACGGAATACAGAGTGCTTCTTTGGCCACTTCACCTGCCGGAATTTTTCTCAACAGCCAATATTCAGATTTATCATCTCTGATCGATGTAATTATTAAAAAGATGACATGGACGACTATATTAACGGAAAATCCCCATACGGCTCATTGGGTTCGTTATACTTTTATTCTGCAAAACTCGAAACGATCATGCCAAAGCACGAGCCGATTGTATCCGAAGGCAGACTTCGGCCGTTTACGTCAGCAAAACTCAACCCGATTATTTCATCAAGCAGATTACGTTCTCAAGAGCGAACCAATTGTGTTCTGGCGTCTTCTCGTGAACAAGATTGGATAGTATCTGGCAATCGTAATCGGCCTATGGACATAATTGACCTCATTAGCCTATCAGGTCGAAACAGACGACGAAACTCATATAAAACATAAACATCTTAATTCTAAGAACTGTTATTATGTAATCCCATTGGTACGAAAGATACGATTCTACACATCTTAGTCATTGCTGACTTATATCATCATGAAAACTGTCTTTCGATGAAGTTATCTCCCTTCAAACTATTTGACAAGCAAGGGAGGTCCAATTAAGAAGCCAGTAATTGTTTGAAAAACAACTATGACATCAGTATAAAGTAAAACAAAGTTTCCTTTTGTTTCCTTTAATAAACGAAAACATCCGGCAGTTATCGGAGCTGTCTGTTGTTTTCGTTTTTTAAAATTAACAAACGGAAACGTGGCTTTTCATTCCAAGCTAATTAGAAGCAACCCTGTAACGTCCACTTGGGCTCGTTTTTGTTAAAAAAAAAAGTTACAAAAGGAAATTTTGCTGTCAATCATTGTCACACCTACCAACAGTAAGTAAGTGTCCACTTTGGCTGTCCGTTTATGAATGTGTTCCCGTTGCATGCAAGTTTTTATTTTTCCCAGGAAAAATGCAAATCAAGCCATCTAGACTTTTATATTAATGGAAAGACAGTAACTGTATAAAATGTCACCGAGCGCACACTGTCTATATTATGAACAGAAAGTAAGATTACAGAATATCAAAAGATGATGAAAACGCTGCTTTCATATTTTTTAAGTTGGTTTCAGCAGATAAATAAATAATAATCAAATGTTCAAACTGATTAACTCTTTGCATGCTGCTGGCGGATATTCCTCCCTAGCACAGGGTTTCTCTTCTCAATTAAATCAATATAATTTGAGCACATTTACTCAGGTTTTCCTCTTGTAAATTGAATGGATTTTTTCATCAAAGATTTCTTGTGTTATATTAAGATTAATTTTTTATCAAATCTAGTCATGACTGCTTCAAAGCAGCCATGACCAGACTTGATGAAAACTATCTTTAAAATACTCAGCAAGTTAAGAGTTAAAAAATGTAAAATGATAGTTTCTGTATTTTATTATATGTTTTTTTAAGAGATAACGAGAAATTTTTAACCAATATTTTTCTATATCTATCGTCACGATAGATATAATGGAATATCCCCTCTGTAGATTAATCGAATCACGCAAGAAAATTAGAACGAAATTACTCCGCCGACGAACGTACTTTTTATATGCCCAATACACGCGGCATCAGTAAATGTGTATTTTAGCTCGTCTCAAAGTAACAAAGTTAGTGTTGCGAATAGTCCAAAAAGGAAGTAGAAGAAAATCCGACTCATCGATAGTAACAGTGACAGTGATTAACAAATATGCTAAAAACAAATTGAACATTTGAAAAATCCTCCTTCGTTCCTTATTGAACATTTTGTGAACTGTGTCATGTTTGTGTGCATCTGCGCAGTGCACTTTTGTTATTTTCTTTGAATAAATGTGTCACCTATTGTTTTTGGAGGAATGTCATAAACCACTTTCACACGCGTTCATTGATTCTGTGTGCGTAACGGACAATATAGCCATTTTCTGAAGGGATTTATGTGGAACTATTTTGTTGCGTGGTAGTTTGATTTTGAAATTGGGGCCAATAAGTAAATGGGTCAGCTGCGTCAGCTGATTTTTGTTGACATTGTCATTTTCTTCACCTCGGGTTTTTGATTGCAATGAAAACACCACATTACCTCTTTTAATCGCAACAAAAACAACGCAACCCATATAATAAAAAGAATACCTACAGTTTTTGAGTGAGTATCGGAATTATCTCATTCGTGGCTGCAAAGGAATTTAATTTTTCACTCGCGGCTTTCAGCCGCTCGTGAAAACAATTATTCCTTTGCAGCCACTCATGAGATAATTCCGATACTCACTCAAAAACAGTAGGTATCCTCTATTTACGCTACTCTACAGACACTTGCGTGAAGTTTGTGAAATGATGCTCACATCGATGATACAAGTTCAGTAACATTCTGAAATTTCAATTTTTATAATAAATTTCCATACTAATAGTGTTACATTTCGTGCAGCAAAATGAATGAATAATTATTTCGTTTATTTGGCATGATTTTGGCATAGTAATAGAACCCTTTGTCGGGTGGAAGTCCATTATTTCAACGTGAACATAGTTTCTGCTGCAAATTTTGGGCAGTACTCAGGTTAAAAGTGTCACTGCTTCATAAACATGAGCTGCTCTAGTGTGGCATTTAATAGGCAGCACGTTCCGGATGTGTTGGGTGGGTGGGGAAAGCTGATGGAACATTGCTCATGTGTGGTGGGAGAAACTTTCATGCACTGTTATCATTTGCGTGTGTAGCACATATATTCTGAGCTATAATGGTTAGATGGGAAGGTATACAGGTGTATAGGGAGTTTTCGATGAACATCATGTTTTACAGAAGCACTCCCTGGACTTTATTGCAGTGCGGTTTAGCGGTACTTGACAATAACGTGTGTGGAAAGTATTTTATTAGGAAGTTTATTAAACTGTACATTGCAATTCAGTGGAGGTCGATTGGTACATTTCATTGTAAACAACATTTATTAAATTGCATCTTTAATAAATGCGGGTTGGAATTTCGAGATTTTCAGTCGAAATATTAACTTTTCAACTCGACAAAGAAGCCGACATTTCGAGATAAAATCTCGAAATTTTTAGATAAAAAAGTCAAAATTTCGACATGAAATTTCGAGATAAAAAATACGACATTTCCAGATAAAATGTCAAAATTTCTTCTCAGGAAGCCTCTTTCAAAATGTCTGCATGTCACTTAGAGGCTTCCTTTGTGCAGAGTCAAATCTCGATTCGGGGAAAACACTTTTTTGCGGTACACTTGCCCGATGTCGATAAACTCAGTAAGAAAGTAGTCAGTAGACAAATTTTGCAAGAACAATTAATTGAGACAAACCTGTGTGCATTTTTCAGCGACACAGTTTTAATTGCCGACGTTCCGCTTTACTAATAAATACGGTTTTCTAATATAGGTGTGCACCTATCTTAGTTCAAGAATTAATATTGGTCGACGAAAGAGAATCAGAACTCAAACAGAATATTATTTCGCGAAAAAGTTCGCTTTAGGTCAGAATTTGAAAAAATCCGTGGCTTTGTGTTAACTCGTACTCTGCGTAACTGAAAACTCCCACCTTCAGGCAACACACAATAAATTAATTGATTCTCGAGCATTTGTTTTTTTTTAAATCCGTGAGGGAGGGGGGTTTTATTTTTAAATTTTATTTTTTTGTGCAAAAAGTGATCACTCATGGAGAGGACACAAATAAATTAATTTTTAATTTGGAAAATGAAACATTCCTCTAAAAATAAACTGCAGCACTGCAATTCAAAAGCCTTCATATTCTTTCGATGCTTTTCATATTATCTTTGAAATAAAAGTATTTAATCTGTGGCGATTTGCCATGTTATAATTTATGGGACAGTGCCAGTAGGCACTCTCCCATAAATTATATACAGAGTAATCGCTTGACTGGACTGGTTACGTGAAATAATTCATGAGAGGTGAGGGACGATGTACAAACACGCGTACGCGAATGCGCACGAGTATTTTACAATATAGTCCCTCGCCTCGAATGAATTATTTCACGTAACCAGTCCAGTCAAGCCATTACTCTGTTTATTACTTTTCATTATTAACGATAATTATATTACTCAACCCTTTTCCTAACGCAACGGCCAAAAACGGCCTGCGCTATTCTCAATACTCGCCATTTAATTTTCAGTATTTTTTTCTTTTATTGTCTCTAAAACATAGGTTATGACCCCTTATTGGAACGAGCTGTTCGAGCCCGTTCCACTGAGGGGTCATAACCTGCGTTTTTGAGACAAAAAATGAAAATATAAGTTATTCAAGAATTTTTTTTGCAAGTGTCGTCTGCTTTTCATGTTAGGTAAAGGGTTAAAAAAGCAAAAAAAAAAACAAACAATGAAGTCCCCATTACACCCACGGCAACGCGTCTTCGTTTGCGCGCGCGGATACGGGACACAATTGTTGATTGCACAATTCACTTGTGAAGTTATCGTTTATAATCAAACCCGGAAATCCCAGTAAATCACACTTTGGAAAGTAATAAAACAATGCAAACATATTGGAGACGCATCTAAATACATATGCAGCAATCAAAAAATGTAAAAAGTTTCGAGTTTTTACTATTATTGGAAGATACTGAAAGGTAGGAGAAATGTCTAATGAGGGGGGTTCAAATTCAATGGGGGATTTCCGAGAATCAAAAACCTTTCAAAGCATTGAATAAAGTAAATTCCCAGTTTTCGAAAAATTAAGTTACATTGTGGACGAATTCATTACCAGGACACAAATTAGTACTGAATGTCGAGCTGGGTGGCGATGTTATTCATGACTGACAATTTTGTTATTGGAAGAGATCTGCGGGAAGGTTATTTCCCCTTAACACCCGAAAGCCAGCAGTAAATTTAAAAATAAGTGCATGGGAATTTCATATAAAGATTGAATTTTCAAAATGTTAGTGAATTTATATGATCGATGTTTGCATCATTTCTCAAAACTTCAGGCATTATCTTTTGGAGATGTATAAAAATACAGAAGCTAGCTATGTACATACAAAAAACGACACACCCATGTGAATGGGATAATCGATGTGGCACGGGTGCTAGCGCAGTAGGCCTCGAGTTTTATACTTTGCGGTGCACGATTTGTTGAAAATTCCAGTGAAATTTCGCTTCTATTTAAAAAACAGTCCGTCAATGATATCCGTTCCGCACATATTTGCGCATGGTTTAGTGTTGCTATAGATGGGAATTACATAGAACAGGCGTGTAATAAAATTATTTATCATATGACTCGTCCGTTTTGTTCACTTTAAAACATTTGATATTTTGTTTTCATATTTAACAGTGATAAATAAAGCCTTCCGTCAATTTCATTGGTCAATTTCAAAACTAGACAATTTGATTGGTTGAAAAAAATAAAACTGGGTCATATTTTCATAATTTGCATAATTAGAGTTGGGAGCTTTCATTGGTCAATTTCAAAACTGGACAATTTGATTGGGTAAACGAAATACAACTGGATGACATTTGCATAATTTCAGTAGGGAAAATTTACGTTATCTGACCTATTTAGGGTGGGTTATATTGTATTAATCTTTTACATACAAGAAAAACGCCATTCATTGTTTTTAATATTTACGTTATCTGACCTATTTAGGGTGGGTTATATTGTATTAATCTTTTACATACAAGAAAAACGCCATTCATTGTTTTTAATATTTTCACTTTTTCCTTCCAAAACATAGGTTATGACCCTCATTGGAACGACCAATGAAGGGGACTCGTTTCATAAATATTATATGAGAAAAACACTCATTCCATATCCTCTATTTCCCCAACCAGTATGAACGTTTGACTATTATTTTCTGTAGGAACCCCATTTAAAAGTAAGAAAAAAACTTTTCCACCACCGTTTGATGTTCTGCAACATGTTTCTCTTCGTTATATCAATAGTGTGCGTATCGTGTTATATACTCGCCCAAAAAAGAAAGTGTGCATTGCAGAAATTGATCAAACTCCAAAAAAAAAAATATTTTCGTAGGTGTAAAGAGTGTTAACCTGTTCATGGATAAGTTATATTGAACACAAAACAGCTTTCCCCGTTAAAATTGCATTAACGTTAATTGACGTGCTGCACGTTTGTGAAAAGGCATGTTTTGCACGTGGAGATTCTGAAAATTTATGCAGCAGTGTGAATCCTTGGGTATTTAAACACTAAAGTAAGGCCTTCCTATCGTTCACATTCAAACTTGTGCTGCTGTTAAAACGACTCCACATTAGCATGCCAAGATTGACAATGAATCAACGTCTCCTTGCCCTGGGTATGATTAGAGCTGACAGAACACACAGAGAGGTTGCCCAGCATTTGAACTGCAACCGTAACACTGTAGACAGGCTAGTCCATCGACATGCACAACATGATGACGTTCGAGACCGACCCCGCTCCGGGAGACCCCGAGTTACCACCCCTGCACAAGATCGGTATATCCGTGTCGTCCATCTCCGGAACCGGCAACAAACAGCAACGACGACAACCAGGAACATCCCTAACCTGAGACGGATACATCCTCAAACAGTAATCAACCGGCTGAGAGAATACGGCTTACGTCCTCGAATACCTGCAATTCGTCCGATTTGGACGTTACGTTATCGTCGTGCTCGACTGCAGTGGTGTAGACAACATCTCAGGCATCCCTTACACTGGTGGCGACGTGTTTTATTTACAGATGAATGTCGTTTCCATCTTTCATCATCAGATGGCCGCCAGAGAGTGTACAGACGTCGAAACGAACGCTACGCAGATCCATGTGTCGTGGAGCGAAACCGTTATGGGGGAGGGTCTCTCATGGTGTGGGGTGGCATCACTGCCCGGAACAGAACTGAGCTGGTCATTATTGATGGCAATCTCAATGCAGCCAGATTTCGTGATGAAGTGCTTACACCTGTTGTTGTCCCATTTCTGCAACATCACGGCTCCGGCGTCATTCTACAGCAGGGCAACACCCGACCCTACGCAGCTCGTGTTGTTCAACAGTATCTGCAGCAACAACAAGTGCATGTTCTTCCCTGGCCCGCAAATTCGCCCGATATCTCACCCATTGAGCACGTATGGGACGATATGAAACGTCAGCTACGCCGGCTTCCCCATGCACCGTCAACGCTTGTGGAACTCCAAAGACAGCTTATCAGAATATGGAACAACATCCCACAACACTTCCATGCTAACTTGTTCGCTTCCATGAGGCGTAGATGCACAGCAGTTGTCGATGCAGACGGAGGTCATACCAGATATTGAGTGTGTGACTTTTGTGTTTGACCCTTAGTGTCTTTGACTCTCCATGGCACCAAGACTATTCGTCGTAGCGTAATGAAATTTCTCGTGTTGATCACAAATTGATTCATCTGTGATTGAATAAAATTTCCATGAATGAAAATGATATATATCTTTTTTTAGTGTTATTTTTTAGCATGCACACTTTCTTTTTTTGGGAGAGTATATAATACAAACACCGCTTTTCCATTAACCCTTTCCTAGGGGGGGGGGGGGGTTGACCATCCCATACTAGGCGGGAACTCAAGAGGCGGATATAGGACGGCCTGTTCAGTTGGGCAGGTTTGCTTGTTTTTAATTAGCAGGTTTGCTCAACCTAGCTTGTTTGCTGCGAAATATAGAAATACGCAGCCCCGGACCAAAATGGTCAATCCTGCTAATTCCATCTTGCAGGCGCCTTGTTCTCCCGTGATGTGCATTCTGAAGGCCCCGGAAGAAGGAATCCTGGCAGTTGAGGACTAATGGCCCCGGTTAGGGGATGGAGACCAGGTCGTAAACACTGCTTTGGCCCTGGTCTTCAGTTTGGAGATAATGTCCAACACACTGCTTTGGCCCCAATGTCGGGAGTAGAAGGATGGTCGGATGGCCCGTTATGACCAATCGGGAGCCCCCCAAAATACTGGGTGTTACGTCGGGGGGCATTTGGTGGTCATTCAATCCGTCATTTCGTTTAATCACATACCATAATTGCCATTGTATACTGATTTTGAACATTCTATTTTTAACAATTATTAAATTTTGTCTGTTTCAGTTCTACGTGGCAACTATTATTTTAATGCTTTGTAAAGTGAATGGTATTGGTTGGATGATCGCCATCTGAAGACATGGCACTTCCACACACGGGTCAATCAGCCAGTGGCATACTTCGGTATCAACACTGGCTGAGTATATTGCCGCATACCCGGTATGTGGGAATACGGGTAACCCAGTGGGTTAACTGGGAAGCTGTAACCCTACCCCTTGTTGGACTCCGCGGTGGGTGGGAGCCGGGGCAGTGAACTTTTAAAATATAAACATGGCTAAAATACCACCAAAAAAAACAAAAACGAGGGTACGAATTTCAAATTTCAGACACTGACTCTGACTCAGATCAAGACAAAGAACAAACCGTTTTGAAAAGCTGGCCAAAATTTATCATCATATATGCTAACGATGAGAATAAAAAAGTATCTGATATCAATCCATTTGCTTTAGAAAAAGCCATAAAAGGAATAGCTGGTGATGTTAAAAATGTTAGAAAGTTAAGATCAGGGACAATTCTAATTGAATGTAAACGGGAAATGCAGGCTTTGAATGTACTCAACAGAGATAAACTCGTCGATATGGAGGTCAATACCTTTGCCCATAAAACATTAAACAGCTGCAAAGGTGTTGTACATACTAAGGAACTGTCAGGCATTGATGTATTGGAAATTTAAAAAGAACTAGAATCACACGGGGTTACTAATGTTAAAAGGATTGAGATTAAAAAAGAAGGAAAGGCTATACAAACAAATACTGACATTTAACTCCTCTCAGCCACCAAAATCATCAAAATCATTAAAAGTAGGATACATGAACATCGGAGTGGATTTATTCATTCCAAATCCAATTCGATGTTTCAAATGTCAGAAATATGGTCACGGACAAAATAATTGTAGAGGTAGAAATATCTGTTTTAAATGTGGCGAAGAAGATCCGTACCCTTGCATAAATACCATCAAGTGTTGTAACTGCCAGGGCAATCGTGCGGCTGCATCAAAGGATTGCCCTGTTTGGAAAAGAGAAAAAGAAATTCAAAAAGTTAAATGCGAAAGACAAATCAGTTTTAAGGTGGCGAGAACAATAGTGACATCAATGCCTGGCATGAACCTATCATCACCAACTCATGCAAAGAAATTATCACAAAAATTACCAACAACTTCAGTGGAATGTCAAACTCAATACACGTGGCTTGAAGGGACGATTCGCTCTTTAGTACAGGGTTTCACAATAGAACAAACTGAGATACAGTCAACACAAACAAATTCCACAACACAAACAACAGAGAAATTAAAAGCAGGATAAACACAGGGGGGAACCAAAGATTTAACAAAATTAGAACAGAAAAAAGAACAAAATCCCAAACCAACAGATGATAAAACAGAACGAAAAATAGGAAAGGATACACCCAAACCTGTACAAACTAAGGAACATAACACTTATTTAGAACAGAAAAATGAACAAAACCAAACAAAGTCTAAACCACAGCAAGAACAAAGATCACAACAGCACAATCTGAGTCAGAATCAAATTAAAAAATTAGAAAAAGAGGAAAAGAAAAAAGAAAAAAATGAAACAAAAACATTTATCAGACAGGTTACCTAAGGCACTTCAAAACCCTGTTGTTCGCAACAGGTTTGAAGGTCTTGAAGAAATGGTGGTAGGTGATTATATCAATGAAACATTCGAACAATTACGTCCGATTTCTTCACAGAATAGAGCTCCGAGGAAAAATTCACCGAAGAAAACTACAGGGGCCATTTCGAAAATACGTCCACCCTCTACATCTACATCAAAATAGGGCCAATACAAACAAACATAATATAACACAGTGGAATTGTCGAGGTTTTAGAGACAATTTTAATGAACTGGGTCTTCTCAGCCAAAAATATAAACCTGCTGCATTTTGCCTGTAGGAAACTCTTTTAAAGAAACCCGAGACTCAAGATCAATTAGCTTTTAAGCATTATACTTCGTATAATGCCTGGGCAGATGATAATGACCTTCATATTCGTGGAACATCTGTTTTGGTTAGAGACGATATCATTCACAGATCTGTACGTTTGAATACAAATTTACAGGCTGTGGCGGTATGCCTAACTTTAGACAAAACAGTTACACTTTGTTCTATTTACGTTTCACCAAGTAAAGCCCTACAACTGAATGATCTTGAGCTACTGGTCTAACAGCTCCCCACCCCATGCATTTTGTTGCGTGATTTTAACGCTCATAACCCCCTTTGGCGTAATTCCTGCAGTCAAGAAGATGTAAAAGGGAAAACTGTGGAAGAGTTTATTACAAAATATGACTTGCGCTTGTTTAATGATGCGCCAGGCACTTATCTGCAACCCGCATCTGGTTCTTATACTTCAATTGATCTTTCAGTTGCAAGCCCTTCCCTCTTTCTCGATTATTCTTGGAAGGTGGAAGACGACTTGTGCGGGAGTGACCACTTGCCGGTTGTGTTGGAGAGTGTGTTTCCGGCAGACGATGGGAGGGTGCCCCAGTGGAGCTTTAAAAAGGCGGACTGGGAGACCTTCATCTTGCTCTGTTCGGAACGCTTCAATCTGGTCAGCACTTTCACTAAATTTCTCCAGTGTGAGGCGTTCCGAACACTGCAAGCCAAGTCATTCCTAAAACCTCGATAAATCCAAAACGTTTCACCAAACCATGGTTTGATAACGAATGCAAACAGGCTATAAAGGATCGCAAGAAAACTGAACGGGAATTCAACAAATCACCATCCACAATTAATTTAGATAAATTACGTATAAATCGGGCAAAAACAAGACGACTAATTAAACAAAAAAAGAAAAGTTCTTGGGAAACTTATGTTTTCAAAGCTTCACCAAAATATCCCCATCAACAAAATTTGGAAAATGATTAAAAAAATTAAAGGCAAAAAAACCAAATCAACTGTACAACATCTGAAAGACAACAACACGCTTATCACATCAAAAAAAGAAATTTCAACCAAATTGGCCTCCACATTTTCGAAACATTCGTCGTCTGAAAACTGTAATCCAGAATGTCTCAAAATTAAAAAACAGCAAGAAAAACAAAAGCTCAAATTTACCTCCAACAATTTAGAAGATTATAACGAACCTTTCTCTGTGGAAGAGTTAAATAACTCTTTGCATAGAGCAAAGGATACTGCCACCAGACCCGATGAAATACATTACAAAATTTTAGCAAAAAAAGCATCTGCCACAATCATCACTTGAACTTTTACTGTCAGTTTTCAATGACATATGGGTGACTGGCCAGTTTCCACCTTCTTGGCATAAAGCTACAGTAATTCCCATTCCAAAGCCTGATAAAGATCACAGCAACCCAACTAATTATAGGCCTATCGCTTTTACAAGTTGTATGTGTAAAACCGTGGAAAGGATGATCAATAATCGACTTCTCTGGTTTCTGGAATCGGACAATCTACTTGCGAATGTTCAGTGTGGTTTCAGAAACCAGAGAAGTACTGTGGATCATTTGGTTAGACTTGAAACGTTTATAAGAAATGCCTTCGCCAGAAATGAACATGTGGTCGCCATCTTCTTTGACCCGGAAAAGGCATATGACACAACGTGGACGTATGGGATTTTAAAAGATCTTTTTAACATGGGGTGGGGGCGCGGTGGCTCAGTAGGTAGAGATGCAGGCTGCAAGCCGAGAGGTCCTCGGTTCGAATCCCACCTGCGGCAACCGCGTTGTGTCCTTGGGCAAGACACTTCACCCCCATTGCCCATGTGGGGGCACGATGACGCCGTGTACTAAGGCGTACTGCACGTCGATGGTACGCATGTCTTCAACCAATCTAACCCTGCATGTGCTGCAGTGCGGATTTACGATGTTGGGGAGCTGGCAGCTGCTCGTCGTTGCTCGGTGGTTCTCTCCGGGTACTCCGGCTTCCTCCACCCGTAAAACTGTCACGGTCATGATTAGCCATTGTGCATAACTATGTGACCTTAAACATCAATAAATAAATACATTTTAACATGGGGTTGAGAGGGCGTATGCCTCTTTTTATTGAAAACTTTTCAAAGGACCGCCAATTTCAGGTTCGTGTTGGGTCAACGTTATCTGATCCTCACGGGCAGGAATTGGGGGTACCTCAGGGTTGTATTTTATCCGTTACCCTCTTTTCAATTAAGATTAATAGTATCATCGACGCAATTGAGAATATGGTAGATTCGTCATTGTATGTCGATGACTTTTTGATCTGCTATAGCAGCAAAACATGACATGAATGCTATAGAGCGCAAACTTCAGCTGTGTTTAAATAGGATTCAAAACTGAGCTATCGAAAGTGATTTTAAATTTTCAAAGACAAAAACGAATTGTGTTCATTTTTGCAAACTTCGGAAACATCACCTCAATCCGAAGTTGAAAATCGGTGGTAGTCCTATTAACGTTGTTAAGGAAGTGAATTTCTTAGGATTGTTGTTGGACAACAAATTGAATTTCACTTCCTACATAAAACAACTAAAAGTTAAATGTATGAGAGCACTGAACCTGCTGAAGGTCGTTGGTAGCACTGATTGGTTTGATCACTTGTTCGATCAAAGTTAGATTACGGTTGTATAGTTTACGGTTCTGCAAGGAAGTCGTACCTAAAACCACTTGGAGCAATTCATAATAGTGGTATTCGAATTAGTCTAGTGGCTTTTCGAACATCCCCAATAGACTCGATGCTTGTTGAAGCGGAAGAGCCTTCTCTTGAGAAGCCCAGAATTAAATTGTCTCTTCAATATGTATCTAAACTTTTGGCCAATCCTTCAAATCCTGCTTATAATTTTGTTTCAGACCCTAAAAATGTTGATTTTTTTAACCGCCACCAGAAACATATTCCTCCATTGGGAATTAGAATTAAACCCCACATGGAGTCTACCAAAATTGAACCACATACAATAAAAGAAAATCGTAAAACACATATTCCTCTTTGGCATCTTAAAAAAACCTACAGTTATTTTGGACCCTGCTTCTACCAAAAAATCTGATACCAATTCCTTGCAGTTCAAACAAAAATATGCCGAAATAAAGTCCAAGTATAGTACATATACAAGGAGCTATATAGATGGATCTAAAGATGGTGACAAAGTATCATCAGCTGCTGTTATTGGTGATCATATCACCTCAATCAGAATACCGAATCAGAGTTCTATTTTCGCAGCTGAAGTTAAAGCTGTACAACTCGCTCTTGAACACATCGAGAATGTACAGGAAAAGAAGTCGATTATTTTTTCCGACTCACTTTCCTCTTTACTTGCTTTACTCAACCCCAAGTTGAAAACCCTCTCATTTTGAAACTTCGCGAGAAGCTATCAACTCTCGTGTCTGACCAATATGATATCGTGTTTTGCTGGTTACCCGGACATGTGGGTATCGCTGGTAACACCAGGGCAGACAGTGCAGCAAAACAGGCTTTATCCAAGCCTCTCACTGGTTTTAAGATTTCGTTCAGTTATTTCAAACCACATATTAGTAACTACATCAAATCTCTGTGGCAGGCGGAATGGGATGGGGCGACAAATAACAAGCTCCATCACTTCCGACCAAACATATTTGATCACTACCCATCCAGTAACCGTTGTAGAAAAGACCACGTTATTCTGACACGATGTCATATTGGTCACACACGACTTACACATTCCTTTCTGTTAGAAGGTAATATGCGACCAGAGTGTGTTCCTAGTCAGCAGGTGTTGTCATTGGAACACATTCTTTTATATTGTACTTGTTAGAGGGCAGTATTTTACAGTGCAATCTCTAAGAGAATTGTTTTATCATACGAGTTTGTTTGTGATTATTTCATATTTTATTCAATTAATTTTAATTCATACTTGACACTTGTTGTGTCTGTAGTTTTCTCGCCACGATATAGCCTTAGCTGCTGAGGTGGCGTTAAGCAACAATAAATAAATAAATAAATAATTAACCCTTTGCCCAACGTAACGGCCAAAACCGGCCAGCGCTATTCTCAAAAATCGCCAATTATTTGTCATTATTTTTTTCATTTTTTGTCTCAAAAACATAGGTTATGACCCCTCGTTGGAACGAAACATGAAAAAATTAGTTATTCAAGAACTTTTTTTGCAAGTGTCGTCTGCTTTTCATGTTAGGTAAAGGGTTAATATAAAAGTCTAAGATGTGAGATTTACTAATTTGTTTCCTGGGAAGAATGAAAACTTGCAAATTACTGTAAAAGCACATTCGAGAAACAAAAGCTGAAGTGGACACTTAGTGATGGTAGGTGTAATGCTGATAGATATTCTAATATATGGATTATCCGTGGAACAAGCTGCTTCTAATTAGATTGCCATAATAAACCAGCTTTCCTTTTCTTCCATTTAATAAACAAAAACAATAGGCTCTGAGAGTTGTCTGTTGTTGTTGTTTATTAAAGGTAACAAAAGAAACCTTGGCTTTCTTTTTTTCTTACATCGTGGTTGTTTTCTCAACAATTACTTGGTTTGTTGAACCGTTCTCGTGCCTCCAATAATTTCAATTTATCGAAAGTTAATTTTCGTGACGATATTTACCAGAGATGGCGAGAGTAAGTCCCCACACAAACACACACCTACACATCCACATCCATCCACATACACACATCCACATCCATCCACACACACACACACACACTCACTCACACACACACACACACACACACACACACACACACACACACACACACACACACCACCTTGCGCTTACTTGCTTCCGTTAACGCTTTTTTTTCTCAAACAGAACTTCATCTAAAAAGCTAGATTCCAGTCATTGTTTTTGACGGTGCGCAATGGTCTAGTGGTTTGGGTGTCAGATTCGTGATTGCTTGGCGGAGTTGCCGAGGGTGCGAACCCCGGCGGGGCATCCGAAACCAACATTCTAAATGCCTCTAAAACATGATTGTGTCACTTGAAAAACACCCACAAGACGTTGATAGTCTTCGTCTGAGGCCATCGACAGCACTTTCGTGGTACTGTAGCCGGCGCGTTCCACAGTTTCATGCTGCTGCCAAAAGGAAGATGAGCCAAGTAATCATGAGCACTTCATCTAAAAAGCTAGATTCCAGTCATTGTTTTTGACAGTGCGCAATGGTCTAGTGGTTTGGGTGTCAGACTCGTGATTGCCTGGCGGAGTTGCCGAGGGTGCGAATCCCGGCGGGGCATCCGAAACCAACATTCTACATGCCTCTAAAACATGATTGTGTCATTTAAAAAACACCCACAAGCCCTTGCTAGTCTACATCTGAGGCCATCGACAGCACTTTCGTGGTACTGTAGCCAGCGCGTTCCACACTTTCTTGCTGCTGCCAAGGAGGAAGATGAGCCAAGTAATCACGAGAACTTTATCCAAAAAACTAGATTCCAGCCATCGTTTTTGACGGTATGCAATGGTTTAGTGGTTTAGGTGTTGCACTCACGATTGCCAGGCAGAATTGTCGAGGGTTCGAATCACGGCGGGGCATCAGAAACCTACATTTTAAATTCCTCTAAAACATGATTGTGTCATTTGAAACACATAACTCCCTCTCACACACACACACGCACCGCCCCCACCACCACCTTGCGCTTGCTTGCTTCCGCAAGCGCCGTCTTATATCTCAAACATAATCTTTCAATCATATGAACCCGACCTCTTGTGTTTATAAAAAGTAGTAAACAAAACGTCTGAAATAAATCTAAAATCGATGAAAACATTGTCATTCTCTGATTCATACATTATGTACGCAGTGTACTGAATCTATCATCCTTTCTAGTGCAATTGCATTTGCCTCCACAAAAGATGTAGCATGTACAATAAAAACAGAAGCACTTTTCTGGGCAGGACTCCTTTTGTCTTTTATAATTTGTAGTTCGGCTGTCAGCACAGCAGTACACATGCACTGTAAAGGCAGTACGCGCAATGTGTCGCGCTTTCTCTGATAACATCCCTCATTTCGTCATTACATCTGTTTTTTTAAAGAATCGGCGATAGAAGTAGCTTTTCGCTAACTTGTTGTACGGACTGTATGGTGTATATATTTTCATTGAACATAAAATACGTATATTTTTTAATAAACAAATCTATCCTACTCATATACATTATGTGGTGGGTGGATTACCACTAAGTCGCGGTTGGGTAGAGTTTCCACCGATGTTCATTAACGTGTTTATGAGAACCAAACACAAGAAGCACCAACAAATTTTCATCTCATGGACCACCGGGTTGTCCATAGCTGATAGTTTGTAAGTGTCCGTTGCGATTTTGGAAACAAAATTGCAAATATTTGTCTGGTGGAAAATCTACCCCACTGCGAGTTAATGGCAAACCAATCTCCGCGTACTGTATATATCTGTAGATTCTGTATTTTGAAACAATAAATTTCCTATTTTATATATTAACTGCCCGCAAACCTGAAAAGCTGAATTAGTGTTGGGGCCGGGGTCTGGAGGGGGGGGGGGTGGTGCTGCCTTTGTAGCTTGTTCTGCAAAGAGTGCTGTTGGAAATCGGAAATGATTGATTTCGTTATCAACCACGCAGTGTGGCATAAAGGGTATCAATCATATTATCTTCATTTGCTGATCTCTCGAGTGTATAATTTGGGATCCCACAAGCTATTCCTCTTTCACTCTAAATGCTGTCAATGGAACTCATCAGAGATGGGGTTCCTAGAAATATTTCGAGAAAGCGGTAAAAAAACAAAAAATGTTCTCTCATTATGATGTGTCAATTTGACTCCCTCGTCATCACTCTTCGTCTAATATTCATAGTCTTCATATAAGTTTAGTTTCGACTGTGGCCAGAGCCGATTTGAGGAAGGATGTGGGGTAGCGATCCTAGGGTAACTTTATTACGTCAACCTGGCCTCATAAAGTTAGCACCAGCAGAATTGTGGAGCCGGAAGCTATAACTCTGTGTCGAAGATAACCACTGATGAATCGTCATTTGACGGCCAAAAGATAAAGTGAATGTTCATACCAAAACCTACAAGAAGGCTCCGTTTAATATGAGATTTCAAACTTTTCTTGGAGGGACTCTCCCCAATCCCCCATCATTTCTCGTTCTTTCTTCCCTCGTAGAAACACCCCCACTCCCCACCCCCACTTTCAAATGGGCCCCGAAACAAAATAATCCCAGGACCCGAATTTTCTCTCCCCGGTCCTGACTTTGTCACAGAAACAACATGCATATCCAACAATTTGCGGTCGTCATTTCATTTTTATGACATATGTTAAAGTTTATTTAAATGTTCAAGAAGAATCATATTTTTTGTATAAAAGTTACTTCCGGAATCTTTAAATATTTATAAAACACAAGGCTCGAAAATGGTCATATTTTGTTGTGTGAGATAAAAAGGAAATGCCACTCCGTTTCAAATTGTCGCGTTCCATATTTTGATTATTTTCAGCACATGCAAAACAAAACGTCACAACTGTCGTGCCTTCCCCAGTTTGTATATTTTGTTTTGTGAGAAAAAGTAGGGGATTCGTTGAATATAATAGTCTTTTATAAATAGAATGCACCGTGTTCAGCAGTCATTTTGTTCAGAGTTGTAGAGAGGATGACCGGCTTCAAAGTGGAATCGCAATTACATTGTCAAGGGAGGTAATTAGTGTTTTTAACACGACCAAACCGTCCGTATTGAACGAATGACTGCATTGAAAATTTCGTTTAAACTTCCAACAGAGAATAGCACATAAATATCGAAATCATAAAATTAGTTTTTCTCCACTGGAATTCCAGCTATGATTTCACTGAAGAGGGCAATTTATCCTTCCATAATATGGGGGCAAATGGGAATGTGTAAACCGAGCATCATTGGTGTCATTTACTTGCGCTCGAGGAAAAGTGTATTTTCTGAACACTCAATACCCATCATTAGTGCAGATGGTGTCATACAAGCGAACAAAAATGTGCATTTTCGTTGGGTTTATCGAATTACCCAAAACTATCGCAGGTTCACCCCAAGGTACCCACGGTATCCCAGCTGGCCCAAGCCATAACTTGAGTTTACTACAAGCTATTCAAAAATCGATATAAAGTATTTTTATTTGTTTTTTTATTAATAAACTCGTCAGCTGAAGATTTCATCTCTATGGCATGGACGACTATACTTTTTATTTTTTTAAAATTGTTGATTTCAAATATTGTATCATGTGGCAAAATTCCTCTGAAAGTACTATTTGAAAAATCTAAAATGCATAGTCGTCCATGTCAGAGAGCAAGTCATTTCGTTAACCACACACATCGTTGCAACAAGGTTATTTAACTCTTATTCGTGTGAGACTGCCCTCAACCTGCCCTCAAAATGTATTTACCCGAATTATAATTTAATGCACGATATCAGTTACCCCAAGCTACCCGTGAAAAGGCTGATCCACTGGGGGTGGTGCGTACCCGGCAGCTACCCCCCCCCCCCCCCCCACACACACACACACTCTTTCGACTGAGCAATGAACGTGTCCGGTCACTATTCTACTTTAACCGCCGAGAATTTCTGGTTTTGGGCGCTCGAAGTTTCAACATTGAATATTGATAACGTACTAAATTATGGTGTATCTATAGTACGTGGAGAGTGGATTGTAACTAAATCACCCGCAGAGTGGAGATATCACCCAAGCTATAACTTTCAAATTGTGTACATATCGACAAAAAACACAAGCAATGTTTCAGCCAATGGACCTCCGGGTTTAACCCGGAGGTCCATTGGCTGAAACTTTGATTGTGCTGGTTATGCTTTGCAAGAGTCTTTCGCGTCAGAGTGAAATGTGATAATTGCATTTGGTGAAATTAGATGCCAAATGAGAAGCGATGGAGGGTGTTTACATTTGAATTGACAAAGGAAGAGGAAAACAGTGTTGTCATTAATTATTTATTACAATCAAGAAATGGACTAATCTGAAAACAATCTCGTGCATGGTAATAAAAAGTAACTGTACAACAATATACAAACGCAAAACAGTATGCAGACACGGGAAAAGTATTTGTCCTTTGCTTTTCAACGTGCGCAGGATTAGCGTTGTGAACATAGATACATACAGAGGAGGGAATACATTTTTAGCATTTAATTTGTCGTTCGGCTAGTTCAATACGTGTAGAGAGAATTTGTGAGCACTGCTGAAATGCTTTGTCAGGTATACAGGCCTGGCATTCTGAAAAATGCAGGAGGGCAAAAAATCGCTCTCCTCAATCAGCTTAGGAGAGCAATTAGCTTTACACAGCATTTTAAGTATCCAGTAGAACGAACTCAATGAAACTGAAACCAACAGACTACATCAGTGATTTTATTAACTTTACTAAGGTAAAGCGAAATCTCTTAGACATCTAGATGTCTCTCTCAACACCCGAACACACACTTGACAAGACCTGTGTGTGTACCCAGACCTGTTGTCCAAGAAAGTCATACGCCTACCACTACCACCTTCAACCCCCCCCCCCCCCCCCAAGGGTAGTGGTAGGCGTATGACTTTCTTGGACAACAGGTCTGCTTGAATCTACAGTCACATCCTGGTGCAAGTGCTTCAAGTGACAGGATAGTAGTAATGGTAGTGAATTATAGTGACAATATTCCTTGAATAATTACCCCTCAAACAGTGATGTCAGTTGTTGAACTTGAAACTGACAGAAAAAAAAATATTGCTGTGACCCATTTTGCTTCAAATGATTGCAACTGTGTTTGGGTATGGTTGCAGCCATTACCTTTTACCACTAAACCACTTACAAAATGAAATTACGTGATGTTATGTGACTTCGAAGTTAAATTCCATTTTTACTTTACAATAAAAATTTAATGTGAGCATAATACATGTAATCTCAATCATCCCAGACCAAAATATTTAGGAGGGCAATTTTTCGCTCTCCTTAATTCTTTCAGGAGGGCAGTAAGGAGAGCTAAAAAATCGCTCTCCTGAAATTGCCAAGCCTGCGTATATACCGTTGGAATGGAAGCGGGGACGAGGAGGGTGGTGAAATGCAGCAGTGCTTGTTCACTGTGGTAAAGAAGCTTTGTTTCCCTGGTAAAATAGGACCCGGGAACCAACGCCTGGGATACAAGTCCTCTACAGTGGGCATGGTATAAACAACTAGGTAATCTTAACATTATACTTGTAGTGATCATAATCAGCCACAGATGCAAAAAATTACCATAAACAACAATAATAAAAAAGTCTTTCAGTTTAGATATCTATATACCCGGTGGCAACGCCGTCGAGATCATGTTGCATGATGTTACAAAATTTTCATTTTCCTCCGTTTTTCTAGCCGTTACAGTAATCGTCGTATGAAAACTAGAACGTTCTGTCTCCCATATTTCATTTTTGTGGAAAATCGTGTTTGAAGTTTCGGTACAGGATATAATACACTAAGGTAGGTTCACCGTTATTGTGAATGTAATCATATTGCAAGTAGTATTGAAATCTAAATATATTTGAAGTTTTAAGTGCAAATGCCGCATATTTTCTGAATAAAAGGGGAAAATGTGTTTGGAGATAGAATCATTTGTTGGGGAAAATGCTAACTGGAGTCAAAACCAAAGAGAAATATGGTGAAAAAACGTTTTAGCCTCAGAATGTCAACATTTTCTGAGGAAACTATTGTGCAACTGTAAAAGTTGTAATTATACTTACAGTACGTGGAGAGTGTATTATCACTAAATCACCCGCAGAGTGGAGCTTCCACCCGAGCAATAATTGCAAATTTGTTGCAAAGCATAACCAGCACCAGCAAAGTTTCAGCCAATGGACCTCCGGGTTAAACCCGGAGGTCCATTGGCTGAAACTTTGCTTGTGTTTTTTGACGATATATACAAAATTTGAAAGTTATAGCTTGGGTGATAACTCCACTCTGCTGGTGATTTAGTTACAATCCACTCTCCACGTACTGTAGCGTTTACATAAAGTCTAAACATAAATCTTGCACATCATGCTAACTGTCGAAACTAAACTCAGCCGTATGTGTTGGAATACAGAACATATTGTAAGAAAAGAGCCAGATTTATTTGAAACACAAAAAAAATATATTTTAAAAAGCAAACATACTTGTCACAACCGAAAGACCAAAGTATTATTTATTTATTTATTGGTGTTTAAGGTCACATATTTCTGCACAATGGCTAACCATGACCGTGACAGTTTTACGGGTGGAGGAAGCCGGAGTACCCGGAGAGAACCACCGAGCAACGGCGAGCAACTGTCAGCTCCCCAACATACCAACTCCACACAAGCAGGGTTAGCATTGGTTGAAGACAGGTGCACCATCGACGTGCAGTACGCCTTAGTACACAACGTCACCGTGCCCCCACGTGGGCAATTGGGGTGAAGTGTCTTGCTCAAGGACACAACGCGGTTGCCGCAGGTGGGATTCGAACCGAGGACCTCTCGGCTTGCAGCCTGCGCCTCTACCAACCGCGCCCCCAAAGACCAAAGTAACTCTTGTTATTCCTTAGTCACAGTTTAGAAGGTAAATATCCCGAGATTTACTTGCCTGACTCTTGGAGTTGACACTAAAGACATTGCATGAACTATTCAATACAAAGGTTGATATCGGCAACATCATTTGACGCAAAATTATCAACTGAAAAGATGAACTTTTCGTTCCCAGCATACACAATCGTGGGTTTGTGCAGAGTTCCGCTAACATCCCACCCAACGTTCCCACTATTAACCAATTGTATTACCAATAAGTAGTTATGCGTCGGGATGATGGGAACTTAGGTCAGATCAGGGGGAGGGGGATGTACCTCACCCCACTGAGCGCACCCCCTCTCTGCAATCAAAATTCAAATATACTCGAAATAATACGATACTTGTAGTATTCGCGAGATGTGATGTCAGCGGTGTTTGTAGGTGAACGGGCAATGGAGAACGTTACAAGCCGCATGTTGTGTAGAAGGCTGGACAGGTGAGGTAGAAAGGAACTCGCTAAAAGACCCTGTGATGTGATACAGCCCATAACCTCCTTCTTGGACCCTTCGAGTAGTTTCGAGAATTCACAACATATGTGTCATACTCAATGACATCTACAAGATGAAAAATAAAACCTCCATTCAAAACAGGATACAAGTTCTAACTGGAGCCATCCTGGACTCCATGATGTGAATGGAAAATTAAGCAAGGTGAATTAAAAAAAAATTGAAGATCCACATTCGTTTCAAGACACCCACAACAAATTCGTAAAAAGAAAATCTATTCAAACCGAAAAATGCGCAATCTCCCCAAAAAGGCCATACAAATTCTTGATGCTCCCAAAATGGTAAAGTCAGACATTTTAGCTCTGTTTTGACAGGAGCACCAACCATGTGTTATTGATGAGGGAATGTTCAGACAATGAGCTCAGCCACCAGCCATGGGCTGTTTGTTGAACTAAATGCTTGAACATTTCCCCGACAGTACCAAATGGATTCTGAGATGTTCTGTGAAAAGTATACAGACAGTTTGTTCAACAAGCAATCTCTATGCCTTTTTGCTGAACTTATAACCTGAGTATTTTTTCAAGAATGATGTTTATCAAATCTGAACCTGTCAGGAAACAGTCGAAACGCTTGGAGCGGCAAAATTGACACAGTTGTCTTAACCCCCTGCACTCTGATGTCGAGAATACTCGACACCTCCCCCACTCTAAGCCCCACCACACCTCCCTGTCATCCATGGTTATCCCCCCCCCCCCCCTGTGTTGTCAGAAATTCAGCAATTTAGATTTTGGTTGACAGAGCTCAATTGGAGCTCTGTCAACCAAAATCTAAATTGCTGAATTTCTGACAACACAGGGGGGATAACCATGGATGACAAATCAGACGTTTCGTCATCAGAGTGCAGGGGGTTAAAACAATTTATGGAATAAATGTTGCGCAAGGCTCAAGTTACTTGTCACATGTATGACTGTAAACAGCTGGGTAATACCGTTTGTCCACGGTAGATATCCAACGTATCATATTTTGGTATCTCGAATTCTAACCTTTGGCAGTTTCTTAATTCTTTTTATCATCCTGGCCTTAGGAAGTACATGTATTTAACCCTTTACTCAACGAATCGGCCGCATCCGCCCGCGTAATATGCAAATTCAGCAGTTGAAAAAATATTATTTTTCAAAAAATTTTAACAAAGCAATATCATGTGGCCCCTCGTTGGAACGAGCCCGTCGAGCTCGTTCCGACGATGGGTCACATGATATGGTTTTGTTGAAATATTTTGAAAAATTTGAAAAAATTATATTTAAAATAATAAATTTTGATATTATCTGCGTTGGGTAAAGGGTTAATGGCGCTAGCTTGTGGTGGTCAAGTTCATTTCAGTAAAGTTTTTATTTGTATTTGCAAAGTTTCTTTTAAACGCAGAAATGTTCGGCTCATCGGTCTAAAAGGGAAGATGTTCAGTGTGTGTGAAAGAAATGTTTGAGAACTTCAAAGGTTTCGCGGGTTTTTGAAAGGCGAAAAAGTTTTGTAGTTGGACTATGCTTGTGTGATTTGGTCTGACGGATTTTAAAAGTCTAACTATCTTAACAGAGCAAACAAAAGCTCCGTCAGTTTCAAGGCACGCTGGTTATGACTGTTGGTGTTGTATTTTGGACTGTTGGTGTTGTCTATCTCTTGGGCACAGCTATGTCCTGGGGTGGAGAATTTTCGCTCATTGCGCTTCATGTGTGTCTGTATGAAATATCTTGAGGGTCATTGCAACATGCAAATTTCTATTTTGAGCGACCGAACTGTCATACGGATAAATACGATAACGGAGTTTTCATGATGTTTTCGTGTACTGTCTACATGTACATGACATGTGTAGGGTGTTCAATCTTCATTTCAATGCAAACCCTTGTGATTTAATGATTGAATATGACAAATGCAAATGTAAGAAGACGTGTCTGAAGCAGAAATGTGGCGGGCTGTAGGGATGGTGGAGCAAGGGGCTGCCCACCGTCAGGTGGGTGAAGCCCTTGGTGTGCACGATACAGTGATCACCAGAGCATGGGCAAGATTTCAGCAGTATGGTACACCAGTAAGACGGCATGGTGGGTCCAGAGACAGGGCAACATCTGCAGCTGAAGATCGGTTTTTGATCATTCAAGCCCGTAGGAACCGCTTTGCCACAGCAACCCAGCTTCGCCGTGACCTTCAGATGCATCCGGGGAAAATGTTTCGACGCAGAATATCCGGGCAAGGTTGCAGGGATGTGGTCCCCCATCGAGAAGACCATGTGTTCGCATTCCGCTGTTCCAGAGTCACCGCCAGGCACGATATGAATGGGCCATGGACCACGTTGGATGGACCAGAGAAGATTGGCGACCTGTCCTTTTACAGATGAGTCAAGGTACTGGTCTAGGCCACACAGATAGGCGTTCTGGGGAATCCAGAAGACCAGGAGAGCGATTCAATGCAGCCAACATTGCTGAGCATGATCGCTATGGTGGAGGTTCAGTCATGGCCTGGGTCTGCATCAGCAGGGATGGACGTACAGAGCTCTGTGTCCTTGAACGCGGTGTACATTGACTGCACAACGGTATATTGATGAGATCCTGGATGTCCACGTCAGATTGTATGCAGGTGCAGTGGGTGATAGATTCATTCTGATGGATGATGATGCCCGTCCTCATGTTGCCCATGCTGTCGGGGAGTACCGACAGAGGGAGGGGATTGAGCGTATGGACTGGCCAGCAAGATCCCCTGACCTCACTCCAATCGAAGATGTCTGGAATGAGTTGCAGCTTGCAATTTCAGACCATCCAGTCCAGCCAAAAAGTGTTCAGGAGCTTGGTGCCATGCTGGTCCAAGAATGGAACAACATCCCACAAAGGACCACCAGGAACTTGATTGGGTGCATGAGAAGGCTTTGCCAAGCTGTAATTAACAGTAATGTGTCTCATACCCGATACAGAACCCACACCAGTTCGCTTCGTCAACTTTTCGGTATATTGAAAAATTTCCTCTTTTACCAGTAATATCCATTTTCCATGGTTATCGTATTAAAAAGCTAAAAAATAGTGTCAAACACAAACAAAACCTTAATTTCTGTACTTAGATCAATAAAGGTATAATTAAATAAAAAATATATACACTTTTCATAACAATATTTCAACTAAAACTTAAAACAGTTAGTTGGATATACTTGGTGCTTAGCAAACTTTGAGTGGTATATATATAGAATAAACGTATAGTGTTTTCAAGTAAAAAAAAAATATTCTACGAGTAGGATTAAGAATGAAACCGACGAGCCTCTGGCGAGTCGGTTTTATTATTAATTCTACGAATAGAATACTTTTTTTATTTGAAAACACTATACGTTTATTTTGTTTATCCCATATTTTTTTTACATGGCAGTCGCGGCGAAATTGTGCTGTTACTTGCTACAAAACACAGCGAGAAGTGAGGAGCACATTGGTCCAATTCGATGGACAAGCAACATTGGCAAATATAAAGAAGGCGCAGTAATACATTTCAGTCTAAAAATAATTCCCCTACAAATTTGAGCAAAACTTGCAAAAATGCTTTATTAAATGAACAGTGTGTGGTGTTTTCTACTGGCGTTGTGTAATACTTTCAAAAAGGTTTAAAGAAAACAACAATTGAGCTATTAATTATGCAACACGAATGCGGTAGGGGTCAGAGGTCAACAAGTCCCTCTCACCCTACTAAGTGAATAAAGTAAAAAATTATCCAAGGCTTTTTTGTTCAAATAAACGGTCATATATGGGATAAACAAGTATATCAGTTGAAGACATTTTTTTAAGAAAAACAGTTTCATCCGATATGCTTTAACCCTTTACCTAACATGAAAAGCAGACGACACTTGCAAAAAAAATTCTTGAATAACTAATTTTTTTCCTTTTTTGTCTCAAAAACATAGGTTATGACCCCTCGTTGGAACGAGCTCGACGAGCTCGTTCCAACGAGGGGTTATAACCTATGTTTTGAGACAAAAAATGAAAATATTTTGAAAATTAATTGGCGATTTTTGAGAATAGCGCTGGCCGGTTTTGTCCGTTACGTTGGGTAAAGCTTTAACACTCAGATATGTCAAGGAACTTAAGATGTTTGAGTTCAGTAAAAGGCACAAGGTCGAGATCTCATTTCCAGCTAGATTAAGAGTTGGAAGAGTTTTCGCGGCGTATGCGAAGCCTTGGACTAGATTGAAAGTCAAGTTGTAAGGTTCTATTCTGATGTCAGCATACCCAATCTCACAAACTGCCCGAAGGCTGCCGCGTGAGACATAACGTTTCCCAAGTCTAAGCGTTCCAAAGATATTAAAGAAGGAAACTCAAAATATTTACGCAGCTCGTTAGTGGTCCTTGTGAGATCAGAAAACCGCTTGCATATAGGCCCTATAGCTGACAATAATTCATCGAGAGGGGAAACCTTGAAAAGTTCTGTTAATATGTCACCGAGAGACCTCGTCCCCTGAGTTCCAATGTGTTCAATGTGCCCATTGGCACATAGAACACATTGGAACTCAGGGGACGAATTCTCTCACCGAGATTCTAAAAAGAGCCAAACAGTACGCAAGTGAAACATAATCATCTTTGACCTAACTTGGTGTAGGGATAATTGACAACACCAATTGAATAGACGGAATTTCTCTTTAAAAACTTTTAGTAACATGAAGACTTTGGTTCTGACAAATTTCTTATTTTTGCTAAACTAAGTAGCCAACGAATGTAAAGTGATCATCACGAAGATAACTTGAGTGCTTTCGTAGTAACTGACTTTGAAATACGCAAGTCATGACTAGGGCTCCTGAGAGGCCGGACTCTCACCATCGAGGTGGGAGAGGATTACCCTTTCTCGCTTTCCACCCTTCCGCCTTTTTGCTGCTGGGATGATGCTACACATCATATAGTAATGCTCTCACCCACTGTTTCTCAAGCTTTCTGGATCCGTCACTGCCGTGTTATGACGACTATCCGATTGTTTATGGTTAGTTCTTTGGAACTTTTGACAGATATGAGATATGTAGTGCTAGAATTAAGGAGACACTGTGACGTTTCCTTGTAGATTGCCATAAATATGAGATAGGTAGGAAAAATGCTTTGAAAATGTGATGTTGGTGTCGGATAAAAAAAAACCATCAAACAGATGTATAAATGGGAAAGCAGCCAACAGATATAGTAGATGTGGTGACCAGGGAAATAGAGAATAGAGTGACCCGGAGAGCTTTGTAGAAATAGTTTGTAACATATTGTTGAAAGAAGAGGAAATGATGTGGAATATGGTGTGTGTCTTGAGAAACTATCTGGTCTTCTCCTTTGAAACCCGTGGCAAATCATCGGTTGGCCAAAGACATATTAATTAGTGTAGGCAGTGTCTGATTGGTACTAAGCATAGATAGGCCACAGCTAGTCATGGACACAAAACATATATAATTCTACTAACCACCCCCATCAATATTCAACATGAGGATAGAGTGTCTAATATATTGTTATTTTTTCTTTTGTTATCGGTGATAAACAATGACAGACAAGTCCCTACAAAATCAAGAAGACAAATCCTAGCCCATTGTTTTATTTGTTTGTGTATTGTGGCTTGTCAATACACACACGCTATTGTCTAAGTATTCACAACATCGGGAACACCCCCCTCCCCCCCCCCCCCCCCCCCACACACACACACAGGATACTACAGGTGTTAAAAAAGGCAACTTTCTGTAATCGGAGTTTGTTAAACTGTCAATCAGTGAATCAGCACCTCGTCCACTTAGTTCCAATGTGTTCTATGTGCGTACTGGCACATAGAGCACGTTGGAACTCAGGCGACGACCTGCCATCAGGGTCGACGGAAGCTCGATAAAAGTGGCGGGGCACAAATTTACAATGCTATCATGGTTCGACCCAGTGATCGAGAGGTTACAATCGTATATCGGTAAATGTACCATGACTCGCTATAGTCCTTCGTTAAGATGAATATGTCGTTGTGTGGTGATTGGCCAGTCCGTTTCTTCTCCTTCAACCATTTTTCAATCCGAAGGCCAGGGTGGGAAGATAGTTAAAGTGTAGAACAAACGGACCGATGCGGCCGAGAGTGGGATTCCTTGGCTAAATATTGTTTGCCGGATTTACAAAGAATGTTATAGGGATGGCTATATATTGATACTTTTTCAAACGCCCACTTTAAGTAACATCGAAACGTATATGTCCCCCATATATGTGTGGTGATCATTTTTGCTTGTGGAAACGACCACACATAACCTTTCAACTTACTGTAGGATCCTCCAAATCATCGTTTAACTTGTCTGTTTATTTTTTTGAAAATAAATATGGTTGAAACTAACAAGATTAGAATACGTCACTAACAATGATACTAAAACTGCTGAATTTGTTGACTAAACTATATAGCCTATCAAACTTCATTGGTGCTGGATCGACACGGTCTCATTCCATATATATTATCACCATTATGTCTGAATAAAATATATCAGTGTCGAGCTCCTGTGTCCAAGGCCATGTCTCTACGAGTCGAGATATAGACTTGGATACAAGAGCGAGAGTCTGATACATTTTGTACATAATTAAACTTTTTTTCGGTTCATGCGTTTTCAGATAAAACGATTGGCTCACACGATTCTGTTTTTTCTTTTCATAACTCAATGAACCGAAAAAAACACAATTAGGTCCGCCCCAGCCACGCCCTTAACATACCAGTCTTCGGATTTGCAACATGGTGCCAAATCAATAGAAGTTAGAACACTGGCATGTTCTAAATGTGAAAAAGAAAAATAAATTTATATTACTAATTTATCACCATGAAATTATTTACAAAATATTTAAATGACCGTGGTGGGTCAATTTTTCTTTTTCTTCACAACTGTATTTATTTGACATTTCAATTTTTACGCACACTGGGTGATCGTCTACGTTCATCGTTTTACCCAAATCGATTGTAAACAATGGCTGGTCACGACGAATACGGCAATTTTGACATTGCTAATTTTCAGTTTCCAATTCCAATGAATGAACACTACCAGAATTCAACTAATTTCATGTCATCTGACTTTATATCTAACTCCACTTTTACAAACTGTTTTTCAGTTCTAGGGAAACGGTCAAAACCAAACTACAATGTTATACTGATGGCCTACTTCCACCTACCACGGAACGCAACTTTTACGTGAAGTGAACAGTTGAATGAAATTTGAGGGAGGCGTGGCTTATGACGTTTTCTTTGCATTACGTAATTCATTGCTCAATAAAAATATTTAATGACATAAGTGCATTTGACTTGGAAAGTGTGTCAATTGCTACCTGCATTTCAATAATATGCGCCCTCTTTTATGCCAGAAAAATAATATGTCTTACCAGTTTTAGTTTTTAAGTCTTTGTTCGCTGAAGTAGAGGACGACTAACAATATTTATTTATTTGGGTCGCGAACGTTTAATTATAAGGAATGATCGTTTCTTTTTGTCTATTTCTTGAGTTATGAACCCCAAAAAACAAAGTCCAAACTGTGTAAATGGGCTTTACACAGTTTGGACTTTGTTTTGAGGGGTTCATAACTCAAGAAATAGACAAAAAGAAACGATCATTCCTTAAATGACCATAATGGTGATGATAGATTTATCTTTCAATGTTCAAAATTTAATAATTAGCACTTTACATTAGGAATCGACAGTATCCTCCCACGTAATTTCCATATGAGTTGTTGAAAAAAAAACATATTTTTTTTTAAAAAAATCAAGAAAACCACATCGTATGGCCGCAACCCCTCGATGATGGGATCACATGATATTGTTTCGTTGAAATTTGCGGAAATATTTTTTACAAAACATAATTAAAATAATAAAGTGTCATATCACATGCGTTGAGTAAAGGACTAACTAGCACTTTAATATGATATTTCATTTTTAGAATTTTAAAATGCTTGTCATTTGGGTGGAAACAGTATATGGCTGCCTTGAACTTTTGCGACCCTCGGAAAAACTTCTTGAACTCGTACATGTTCAGCATTCTGAAAAGACTGTGTGCTTTAACCCTTTACCTAACGTAACGACCAAAACCGGCCAGCGCTATTCTCAAAAATCGCCAATTAATTTTCATAATTTTTTTCATTTTTTGTCTCAAAAACATAGGTTATGACCCCTCGTTGGAACGAGCTCGTCGAGCTCGTTCCAACGAGGGGTCATAACCTATGTTTTGGAGACAAAAAATGTAAAAAATTAGTTATTCAAGAATTATTTTTGCAAGTGTCGTCTGCTTTTCAGGTTAGGTAAAGGGTTAACACTATCACTGTATTTTGTTCCAGTTTGAATGCTTCCAGTGATTCGGATACAAAAGCATAAAAGTAATGTGGTTTCATAATTTGATGATTATACTTTTGAGAAATGTTTTTTTTTCTTCTCACTTTTCGAATGCAGAAACGTATAAGGACCGCCGGAAAGGCGTTTAGAAAGCTTGCACTGTTCTATAAATAGTAACGTAAACAGTAAACACATCATTACCAAGCACGCGGTTGTATTATGTAGTTGCAAGATACAGATTTTGTATCCGGGATCCCTGATACATGCTGTATTTTTACATATAAATATGTTGAGTTAAATACACGTTATCCAGTCCGATTGTAAACAGAACCACCGTCTTTCCGCTGGCGAAAATGAAACACTAATACTCTAATCTCAGAAAAGTAATGATTCGATCGTCATTCTCCATCATGTGTCACATAATTGGCTCTCAGTTCATTCTTTCAGTCACAGTCTGTTTGCAATCACCCCATCTTCTTCCAGGGAGTGGCAGGTAGACAGCCAATCTGGCTATGCCACTTCCCACGGTATACTTCTCATTACATTTGTGCAATATGTTTATTTGTAACCATTTTACATGTATGTGTACCGTGAATAAAGAATCTGAATCTGAAAGAATCTGAACCTCGAATCTGATACAAATTACAGGACATGTACATGGTAATGAAAATACATTTATCTAACACTCCCGTTACATAAACCCTCATTTGTGTTTAAAAGAGGTTGAAATTAGTGAAAATTTTGAATTTCAGGAAATATATGGGGTATGATACAAATATTTTTTCCGAGTTTTCGGATGCAAATTAAGTAGATTGCTAAATAAATATGTGTTATGTGCACATTGTTCTTTAATGAGACCCGTTTTGGGCGACGTATAGCTACGCTTGCGCGACGAGCAGTTATGTCTCCCCAAACACGAGTCGGGTCACGGTAACAAGCACAATGATCGCATAACACATTTATCTACCTTTCCATAAAAACACCCGGTAACCACGACTATTAAAAATAATTGATAACGAACAAAAAGCCACATTCAACTGACCAAACTTATAGATCTCCATTTTTAATTCTCTCAACCCGACAGCACGTGTAGAAATTCCTTTAGCTTGAATGAAATTGTTCATTGTGGAAGAAAATAAACTGAGTCCATGTATGCTTTTTTCTTCGAGCAATGATATTTCGAACCATATTCAATTCATTTCATGAGGTCACACATGGCACAGATGGCTGGTTTGAGAAAAGAACTTGGGAATTATTGTTGTTCTTTTTTGTAGTGCGCAAGAATCGCTTTAAATAGATGACGTCACTTCATCACAATTTTTAGAAGCGATCAAATGATTGATGTTACGTTTCAGAATTTTCTCGTTAAAACTTTCATTTTTTTGTGTGGTTCACCTCCATGTCTTTTGTTTTGGTGCTTTGCATGGTGGATTATTTATGTAAGAGATCGAGCAATGCCTTGCAACGTGGAATGTATATTGAGGCAAACTTGAAGCATCGTTCATTGCAGCATTTTAAGTTTTTGTGATTGCCAGTACCACTGTAATGGTCCGTCAACAGGCGCGTAATCCTTCTTTTCTCGCGATGACATGTGACTTTTATCGCTAATGCAATAGCGAAACAAGTTCTTTCACCGCAGAAGTTTCATCGCTACTGATACAGCTGTTTGCGATGCGCTTTTTGGTAAATGGTTGATAAAATAAGGTATCACACTTTATATTTTTGTGGCAATAATTGATAGATTAAAAAAGAACTTGAGTCAAGTGGATTGGCGATTTTGGTGGAAAGTGGCGTTTTTTTATGGCCATTCGGTTAGGTGAAGGGTTGGCAACAACATTTGCTTTAATTCCTGTAGGGTAAACAACAGGCAAGAGTTTTTAATTAGTTGTGGTCAGTTAACGTTTCCACACTTTCACACTTTCAGTAACGATCTTAATTTAGTATGGATAGGAAAACTGTTAGACACCTCTATTCTTGTTCTATGGAAACAAATACTCAGATAGTGTGAGTTTGCGACGTAAGGCAGTTTTAATTTCTGACACATGCACAAAGAGGGGTGAAAAATTGTAGGGCATCATATGATCTCTGTTTGAAACAGTTTATTGTTATCTTGGTCACTCTTAGACAATAAAGCAACGAAGGTATTTGGAGAAACTAGTTCCTCGATCTTTTGAACCCGAGCAGCTGGATTTCGGGCCGGGAACATGGTACGTCATAATGTCATTAAATAGGATGGCTGTTCAGTAAATATGTGGGGGTAGAACAATCAATATTAGCAACGCGCAGACATGAGGCTGCACGTTGAAAATATTGATTGGCTCTACCATAAATAATGAATATGGACTCTTCCAGTTGCTGCAACTGCACTGGCATGGAAGATACCACCAGCGTTCAAAGAGATAACTCAAAAATTGATAATTCAAAGTGTTAGGGTATTACAATAAAATATATGAAAAAGTTCCACCGAATACGAACGTGAATATTGACAGGTTGCAGCACACACAAAAGACATACCAGATATATTATATACACATTTTATACAACAGTCGACGATACCACCCGTTGGGTCCTCAAAGGAAACGTAATTAGCTTCTAGATATAAAAGTACTACCACCTGACTGGGAGCTTTTACATACAATCCCATTTTCAATCACAGATTTCACGAACCTGCAAAATCTATATTTTAAAATTATTCATAGAATTGTTGTTACAAATGCAAAGCGTAATAAATGTAAACTTCGGAATTGTGAACATTCTATAGCATTATAAGCGGAACAGTTTCTGTCTGTCTTCTTTCAATGTTCTATTGCCAAATCTGTTCTTCTGAATATTCAAGAACAGTTATGCGGAAAGTGTAACATTCGGTTTCCATTAACTCAAGCGAACGGTATTCTTTGATACAGCGATCCTTTTTATTCCTTTTAGCACAATAGTTAGTTGGTATATAAAAACTAATTTACTTCTGCAAACTGGTGAAAAATACAGAGAATAAAATCTCGAATTTTGCGATAACCTGTTTACCGTTCATCTGTATATAAAAAAACAGGGGACCGATTACAATACAGCCATCGTGGACGGGACAAAATCTATGCCTGGACATTCGCAGTGACGCCTAGCGACATTTCGACCACTGAAGCACCGGGGTAATCCCGGTGCTTCATTGGTGGAAATTTTGCTAGGTGTCATGGCGTATCATCTTTGAATTATGTGCGTGAACAAATTGACAAAACGTGGATTTTGACCTGTCCACAATGACCCTATTGTATTACAGTTCACAGATTTCGAAAGCAAGCACAGTGAATTTGTCTTAGGGAATCTGAGCATTGAAGATAGCGGTGTTCCCACAGGAACATTTTAAAACAGGGCTATCTGATAATAAGATAAGTTGATAAAACTCAACTTTTTGACGAACTGTTTGTAGTTCCAGACGAACACCTTTTCGGTTATCCATTTTTTTCATTTAGATAACTACAAGGTAATCTCAAATGTTAAGGCATGAAAAAGTAAACCAACCTTCGCGGATTTAATTGAACAAACAAATAAAACACACAAAAACGTGGATTGGTGTGCATCTCTCCTCATCCAATCAGACAAGGAAATCAGATGCAGGAAAGATTGACAAGAGTCAAAGGATTATATCCCACATACACAAAAGAAAGACTCAATTGAGTATACGGGATATTATTAGTTACCCCGTGTCTGATCACGTGGTACGGGTTTTTACCTACCCGAAGCCAGCCGTATCCCATCAGGCCGAAGGCCGAATGGGATACGGCTGGCTTCGGGTAGGTAAAAACCCGTACCGCATGATCAGACACGGGGTAACGAATTTATCTATTGACTTTCCGTTTTAGAAGTACAATCTATTTCATTTGTGAACACACACAGCATGAGATCTTTTATCTTCCATTGTTGAGCCATACAGGTTTCTGTGGAATTTTTTGCGTGAAAATATGCCGATATGACTAGTATAAAAAAATTATTGAATTTCTTTTTTTCTTTTTTGTCTCAAAAACATGGCTTATGAACCCCACATTGGAGGGTACTCGACAAGCTCATTCCTATAAGGGGTCATGAGCTATATTTTGGAGATAAAAAATTAAAATATAATACATGTGCACTGTAAAACTGGAATGACGCGTCTTCTACGGGGTAAGGACAAATTGTAGATTTCGGAACGAGGCTTCCACTGGGTATGGTAAATTTGTCAGTGGCTGCGCGGACGTATCGTGGGTTTCAATGAATATGGTCTCATACCACGTATCTATCAACAAATCAAATCAAAAAATTCACTTTAGTCAATAGATAAAACCCTTTAAACCACAAAGGCCTCTCTTCTGGTCCACAAACATATTAAATTTCACCAAGTAGGATGATTGGTCAGTGCATGCGTGGGTTAATAAATCAACATTTTCAACATGCAGACAATTGCTGCCCCATCACTATTATGTTATCAATATCTTTCCATTTTTTTCCTTTCAGCTCTCGTGTATTTAGATCGTTGGTGAACCATAGTAATGTTAGACGAAGCTGGATGTTTTCTTAGTTTGTTCCGATGCATTTTGATCAGTCAGTTGTGGTAGAGGGGTATTGCAGACTGTCGCTAGCACATCCATGTCAGTATACTGCATCGTGCAGAGATTAGAGTTGTTAATTTGGGAATGAATATGGACTCTTCCAACTGCTGTCGTTGACTTGATTTGGCAGACACCTTCAGGGCTCAAAAGGTGGTCAATTTATTCCATAAATGGCCGTTTATTTGAACAATAAAGGCCTTGGATAATTTTTTTTTGTTGCTTTATTCACCTAGTAGGGTGATAAATTTTCCCCATAGGTTTAACACTGAAAGAATTTATTCCCCTAGTATCGACGGATTTGTTGACCTCTGGCCTCTACCACATTTGTCTAGCATAATTAATAGTTCGATTGTTGATTTCTTTAAATCTTTTTGAAAGTATTACACAATGCAAGTAGAAAACACTGCCCACTGCTCATATAATAAAGGGTTTTTGCAAGTTTAGCTCAAGTTTGTGGGAGAATTATTTTTAGACAGAAATGTATTACTGCGACTTGTTTATTTTTTCCAATTTTGCTGGTCGATCGAATTGGACCAATGTGCTCCTCACTTCTCGCTGTCTTTGTAGCGAATTATAGCACGATTCTGCCTCGACTGCCCTGTAAAAGATTTCTTACAAGAAGAGTACATTGACAGACACATACAGGGTTATTCACTGACGAGTTGCATGTCTCCCTTTTAGTCTTTTTAGTCAGAATGTATAAATTGTCCAAGAAAATACCATTATGTATCTCAAAACAAAAGATGAGACAAATGAACAAGCAAGTTATAATAGTTCCTAGACTAGTCTACTCTATGGTCCATTTGTTGGACATTGTTGTTAGGCATCACGTTTGTATTGTACTTGTAAGTAAGGCAATGTCTTGAAGTGATATCAGACGTGCGCGGGCACTAAATTATACTTTGCTTCGTATTATTCAGTTATACCATATAATTTGCGTGTAAGGAAAATCGCTCTGGGACATAAGTTTGCGATACCTCTGCACCACCCAATAAGCATTCGCAACGTATGCTCAGTTCTGCGATTAGACGCATTATTATACAAACAGTAATACTAACAGAAAGTCATGAGAACCAGTCCATAATGTCATAGTCAAGACATTGGATAAATTGCCGCCGTATATTAATAGGCTACTAAAGAAGCAGTATTGTTGCAGAAGTAAGCATTTCACTTAAGGAATTTGTGAGCCTGTAGGAAATTATAAAGTTGTATTCGAAATTTCGACTGAAATAGTAGAAATGTCTGTTGCACCAGACTGACGTTCCCCATATCCACAGCTCTCTGTTCCTTGGCGTTTTGGGTGTTTTTTCTTGCACGCAAATGTATATTTAAACATCTCGCGGAATTTACTGTTCACAAAAACATACAAATAAAAGTTAACAGCGTTGTTCATGTTAGAGAGAACAAGAATCACGTTTTGTATGAGACGAATGGTAGCACTTAGCTTTTTACTATTATCCACTATTTGGAACCAGATTGCATTCGGCAAAATAAGAACGACAAACACGATAGAGGCTGTAAGTAACATTCGTGTAAGTTGTCGTTGTTGCTGACTTCGGTTTTCTTTGGAACTGCTTCCGCTCGCCATCTCAGTTGCCTGCTTCCCAGCCGTTCTTATTTTAATTATGATCAAACTGTTTAGCACTACCAGTAAAGAACAAGGTATGAGTGCATACAACACACCATCAATTGCTATCAAGGCCTTCAAAGTTGGTAATCTTATCCTATTTGGCCGACAAAATGATCGACTCTGTTTTGGACTGTACCCAACTTCAAAAATCCATGTCAACGGCAAATAAACAATACCTATGGCTAGGTATATGGAACAGACAATCAGGATATGGCGGAACCTCGTGAAAATCTTTTTAACTTTGAATGGAAACCACACTGCTATAAATCTCTCTGTTGTCATTAACACTACTGCCCAGTTCGCGAAGCAGGGGCTAAAAGTAACCAAAAACCTGAACATCTTACAACTCCAATTTGTATGCAGACCAAAGTTTTTTAAAATAGTCCTCATTAGAACGAATACAAGATACGTGATATCTGCCAGTGCTACAACAATAACATGTATGATTGGGGAGGTCTTCGGTGAAAACTGAAAACTTGTTACCAATGCTAGTACATTTCCAGGAATTCCAAGAGCAGCAATGAAGAAGATGCTATATCTTGATAAAAACTCAGCAATCGTTTGAATTATATAATCAGTCGAATGGCTGAAAGTTTCCAATTCACTGATGTTTGATGATGTATTAGCTGTGTCCATTTGTGCAGTAAGATAAATAGACTGTGTTGAAGACATTTTGTTTTAGCGTCTGATCAATTTATTTTTCTGTTTTAAGAACACTCAAAAATCACCGAAACGTCGCAAAGGCATCATAACTTCAAATCCTCGGTTATACTAAATAGGAATTGAACTTCGTCTAAGAATGACAGGCGAAAGCGTCTGCCCTAAAGACAAATCGACGTCTCACTAATTGATGGATAGGATGGTATTGTAATTTACATAACGGAAGCAAAATCGATTAGAAGCAAGATAGCACGTCATTTGTTGCTATTTATTACGAGGGTTTTTTTGTAGAAACAGCATGCCATTCTATTCATTTATCACACACCTGTTCTATGCAATCCTCGTCTACAGTTACAACTAGAAGTCCTGTCATGAAATGCGCACAAATAGCACGTCGATCTGCGCGTTAATCTACGCGTTATGACCATAGTAAGGCTATCGAATTCTGTACATATGGTATGTGCACAAGCAATGTTTAGCCAATGGACCCGGAGGTCCATTGGCAGAAACATTGCCTGTGTTTGCAATGAGTAACCAGAAGAACCCGATGTGCTTTTGATGCCATTCGATATGGCAATTGCGCGCAATTCCTACGCACAATTAAGCCTAGATAAGCGCATAGTTCGTGACAGGACTTCTAGTTTTAACTGTACAGCAACACTAAACCATGCGGAAAATGAAAATCTGTTCCGCACATATGCAAGGAACGTAAATCGTTGACGGACTATTTTTAAATAGAAGGGAAATTTCACTGGAATTTTTTACAAATTGTGCAATGCAATTACAAGTTGAATTGTCCAGTTTAAATCGCTAGCGGTAACTGAAACTCGTCCTCTGAATTCCAATGTGTTTTATGTGCCAGTAGGCATATAGAACACATTTGAACTCGGGGAGGAAATAGTAACACGGCTTCCCCTCGCAAATTTGGTTGGCGATAAAAAGTGTTCTTTGTTTTGATAGCTGTCAAATGAATTGTTGAGTGTCCTTATAATTGTGTTTATAGACGGGAAGGCGTGTAATAAACACAAAGCGACACTCGCGTGTGAACGAGGTAATCGATTCGGCACTTGTGCCGTCACGGAAGGATAAAACTCGAGGCCTACCCTTCTGCGCTGGCACTCGTGCCATATCGATTAACCCATTCACACACGCGTTTCGTTCTGTGTATATACGAATGCAATACTCGACTTGCTGACGCGAAAGACTGCCAAGCCTTTCAATATGCAATATTAGTGATTTTATAAAGTTATGTTGCATTACTTTGCCTGTATTTCGTTCGCGTAGTTCACAATACATGTAACCCGCACATAACTTAAACGGTCATTCGCGGGTTATTTCAATGTCTGTAGATTATGTTTCTGAAGACAAAATTCGTAAAAGTATAAAATCCGATTCGTAATTATTGTGTATACAGTACGTGGAGAGTGGATTGTAACTAAATCATCCGCGGAGTGGAGTTATCACCCAAGCTATAATTTTAAATTCTGTACATATGGACAAAAAACACAAGCAATGTTTCAGCCAATGGAGCTCCGGGTTAAACCCGGAGGTCCATTGGCTGAAACATTGCTGGTTATGCTTTGCAACAAATTTGCAATTATTCCTCGGGTGGAATCTCCACTCTGCGGGTTATTTAGTGATAATACACTCTCCATGTACTGTAAGGTACTTTGATCACAAAAGCGGGCAGTAAATTTCGACTGGATCACATATCTGCGATTTCCTTCTATATTTGTTTATTTATTGTGGCTTAAAGACACATAAAAGAAAACACTGAATCGGAGATGATTTGTTCGCTTGTATTTCGTGATGCGGTCTTAGATTTCGCAACAAATACTCCATTGTAAACTTCGAATGGGGTGTAGAGATCTAAATGGACACACATTTGACAGATTCATTAGTGATGACCCTGCCTGTCGTTGTGGATATCGGTACGAGGACTCGGGGCACTTCTTACTCGCATGTTCTCTTTATTCAGTTGAACGTCAACCCATGCTAGTCAGTGTGGGTACTGATGAGGTTAACTTTCAATCTATACTCCACGGGGATCCGCATGAATCACACTCCCATAATGAGCATGTGTTTAAAACGGTGCAGGAATATATTGAAAACACTTCAAGATTCGATTTATAACACTAGACGTTAGTTTATCCTTATGTGTCCCTTCTTCGAGGCCTTCTCCTTCATGATTTGATATATGGAAATCATTTTCCAGAATTAAATAGTCAAACATTGGACAAACAAACAAACAACAACAAACATAAATAAAATAAATAAAAAAAATAGAAATCCTGCATTTTTCTTCACTCTTGGATCCTGCCGGCAAAAGATCACAATCATTACTCGAGATTTGCACTATATTATGACACAACAGAGTATTACTGTGGATATTTATTTACTTATTTATTTTAATATTTATTTAGTTAAGGTGATTTCTTTATACAGTACATGGAGAGTGGATTGTAACTAAATCACCTGCGGAGTGGAGATATCACCCAAGCTATAACTTTCAAATTTTGTACATATCGACAAAAAACTCAAGCAATGTTTCAGCCAATGGACCTCCGGGTTTAACCCGGAGGTCCATTGGCTGAAACTTTGCGTGTGCTGGTTATGCTTTGCAACAAATTTGCAATTATTGCATGGGTGGAATCTCCACTCTGTGGGTGATTTAGTGATAATACACTCTCCACGTACTGTATGTAAGATTGTGTTACTGTCACTTTGGCACAGCTGCAGCAACACGAAAAAATTATAGTAAAGCATTGCCATGTATAGGTTAGGATAGGCTTAGCCTGTTCGCCAAACCTTTTTCTCATAAATGAAATAAAATATGGTTAAAAAAATCTAAACGACCAGAAAATCGATGAAAATATTGTCATTCTCTCATTCATGCATTATGCACACAGTGTACTGAATCTGTCGTCCTTTCTAGTGCAGTTGCATTTGTCTTTGCAAAAGGTGCAGCATGTACGATAAAAACAGAAACACTTTTTTGTACTGAACCCTTGACACACCTTTTTGTCGATAATATTTTGTAGTTCGGCTGGCATTTCATCGGTACACATTTACTGCAAAAGCAGTACGCACGAACAGTGTGCCGTGCTTTCTCTGATCACATCCCTCATTTCGTCATTACATCCGTTTTAAGGTAAATTTCAGGGACAGACGTATCCTTTCGCTAACCCACTGTATATATATACAGTACGTTGAGAGTGGATTGTAACTAAATCACCCGCGGAGTGGAGTTATCACCCAAGCTATAACTTTCATATTTTGTAGATATCGACAAAAAAACACAGGCAATGTTTCAGCCAATGGACCTCCGGGTCCAACCCGGAGGTCCATTGGCTGAAACTTTGCTGGTGCTGGTTATGCTTTGGAATAAATTTGCAATTATTGCTCGGGTGGAATCTCCACTCTGCGGGTGATTTAGTGATAATACACTCTCCATGTACTGTATGTTATGTTGCCATTATTGCTTGCAGTACGTACTGTATGGTGTATATATTTTCAATAAACATAAAAAAAGTATTTTTTTAATAAACAAATCTATCCTACTCAGATAGAGTATGTGGTGGGTGGATTACCACTTAGTCGCGGTTGGGTAGATTTTCCACTGTTGGTTATTAACGTGTTTATGAGAACCAAACACAAGAAGCACCAACAAATTGCCATCTCATGGACCACCAGGTTGTCCATAGCTCATAGTTTGCAAGTGTCCGTTGTGATTTTTGAAAACAATGCAAATATTTGTCTGGAGGAAAATCTGCCCCACTGTGATTTAGTGGCAATCCAACTTCATCGTATTGTATATATGTGTGGATTCTGGATTTTGAAAGCTTGTCGGGTGCACTGGCGAGGAAGGAGGTGTATCACACTTTTTTACTCATTTTTCGCATTTGTCGGCAACAATAAATTTCCGATTTTTATATTAACTGCCCACAAATCTGAAATGTTGAATTTGTGTTGGGTGGTTGGGGGGGGGGGGGGGTGCCTTTGTAGCTTTTTTGTGCAAAGAGTGCTGTTGGGCATCAGAAATGACTGATTTCGTTCTCAACCACGCAGTATGGCATAGGGTTATCAATCAAATTTGCTGATCTTTCGGGTGTACAATTTCCCACAACATTCCTTTTTCCCTCGAAATGCTGTAAATGGAGCTCATCGAAGATGGGGTTTGACGTATATACCTACTCAAACTCCGGCACGAGGTGACCCTGGCTGTCGAAAGTGTCGTTAAACACCAATAACTAAATAAATAGATAAATAAATAACACTGTCTTTAAGATGGGGTTGTATGTAGAAATCTCATATCCGCTTTCATTTCTTCACCAAAGGAGGATTATTTATTATTTATTTATTGCTGTTTAATGTCATATACTTATGCACAATGGCTAATCATGGCCGTGACAGTTTTACGGGTGGAGGAAGCCGGAGTACCCGGAGGGAACCACCGAGCAAGGACGAGCAGCTGCCAGCTCCCCAACAACGTAACTCCGCACTGCAGCACAGGCAAGGTTAGATTGGTTGAAGACATGCATACCATCGACGTGCAGTACGCCTTAGTACACGGCGTCATCGTGCCCCCATGTGGACAATTGAGGTTAAGTGTCTTGACCAAGGACACAACGCGGGAGTCCGAATTGGTCGCTCAGACGGTCACCCATCCGACGATTAAACGGGCTCGACGTTACCAATGGAGGATAATTGATATTCATGTTAAATTCCGGATGACTGATGTTGAAAATGGAAGTTCAACCCAACATGAAATCCTCGGGCCATAAGAGATTAGTGAGTCGAGTAATCAACATATCGTCCCCTTAGTTCCTACCGGCACATGGAACACAATGGAACTGAGGGTACGAATTATGTCACCCAAGTCGTCATTTCTTCTTGTTCCATCTGGTTATCATGCTATACTTAGATTATGACTGTGTGTCTTTATGAAGATTTAGGGAGGCGAGGGTAAATTTGAAACATGCTGCGAAAAACGTCATCTTGACGGCCAAACGGTGAAGTGAATGTTCATCCCCAAAGCCGCAAAAGGCTTCATTTAATAGCAGATTTCAACCTTTTCTTGGAGGGAGACTTCCTCAATCCCGCGTCCTTGTTTGTGCATTCTGCCCTCATAGAAGCCACCCACCCCCACCCCCCTCCGCAACACACACACACACACTTTCAGGGACCGATCAGGGCTATTTAAAATACGCTCTAGCCTCGGAGCCCATTTTGTCAATTTTCATGCACCAGATTTCAATTTACGGAGTCACACTGCTGTTTGTAACACACACTGCAAGTATGTAATAGCTCTCATCATTTTCATTTAGTACACTATAGCAAACATTAATCTTCGCTGTGGTTTCTGATCAAGTCTTGGCTGCCTATTTAGGCAGCCAAGACTTGATCAGAAACCACAGTGAAGATTAATGCTTGGTAATTAAGACTTGAAGTATTAACTTAAGCACTCTACAACAATGATAAATGATAATCATATATGTAATACATGGATAATCGAGAGAGACACTCATACATCGAAAGAATATCAAAATATGATCTGAGAAGTTACGCGCCAACTGAGAAGCCTATTTCTGAGATTTAAGAGCCAGGTCCTGATGTTTCAGAACCAAATACGCACTGGCGCATGCCCAGGTCGGTCCCTGACTTTCGAAACGGCCCCGCAACAAAATAGTCCCAGGGTTCGAATTTTCACTCCCCTGCCCTGACTGTGTCACAGTAAGAACACGCATATCCAACATTTTACGATCGTTATTTTATTTTTATGATATATATTAATGTTTATGTTTATGATCAAGATGAATGATATTTTTTGTATAAAAGTTACTCTCGAATGTCTTCAAATATTTAGAAATACAAGGCTCGTAAATAGTCATGTTCTGTGAGATAATAAGGAATTGCCAGCCCGTTTTAAATTGCAGAGTTCCCTATTTTGACTGTTTCCAGCACACGCAAAACAAAATGTCACATGTGTCTTGTCTTTGGCAGTGTGTATATGTTGTTTTGTGAAAAAAAAGGGGTCGAATGGTGTCCCCTTAGGGCCGAGTATCGAGCGTCGCGTTTCGCTTTTCGGTTTCTTCAAAACGCGACAGAACCGCGACAGTGCTGTCGCGTGTCGTGTTTTCGCATTTTCTGTTCCAAAAACGTGACAGAGCTATACTACTCAAAGTATGCTTAGCACCAAGTATATCTAACTACCTGTTTTACAATTTAGTTGAAATATTGTTATGAATAGTGTATATATGTTATATTTAATTATATCTTTAATGATTTAAGGACAAAAATTAAGATTTTGTTTGTGTTTGACATTATTTTGTAGCTTTTGAATATGATAACCATGGAAAATGGAGATTATTGGTAAAAGTGGAAATTTGTCAAAATGGCCAAAAAGTTGACGGCGCAAACTGATATGGGTTCAATATCGTAATATCGTTTTGTCGACTTGCCTTTTTGGAAGCAATTTTACACGAAAACGCGACAGAGCTATCTTACGACAGTGCATTCGTGGATCTGACGTATTATAGCTTTGTCGCGTTTTTGAATCAATATAAGGTGACAACTAGACAGAGGTACATTACGACAGTACCGACGTGGTTCTGTCGTATTATAACTTTGTCGCGTTTTTGAATCAATATAAATCGACAACACGATAGAGCTATATTACGACAGAACTGCGATAACGCGACGAAGCGACAAAGCTATATTATCACAGAACTGAGAGAACGTAACAACGCGACAATGTTATATTACGAAAGAACCGCGACAACACGACAACGCAACAAACCTATATTATGACAGAATTTCGACAACGCGACAAAGCTATTTTGTGACAGAACCGCAACAATGCGACAAAGCTTTTATACGTCAGAACCGCGACAGTACTGTAGTTTTTCAGCTTTGTCGTGTTTTCGCCTAAAACAATGGCTATTTTTGTCGTAATATAGCTTTGTCGCGTTTTTGGAAGCATGTTATAAAAACGCATGTGCAAGGCATGTGCATGTACACCATAAGTGAGCCTACTTCAACCAACCCCCTCATGTAGAAGTTTGATAGCAGTAATAGTTGCAACATTTAGTTCTTTGTGATATGAACATTGCATCCCTTGAGTGGAACAAGATGCTATCTGCAATGTTTTCGCATTGTTACATTCAAGTGATGATTTATGGTCACTAATGTATATCATGTTGTAAACACTCAACACAATGTGGCGTTTTGTTCCACTTGTGATTTATGGTCACCAATTAATTTATATCATGTCAGCAGTAAACCACAAGATGGCGCCTTGTTTCACGTGTGATTTATGGTCGCTAATTAATTTATATTTATATCAATTTGTAAACATTGAAAACAAGATGGTGGTCTAGTTCCACTTGTGATTTATGGTCACTAAATAACTGTTATCATGTAAACGGTGAATGCGCCTTGTTGCATTTGACATTTGTGGTCGTTAATTAATATATCTCAATTTGTAAACAGTGAAAAAGAGATGTGGCCTAGTTCCACTTGTGATTTAGGGTAACCAATTAATATATATCATGTTGTAAACAGTAAACACAAGATGGCGCCTTGTTCCACATGTGATTTATGGTCACTAATTAATTTATATCAATTTGGAAACAGTGAAAACAAGATGGGATATACAGTACGTGGAGAGTGTATTATCATTAAATCACCCGCAGAGTGGAGATTCCACCCGAGAAATTGTTGCAAATTTGTTGCAAAGCATAACCATCACAAGTAAAGTTCCAGCCAATGGACCTCCGGGTTAAACCCGGAGGTCCATTTGCTGAAACTTTGCTTGCGTTTTTTGTCCATATGTACAGAATTTGAAAGTGATACTTTGGGTGATACTCCACTCCGCGGGTGTTTTAGTTACAATCCACTCTCCACGTACTGTAGATCCACTAAAGATTTATGGTCACTAATTATTTTTTATCAAGTGAACAGTGAACACAACATGGCGACTTGTTCCACTTATGATTTATGGTCACTAATTAATTTATATAATGTCGCAACTACTGAACTAAGGAAGGCGTCTTGTTACTTGTGATTTATGGTCACCAATATATTAATTTCTGGTAAACAGTGTACACAAAATGGCGTATTGTTCCATTCGGGATTTATTGTCACTACTTAATTTTTATCATGTCGTAAACAGTGAACGCTAGATTGCTTCTTGCTCTACTTGTAGTTTAGGGTCACTAATTAATGTACTCATGTTGCAAACAGTGAACGCAAGATGGCGCTTTATAATATAGCTTTGTCGCGTTTTGGGAAGCATGTTTTTAAAACGCATGCACAAGGAATGTGCCTGCACACCATAAGTGTACCAACTCCACCCCACCCCACCCCCAACGTGTAGAATCTTGATAGCAGTAATTGTTGCAACATTTGTTGGTTGTGATATGAATATTGCGTTTCTTTAGTGGAACAAGATGTCATCTGCAATGCTTTAGCATTGTTACAGTCACGTGATGACTTATGGTCACTAATTAACTTACATTATGTCGTAAACAGTGAACACAATATGGCGTCTTCTTCCACTTGAGATTTACGTCCTCGAAATAATTTATATGTTGTAAACACAAGATTGCGTCTTGTTCCACTTGTGGTTCATGATCCCAAATTAATTTTTATCATGTCGTAAATAATGAACACAGGGTTGCGCCTTGTTCCACTTGTGATTTATCGTCAATAATTAATTTATATCATGCCGTAAATACTGTTCGACTTAGTACATTAGTACATCCTACATGTACAGGTCGTATAGCTCACCTGACCTTTTTCAGATTCCATATGTAGCTTTGGTGAATGACTTTGCATTACTGGAGCTTTCTATATAGTTCCGTTCCTTCTTGGACAATTTGGGCTGGCGTGTCCATGACACTTTCATTCTTGAAACACCGTAGAAGAACGAAAGTACAATATAATACCGATTTTAAATTCACAAGACTCCGTGTTGATCCACAACGGCCTCCTGCAGCGTGAATCAACTTTGTTTTTAGCTCTTCGTTTTGTTCAAATCACCTTGGCCATCCCCATGTATGTGGAGTGTTGGCAGTTATGTGATATAAAACATTCCCAGGACCAGTAGAATGGAGTGTTGAAAATGCCATCGGTTGTGCGAGAGTGCTCTGCAGAAGGTATTGAAAACATTCCGAGTCAGCAAAATGTTAAAAAATATTTTCTCCCCAGAACGACTGGTCTGTATTAGATATATAGCATCTATAGAGGGGAAGGACACAAGTATGTTAAAATTAAGCATTCGGTTCATATTTGGTCTCGGTACAGAAGCTCGAATTTTAATGTAGGGCAATATGAAAATGATCTTTAAAAATCTCCTTCAGAACCACCATTCAGAATCTTTCAATATGTGGTATATATTATTGGTAAGAGCGACTATAAAACTCTTCTTCTCCAGAAACACTTATAAGAATCTTTTGAGATATGGTATACAGAATATTTACAGGACTTGGATTGAAATGTGTTCACTCAAGGACATCAGTTAATAATTGGGCTGTCTTTGGGAACCCAATTTTTAACTTAGCGCAATGCAATATTAGAAATAATCTTTAAAAATCTTCTTCAGATCCACCAGTCAGAATCTTTTGATAATTGGTATACAGCCTCCTTATGGATGTCCGATTGAGGGTTATTAAGGTCAAGGCCTGGGGTTAATATTTGGGCTCCTTATTGGTGGATGAGAACAACCACAGCGACCCCCTGCAGCCACGGGGGAGGAACTGTTCCATGAAAGAGACTTTACGGACTTTACGGACGGTTCGCATGGCGATTAAATCTCAAGTTTGTTATCGACTTTGGCAGTTTTACAACGACAGATGAAGAAAATATGGTGAGTATTCCATAGATATAATGTTTCCCGAATGGAAGGTCGTTTCTCCGGCAGGTAAAAAGGTACACCATGTCACGTTGTCATAAGCTATAGATCATTATCTAAGTTTACACAGTAAAAATGTCCACGATCACTAGATTTTCACTGAAAAAAAAATTAAAGACTGGTGATACGCCGACATTTTAGAGACCACTTGAGGCTACAGAGGTGAACAGTTTCATCTAGCAGTACAAAAATACCTTGTTTTAATATTGTATGCAAATTTAGAATGAACAGTCGAAACGTAATCCTCTACAATGCTATCAAGTTGAACCCCGTGTAAGCTCCAGTTCGCTAAAAGTGAAGATCCAGTTCGCTCAACAAGAAATATCATAGGCTCCAGTTCACTTCACCGAAAATCGTCCATTTATCTTGGCAGCATAATTGACGATTTTAACAACGATATTGTGAGCAATATTGTGTTGATTCGCCCGAGCACTACCACATTCTGTTTAAAATTGTCATATAAGCGACCAGGACCGCTGTGGGTAGGTTTTGCAATAATTTTGTGACATTAAACTACTAAGTGTAATTTTATATACACATCATAATTCACAATGTCGCAACGTGCCTGCACAACCAATCGTTTTCTCCACCCAATATTTATTACACTAGTCTTTGCTGGCCTGCTTACCAATTTTACAGCAAGCCATGTGATACTATACATGTTACGTTGCATGGTTTTGAGTTTGAGACAAAGATTCATCAACTTTTAAAGGTGGATAAATCCTCGTGTCAATCTCAAAATTAAGCAGCAAACATTTTATGAATATGGTCTCGGTGGTACAGTTCACGTGACAGCCCCGCTAAAGTACTTTTGTAGAAACAAATTGGGGATTGGGCAGACAATTAGATTTTATTTTAGTTTCTATAGGATTTTATGGGATAAATTTAGAGTCATATAATACAAGTTGCTATATATGTAGCTTTTATATATTATAATATATTGGGTTTGTCTTTGGGCTACAGTATATATTAAGTGGGAGCAGGCAAGGGGCATATGAGATCCATTAAATCTTGGAAACTCTTGTGACAAAGCGAACCGATCTGATCAGTAGTGAACTGGCGCGTTTTGCATGAATGTTTAGAGCTCAAAATCTCGGTCTACCGGATCCCTTGGGTTACTGTCGAACTTAAAATATGCTGAGAGTGATTATATCTTGCCGGATACCCCAGATTTCAATGAAGAAAATATTTATTTGGAAGAAAACGAGGCTTACAAAATTACTGTATAGACAATGGGATTTCTGTACAAAATATAGCTTCTGTTAAAACGCATGGCAACTTTACAATTTGTCCCCTTTGTTTCATCTTGTCGTTCAAATGGACAGCGGAGATGTAGTTTTATATGAAACGAAACTTATTAGACTCAAATGATGTTAATATGTGCCTGCAATCTTCCATTTTTCAAGTTTCTGTCAGAAATTCATTCACAAGCGAACTGTAACAAATCGGTAAAGAACTGGTTAAAAAGTCGGAACAGGAGTCTATTTCATGGAACAGTTCCTCCCCCGTGGCAGCGTCAACGCTAACAGGTCGGCGGAGGATTTCAGATCAGACTGTTCGTAACAATCTACGTGAGGCAGGTCTTCGTGCTAGACGGCCAGTTCGTGGCGTCATTTTGACGGCGATGCATCGTCGACAGTGACTTCAGTGGTATCAGATGCACAGGACATGGCCTCAGCAGAGATGGTGAACAGTATGGTTCAGTGACAAGTCACGTTTCCTTCTTCGCCGATGCCGTGTATACAGACGTCGTGGGGAACGTTTTGCGCGTAGCTGCGTTCGGGAGGTGGACATATTTGGTGGTGGCATCGTTACAACAGCAGTGTGCGAATAAATAAATAAATAATGCGCCGCCAACGAAATTTTTTCTAGCAGACAACGGGCTGTAACAATATCCGTATCAGAAATTCATTCGCTAGCGAACTGTAACAAATCGGTAAAGAACTGGTTAAAAAGTCGGAACAGGAGTCTATTTCATGGAACAATTCCTCCCCCGTGGCATCGTCAACGCTAACAGATCGGCGGAGGATTTCAGATCAGACCGTTCGTAACAGTCCACGTGAGGCAGGTCTGCGTGCTAGACGGCCAGTTCGTGGCGTCAGTTTGACGGCGCAGCATCGTCGACAGTGACTTCAGTGGTGTCAGATGCACAGGGCATGGACTCATTAGAGATGGTGAACGGTATGGTTCAGTGACAAGTCACGTTTCCTTCGCCGATGCCTTGTATACAGACGTCGTGGAGGGAACGGTTTGCGCGTAGCTGCGTTCGGGAGGTGGACATATTTGGTGGTGGCAGCGTTACAACAGCAGTGTGCGGCGAATAAATAAATAGATAATGCGCCGCCAACGAAAAATTTTCTAGCAGACAACGGGCTGTAACAATATCCGTAAAAAATATTTTTGTATCTCTTTCTACAACACATGTCGATAAAATTAAGAGTTCTGGTTTTAACGGCATCCAACTTTGCGTGGTTTGTTGACAAATTTAAATTCCGTTTTGTTTTTAAATTTATTTCCAAAATATGTCAATTAAATCATGTCAATGTGGATATCAATGGAACCAGCTCGAAGAGCTTATTCAAATGGCATCCATATTTATAGGGTTTTACTGACAGATGTAAATTATATTTTTAAATCCACGCATAATTTGCCCCTTGGTGACTTAAGGATGAGTAGCGAAAATGCTGTGTCGCTGCGATAATTATGCTAAAAATAGATTCGGATAAACGCGCATCATGATCTTCCACTCGTCCCCTGAGTTCCAATGTGTTCTATGTGCCTACTGGCACATAGAACACATTGGAACTCGGGGGACGCACTGTCCTTCGAACAACCATTATGTAATATCACTATTTTGAGGCGCGGGCTTTATTCGACCCACTTTCAATTGGCGTTTGGCTATTTCAATTCGGGGAGAGAGAATTTGTGAACACTGCCGAAATGTTTCCCCGGTATATACCGTGTGGTGGAGGGGGTGAAATACAGCAGTTCTTGTTCACTGTGGTAAGGAAGCTATGTTTCTCTGGTAAAATAGGACCCGGTAACCAACGCCCGGGGTGCAAGTCCTCTATGGTGGCCAACAGATGGATATGCCACAGTGTGGACACTGTCTTGTCCGTTTCTTCTACTTTACTTCAACCATCTTCCAAACCCGATAGTTGAAGTATTGAAGAAACGGCTTGATGCGGCTGAAAGTGGGCTTCCTTGGCTACATATTGTTTGGATTTGCAATGAATGTTATTTGAATGGCTATATATTGACACGTTTTGAAGCTCACATTTTAAGTCGTTGTGTAACTGCGAAACATATCTGTGGAAAAAGTGGAGGGGCACGTGTCCCCTGATTCCGCCGCATCTGCCTGCAATTCTAAGAAGTGTATTAATTGTCATTCTTGTTTGTAGAAACAACCACACATGACCTGTCATCTTACTGTATGAACCGGTGACGCAACGTAACGATCATGTTTAAACATGTTTCGAGAAATTTCTACAAAACCATATCATGTGAACCCTCATTGGAACGAGCTCGAAGAGCTCGTCGCAAAGATGGATCACATGATATGGTTTTGTCGAATTTTAGGGGAAAACAATATTTTCAGCTTCTGAACTTGCATATTACGCGGGTGGATGTGGCCGATTCGTTGTTTTTAAAGGGTTAATGATCATTATTGTAGGATGGACCAACTTTTGTCATCGTTTTACTCGTCTGTATATGTTTTTGAAAATAAATATTGTTAAAACTAACAAGAATAGAATACGCCGCTAACAATGATACTGAATAACTGAGACTATTGAATTTGATGACTAAACGATATAGCTTAGCAAACTTCATTGGTGCTGGATCAACGGTCTTATTCCATATATATTACCACTATTATGTTTGAACAAAATATACTACTCAAAGTTTGCTAAGCACCAAATATTTGACACATCATTGTGAAATTTGCTTGTGACATATTTGCGATATTTTTGGTGGATATGATTGAGGAATGTATTGAGATGGTCCGCCCAGTGTTTACATTAGCTCTCTTGAGGGGCAGACTTTTCGTGACAGTCATGGAAAGCCTGTACACCATGATTTTCATGATGTTTTCGTGTACTGTCTACATGTACATGACATGTGTAGGGTATTCAGTCTTCATTTGAACACAAACCCTTGTGATTCAATGCTTAAATATGGCAAATGCAAATGTAAGAATACATTTGTCTGAAGCAGAAATGTGGCGGGCTGTAGGGACGATAGAGCAAGGAGCTACCCATCGTCGGGTTGGTGGATTTTATTTAATCTTATCTGTTTTACAAGGATTGGCGAACAAGTTATGCAACTTATATTAACGCATCTCCTTGGCCCAATGGCGCAGCTGTGTGGGATGACCTTCATAGCGGCAACTTCGTAGCCTAGCTCTTCACGAATACTACGAAGGTAGTATGGTTTGCACCATACGGTGATCACCAGAGCCTGGGCAAGACTTCAGCAGTATGGCACACCAGTAAGACGGCATGGTGGTGGCAGAGACAGGGCAACATCTGCAGCTGTAGACCTGTTTTTGATCATTCAGGCCCGTAGGAAAGGCCTTGCCACAGCAACCCAGCTTCGCAGTGACCTTCAGAATGCATCCGGGGTAAATGTTTCGACGCAGACTACCCGGGCAAGGTTGCACGAAGGTGGTCTCCGATCGAGAAGACCATGTATTCTCATTCTGCTGTCCCAGAACCACCGACAAGCACGATATGAATGGGCAATGGACCACGTTGGGTGGAGCAGAGAAGATTGGCGACCTGTCCTTTTTACAGATAAGTCAAGGTACTGCCTAGACCACACAGATGGGCATTCTAGGGTATAGAGTAGACCAGGAGAGCGATTCCATGCAGCCAACATTGCTGAGCATGACCGCTATGGTGGAGGGTCAATCTTGGTCTGTGGTGGCACCATCAGGGATGGACGTACAGAGCCCCGTGTCCTTGAACGTGGTACATTGAATGCAGAGCGGTATATTGATGTGATCCACCCTGGATGTCCACGTCAGATTGTATGCAGGTGCAGTGGGTGATAGATTCATTCTGATGGCCGATAATGCCAGTCCTCATGTTGCCCATACTGTTTGGGAGTACCGACAGAGGGAGGGGATTGAGCGTATGGACTGGCCTGTAAGATCCCCAGACCTCAATCCAATCGAACATGTCTGGAATGAGTTGCAGCTTGCAATTTCAGCCCGTCCAGTCCAGCCAAGAAGTGTCCAGGAGCTTGGTAACATGCTGGTCCAAGAATGGAACAATATCCCACAAAGGTCCACCAGGAACCTGATTGGGAGCATAAGAAGGCTTTTTGCAAGCTGTAATTAACAGTAATGGGTCTCATACTCGATATTGAATCAATACCAGTTCACTCCGTCAACTTTTTGTTTTGGCTAATTTGAAAAATTTCCTCTTTTACCAGTAATATCCATTTTCCATGGTTATCGTATTCAAAAGCTAAAAAATAATGTCAAACACAATTAAAATCTTAATTTCTGTACTAAGATATAGTTAAATAAAAAATATACAATATTAGAATATTTTAACTAAAACGTACAGTACGTGGAGAGTGTATTATCACTAACTCACCCGCAGAGTGGAGATTCCACCCAAGCAATAGCTGCAAATTTGTTGCAAAGCATGACCAGCACAAGCAAAGTTTCAGCCAATGGACCTCCGGGTTCAACCCGGAGGTCCATTGGCTGAAACATTGCTTGTGTTTTTTGTCGATATGTACAAAATTTGAAAATTAAAGCTTTGGTGATAACTCCACTCCGCGGGTGATTTAGTTACAATCCACTCTCCACGTACTGTAAAACAGGTAGCTGGATATACTTGGTGCTCAGCAAACTGTGAGTAGTATATATCAGAGACGAGATCCTTTTTCTAAGGCCATGTGTCTACGATTCGAGATATAGACCTAGATACAAGAGCGAGAGTCTGATACAACATTTTGTACATAAACATAATGGTGATGATACAGTTAAAACTAGAAGTTCTGTCATGAAATACGCACAAATAGTACGTCGATCTGCGCGTTAATCTACGCGTTATGACCATAGTAAGGCTATCAAATTCTGTACATATGGCCTGTGCACAAGCAATGTTTCAGCCAATGGACCTCCGGGTAACCCATTGGCAGAAATATTGCCAGTGTTTGCTATGAGTAACCAGGAGAACCTGTTGTGCTTTGGATGCCATTCGATATGGCAATTGCGCGCAATTCCTACGCGCAATTAAGCCTAGATAAGCGCACAGTTCGTGACAGGACTTCTAGTTTGAACTGAAGGTATATGTTACAATGTTCAAATGTAATAGCTTGATTATCACTTTACCTTACGAGAGTCGGTCGTATCCTCTCACGTAATTTACAAACTGAGCTGTTGAAAAAAGCATTAGTTTAAACAAAAGAATCAACAAAACCACATCATATGACCCCCACCCCCTCCATGATGGGGTCGCGTGATAAGGTTTTGTTGAACTTAGAGGAAAACATTTTTCACAAAACAAAATTAAAATAATAAATTGTGATATGATGGGCGTTGAGTAAAGGGTTGACTAACATTTTAAAATCATATCTCATTTTTAGAATCATAAAATGCTAGTCATTTGGGTTGAAACTGTATATGGCTGCCTTGAAGTTTCGCGATCCTCGGGTAATCGTGTTGAACACATACATGTTCAATATTCCGAAATGACTATCCACTTTAACAGTGCAACCGCTTTTTGTTCCTGCTTGAATGCTTCCAGTGATTAGGATACAAAAGCATAAAAGTAATGTGGTTTCATAATTTGATCATTATGGTTTTGAGAAGTTTTATTTTCTCTCTTTTTTGGAATGTAGAAAAGTACAAGGACACTCGAAAAGGCGTTTCGAAAGCTTAGGATGTTCTATAAATAGTAAGGTAAACAAATCATAACCAAGCACGCGGTTGTATTATGCAGTTGCAGGATACAGATTTTGTACTCGGGTCTCCCGATAGATGCTATATTCTTACATATACTTTTTTTGAGTTAAATATACATTATCCGATCCGATAGTAAACACGACCTCGAATCTGATACAAATTACAGAACATGCACGTGGTAATGATAATAGATCTATCCAACAACCCCGTCACATAAAACCCGTTTCCCCCATTTTTCAGTTTAAATTGGGTTGAAATTAGTCAAACTTTTGAATTTCATGAATTATAGTTTAATGCGCAATAACAATGCATATATGTGAATGTTTACCTTAAACTTGAATCTGTGTGATACGGTACTGAAACAAGGGTTTGGGTGGGGGTGGGGGGGGGGGCTGATACTAACGTTTTTTTCCGAGCTTTTGGGTGCATATTAAGATGATTTTTAGATAAAATAAGGGATCACATTTTATATTTTCGTGGCTGTAATTGATGAATTAAAGAAAAAAAATGAGTAGCTATTCTTGTGGAAAGCTCGGGTCATTCCATTAGGCGAAAGGCTGACAACAGCTTTTGCTTAATTCCTATAGGGTAAACAATAGGCAAAAGTTTTTGTTTTGTGGTCAGGAAAGACTGAAAAAAAATAAACTCGGTCCAGTTATTGATTTTGTCGAAAACGGCGGAATAACATTTCCACACTTTCAAAGCTTGAGTTATGCTCTTAATTTGGTGTGATAAGAAAACTGTTAGACAACTTTATTCTTGCTCTATGGAAATAAATCACTCGTATTGGGTGATTTTGCGACGAAAGGCAGTTTTAATTTCTGGCACATGCACAAAGAGTGGTTAAAAATTGTAGGGCATCATATGATCCCTTTCTGGAACAGGGTATTGTTCTCTTGGTCACTCTTTGGCAATGAAACAACGGAGGTATTTGGAGAAACTATTTACTCGAACTAACCCACACATGGAGCACAAAGGGCATCTTTTTTCGAAATTCTCCAACAAATGCAACATAAACTCTCCATTCACACGATACCGGGATTTTATTAACACAATTCAAAGCCTCAGGATATTACAATAAAAATATATGAAAAGGTTCTATCGATTACGAACGTGAATATTGACAGATTGAAGCACACATAAAAGATATACAATATATATTATATACAAAGTGTACAACAGTCCACGTTACCACTCGTTGAGTCCCCACGTGAAATGTAATGAACTTCTAAATATAAAATTACTGCCACCTGACTGAGAGCTTTTACATAGATTCCCATTTTTATGGACAAATGACACGAACCTGAAAATCTAAATTTTAAAATTGTTTATAGAATTGTGTTTACAAATGGTAATAAATGTAAAATTGGAATTGTGTATATTCTGCAGCAATGTAAGGAAAACAGTTTCACCTCTCTTCTTTCAATGTTCTATTGCCAAATCTGTTCTTCTGAACTTTGGAGAAGAGTTACAGTACGCGGAGAGTGGATTATAACTAAATCACCCGCGGAGTGGAGTTATCACCCAAGCTATAACTTTCAAAGTGTGTACATATCGTCGGGGACGCGGTGGCTCAGTTGGTAGAGGTGCAGGCTGCAAGCCGAGAGGTCCTCGGTTCGAATCCCACCTGCGGCAACCGCGTTGTGTCCTTGGGCAAGACACTTCACCCCCCCCCCCCCCCCCCCCATTGCCCTCATGGGGACACGGTGACGCTGTGTACTAAGGCGTACTGCACGTCGATGGTGCACCTGTCTTCAACCAATGCTGACCCTGCTTGTGTGGGGTTGGTATGTTGGGGAGCTGACAGTTGCTCGCCGTTGCTCGGTGGTTCTCTCCGGGTACTCCGTCTTTCTCCACCCGTAAAACTGTCACGGTCATGGTTACCCATTGTACAGAAATATGTGACTTTTAACACCAATAAATAAATAAATAAATTGTACATATCGTCAAAAAACACAAGCAATGTTTCAGCCAATGGACCTCCGGGTTTAACCCGGAGGTCCATTGACTGAAGCTTTGCTGGTGCCGGTTTTGCTTTCCAACAAATTTGCAATTATTGCTCGGGTGGAATCTCCATTCTGCGGGTGATTTAGTGATAATACACTCTCCACGTATTGTACATGAAAAGTGTAACATTCGGTTTCCATTAACTCAGGAACATGTTGTTCTCCGATACAACGATCATTTTTATTCCTTCTGGTACAATTAGTTAGTTTGTATATAAAAAATCATTTATTTCTGCAAACTGATAAAAAAAACCAGAATGAAATCTCGAATTTTGAGATAACCTATTTACCGTTCATCTGGATATAATAAAGAGGACTGATTACAGTACAGCCATCGTAGACGGGTCAAAATCTATGACTGGGCATTCGCTATGTCACTTAGCAAAATTTCCACCACTGAAGCACCGGGGTAATCCCGGTGCTTCATTGGTGGAAATTTAGCTAAGTGCCATAGCGGATAATCTCTGAATTATGTGCGTGAACAAAATACAACCTGTTGATTTTGACCTCTCCACAGTGACCCTACTGTATGGCATTTCAAAGATTTCGAAAACATATGTGGCAAGCACAGGGGCGCCAGCTGTCTTAGGGAATTCGGTCGTTGAAGATAGGGGTCTTCCCACTGGAACATTTTAAAACAGTGCTATCTGATAGTAAAATAAGTTGATAAGACATAACATTTTGACGAACTGTTTGTAGTTCCAGACGAACAACTTTTCGGTTATCATTTTTTTTTTCATTAGATAACCAAAAGGTAACCTCACATTTTATAATCTATATTTTGAAATTGTTCAAAGAATGGATTTTACAAATGCAAAACTTTATAAATGTAATCTTCGGAATAGGAAGTGTGTACATCTTGCAACAATATAAGAGGAGCGCGGTGGCTCAGTAGGTAGAGGTGCAGGCTGCAAGCCGAGAGGTCCTCGGTTCGAATCCCACTTGCGGCAACCGCGTTGTGTCCTTGGGCAAGACACTTCATCTCCATTGCCCGCGTGGGGGCACGATGACGCCGTGTACTAAGGCGTACTGCACGTCGATGGTATGCATGTCTTCAACCAATCTAACCCTGCCTGTGCTGCACTGCGGAGTTACGATGTTGGGGAGCTGGCAGCTGCTCGTCGTTGCTCGGTGGTTCTCTCCGGGTACTCCGGCTTCCTCCACCCGTAAAACTGTCACGGTCATGATTAGCCATTGTGCATAAATATGTGACCTTAAACATCAATAAATAAATAAATAATAATATAAGAAGAAAAGTTTCACATATCTTCTTTCAATGTTCTATTTCCAAATCTGCCCACCGGAATTTCGAGAACAGCTACATAAAAAGTGTGAAACGGTTTCCATTAACTCAATAATATGTCATTCTCGGATACAACGATCCTTTTTATACCTTTAAGCACATTTGCCATTGTGCATGAATATGTGACCTTAAACACCAATAAATAATAATGAATAATAGCACATGTAGTTAGTTAGTATATGAAATGTTTAATTATGCCTGTAAACTGAGAAAAAGCCAACCAACCAACGCGTATAGCATTGACCAAATAAAACACTACAGAAATCTTGGATTATTTATGTCCATTTCTTCTTATCAGACCAAACAAGGAAATCAGATGCAGGAAAGACAGCCCACGATGGAAGACTTGTTTTGAGTTTTAAACCAGAAAGCTGCTTCTCCGGTTCACGAACATGTTACGTCATCACCAATTCACCAAGTAGGGTGATTGCTCAGTACGTGTGTGAGTTAAACAATAAATATGTTCAACGTGCAGCCCCTGAAGGTTGCTCGTTGAAAATATTTCATGATCTTCCCCCTGGTAATGAATATGGACTCTTCCAACTGTTGTCATTGTTTAAGTAATTACTCGGAAATAAATTTTATTGGAACATAATACTATTTTATTATACGCTAAACGATAGATTATCGAAGAAATTGCGGAAAGATAGAAATCGTATCCCCCACTGTGAACATATAACAATTTTCACTTTCAAGGTGTCAATCAAAATGGCGGCTTTAAAAGCATCACTTCAAGGTGAATACGAGTCAAATTATCACTGGAAATGATCAATTTGTTCTAGAAAAAGTATAATGAAAAGTAAATCTAGTGTTTGTGAGTGGATACCGATCATTTCCAGTAATAATGTAACACGTATTCACCTTGAATTGATGCATGAACCCCGCTAGTCCAAACGTGGCCTGAAAGTCCGTAATATAAGTTTTTGGTTTGGTACGTCCTTTAAAAGGATGTACCAAACCAAAAACTTATATTACGGACTTTCGGGCGATGTTTGGACAAGAAACCCGCCAAATGAATCAGATCGCAAGACGCTATCTGTTCCGAGTATCGATCAAATCACTTGTGCGTTTCACTGATTCAATGCGCTGTTTACTATCATGCATCAATTCATGTTTGAAACGAGTGGAATTATCAGATTCTTATAAAAAGCGTATAATAAAAAGTAAATCTAGTGTTTTTGAGTGGATACCGATCATTTCCAGCAATAATTCAATACATATTCACCTTGAACTGATGCATGGAACCCGCTAGTCCAAACATGGCCTGAAAGTCCGTAATATAAGTTTTGGTTTGGTACGTCCTTTCAACCAAAAAACGTATATTACGTACATTCAGGCCATGTTTGGACTGGAAACCCGCCAATTGAATCAGATCGCAAGACGCTATCTATTCCGGGTATCAACCATATCACTTCTGCGTGTCAATGATTCAATGCGCTGTTTACTGTCATGCATCAATTCATGGTTGAAACGTGTGGAATTATCAGATTCTTATAAAAAGCGTATAATAAAAAGAAAATGTAGTGTTTTTGACTGGATACCGAAAATTATCTCACTTGTGACAGAGACAAATGGATATTTTCGCTCGCACAAGCGCTCACGAAAAGTAAACATTTGTATCTGTCACTCATGAGATAATTTTCGGTATCCACTCAAAAACACTAGATATTACCTATGTATCCTAACAAACAGTCTCACATCCGTGGGTGACGTATTCGATCTTTTCTTCATTACTCTCGATACGACGAAAATGCCTCATATTGAGTACAATGCGGTATATACTTCACTAATAGAGTTTTCATACAGGAAGAATACACTGACAGAGACATACCGGGTTATTCGCTGACGAGTTGCATGTCTTGGTTTTATCTTTTAGGCAACATGTATAAATTGTACAGGAAAATACCATTATTTATGGCATTACAAAATATGAGAAAAACGAACAATTAAGTTATAATATACTACTCAAAGTTTGCTAAGCACCACATATTTGACACATCATTGTGAAATTTGCTTGTGATATATTTGCGATATTTTTGGTGGATGTGATTGAGGAATGAATTGAGATGGTCCCCAGTTTTAACATTAGCTCTCTTGACAGACTTGTCGTGACAGTCATGGAAAGCATGTACCCCTTGAATTTCATGATGTTTTCGTGTATTGTCTACTAAAAGTACATGAGATGCATAGGGTATTCAGTCTTCATTTCAACACAAACTCTAGTGATTTAGAGATTAAATATGGTAAATGCAAATGTAAGAAGACATTTGTCTGAAGCAGAAATGTGGGTCGGGATGTAGGGATGGTGGAGCAAGGGGCTACCCACCGTCAGGTTGGTGAAGCTTTTGGTGTTCACCATACGGTGATCACTTCAGTCTGGGCAAGATTTCAGCAGTATGGCACACCAGTAAGACGGCATGGTGGTGGCAGAGACAGGGCAACATCTGCAGCTGAAGACCGGTTTTGATCATTCAGGCCGGTATGAACCGCTTCGCCACAGCAACCCAGCTTCTCAGTGACCTTCAGAATGCATCCGGGGTAAATGTTCGACGCAGAATATCCGGGCAAGGCTGCACGAAGGTGGTCTCCGATCGACAAGACCATGTATTCGCATTCAGCTGCCCCAGAACCACCACCAGGCACGATATAAATGGGCTATGGACCAGAGAAGATTGGCGACCTGTCCTGTTTGCAGATGAGTCAATGTACCGCCTAGACTATACCTGCGATCTTGGGTATGGAGAATACCAAGAGAGAGATTCCATGCAGCCAACATTGCTGAGTATGACCGCTATGGTGGAGAGTCAATAATGGTCTGGGCGGCGTCAGCTGTGATGGACGTACAGTGCTCTGTATCCTTGACCGTGGAACATTGACTGCACAGCGGTATATTGATGAGATCCTGGGTGCCCACGTCAGATTGCATGCAGGTGCAGTGGGTGATAGATTCATTCTGATGGACGATTATTCCCGTCCTCATGTTGTCCATGCTGCCCGCGAGTACCGACAGAGGGAGGGGACTGAGCGTATGGATTGGCCAGCAAGATCCTCTGACCTCAATCCAATCGAACTTGTCTGGAATGAGTTGCAGCTTGCAATTTCAGCATGTCCAGTCCAGCCAAAAAGTGTCCAGGAGCTTGGTGCCATGCAGGTCCAAGAATGGAACAACATCCCACAAAGGACCATCTGAAACCTGATTGGGAGCAAGAGAAAGCGTTGTCAAGCTGTAATTAACAGTAATGGGTCTCATACTCGATATTGAACACATATCAGTTCGCTCCGTCAACCTTTGGCAACATTGAAAACTTTCCTCTTTTACCAATAATCTCCGTTTTCCATGGTTATCGTACTCAAAAGCTAACAAATAATGTCAAACACAAACAAAATCTTAATTTCTGTACTTAAATCATTAAAGATATAATTAAATAAAAAATATGTACACGTTTCATAACAATATTTCAACTCAAACGTACTCGAAGGTGGTTTTGTTGGACAGTGTTATTAAGCATCGCGTTTCTATTGTACTTGTAAGTAAGGCAACGTCTTGAAGTGATATTAGACGTGCGCGGGCACTAAATTATACTTTGTTTCCTATTATTCAGTTATACCATATAATTTGCGTGAACGGAAAAAATGACTCTGGGAACATCAGTTTGCGAAACCTGTGCACCAACCTAAGAAGCGTTCTCGACGTTGCGTTTAGACTGACCTTATTATTCAAACAGTATTAATTTATTTGCTTATTTGGGTTTAACGACACTTATGACAGCCAGAATCACCTCGTGTCGGAATTCAAACAGTAAAACTGATGAAAGTTGCGAGGATCAATCTACGACCTGATAGTCAAGACGTTGCCTAAAATGCTGCTGGGTAGATCTAGGCCACTGAAGAAGCAATATTGTTGTAAAAGTAAGCTTTCTGTTAGGAAATTTTTAATCCTGTTCTTCCTGTAGGGAAATTACAAAGATGTATTCGAAAATTCGACAGAAATAGTAGAAATGTTTGTCGCACTAGAATGACGTTCCCTGTTTTCACAGCTCTCTGTGCCATAGCGTATTGGATGTTTTTGTTTGCACGAAAATGTATATTTAAACTTCTCTCGGAATTTTGTGTTCACGAAAACATACAAATAAAAGTTAACAGCGTTGTTCGATTCAGAGAGGATTACAATCACGTTCTGTAGGAGGTTAATGGTAGCACTTAGCTCTTTACCATTATCCACTATCTGGAACCAGATTGCATTCGGCAAAACAAGAACGACAAACATGATAGAGACGGTAAGTAACATTCGTGTAAGTTGTCGTTGCTGCTGATTTCGGTTTTCTTCGGAGCAGCTTCCGCTCGCCATCTCAATCGCCTGCTTTCCTGCCATTCTTGTTTTAATTATAATCAAACTATTTAGCACGACTAGTAAACAACAAGGTATGATTGCATACAACACAGCATCAATTGCAATCACAGCCTTCCACGTTGATATTCTTATTTTGTTTGGCCGACAAACGGACCGACTATGTTTCTGACTATACACAAATTCATACGACCATGTCAGCGGCAAAAAAACAATACCTATGGCTAGATATGTAGAGGAAACAATCAGTATATCACGGAACCTCGTGAAAATTCTTTTAACTTTGAATGGGAACCACACTGCTATAAATCTCTCTGTTGTCATTATCACTACAGCCCAGTTTGCGAAGCACGGGCTAAAATTAACTAAGAACTTGAACATCTTACAACTCCACTCTGTATGCAGACCCAAGTTATTTAAAACTTTCCTCGCTAGAGTGAATATAATATACGTGACATCTGCAAGTGCCAGCACAATAATATGTATGATTGGGGAGGTCTTCGGTGAAAATTGAAAGCTTGTAACCAATGCTAGAACATTTCCAGGAATTCCGAGAGCAGCAATGAAGAAGAAGCCATATTTTGATAAAAAGTCAGTAATCGTTTGAATTATATAATCAGTCGAAGGGCTAGAAACTTCCAGTTCACTGATGTTTGTTGATGTATTAACCGCATCTACTTGTGTAGTAAGATAAACTGACTGTGTTGAAGACATTTTGTTTTCTAGCGTTTTATCAGTTTACTGTTTTGTTCTTATATCTCTTAAAACACTTAAAAATCTCCGAAATTTCAATTCCTCGGTTAAAAAATACAAGAATCGAACTTCGTCTAACAATGACAGTTGAAAGCGTCTCTCTTAAAGATAAATCGATTTCTCATTAGTTGGTAGAAACGATGTTCTTGAATACAATACATATTGGATGCAAAAAGCGTTTATTATCAGTAACCGTTTTCATTGGTCGCTTCAGCACGATATAAATGCCAATGAGATGAAAGCAAAGTCATCATTGTTACTTATATTCACATTTCGATGTGTGCGAGTTTTTCTGGTATGTTGTTGCAATGTCGTCGCCTGAGAGCTAGAATGTCCTATGTCCCATAGGGGACATAGGACATTCTAGCACTCAGACGACGATGTCGCCTAATCGGAATGACTTGGCTGAGTTTTATAAAGTTTTACAGCCTATCTTTAGACGACGTAAGCGTGTCCAAATTATACATCTGTTCAGACACATATATCACGGTACAGTCGAATGACCCTGTCGAATTATAAATGTACATACAATAATTTACCTTGAGACAACAACATTGTGAACGTTGAACTAATTTCTGTCCTGACTAACTTCAATATCGATGTATAATTTTAACATGACCGAAAACCAGGGCACGGTCAATGCTTACTCTCAATATTAAATAGTGTTCAACCGATTACCAAAAGTGGCCGCTCCCCGATTACTGGTTATCTGAACACACAATCGGCCGATGCCGATTCCGATTGTAATACCGTGCACTTCCAGACAAGTCGAGGCTCGTAAAGAACAACATAAAATTGAACATATTTTACAGTGTTTACAGTCCGTTCACTACCACATAAGTCGAGACTCGAAAGAACTACATTAAACTGAACATATTTTACAGTGTTTACAGTCCGTTCACTACTAGATAAGCCGCGACTAGAAAGAACTACATTAAATTGAACACATTTCACAGTGTTAATCTCCGTTGACTCAGGTCCAGTAAAATTACCAGTCGCGCACACTTGGGCGGTAAGCGTGGCTCTCAGAGACACGTTTGCCACCAAAGTGCGCACAACTGGTGATTTTTACTGCGGCCTGAGTACAGCCATCACTTTTCCGGTATCAACTGGCGATTGCCGCAAGTGCGCCCAATTGTAAGCATTACATGCCGTTTAACTTATATATCCCTTGAAGGGGCGTCTGGAGAGATTAAGAATACACATTGTGGTGGTTTTCAACTTTATTGAATGGTATCATTGACATAAATTTACATTAACAACTGAACAATTACAGAAAATAATAAAATGCGGTTTATGAATCATCACAAAATGCTTGGCAACAATCGGTTGGACCGATGTTCCAGGAGCCGTTGCTGTTGTCATCCGTTTGCCAACAATAGGCAGCTTGTGTTGGCCGGTTCCGATCATCGGTTGAACACCAATATTAAATACTTTACTACCTTATAACTGAAAGAGTTTCATTTTGTATTCCTTCACAACACAGCTCGTGGAACTTTTAAAACAAATGCGACAAATTGTAATTGGGCACTGTAGGTTCAGGCCTGAAAATAAAGGGCTTGCAGTGTAATTTGTTTGCAGGTTGAGCTATATAGCATGGTGGTAACCCATAGAAAAAACGTGGTGTGGTGCTTTAAGGTCAATATTTAAAAGCAATATGGAATCTATTCCCCAGATAGTTTGAACATATTCAATAAATATTCTCTCAGGAACGTAAATTCCGTTTCAGTCCATCTCATATTATTTTGCTTAAACTTTTGGGTGTGACGTTTTCGGCGCTTACGTCAAAAAATTATAGTTCTGCCGATTTTATGACAATTTAGTGTTTTGCAGCTCCTAAAAAATTAAAACTATGGCATACTTAGTTTTCCAATCATCGTCATGGTTTACAATTGTATGGCACTGACATTTCCAATTTGGCCATTTATGCATAAACTTTTGATTTGTGAACCACTCAGCTCAGCATTTCTAAACAATATAACACTGTTTTCTCGCTGTGTAAAAATGTGCATTCACATTGTCGCATAAGTACTAAAATGTCCTATATATTCTATGGGACGTACAGTACGTGGAGAGTGTATTATCACCAAATCACCCGCAGAGTGGAGATTCCACCAAAGCAATATCTGCAAATTTGTTGCAAAGCATAACCAGCACAAGCAAAGTTTCAGCCAATGAACCTCCGGGTTAAACCCGGAGGCCCATTGGCTGAAACATTGCTTGTGTTTTTTGTCGATATGTACAAATTTGAAAGTTATAGCTTGGGTGATAACTCCACTCCGCGGATGATGTAGTTACAATCCACTCTCCACGTACTGTAGGACATTCTATCACTCAGGTGACGATATGTTTTTCCTCGCCGTAGTGCTTTAAACTTTCGGATGTTACCATGCCAATAACGTTTATTTAGAATTCCTAAATAACCCATAACTTATGGAAATTCTGGAAAAAATGCAACTTCAAAAATAACAACATATTCTTTTTAGGCCATAAGATAATCGCGTGCCCCATACGGCCTCTCATTTCTACAATTTAGAGCTTCGAAATGTCACTCACAGTCGCCTTTCAATTGGAAATGCTGCACTCATATACCTTTTCTCATAGTGCTATAACACTTCCGCCATTGCAACGGCAATATAAGATACAGTACGTGGAGAGTGTATTATCATTAAATCACCTGCAGAGTGGAGATTCCACCCGAGCAATAATTGCAAATTTGTTGCAAAGCATAACCATCACAAGCAAAGTTCCAGCCAATGGACCTCCGGGTTAAACCCGGAGGTCCATTGGCTGAAACTTTGCTTGTGTTTTTTGTCCAAATGTACAGAATTTGAAAGTGATACTTAGGGTGATACTCCACTCCGCGGGTGTTTTAGTTACAATCCACTCTCCATTCTGAGTTGTAGTACTAAAATTTTAAGAAGAGGGCTCTATCTCAAACGGTCTCAAATGGTGCACCGCATTTGAACAACGGTTATAGCTTTGAACTACATGTTTCTTGAAGTGATAACTTTATTACGTCAACCTGACTTCATAAACTTAGCACTAGAAAAATGGTGCAGCCAGACGCTATAACTAGATAACCACTGATAAATTCACAAATTTGAAACATGCTGCGCAAAACGTCAGATGGCGGCCTAAAGATGAAGGGACTATTCATTCCAACAGCCACAAAGAGGCATCATTTAAGAGCAGATTAGCAGATTTCAAAGTTTTCTTGGAGGGAGCCTCCCCCAATCCCCTATCATTGCTCATGCATTCTGCCCTCGTAGAAACATCCTCCCCACACACACACACACTTTTGAAAGGGCCCCGTAACAAAGTAATCTCAGGGCTCGAATTTTCCCTCCCCGGCTCTGACTGTGTCAAAGAAACAGCACGCATATCCAACATTTTATGATGGTTATTTTATTTTTATGACACATTTTAAAGTTTATTTTTATGATCAAGATGAAAAATATTTTTTGTATAAAAGTTACCCCCGATTGTCTTCAAATATTTAGAAATACAAGGCTCGTAAATGGTCGTGTTGTGTGATAGGGCGCGGTGGCGTTGTGGTAACCGGTTCTCGTCAGATCACCGAAGTTAAGCAATGTCGAGCCCGGTTAGTCTGAGCGATAGATTCGGACTCACGCATTGTGTCCTTGGGCATGGCAGTTAACCCCGATTGTCCACATGGGGGCACGATGACGCAGTGTACGTCGATGGTGCACATGTCTTCAACCAATCTAACCCTGCCTATGCTGCAGAGTTACGATGTTGGGGAGCTGGCAGCTGCTCGTCGTTGCTCGGTGGTTCTATCCGGGTACTCTGGCTTAAAACTGTCACCGACACGATATGACCTTGGCTGTTAAAGTGTCGTTAAGCCCTAATAAATAAATAAATTTGATGTGTGAGATAATAAGGAAATTCCAGACCGTTTCAAATTGTCGAGTTCCATGTTTTGACTATTTTCAGTACAACCAAAACAAAACGTCACAACTGTCTCTTCCCCAGTTTGTATATTTTGTTTTCTGAGGAAAAAGTAGGGGGTTCGTTGAGTAAAATCGCCATTTGTAAAGAGAATGCACCGTGCTCAGCAGTCATTTTGTTCAGAATTGTAGGGGGGGGGGATGAACGGCGTCAAACTGGAATCGCAATTACATTGTCAAGGCAGATTAGTGATTTTAACACCTCCAAACCATTCGTATCGAAAATCTGTTACGAATGACTTCATTGAAAAGTTCGTTTAAACTTCCATCAGAGAATAAATAGCACATAAACATCGAAATCATAAAATTAGCTTTTCTCCACTGGAATTCCAGTTACGATTTCACTGAAGAGGGCAATTTCTCCTTCCCCAATATGGAGGCAATTGGAAATTTGTAAACCGAACATCATTGGTGCCATTTGGTGTATTTCCTGAACACTCAATACCCACCATTAGTGCAGATGGTGATTATTGTCATACAAATGAACAAAAATGTGCATTTTCGTTGAGTTTATCGAATTATCTCAAACTATCGCAGGTTTACCTCAAGGTACCGATGCTACACCATCTGGCGAAGCTACAAATTGAGTAGACCCCAATCCATTCCAAAATCGACATGAAGTATTTTTTTCTCACCCATTTATTTGAGTCACAATGATGCAGAAGAATGGATTTACTACGGAAGAACATTAACCCCCCTTCACACTAATGTCAAAATATCTAAATTTTAGGCAGAAAAAAATTCCCAAAATGCAACTAGAAATTTAACCAATTCTATCTCGTTTGACAGAGCTCATTGAGCTCTGTCAAACGAGATTGAATTGGTTAAATTTCTAGATGTATTGTGGGAAAAACAGCTTCCTGAAATTTTGGTATTTTAACATCAGAGTGAAGGGGGTTAATCACCAGTAAATCCTCCAAGGTCTACAAGAGATCGAAACCACTGAGCGACAGCTAGTAACTTATGAATTTCATAGCCCAACTGAATCGTTCTTAAAAACTAACATACTGGAAATAGTATAAAATAGTATATTAATTTCATGACAGGTGTTGTCGGCTCATGCGACTTTTTTGGCACTGATTTCACCATAAAGCCACACGAATTCCATGTCAGAGGGAGACAATTAAAACAGCTAATGTTACTATGACAAAACTTACAAAGCCAATGGTCAGCTATAGTGTGAAGAAGGGGGGTGTCCTTGGGCAAGGCACTTAACCCCGATTGTCCACATGGGGGCACGATGATGCCGTGTTATAAGGCGTACTGCACTTCGATGGTGCGCATGTCTTCAACCAATCTAACCCTGCCTGTGCTGCAGTGCGGAGTTACGATGTTGGGGAGCTAGCAGCTGCTCGTCGGTGCTCGGTGGTTCTCTCCAGGTACTCCGGCTTCCTCCACCCGTAAAACTGTCACGGTCATGATTAGCCAGTGTGCATAAGTATGTGACCTTAAACACCAATAACTAAATAAAACGTACCAAGGGCATCTCAATACACAGACATGCGCGATTGATAAATGCTTCGACATTGGTTAACCCTTTGGACTTTAGTGGTATCTTCCATGCCGGTTCAATAGCAGTAATTTGAAGAGTCCATATTCATTATTTGTGGTAGACCAATCAATATTTTCAACGCGCAGCCTCAGGCTGCACATTGAAAATATTGACTGGTCTACCCCACACATTTACTGATCAGCCGTCCTTTTCAATGACGTTATAACCGATCATGTTCCTGGCTGGAAAAGCGGCCGCTGGGGTTCAAAGGGTTAAAAAAATAAATGGGCAAACAGAAGAACATTACGCAAAATCCCTGACAAGAAGAGCCCATGGACTGCATATTTTTACAGACAGGTGCTACCAGCATTTGATTTAACACAAAGCTGATAGAAGATACCCAAGGGATATTTTCTCTCAGTTTTTTGTTTTATCAAATGACCCATGGCGAGTGCCCGTGTTATTTCCAACATTCTGACAATTCTGCGGATTTGTTTGCAGTAAACGGCGACCTTCAACTTTGCAGTATACTAAATATACCTGTCAATGTTAGTAGTGGGGTGCGTATATGTATGTTTTTAATACCCAATACCTTACCAATACCGAGGTAAATCATTCTAAAAATAATTATACTGAAACCAAACTTGAAATTTAAATACCGCCCAGCTCTAACCGATCTGAAAAAAATATTTGGGCGTGTCACACCCCTATACCATCACCCTTTTATTTACGCCCATGACCAAAACTAAATAATGGCTTTCTTATTGACACGACTTAACAGAGAAGATTTTAACCTACATATCCAATAAACTTTATTTATTTATTTATTTATTGGTGTTTAAGGTCGCATATTTCTTCACAATGGCTAATCATGACCACGACAGTTTTACGGGTGGAGGAAGCCGGAGTACCCGGAGAGAACCACCGAGCAACGGCGAGCAACTGTCAGCTCCCCAACATACTAACTCCACACAAGCAGGGTTAGCATTGGTTGAAGACTGGTGCACCATCGACGTGCAGTACGCCTTAGTGCACAGCGTAACCGTGCCCCCACATGGGCACTGGGGGTGAAGTGTCTTGCCCAAGGACACAGCGCGGTTGCCGCAGATGGGATTCGAACCGAGGACCTCTCGGCTTGCAGCCTGCACCTCTACCTACTGAGCCACCGCGCCCCTCCAATAAACTTTAAAGGGCTATATAAGTAAGAGAAATGTGTTTACATTGATATTTCCACCTCTGATTTTCTACAAATACCAATTAAATAGACATAAGTTATACATCCAAACCATGGGTGTGATGTATAGAACACGACAAATATATGTAATCAACTGACGGAGTTCACAGCAGGCATCAATGGTTCCTGGACGTCTACTACCATATTCGTCCCAGGAATGGTAACAAAGTAATATTTCAGGAGAACAACTCGTGTCCTAATGTGCTTCATATACCCAAGAACAAAGCGAGGAAATCAATCCTCTTTGAAACGCAGCAACAGAGCTGCGTGCGGGGGGAGGGGGGGGGGGTGGTAAATTACAAAACTCTCGGCTTTGTTTTCGTTTTCTGTTTGTTTACATTTTGGTCGAGATCATCTGAGCTGAAAAAGCATCGATATATCATTCCGTGTAAAATTACATACTATTTTATTACATACACACTATTATTATTTGGAGACTACACAGTTCGTCCCCTGAGTTAAAATGTGTTCTATGTGCCAGAAGGCACATAGAACACATTGGAACTCCAGGGACGAGTTGCCATATTACTTGCAAAGTATTATGACAACTGTTTGAATTTCTTAGAATTACGAGATTCTTTTTCGATGAAAATTCGTGTATTGCATGATATGCATGTCGGTTGGTCATGGAATCCATCTGCAATAAAGAAAATGCAGACAGTGTTGTCCTTTCTCCCAATGCATTTCTGTCTCTGCATCGTAAAGTGTTTTGAATACCTAGCTTTCTTCTTGGATATCTGAAGCATATTTGGCCACACGAAGTTCCCTGGAAATATTATTTTAGTATCAGTTCTGGTTCGAATAGGGTACCAGACTCACAGGAACCGCTGATGCCTGCTGTCATCTCTGTGAACTGATTGCATATATGTTTCGTGTTCCATACATCACAACCGTATTTTGATGTATAACGTTTAAATAAATTAATTTAGGTGGGGATTTGAAAGTAAACAAATTTCCCTTACTTATATAGCACCTTAAGCAGACATTTGACGTTGACGGGCGAGTTAGATGTTTCTCCTATGATCCAAGGTGAAGGTAGGCAACTTCCCTTACTTATATAGCACCTTACTTATATAGCGCCTTAAGCAGACATTTGATGTTGACGGGCGAGTTAAATGTTTCTCCTATGATCCAAAGTGAAGGTAGGCAACCGACTACAGTAGCACCTAGTTGTACCCATCATTACTGCTAACGCAAAGAAGTAGCCTGTTTGCCAATTTTGAGAGAGAGAAAATTGATTGATACCTATAAACGAATATTCATTATAAACAAACAACAACTAACGAAATGAAGGATGTTTTCACCATCTGTATAATGAAAATATCTGATGCTGCAATACAATAATATAAAATGCCATACTGAGATTTCACTTTTATTAACAGGCAACTTTTGTTAACAGGCAACAGATTTCTGCACAATGGCTTATCGTGACCGCAATAGGGATATAAAGTCAAATTCGGCCAATTGTTTATACCTATGTAAGCCATTTAGAGGACTTCCACCCCCTTTATTAGTTAACAGATCCTATTTTTCTAATAAAACAGAGCTTGTTTATCACAGTAAACAAGCTCTGCCTCACTTTCGGGGCTCACACAGGAATAACAGGCCTATTGGCACTAAACTTACAAAATGACGAAGATGGAAATGGTGCGCCACCTGTGTGTACAAAGATGCACCAATGGTGCATTCAGGAGAGGACTGACACAGAGCGCGCACCCTTTTCTTAATTGTACAATAAATACAATACTTTTGGAAAAATTAAGAATTTTCGGGTTGTTTGTTATTAAATAAACTGCACAAAACATTTTCCAACAAAATTTTAGTAATATAAACAGGGACGTGGCGATGATGGTCGATTGGGGCGTGTAGTCCTGATTTATCTCGACTGTGATAGATCAAGTCAAATAATATTCCATCTGACACACATCACAACGCAGCGTAGTCTTTATTAAACACGTATTGTACTCCAGATTGTTCATGTTGACCTCAACCTTTGAATTCACATAGACCAGTTGACTGTGGGTAATTTTGGAGTTGTTTCCCTTACCTTATACATCACCGTGCGGTTCTGTTGCCATCCCACACGCTTATTGTAAATCCCTGATGAAATTTGCTCTACTGTGGCTCAGGTATCTCACAAAAGTTTCAATTCGATCAACATGGGTGGGTGACGGGAAGTGGTGAGGGAAGTGGTGGCGGGGTGCGTTTTGGAGGCACATTGGAATTTCACAAACTAACAGTGCTTCTGTTAGAGGTAGATGAAACCGAATTCGAACTTCTTACACATATGATATTGTCTCTATATCCTGACAAATTCTGGCTTCTCATTGGTCAGGAGCCTAAAACAAATAGCCATGACAAAGGGCGCACCCAACATCCAAGGTATAGGAGAGCGTGCATCGTCCAGGGTATAAGGACACGCGGGACATCAGGGGTATATGGTTCAAATGAAAGCTGTTCGCTTTCGATCGCCTCGATGTAAAAATCGACCAAAAAACCTGCAAATAGTCACAATTATCATCAGATTTCTGGCAATTCGATCATATTTTGCTGTTATAAATTAAACAGCAGAATAATTAAATCAAACAGCCTAAGAAAAATTAAATAAGAGCAAATATGTCAACAAAATAGCCGGGTCAAACTGTTTACTCGTTTGCGATAACGACCCAAGGCATGTAACTCTATCTGTTGTCTTCTGCGTTTGTAAAAACAAAGCAGTTATTTACGAGTTTGGTCCAACTGATTGCGGAGTGTGAGAAACACGTTCACAAATTTGTTTCCTCTATGTTTGAAAACCACGGTGTTTATAAACCGATATCCAGATATTAAATCTCCATGTACCATACATGTTGGCGGAGAAAACTTATATTGGTAATAAAAGAATGCTAAAAACATCCTTAGTACAAGGGGTTAAATATATTAACCGTTTGTTTCATGGTCAGACTAACGTCCCCTCTAAACTTGTCTACGGCCACTGCGTATCGCGATGTTTCGATCGAATCGAATATCGAATCGTGATGGGGCAATGGTTTCGCATTTATAAAGATTATGTCTGTGGTACGGGATATTATAAGTTACGGGATGTTTAGTGGTCGGATATGGTGTCATGTGAGGCGGAGTGAGATCAATATTAGGCGAGGCGTTAGCCTAATATCCGACCACTAAACATCCCGTAACGTATTTATTATGTCAGCGGACAAAATGCCCCTTTAATTTATCGGCCAAGTAATTTTCTTGTGAAAGTGTAAACAAGTAGACGTAAGTTTACGATATAAAGGAAGTAACTCTATCTAGCAATCGTTTCGTGCTGAAGTGATTATCGATCGGTACGACTGACGTGTTGGATGATCTTATGAATCGAAATAAGTTTCTCAATATGGGAAATAGAGCTGTAGGTTAACCGAAACCGAACCGAGGTTTTTGTTTTTTTTTTAAAAACCGAAACCGTCCCGTCGACATCCCGTAATCTAAGGTTTTTCGTTTTTATTAAAATACTCTCTTGCTGCAGAAATTCACAGAATGTAGCCATCCCAGAGTAGTGAGGGTACCCAGACACTGCCATTGGCAGTGTCTGGGTACTCTCACTACTCTGGGATGGCTACATTCTGTGAATTTCCGACATTTCAGCTTAGTTGTGTTCGCAGCTTTCCTCAAGTGGCGCGTAGGTGTCACACCTCGAAAAATTACCAAGCACAATAAAAGTTCTGTATATTTAGGTAATTATTATATTGGCCTTCCTGATTCTTCATGTATTATAGCTTATTTCGGGCATTCATTGAGTTCCATTCAATTTCACTGCCATTCAGTTATGATTCCAGACATATAGAATGAGTTTTATTGAATTTTATTTGGCCTCATGAACAAACCGAAAACCGAACCGAACCGAGGTTTTACTCAACCTGAAAAACCGTACCGAAACCGAACAAGAAACATAAAAACCTACAGCTCTAATGGGAAACAGATTATTTCTTTTTGTTCAAGTCAGTTTAATGAAACTTTAATCACAACCAACGGGCGATTCAGAACGTTTGCTGTAAGATTGCCAATTTTGAGACGAGGTGGTTATATTTTATTTATAAAAACAATATGGTGGACACACACCTCATATTTCATTTCATTTGAGGTTAATGATGTCATCATCGACCTGATATGGCTTCATAGGCCGCCACCATTCATCCACACTGATTGGTTGATCCCAAGAGCTGACATAATAATGGAAATTATGTTGCTTGTATACTATTTTAGCATAAGATATATATACTAGGCTGGGAGCGCCTTGTGGCTGCACGTTGAAAATATTAATTCTACCCCCTCCCTCCCTCCCATTCATTCACTTAGCAGCCATGACACTTAATGATACTACAGCGAGTTGTGTTCCTTGCCGTAAAAGTGGCCTCTCGGTTTTAAAGGGTTAAACAGACTGTTTAACATTTTCATTGAAGGTTACGAGCTCTATAGATTTTGCACCAATTATCTAATCAAGGACCCGGTTATGCTCCATCAAATGGTGAGTCCACACTCGTTAAGTAGCGCTTTTTTTCTAAAAATAAGCTTTTGAGCTCTCACGCTGTTTGAAATCTAATGTCTTGTCAGTAGGTATAATATGAGAGTTCTTTCAGAGTGAACAAAATGGGTCAGAATAGGTGGGACAGAAATCACTCCTGATGTTACGCGTTTGTTTTTCATCGCAATATCGAAATGTTGAGGAAAATCGAGGAACATTTTCCAATTCACTCGCATTTCCCAGCACACTAGAAAAAATGAGATACATCGCAATAAAGTGCATGAAAATGCCGAGACATTACCGTGCACTGAGAAAAAAAATAGAGGAAAAATGATTTGATATGTCAATAAAGTACACTAAATTGCCAAGACCAAAAAGGAATATTCTGGTCCACTCATTTTGATGCGTTTACGCACTTTGTTTAAAACGGGCAAACATCCTAAAATCTCCCATTTCATTTATGTGGGAACAGTTAGCAAGCTCGCATTTCGTTCCACAAATCTTTCATTTCGTTACAAAATCATTTTGTTTCTATAAGGGTGATTTGTTCCAGTGCAAACCCTTTGAATTTATAAAAAAAATCGTTTACGGCGAAAAAAATGTCATAATGGTAGCGTCTTTGCCAATTCCGTTCTCACAATAGTGTAGGCGTCGGAGGGATAGACCGGAAAGAAATTTGTAACAAGCTAAATTTGGCGTCATTCAAAGCGAAAAAGCGTTCGGAACCTAGACAAAAAGTCCTCAGGCTTTCTCTTTGGGGAAAGTTTGTATTCCAATATGACATCCAAGACAGCTGGAAAATTTATAAAATTATATGCCGTCCACGTTTCCTACAAGTACACATTTTGGTCCCACATGGGTTCCTTGGAGATGTTTCGCAGTTGCATCGTATGAAATTCAGCAGATTTGGTGGTGCTACGTCCAAATCCTCAGTAACAGGAGTCTACTGTGATTGTCGACTCCATCCCCACTGAGTCGGATCCAAATCAGAACTGCATAGATATAACCTGTAAATGAACTCTCAGGCTGTGAAAATATGCCGTTCGTTCACTTGGTGGAAGTTTCTGTGGTTCGATACCTGTCTTACACGACGAGACCATTGCCACGAAGAGTCTCATACCCTCGGTTCAAACCCGCTCGGCAGTGGCACTAGCATCACATATGACAGATGATATACCCTGGATTTCCGAATTTTCTACTCTGTTGTGTTGAGACGTTTTTCCCTGTCCAAAAGTCGTCGAGGAAATGTCACAACCACTCCAAGCATGGATGAAGTGATTTATGTTAATGTTAGTGCTCTTAACGAATTCGGATATTTTCCACACCACGCCACCACTCTTGTGTGCCTTGAATAACTCAGATTTAAGATAAAAATCGGACAAATCCTTGTGTCAGTTGTACCATCTGCAACAACAACGACCTTCGAGTCCAGTGCCAATTTAAGAGCTTGGGCGACGATAGACGTGTCGGCGTCATCACTACTGCTGCTCACCGAATTGCCACTGACTTCCAATACGTTACCAAGAAGCTTGATGAATTGAGATTTGTTCTTCTTATCAGCTAAGAAAGCTTGCTGGTTATCGTGAGATCGTGTTATCTCGTTGAAAATGATATCCGCAGATCGACCACTGAGTTCCAATGTGTTCTATGTGCCAGTAGGCACATAGAACACATTGGAACTCAAGGGACGAGATGTTTTACCCACTCGTCTGCGATGCTCAGGGTCTTTCGTGGAAGAACCTTCCTCGTAGCCGTCAAATACAATATAACAATTCGACCCATATTTAGTCCTCGCATAACTAACATATTGGTTGGCTACCTCTCTGTCTGTTGCTTTCTTTTCCCATTTGATTTTGTGCAAGAGAACGCCTCCATCAATTACATACCCCGCCTCATTTGGACCTGAGACCACATTTTATCGCCAACTAAATTTGCGAGGGGAACCCGTGTTACTATTTCGTCACCTGAGTTCCAATGTGTTCTATGTGCCAACTGGCACATAGAAAAACATTGGACCTCTGGGGACCATTTTCGCTAGCGATTCAAATTGTAATTTGCACAATTTATAGAAAATTCCAGCGTAATTTCGGCTCTATTTAAAATTAGTCCGTCAACGATTTCCGTTCCGCACCTGTGTGCGAAACAGATTTTCATTTTCATTTTCCGCACTGTTTAGTGTTACTGTAGATGGGGATTACATAGAACAGGCGTATAATAAAAGTTTGGTAGACTCAGTCAAAGTTCAAGGAAGCCGTGCTTTATTTTGTTTCCGCATTGAATTGTCTTTGAAGAGAGATGTCGGAATCACAGTGAACTCATAAGTGAAATATTTACGGGTACCTTCTCTTTGATGGTAAACAACCGGGAGAAAAGGAGTGTCGCATCGATAGGAACTCTATCGTTCTCAATCTTAGCACAAAGGCTCAGGTGATCGAGGTTACAAATCTGGTCATTCCATTTGATTAAGGCTTCTGAAACACATATGCTATCAAGTTTTGTTTTGTGTCCAGGCTACAACCAATTCAGTCTCATCACAGTTTACGCATCACCAGCAAAGGCAATTAGACCAGATGACAGAGATCGCCACTTTTTCTCATCGGCGCCAAATGGCTCGTGGTCATTGAACCATTCTTGTATGAATACCATTGTTCACTCATCTTTGTGCTGTTCGCTGGTTTTGTGCCTTGTACCAGTTAAATGTGTCATCGCATCGTGTATTGCTGCACACTTGTGCATACTATACACTCACTGCAATCGCACAGATTCGGTCACCCCTCCCCTCGTGGGTCCACCTCGACACTTTATACAGCGCATCAGAGCTTGCACAGCCACAAGGTCGCTCGACAAGCAAACGGAGAATCTCTTACTTCTCCGGATGCTATGCAAGCCCTTCCCGATAAAGCAACCATACAACGACGGATTTTTATGTGGCAGTTGCAACACCATTTGCAGATATAATTTGCAGCTCATCGCATAGCTGATATGCATTGTAGCCCCACACAAATCCAACATCCGTCCAATTAATACTAAGTACAGGTGCCAATCTCCCGTCCTCTCGGCCCGGATAGACATCTTCAAGGTAACCTATATACTCAATATATTGTAACCACAATTTGACTGTTGGGGATTTAACAAGAACTGATTTGTAATCGAGCAAACACTACCCTAATTTAAGTAGTTCAGGTGAGTGTGATGCCGAAGAACCAACGAGGAGAGACATTTGAAAGGCACACTGATTGCATCAGCGTCTGCAATAATCCGATCGCCAACATATGAGTTAATGCCGAGATTCGTCCCCATTCAACGAGTTTCATATGGATCAGATTGACTTGTGTTGGATGTGTCATCCACGCAGAGATCAGACACGTTAGGATCGCCCAGAGCACTCGGTTTCCGGAGCATCACTTGTTTCAGAGGATGGTAGGACAGACATAATCAATTTGTTTCCTAATGCGGCCTCCTCCAGATGTCTCATCGGAGCTATAGAGAATGCCTTCCCTGAAAGCATTGAGGTGACGGCTGTTTTTCAATAAACTGTTCCAATTGCCTCCTCTAACCCTGAGCTCTTCATCGTTGACCCGATGCTGCACACGAAACGCATCATGGTATGGAAGCCGTCAAGTCGGCATACAATATTCAATGACTTTGCCTCGGTAATACTCACTCCCTTCAACCGGAGAGGTTGGTCGAATGTGAGGCCAGTTATTGGAATAGACAAACGCCGTGCTTGACCGCTGACGTAAAGCAGCGTTGAATAAATACAACTCTTGTCTGGCGTTTCATGATCGATGATGGGCAAAACAATACTTCTGATTTCACCAATGTGATTGACATATCGCCAGAGAAGATATGTTGCATGAACCCCGACCAGTTCGGTCTTCGTTTCGAAGCTGTGTTGGTGGGCCAACCGCAATGCCACAGTAAGTCTGTGTTCAAATCTTAAGGCAAAGTGTGGAGAGCCATAGACTCTGCAATACATTTGGACGTCAAAGAAGCCAAACCTTTTTTTCAGATGGGATGCACTGAACATTTGGAACGCCTTTCTTCTCAGTAATTTCACTCACACACAAGCGTTCTTTCCGATCTGAATTAAACTGAATTGAGGTGACGCGTTGTTCTCAAAAAAAGAGATCGCAATAATGCCCATTCCATGGAATGTTCCCTTGCCATCGAGAGTCGCCACATCATGATCAACGTTAACCGCTACTCACTACGTGAATGAACCAGGAAAATACTCTGATCATGGGATATCAAAACATTCAGTTTGGATAAAAGCTTGTTTATATCTAACGACTTCGTCTTTTGTGATTGAGAACGCCAGTCTCGACAATTCATTAACAAGCCACCTCGACCCAAATACATGATCCATTTCAAAACCAATTCCAACAAGACAGTCTAACGACATCAATAATACCCGACGACTTTTATGTTATGATAGAAATAAGCATACGAGGTGATCAAGACAGATAAGAATTTTGGTAAAAAATGCTGACTAATCTTATTATCAACCTGGACATATCTTCATACCCAATAATGTCACTCCATAAATATCATTTATCATATGACTCGTCCGTTTTGTTCACTTTAAAACATTTGATGTTTTGTTTTCATATTAATCAGTGATAAATAAAGCCTTCCGTCAATTTCATTGGTCAATTTCAAAACTAGACAATTTGATTGGCTAAACAAAATACAACTGGGCCATATTTTCATAATTTGCATAATTAGAGTTGGGAGCTTTCATTGGTCAATTTCAAAACTGGACATTTTGATAGGCTAAACAAAATACAACTGGGTCACATTTGCATAATTTCAGTAGGGAGAATTTACGTTATCTGTCCTATTGAGGGTGGGTTATGTTGTATTAATCTTTTACCTACAAGAAAAACGCCATTCATTTTTGTTCATATTTTCACTTTTTGCTTCCAAAACACAGGTTATGACCCCTCATTGGAACGAGCTCGACGAGCTCGTTCCAATGAGGGATCATAACCTATGTTTTGGAAGCAAAAAATGAAAATGTTTAGTTATACGAGAATGTTTTTTTTCCAAGTACCGTCTGCAACTCAAGTTAGGTGATGGGTTAAAAAGTCATACTAAGTGGCTAATTTGTGCGTGTGTGTGTCATATGATAAATAGAATATGAAATGAGTGTTTTTCTCATATAATATTTATGAAACTCGTCCGAATTTTCCGTTTGGGCTCGCCAGAGGCTCGCCAAAACGAAAAATTCTTAGACTCGTTTCCTAAATATTATATGAGAAAAACACTCATTCCATATCCTCTGTTTAATTCTTTTATCGCAAGTGAAGATAGCCTCCTAAGACCTGAAATGTTACAGAAATTCAGAACAATTGTCAGTACAGAAAGTGCCATACATCTTGTAAAACGATGCGGACCAATCTCATTATCGACCTGGACATGTATTCATACCCAATAATTTTACTCACCAAATATCATTTAATTTATTTTATCTCAGCTCAAGATATCTTCCAAAAAACCTGCAACTTTGGTAAATTCAAATTCGACAAGGGCTATAACTCTGGAACAATTATTCGAATCTTCCTTTCGATATGCACATGTACACATCATACTCATACTGCACACCAAGTTTCGTAAATATCCAATAAAAATGTAGGAGGAGTTAAGCCAACATGCCTTTGAGATGGAATTTTGCTATTTCCAAGGGCCGGCACTACGCAAAATTCGTCGCATCGAAAATTACTGACCACATGCACATATACACTTCATACTGTTACTTCAAACAAGTTTCGTAAAAATTCATTAAAAAGTAGTAGTTAAGCAGACAAGCCTTTGTGGTGGAAAGTTTGCTATTTCCAAGGGCCGTAACCATGCAAAATTCGTCGCATCGGAAATTCCAGACCACATGCACATCTGCACTTGATAATGATACTTCAGACCAAGTTTCGTAAAAATCCACCTAAGAGGAGTTAAGCGGCCAAAGTTTGTGATGGACGGATGGATGGACGGACGTGTTCTACCGCAGATGTACCTGTGGGGTGATTTCAGTGTTAGGTACGGGGAAAATTGCGCAGCTCACAAGTGGGTTTTTCGCACCTCACAAGTTGAAAAACACCTCACAAGTGGTTGGTGTACTAACGGTTTTATCTCCCAACCTCACAAGTAACGACTGTACACGGACGGTCACCTCGCAAAGCCATCTGCGGTGGCCCGAACAGACGGACGGACAGGCGGACGAACGCCATTTCAATATCCCCCTCACGACTTCGTCGGCGGGGGATAACAAGAGTTGGGGTTATCAGAGATCAAGGGCGCGCAGCCTGCACCATGCAGTGACCAATGCTGTTTTGCTTCAATTTTGATGGAATTACATGTAAGGACTTCAATAGTGTCTGGAATTTAGGACTTCAATAGCGTCTGGAATTAAGGACTTCAATAGTGTCTGGAATTAAGGACTTCAATAGTGTCTGGAATTAAGGACTTCAATGGTGTCTGGAGATGATTGGGATCCATTTTTTGCCACGAACTATATTTTATATGTCCTCGTTTGTTAGGTAGGATTGCGTCTCAAATTTGGTCTCCGTGATTTCTGTTCCAATGATCTTTGCGGCTGTCTTTATGACACGTTCAATTTGGCTCTCTTGACTTTCACCCGTATCTGAGTACCACTTTTGACTAATTATATAATTAGCCATATCTTTGAAACACACATTTTTGCGACCATGAACTTCTGCGAAAAAAAATGTGCTGTTTTTAACATCCTTCGAGTTTCTGTTTTAACCATTTGCTGACACTTCTCTTCCCGTTAAAAATAGAGTGTAACATTCTGAGTTACAGACAGCTTCTGCAGCAAATGGATCGATACAATTGAGAATACGAGTTTGCACTCTCGATGCCGTTGCATCATCAAGTTTCTGACATATGTCTAAAAGGGTTGCCCTCAAGGGGAGTGTCTGGATGGCGAGGATCTAATATGGCAGTTTCCCCGCATATGAAGTAATTTGCTTTGAAATCGAATGAAGTCAAACTTGATCTCGTTGTTTTGACAGATGTGCGTATGTCACAACCATTGTCAGGTAAGTTCCTGTTCGTTGGTAGCTTTGTGAACTCCTTTCTATGCTATGCTTGTACCAATACTTTGCCCATTGGTGTCAAGTCCTGTCGATTCTTTAAATATTCAGCCAACCCAAACCGACCACGTTTCTCGCTGAACACTATGAGTCTCAGAGTATCCAAACCCTTCTCCCTGAGATTTACTACATTGTCAACGACAAAAGGTCTCTTTCCGTCACATATGAAGCATACATTCTCGTTAAAAATTTCATTTACAAAATTTAACTGATCAGCCATTGTTACAGAATATCACCAAATGACAAATAAAACGAAAACTATTTTTTTTTACAAATGTGGTGCGTGAACCGTTATTTATATAAATCGAAGAAAAACGGCAGTAAAAATAAAGAGCGTTGTATTGGAAGATTGCATAGAAAACAAAAAATGCGCTATTATAAACAACCAAGCGAAGCCTCGCAAGGGGCCTCCTGCGTTTCTCTGGCACCGTTAGGTTTCAACGGGGGGGTACAAAAATAAAATCACAAGAGTTTTGTAACTCGTACAAGAACCATTAAAGACTATATATTATTCAACTCGCAGCCCTATTGAAATGCTTCGGCGTCTAGCTCAGACAGAGAGAAGAGATAATTGGTTTTTGAAAGTAGATTTCACAGTCATTTGATTTGTGAAATATGGGACAGAGAGAACACACTCAGTACGATGAAATGATTGGATTCCCGGTGTTTTATTGAGAATATAGAGGATATTCACGAAAATTTGATGAATACCGAAAATATCTCGTGAGTGGCTACAAAGAAATATGAGGATCTTCACGAGCGACGCAGTCGCGAGTGAAGATCCTCATATTTCTTGTAGCCACGAACGAGATATTTTCGGTATTCATCAAATTTTCGTGAATTTTCTTTTTATTTAATGCTCTACGACTACAAACTCTCCAATTTGTGGCCTTTATTTGCCATTAAGGCGCAAAATTTATGTGCCGAACCGGCGTCCATACAAAAATTACAACAACCAAACTCCAACCATTGGAATGTGTGAATATCCGCACAAAAAGTAGTCCCGTCTTATTTCTCCCCTAACTTTACGATTTACCAAGGCTGGCGAATTGAAATAATCGCAATGTGTTTCGAAGAAATAGAACAATAACAAAAAACACCACTTTCTTATTTTCAATAACAAGACACGTCATTTTATTTTTTTTTGAACTCAATGCACTGAAGACGTGTGAAGTTGAACTGAAGAAATTTGAAAGTGATTTCGGCTTTTCGCTGGAAGGTGAATGAGAAAGTCAAACTTTGAAACCGCTGATTTAATGAATTGATTTAGTCACTGTCACTATCAATTATTCGAATTCGTTTGTATTTGGGACTCTGGAATTCATTATTGATGTGCTGACTCGTTTAAAGTACATGTGATTCGTCATCCGAACCTACGATGAAATATCGATTTCTAAATATCATTTTGATATTTCGTTTTGCCGACCGACAGGGGAATATGACTTAATTTTTCAGCGTGAATTGATGCCTGAGCATTAAATAAAAAGTAAAACACAAGTGTTCTACAAGGTAAATATAGGGAATACTTAGAATGAAAAAGAAATTCCCTGGAATATGCATAATACCACCCTTTTTCAAATTGCTGTCAAAAATTTTTTTCCAAGAGGGGTTGCTTAGGATTTTGTACATGTGCAGTGATCCCTCCTCTTTCCGACGATATCAAAATCAGCTTGTTTCAAATTTCTTCACTGTAGGGTAATGTTGGCGGTCTCAACGCCTAGAGTTCAAAGTCAATGGGAGATTTGAAGAAAACTAAAATGGTGGTGCAGACAATTTTGGGTGAGTCAAGTGACCGAAGTAAAAACAAAAGTGAATGAGGTATCGTTTCGAACATTTTTTTATTTTTTGTTTTTTAAGTGTTTATCGAAGCGGGCTAGTTTATTCGTTTTCAAAATTACCGCTCGTTGTATTCCTTCATTCCGTGAATGACGAAACGATCTAGTTTGTCTATTGTTATTGTGGGGGCGCGATGGCGTCGCGATAACCGGTTCTCGTCAGATAACCGAATTTAAGCAACGTCGAGCGCGGTTAGTAGTTGGATGGGTGACCATTTCAGCGACTGATTCGTGCTCCCGCGTTGTGTCCTTGGGCAAGGCTCTTAACCCCGATTGCCTATATGGGGGTACGATGACGCTGTGTACTAAGGCGCACTGCACGTCGATGGTGCGCATGTCTTCAACCAATCTAACCCTGCCTGGGCCGCAGTACAGAGTTCAGGGTTACGATGTTGGAGAGCTGACAGCTGCTCGTCGTTGCTCGGTGGTTCTCCCCGGGTACTCCGGCTTCCTACACCTGTAAAACTGTCACCGACATGATATGACCCTGGTTGTTAATGTGTCGTTAAACCCTCATAAAAAAATTGTTATTGTAATCTGTGTTTGGAGATTCTTGTTTGGCGGTCGCTGAGACAAAGAACTGAATTAATTAACTAAATCAGAAGCGAATTTTTTTAGTGTATTCGCGTCGCGCGCTCTCTATATGCGTTATTTAATAAGAACGACGAGAGAGAGAGAGAGAGAGAGAGAGAGAGAGAGAGACTCTCTCTCTCTCTCTCTCTCTCTCTCTCTCTCTCCCTCTCTCTCTCTCTACATCGTACCGGGGTCAAGCTGCAGTCTGTTTTATATGTATTTGTAATTCCTTGCGCGCCAAGTGGATCAAAGGGAGATAATCTGCCAATGCTTTTAATATGTGTTGTTATATAACGTCGGAAAAACTGATCGTAAATACAATAGGGTTTCGATCATTTGGGTTTTTTTGTGTGTGAGGTTTTTTTCGAAAAGTTCGCGCCAAGTGGTTCGAAGGGAGATGTCTGTTAAATATAGAATAAAGGTTTTGTGTTTTCAAGTAGAAGTAAAAAAATAAATATTCTACGTGTTGGATTAAGAATGAAACCAACGAGCCTCTGGCGAGTCGGTTTCATCCTTTATCCTAAGAGTGGAATAAATGTTTTACTTGAAAACACTATACGTTTATTTTTGTGTATCTTATGAATCATTTACAGGGCAGTCGCGGCGAAATCGTGCTGTTACTCGCTACAAAACACTGCGAGAAATGAGAAGCACATTGGTCCAATTCGATCGACAAGTAAAACTGCCAAAAATAAACAAGACGCAGTGATACATTTTTGACTAAAAATAATTCTCCTACAAACTTGAGCTAAACTTCCAAAAATTCTTTATTAAATGAACAATGTTTATCTTTCTTATTTTTGTTCCTTATTGTTTTTGTTTTTTTTCGTCGTCGATTCAACTTAAGTTTTATAAACAAAGCAGACGACACGTGCATTTGTATATTTGCACTTACCTAATTTAGAAAATGAAACATCAATCATCATGGCCCCGCCTTTCACAATCGAACTTGTATGCTTTTCAATGTTTGGTTTCGATTGATTTACTTTGTGTTTTCTTTGTTAATTGTTGTTCGTTTTATTGTTAGATAGAGTTGAAATGTGTGATATTTTATAAAACTAAACATTTCATCGACGGTCAGCGTTTGATAAACATCGGTTCATTATGCCTCCCATAAACGGAAAACAGGTCATGACAACACGATTCTGGTAGAGGTCAGAGGTCGACAAGTCCGTCTCTCCTATACGAATTAATTCTTTCAGTGTTAAACCTGCGAGGAAAATTAATCACCCTACAAGCAGCTGCTACTAGGTGAATAAAGCAAAAATTGATCCAAGACTTTTATTTTGCGAATAGACGTCCATTTATGGGATAATATTAGTTATCCTTGTGTTTTTCGGGGGGGGGGGGATTTACACCGGTTTGGGAACTCCTATCCACCCTGGAAAACACAAGGATTACAGAGTTATTTCCAAGAATTTTGGTCTACCTCATACTTTAACCTACATTGTGGGAAAAAACTGACATAAAATTTGTACTTTGTAAGTTTTTTAAATAAATCCAGATAAATATGGATTCCAGTTCCAATGACATCCATATCTGTAATATTTTATTGCACATAAATATTAAATTTCCTGTTTTTTTTATTTTTGTTCTAACATAAGCGAACAGAAGGGATGAATTAATAATTAAAAATTGGTACTTAATTTTAGCAATATAGCCTGCCATTGGGTATTTTTGTTTTTACGCCGTGGTTAACCCTTTTCCCAACGCAGACGATATCAAAATGTTTTATTTTAAATATCAGCTTTTTTAATTTTTCCAAAAAAATTCAACAAAACCATATCATGTGACACCTTTTTGGAACGAGCTCGACGAGCTCGTTCCAAAGAGGGGTCACATGATATGGTTTTGTTGAAATGTTTCGAAAAATTATATTTTTTCAGCTGCTGAATTTACATATTGCGCGGGAAGATGCGGGCGATTCGTTGGGTAAAGGGTTAACCGAGCAGAAGAGATGAATTAATAATTAAAAATGGGTACTTATTTTTAGCCATATAGCCTGCTATTGTGTGAGTTACACCGTACCTCTCAGCCAATCAAAACGCAGTATTTCATTCCATTTGGAAATAAAAGAGATTATGTTGATGATGTGGACATTTTTCGCGGCAATTCAACCTGAATATTTACAACATACTTTATTTATCATTAATTAACCCTTTACCTAACGAATCGCCCGCATCCGCCCGCGTAATATGCAAATTCAGTAGTTGAAAAAATAAAATTTTTCAAAATATTTCAACGAAACCATATCATGTGACCCCTCATTGGAACGAGCTCATTGAGCTCGTTCCAATGAGGGGTCACATGATATGGTTTTGTTGAAATTTTTTGAAAAATTAAAAAAAAATTATATTTAAAATAATAAATTTTGATATCGTCTGCGTTGGGTAAAGGGTTAACAAAAAAACAAGTACCGACATTGTAAAACTGATAGAGTGTCATTAGTCTTCGTGTTTGGTAAACACCGGGGGCGCGGTGGCTCAGTAGGTAGAGGTGCGGGCTGCAAGCCGAGAGGTCCTCGGTTCGAATCCCACCTGTGTCAATCGCGTTGTGTCCTTGGGTAAGACACTTCACCCCAATTGCCCACGTGGGGGCACGGTGACGCTGTGTACTAAAGCGTACTGCACGTCGATGGTGCACCTGTCTTCAACCAATGCTTACCTTGCTTGTGTGGAGTTAGTATGTTGGGGAGCTGACAGTTGCTCGCCGTTGCTCGGTGTTTCTCTCCGGGTACTCCGGCTTCCTCCACCCGTAAAACTGTCGAGGTCATGATTAGCCATTGTGCAGAAATATGTGACCTTAAACACCAATAAATAAATAAATAAATAATAGGTAAACACCATGACATTTGATGAAGTGAAAGCTGTTACGCTGTGATTGCGGTTATAGTGTAAAAACTTTCACGTCATCAAACGTCATGGGGTTCGGAGGAGTTACCGAGTTGGTTCACATGATGCCATTTTAGGGGGTAGACTGAACGGCGACATTTCAACTAATGACCATCTAGGTTCAGATAGAACTGGGCTCCATTTACTTAAACCTCCGTTGTGCGACGTTGATTCGCGTAACGTTAGAAGCATGAACAGTCTCCAAAAATACCAGTGCAACACAATATGTTAGTCTAGAGGTATGGCTGTGGTTGACAATCAGACCTGACTAGATACCAGACCCAGTGTACATTTATTCCCTACTCTGTAATAATTTCTTGCATATTCTTGTTATGGTGCTGTCACCTTTGAATATTTCTTAGTTTAAACGGTATTTATTTCCAACAGCATGTAATGAATAGATAGATACAATTGATGCATACGAGTTTGAGTGTGGAAACGGATTCAGCAACAAGCTGTGCAGATTTTACTTCTTAATATTGGATCAAATCTGAAGCTATGGCATAAGATGAACTTTTCTTCTTTTTTCTCTTTTAAAACAGTATTCTACTATGTGAATTCGGAAGCTTCCGATCCTCAGAATTTTGCCGTTATGCTCTCTTTGCTCTTCTGACATCGACGATAAACCGTGTACCGCGTTCTAATTATGAATATTCATTAACTTATTTTATCTATGATTTCTTATGTGCCAAAAACATTGTCTATGACCCATCAGAATACGCTCCCCGCAATTAACCCTTTACCCAACGTAACGGTCAGAACCGTCCAGCGCTATTCACAAAAATCGCATTCAATTTTCATTGTTTTTTTTTATCTTAGAAACAGCTTACGACCCCTCATTGGAACTCGATCCAATGAGGGGGTCATAAACTATGTTTGTGACGCAAAAATGAAATAAATTAGTTATGCAATAATTTTATTTGCAAGTGTCGTCTGCCTTTCGTATTAGGTAAAGGGTTAAGCGTATTTCGAGAAGTGATCGTAAGTGATTGATCGGAAAAAAAGTTAAATTAAATTGTGTGCTTTATGGTGCATAACGTTTGATATAATCCTTTTGGGTCGTCGCGAAGAGGACCGATGTTTTTTTTGTTTTTTTGTTTGTTTTTTTTTTGGGGGGGGGGGGGGGGGGTAACATGGTTTGTCCCGACTGTAATGCCTCAAGTCGTCGATATAGTTGGGAATTGAAATATTAGTCAGTAGGAATTATAGTTTAAACAATTAAAGACTTCTTGGAAGTTTATCAGTGTAGAATAAAATACACATTCAATAAACATGTACCTGTACTTCAAATTGGTCACGTTGGGTCTCCAACAGCCCGAGTAGGGTACCACAGGCCATCACCTGTTTGAAAGACTGTGTGTGTGTGTGCCACAAGTCCAAGTATCAAATCCGATCTTTTCAAAAAGTACATAATTACTGGTCAGAGAGAAATGATATTTCCAAACCTGACGAAAATGTCCCGGCTGGAAGTTATTGAGGGGGGGGGGGAGATGTCACACCCCACATAGTCACGCCTCTGCAATCGTTCCGTGTGTTGCGAGAAAGATTATAATATGCTACTAGTATTTTTCACCTCCCTGCATTCCTGTTCAAATCACACTTTTCTGTACACACTCATAGCAAAATACAACTGAGTGATCTGTGTTCATTTAACCCTTTGACCCCAGGAGACCGCTTTGTCCGGTCCAGGTGCATGATACTTCATAATTTCATTAAGTTGGGTGGCTGCTAAGTTAATGTGTGAAGTAGACCAATCAATATTTTCAACGTGCAGTCCAAAGACTGCACGTTGAAAATATTAATTGTTCTACCCCCAAATGATGAATATGGACCATTCTAATTGCTGCCGTTGAACTGGCATGGGAGATACCACCCAGAGTTCATAGGGTTAAGGGATAAGAGAATAAACTTAGGGATCACATTCCCAAATGGAAAACTGTTTGTTAGGCTCACATTGTACAAACGCGCCTCGAAAGAAGCTGCTACACCTCAAAACGAAAATAAGATGGATCTGTTGATCTTCAAAATAAATTGTTCTTTATTGGTGGAACATTTGACTTTTTCGTGTGAGGTGGGCATCTTTTTGTGGAAGTAACTGTATACGCAAATACAAGAATACAGCTTTAGTCTTTCATGTCAACTATCGGAAGTAAGAGTACAGTGTGAGAAACTCTTCAAAGATGGTTCTAAGACGTCACCAAGTGTTGTTTGATAGATTTTCTAATCAAGGAGATATTAATTTTAATTGTTTTGTAGGCAAGTCTGGTTCGAACACCAATAATCGCCCCACCCCTCCACCCGAGTTTCTTCCTCTAAGCTGACTATTTGGTTGGTGTTAGCCTTTGGCGCTCGTGAAATACCTGAAAAACTCCATCTATAGCCTTTGATTCAAATCTTCCTTGTGAAGTGTCTGATTATCGCTAAAAACTCATACAATATATAGAGGATATGGAATGAGTGTTTTTCTCATATAATATTTATGAAACGAGTCTAAGAATTTTCCGTTTTGGCGAGCGCAAACGGAAAATTCGAACGAGTTTCATAAATATTATATGAGAAAAACACTCATTTCATATTCTATTTATCATATGACACACACACGTACAAATTAGCCACTTAGTATGACTTTTTAACCCATCACCTAACTTGAGTTGCAGACGGCGCTTGGAAAAAACATCCTCGTATAACTAATATTCTTCATTTTTTGCTTCCAAAACAAAGGTTATGACCCCTCATTGGAACGAGCTCGTCGAGCTCGTTCCAATGAGGGGTCATAACCTATGTTTTGGAAGCAAAAAGTGAAAATATAAAAAAAAATGAATGGCGTTTTTCTTGTAGGTAAAAGATTAATACAATATAACCCACCCTAAATAGGATAGATAACGTAAATTCTCCCTACTGAAATTATGCAAATGTGACCCAGTTGTATTTTGTTTAGCCAATCAGATTGTCCAGTTTTGAAATTGACCAATGAAAGCTCCCAACTCTAATTATGCAAATTATGAAAATGTGGCCCAGTTGTATTTTGTTCAGCCAATCAAATTTTCTGGTTTTGAAATTGACCAATGAAATTGACGGAAGGCTTTATTTATCACTGATTAATATGAAAACAAAATATCAAATGTTTTAAAGTGAACAAAACGGTCGAGTCATACAATATTAGTTACTATTGACAAAAGCGCTTCGGTGTCTTCCTGTGAGTACTTATTACTTGTTTACGTTCGAAGTTCCATAAATCCATACGCCTCGATACAAACTGTATACAATACGTTCAAAGTATATTCCACAATGAAAAAAAGCAACAAGAAAACGTTTCGTGCATGCACAAGCGCGCGAGAAAATGCACATGAAACACTCTTGTGTTGTGCATATATCATGCATTTCTTTCGTATCAGAAAGGTTTCTTCTAAAAAGTTTGAAGGAATTTCTGGACGAAATGTATTGCAGATATTGTTGTAAAATACTGAAGTACGCCATAAATTCAGAAATGTGTAAGCCGAGAAAATTTTGTAAAGGTCGGTGCTCTCATAGTGGATCTGAGGCATTTGTAGCACGTGTAGCACTATATTGGAGCTATTTTGGGGGTTCGATTTTATGTCCAACATGCATTGGGCAAATGTTTTTGGAAGACCAGCGAAACGTTTAGGGGGCAATGGCCACACAGACCCACCCTGTGTCTATACCACTGATTGGTGATGACTAATGAGAGGTTTGTAGCCCTTGGGCTCCCATTTAATGTAGAAGGATCCTTCACTAGATTCAGATACGCACAAATTGTTTCTTTGGTGTATTTAAGTTTGGCGGTTATCTTTTCTATTGCCTACCGAGTATCAATCACAGGACAGCCCGGCAGGTCATGAGGCCAGACGGTGCGGCGCTGTATGCGATAATACCATTCTCTTTGGTGCCGGACGAGCAAGGGGGAGGGGGGGGGGGTGCACCGGAAGAGTATTCCCTTTTTCGCCAGAAGTATACCAGTGGAAAAAAGAAACTTTACTTTCTGGGAAATTCTTGAGTATTCGTTTGTAACGTATTTATTTATTTATTTATTTATTTATTTATTTATTTATTTATTTATTTATTTATTTATTTATTTATTGGTGTTTAAGGTCATATATTTCTGCACAATGGCTAACCATGACCGTGACAGTTTTATGCGTGGAGGAAGCCGGAGTACCAGGAGAGAACCACCGAGCAACGGCGAGCAACTGTCAGCTCCCCAACATACCAACTCCACACAAGCAGGGTAAGCAGTTTGTAACGTATATTACGTTTGCCGATATCAATGGACGAAAAGGGAATTGGGCATAATGACGAAGTTTAGTCGATAATCATCAAAGAAAGAAGCTATACAATCGGAGGAGGGCGTTGTAAATTTGTGTATTCTCCCTTGTGTGGCACAATGTGCCATCTGCAATGCTTTAGCATTGCAGATGTTACCTTGTTCCTCACAAGGAACTGCGCATATGCTGTCAATACAATTACGTGTCACATTATAGTTTATGATACGCTGTAAACTCTCGGTCTTAACTGATATCCAGGGGAGTGTGGTGGATCAGTAGGTACGACATTGGTTTCAAACCGAAAGGTCCACAGTTCTATCCACCCCATGGGTAACTGCGATGTATCCTTGGACGAGACACTTAACCCCAATTTCCCACGTGGCGGCAGGGTGACACTATGTACTAAGGCGTACGGCACGTCGATGGTACACTTGCCTTCAACCAATACTAACCCTGCTTGTGCGGAGTCAGTACGTTGAGGAGTCTGACAGTTGCGCTCCCCTGCCCGATGATTCTCTACGGGTACTCCGATTTCCTCCACGTCATTAAATAGAATAATCTGTCGAGTGTTACTCACCGAAAACACTCTTCAAACGCTTTGTTTATTTTTGCATCCGAAATATAACTTATGGCACTTCATTGGAACGAGCTTGTCCAGCTTGTACTAATGAAGGGACATCAGATATATTTGAGATAAAAAATAAAAATTGTTCGTTTCTAAAGAACATTTTCAGAAAAAATGGTGCCGCCGTCGCGTACCCGTGTTCAGTAAGTAGTTAACCCTTTACCTAACGAATCGCCCGCATCCGCCCGCATAATATGCAAATTGAGCAGTTAAAAAAATTAAATTTTTCAAAATATTTCAACAAAACCATGTGATCAGACCCCTCATTGGAACGAGCTCATTGAGCTCGTTCCAATGAGGGGCCACATCATATGTTTTTGTTGACATTTTTTGAAAAATTTTAAAAAATGATATTTAAAATAATAAATTTTGATATCGTCTGCGTTGGTTTAACACTGGTCAAGAGGTGCTTTAGTTTTTACCATCCCGAATTTAAACAGAAATAGGTCAAAACATATTTAATGTTGAAAGAGGTTTTCCGACTCTCTTTCCTCAGCTACTTCACGGCTGGTGAATTTGTAGTAAATTCAGGAAAGATCGGAAGTTATCAATGAGTCTGTTGGAGTAGAGATTACAGTCTGTATGTTTTTTTCATATCAATATTCAGATTTAAGTGTGTTTGAAAAGCACCGTTATCCGGTTGTGCTACTTTTTCCTAAACAGTAGCTTCGTTACTAACAGATGCCGGATGTTTCAACAATACAACCTGCTGGTTCAAGGATTGTGCATGTATGACTTAGTAGAATTTGTAATTGATTCATTCCAACAAGACGTACTCAACAAGATGACATTCGCATTGAAGTAGGGAAAAGATAATTGGAACCTGATGATAAAATCTTCCTGACAACGAAACAATAAAAGATGAAGCTTTTATGACATCCCGAATGTATTTGAATACAGAATTTTTTTTCCAATCGCGGTTTAACTCGTTATGTGAAAAGCAAGCAATCGCCGATGTTAACTGTGGGAGGCATATAAAATATACCCATAGTAGCTTGGTATACCAAATGTTCACGAGTTCACGAGTGGTGAAGTGGTGTTAACCGCGAGCCTTCGGCGCGCGGTTAACACCACTTCACCACGAGTGGTGAACATTTGGTATACAAAGATACTTTGGGTATATTTTATTTAAGGTATCACAAAACTAAATATTTTCCCATAGGCGACCATTATAACGTTCAGGCGGAAAAAAATATGATCGCATCACTTTAATTTTGGCATTCAAATATCTCTGTCAAGTATAGCCCTTCCGACAACTTTTTCTGATCTGAAAACGGGGGGTCATGCAACAAATAAGAGAGAAAAACTGACACAGAGGGAAGTACCGGTCACGTGCACATATTTTTCAGGGAATTCCCTACAAAAACACACAAAAAGTAAATTGTATTTTTTAGGTCCAAAAGTCATCAAATCACCCTCTTTTTTATCAGGAATATTCAACAATAATGCAAGATGTCAATAGAATGTTTCAAACGTTTATTGAAACAATGGATTTTCCCAAGGCTGTTTATTTTTAGAGATTGCATCATTTCCGAGTGCAACATTTTTAGGCGGTTCACTCTAATTTCAATATCTAGTTCCGCGATACCTTATACCATGATCGTCAAATTATTAAGAGTCGCTATTAGTTTTTTCTCGATCTTTCTGAGCAGCAGTCGTAAATACGTGCGGATTTGTTTTTGTTTACATGAGGATCGGTGGGCGGTACTTCCGTTGTCAGTTTTATCACCGAAACGAAATTGAAAAAGAAAGAGGACCTTTTTTTATTTTAACAACATAATAACATACTATTTGGAGTTATGGATGCTTTATTTACATGAGACAATGCATGTTTGTTACTTTTTGGCGTTTTACGGGGTAAACTCATTTGAAAACGTAATAAATAACTGCCACTTTCATTTTACTCTTCGCGAGGCGACGCGCGATAAATTTAGACAAGTTCGTATTCAGGTCGACGTCACCAAAGGTCAGCTTGGATGTAGTTCCACTGTAGGTGTAAATTTTAACAACTGAAATCCCATTGCTGGCGTGTTCACCACGGTTGGTGTGTAAATCTAAAATTTATGTCATAGGCTTTTCATGTATAGTAGAATAGGTAATCATTGTATAAAAGTTGACATGTGTGCCCGGCCCGCTGGACGCTTATAAGGTGAAACGCCTAACACATCATATCTGAGCGTGGAAGGAAAGAGGTACTCTATGGGTATTGTGGGTGGGGCATGTGCACACTTTACTGTCTATGGTTCATTCTGACGCCATTTGGCGTTTTTTAAGGTCTAAACCCATTATAGAAAATTCGGCCTTCTCCGCTCGCCTAGCAGTCTTTTGGTGGGGGTGGGAGAGGGAGGGGGGTGAAGCGTAGTGAGAAAAGTTAATTTTATCCAAGGGTAGGGACTTGAAATATAAATCAAATTGTCTGATAATTAGATTGAACTCCAGTGTATAGATTGTTCTAGGGAGTGCAGTGGACAATTACGGTGGGGCGGTCAGTAGTGGATCCCTATTAGAAGAACATCTGACAGGCAGAATCGAGTTAATGAATTGGGGGTAGTTAATTTTAATGAAAACAATAAGGAACCGCGTGTCTCAGCAGAACCCAGAATCGGCGTGGTCGTCTGTCATATTATATCTAAATAGTCCCACTCACTCATCTTATTCGCGAAGCTGCCTCTAACTGACAATGATTCCATGTGGCCATACCACCAGTTACAGCCTGCTGCGGTCATTTACATAGTGTTTGTTCTTTCAAAGAAAGTATTAGTTGCTTTTTTCACAACGGAGAACAATTGAAATCGACAACTGATTTATCCTGGAAAATGTCCAGGTCTGAGATGTTGACTGAGCAAAAGTATACTTCAGCTTACCTGTTTCCTAAAGTGGTAGTGTAAAAGGATTTTCCACCCTCCCAGTTTCCTACAGTGGTCGGGCTCAGCCCAACCACTTTAGGAAACCGCTGAGGCTAAAATATGTTTTAGGGTTCCGCCAAGCATGGAGTGCGCTGGTCTCTCAAACCTAAGGCATCGGCATGAAACCCGGATCGTGAAAGACATCAAGATGTCTCGACAATCTTTGGCATAAATTATGGGTCTGATGCTGTCAAAGCGTACCATTCTATCAGATGGGGACTCAGATGGGGACTCAGATGGCTGTCTCATATGGAGAGACAGACTCAGTGCTGGACCAGGAGTCTTCCGCTGCCGGCGTTATCGCCAATTATTCCATCTCTCAAGCTATCAGTCCAATTCTGTTAGGAAGTCGATGCTGTTATTGTTTGTTTGTTTGTTTGTTTGTTTGTCTGTTTGTTTGTTTGTTTGTTTTCGTGAAATTTTCGCGCAGACTACCATTGATGAAATGTGATGCCCATTTACTCCCAAAGATATACATATACACAGAACGACACACACGTATGAATGGGTTAATTGATATGGCACGAGTGCCAGCGCGGAAGGATAAAACTAGAGGTCGCAGGCCTCAAGTTTTATCTTTCCGCGATGGTACAAGGGCCAAATCGATTAACCCGTTCACACATGTGTGTTGTTCTCTGTTTATTACACAACTTACCGTCTTTAAAAACAATTACAAGAAGGACACGCCGCAATTCAACAAAAAGAACATATTTTATCGCCAACCAAATTTGCGAGGGGAACCCAAGTTACTCTTTCGTCCCCTGAGTTCTAATGTGCTATATGTGCCTACTGGAACATAGAATACACTGGAACTCAGAGGGACAGTTTTTAGCTATCGCTAGCGATTCAAATTGTAATTGCGGTGCACGATTTGTAGAAAAGTTCGCTTCTTTTTAAAAATAGTCCATCAACGATTTCCGTTACGCACATATGTGCGGAATAGATTTTCATTTTCCGCATGGTTTAACGTTGCTGTAGATGAGTATTTCAAAGAACAGGCGTATAATAAATATTCTTTCGCGCACCGGGTATGGATATTCCAATCAATATATATTTAATTTGTTTTGAAAACAACAAAATAATAAAACAATTTGAGGAACTGCGCGGGGCGCGGTGGCATTGCTATAACCGGTCCACGTCAGATCACCGAAGTTAAGTAACGTCGAACCCGGTTTGTCCGTGGATGGGTGACCGTCTGAGCGATCGATTCGGACTCCCCCGTTGTGTCCTTGGGTAAGGCACTTAACCCTGATTGTCCACATGGGGGCACGATGATACCGTGTACCAAGGGCGTACTATACGTCGATGGTGCGCATGTCTTCAACCAATCTAATCCTGCCTGTGCTGCAGTGCAGAGTTACGGTGTTGGGGAGCTGGCAGCTGCTCGTCGTTGCTCGGTGGTTCTTCCGGATACTCCGGCTTCCTCCACTCGTAAAACTGTCACCGACACGATATGACCCCGGCTGTTAAAGTGTCGTTAAACCTTAATATAAATAAATAAATAATGAGGAACTGCGTGGCGTAATCGTAAAACTCCGGCTGTGGTGTGTCTTCATTTCTAACAGTAATGTCATCAAATATTCGGCCGAATCAAGTCTCGATTGTGCAATATTTCAAGAGGTGTTTCGAAGAAAATGAATCTCATGATATTGTCCAGATTTAATCGTGTAGAATGTATCGTTTGGTAGGAGAAGCGAACCATACACAGCAAAAAATATAGGTTCTCTTTAGAACCAAAACTGGTTCTTATCTTGTCCCTGAGATGGAACAAGTTCTGTTTAAACAGTATTTATTTCAAATCAAAAAAAATTATAAAGATTAACATTAAATATTAACAGAATTAAACATAAATTGAGAGGGTTTCAGCCGTAAGTTTAGCGCTTATACGAGGTTGTCTAAAATCATTATTAAGCAAAGGAGATATGAACAGTTGGCATATCGAACCAGTTTTGGTTCTATACAGAACCAAAACTGGTTCGATATGCCAACTGTTCATATCTCCTTTGTTTCAAAATGTTTGGCGACTGCGTTGAATAAGCTCCAGGTTAAGTGCTGAATCTACTTCAGGTCATGTAATATTCTGTTAAAATTGAATGCTCATCTTGGTAAATTTATTTGATTTGAAATAAATACTGTTTAAACAGAACTGGTTCCATCTCAGGGACAAGATTTGAACCAGTTTTGGTTCTAAAGAGAACCTATATTTTTTGCAGTGTAGGTTCGCTTAGCCGACCAACTAAAATATCCCACATGAGTGAATCTAAAATTAGCGATAGGCTATTTAAGGTCTAGACTGGCTAGACTAACTCCATGCCATAACAGCGTCGAATTCTGAACAGAATTAGACTGGTGTACCGAGATCTTCCTTTTCATGATACGTTTTTAGAACAAATTGATCATATCCAGAGATTTATTTGACGCATATTCACCTTGAAGTGATGCTTTGAAAGCCGCCATTTTGATTGACACCGTGAAAGTTAAAATTTCTATAACTTTACAGTGGAGATACGATTTCTATCTTTCTGTAATTTGTTCGATAATTTATCGTTTAGCGTATGATAAATACTTCATATCGTAGCGAGTGACTGGCAATGATATGAAGTGTTTATCTTATTGAATGGTACATGCTACCATTTGTAAAGACCAGTGACCCGCCATGCCCTGTGGATTAACAGTAATTAGTTGATTAATCTGTTATTATCTTAGTGCATCAAGAGGTGTACGTATCGAAAGCATTCCGCTTGACCATTAATTTCACTAGCATAGGTGATCGCCCTTTTCGCTTAGCGAGGATAGCGTCAAAACTACAGTCAAAACTAGAAGTCCTGTCACGAACTGTGCGCTTATCGAGGCTTAATTGCGCGTAGGAAATGCGCGCAATTGCCATATCGAATGGCATCCAAAGCACGACAGGTTCTCCTGCACTGCAAAAAATATAGGTTCTCTTTAGAACCAAAACTGGTTCTAATCTTGTCCCTGAGGTGGAACCAGTTCTGTTTAAACAGTATTTATTTCAAATCAAATAAATTTATAAAGATTAACATTAAATATTAACAGAATTAAACATAAATTGAGGGGGTTTCGGCCGTAAGTTTAGAGCTTATACGAGGTTGTCTCAAATCATTATCAAGCAAAGGAGATATGAACAGTTGGCATATCGAACCAGTTTTGGTTCTCTTCAGAACCAAAACTGGTTCGATATGCCAACTGTTCATATCTCCTCTGTTTCTAAATGTTTGGCGACTGCGTTGAATAAGCTCCAAGTTTACTGCTGAATCTACTTCAGTTCATGTAATATTCTGTTAAAAGTTAATGCTAATCTTGGTAAATTTATTTGATTTGAAATAAATACTGTTTAAACAGAACTGGTTCCATCTCAGGGACAAGATTAGAACCAGTTTTGGTTCTAAAGAGAACCTATATTTTTTGCAGTGTGGTAACTCAGAGCAAATACAGGCAATGTTTCTGCCAATGGACCTCCGTGTTACCCGGAGGTCCGTTGGTTGAAACATTACTTGTGCACAAGCCATATGTACAGAATTTGATAGCCTTACTATGACTATGATCATAACGCGTAGATTAACGCGCAGATCGACGTGCTGTTTGTGCACATTCCATGACAAGACTTCTAGTTTTAATTATACTTTAGATTTCTGCCGGATATCTTCCGTAACCAATTATTCGTTCTCTCGGGAAATTATTGCCAGTTCATTTTTCAAAAGTCGTTCTATTTATTTGGAGCAGGAAGTGAAAAAGTCCCACCTTCTCCTCCTATTAGCGTTTTGACACCTAACTACGTTGTCTGGCACTAAAATATCTAGAATGGCTAAACAGTTGGCACCAGTTTCGGACCAGCATGGAAACTGGGAGTGTTAACTAAACGTAAAACACTCGCGGAATGGGATTGTCACACAGGGAATGATTTGCCGTGTGCCAATCAGATTATGGGGCACAAGCAGTTCGCCCAATGGAGCTCCGAGTTGAGGCAGGAGTGTCCATGTCGGAAACTTTACCCATAGGCTTATTCTTTTTTCACGGAATTTAACCCTCTGCAAACTGATGTCGAAATACAAAATCTCAACCTTCAGTTTTTTGCCACAATGCAACTTAGAATTTAACAAAATTTGGTCTTGTATGATAGATCTGATTGAAAAATGCTCGCCACGGGTGGGTGTTATAGTTAATTAATTATAATAATAGTTAGTGGGTGTGGTTATAACTGAATATATAACACCCTTTCCTTTTCTTCTTAACTGGTAGTATGCTGTAAGCCCATATTTGGGTTCTATTTTTCAGTGCGAGTACCAAGGGAGGGGCCATTTAAAAATCTGCAAGACGTGACGTCCTATTTTTTATTCGGCTCCTTTTTACACCCACCCACTCACTACGTGCAAATTTTCTACTACCGTTCTCAGACACCCACCCCCCACTCCCCCATTCAAATCCAAAATAAACTTAGTAGGCACAGCTGCCTTTAGGGGGTTTTCATAATGTTCTTAACCCTTTACCCAGCGTAACGGCCAAAACCGACCAGCGCTATTCTCAAAAATCGCCAATTAATTTTTATTATTTTTTTCATTTTTGTCTCAAAAACATAGGTTATGACCCCTCATTGGAACGAGCTCGTCGAGCTCGTTCCAATGAGGGGTCATAACCTATTTTTTGGAGACAAAAAATGAAAAAAATAGTTATTCAATCATTTTTTGGCAAGTGTCGTCTGCTTTTCATGTTAGGTAAAGGGTTAAACTGGCACCACCAATTTAAACCTCCGTGGGCTGCTGTGGGCCCCAATCTACAAATGACAAACTGTTCATTAACAGGCTTGGCCAGAGCAGGTGTACATATACCGGAACAAATTTTCATTTGAATTGTTCCCAAAATATTGTCTGCACATTTTCTACATTTCGAACAAGACACCCAACCCCTACTAACGTGTGACATTTTCCCAGTTTAAGCCCAATATTCTCACACATAATGCTTCCTGATGTAGTATTTATGTTAAGGGTGTGATGTGCAACATCATCTTTAAGGTTTGAAACACAAATGATGGTATATATTAGCTGATATATTGATATATTTTTTAAAAATTCAAAAAATTGCACAAGTTGGAAATGCACATTTTTGGCGCACTCAAGAGACCCACCCACCCCCACCTCACGTTTTGCAAATTTTCGGTGGCCTCCCCCTGCGAGTACTACAAATTACAGGCTTCATATTCTGTGGATGTGTTTCATATTTTATTTGAAGTGATATTATTTTATCTGTTAGGATTTGAATTGTTTCAATTCATGGGAGAGTGCCAGTAGGTACTCTCCCACAAATTGTAATAAGGCAAAGAAGCACTGAAAAATTTCAAGGACCAAAAATTATTTTGCTTTCTACCAGTTAAATGAGAAAATTCACATACAATATGTATAATATAAATACAGCCAATATTTTCATTTGGAAGATTTTTGTAAACAATCTAGGATATTCGAGCCCCTTTTCTGGAAATCAACTATTTAGTAAATCTTCGGAAAAGCATTTAGTCCTTCAGTACATATCGGCCAATACTGCGTATTAGTACAGTGCCAGCGTCGTGGACGGGTCATTTTCCATGGGTGGCTATATTTCCACGGACGCAATCATATTAGATTCCACACACTAATGATATGATTAATCATCAAGAATTTAATTCATGAAGCACCGGCTACAGCACGGTGCTTCTTCGATTAAAATTTTGCTGATGGTGATTTTTATTACCTGATAAATGCATGCGTAGACATCACTATCCACGCGTGGATTACGATCAGGCCACGGCGACTGTACTGTATATGCCGAGTGCATACTTACACCTTTACCCAACGGAGACGATATCAAAATTTATTATTTTAAATATCACTTTGTTTTATTTTTCAAAAAAATTCAACAAAACCATATCATGTGACCCCTCGTTGGAACGAGCTCGTCGAGCTCGTTCCAACGAGGGGTCACATGATATGGTTTTGTTGAAATTTCTTGAAAAATAATTTTTTTTTCAACTGCTGAATTTGCATATTACGCGGGCGGATGCGGGCGATTCGTTGGGTAAAGGGTTAATACTGATAATTCTATACCCTTAAATCCACACGTGGTGCCCTATGGTTGTGCAAAATTTCAAAATAAAATGCCTTATGGAGTAAACATTTTAATACTGGTCTTGAATAATTCTAGTGAATCCATTTCTTTTACATGGTGTAAATGGATTAGGTGTAGATTGGGATGTGTTGCTATGGTTATAAATCTCTGGCAAATCGGCAAGGGCAGGGCCATTTCACGAGCAGCACACAGCAGCTTTGCTGGAGTCTGGTTTGGGGATGGAGGCGGTGAATAGAGTTTATTCACCTCGTATCTATTGCCTATACGTATCCACCCTAGCGCGGCTGTTTGTGAGTGTGTGCAGCTGTCTGGAGTCGATATCTTCGGAGTGTGCGCGAGTGTAATGTGTTTTCTTTTGCGGGTGATTCGTATGAGTCGGTCGGAGCAGGGTCAAGCCACGAGCAGAATCCAGCAGCCATCCTGGTATACGTTCTGGAAGGTGGAGGTGGTGAAAAGAGTTTATGCAACTCGTCGCTATGGCCTACCCGCATCCACTCTGGTGTTGCACCATGTGTGTGTGTGTAACTCGTCACGCATTGTACATTAGTGAGTGAAGATCAACTATAAGTCGTCGCGTGAGTGCTAGCACTAAGGCGACGAAGTGTTAAACTATCCGACACTCAGGCCGGATTTTCTTCTATCGTGATCAGAGGATGTACGTGTTTTCAAAAACGGACGTACTTGAGAATACAGAAATGACCGAAACTGTTTCCTCCAATCTGTTAAAATGTTTGTCCACACACTATTTCAAACACCTTCTTGACAAAATCTCGACTATGTGAGAATACGACGAAATAAGTGAAACTGGCAAGACACCTATCATAAATTAATACGCGAGCCGTGTTATTACTATAAATTGTGTCAATAAAGACAATGGTTGCTATCCATCCCTGACCTTTCTCGTCATGAAAATCGAATTTCGATAAAGTTATCTCCACTGAAATTATTAGACTGGTTCGGAAGGTCCAATTAAGAAGTATGTAATTGTTGAGAAAACTCATATGACATACAGTACGTGGAGAGTGTATTATCACTAAATCACCCGCAGAGTGGAGATCCCACCCAAGCAATAATTGCAAATTTATTACAAAACATAACAAGCACAAGCAAAGTTTCAGCCAATGGACCTCCGGGTTAAACCCGGAGGTCCATTGGCTGAAACATTGCTTCTGTTTTTAGTTGATAGATACAAAATACGAAAGTTATAGTTTGGGTGATAACTCCACTCCGCGGGTGATTTGGTTACAACCCACTCTCCACGTACTGTAGGAAGAAAATTTTTAAAAAATGTCACTTTTAATAAACGAAAACAACAGACAGCTCCCGGTGCTGTCTGTTGTTTAGTTTGTTAAAAGTTACAAAAGGAAACTTAGTTTTTTGTGGCAAGCTAAATAGAAGCAACTAAGTAAATATCTACTTTAGCTCTGTGTTTCGCGAATGTCTTTTTACAGTAATTTGCAAGTTTATATTCTTCCCAGGAAAAAATTGGCAAATCTTACCTTCTAGACTTTGGTATTAATAGAACGTATCTGTATTACATGTTACGGTGCCCACATTGTTAATTTTATGAGCACACAAAAAGTTACAGAACATCAAAAGATGGCGAAAGCGCCATTTTCTTATTTTTAAATGGGTTTAAACAGAAAATAATAATCAAACATTCAAACTGATTGGAGAAAACAATTGTAAAAAAAACAGCTTCTGTATTTTTATCTAACAATCATATAGATTTTGGCCTGAAAACCACGAGAAACGGTACGTATCACATAATGTGTTCCGATTCCGTATCATATAGACGACTCATTCTGATTCCGTATCATATAGACGACTCGTGTCCGGGCTATCATAACAGGCGCATGGATACATTCTATGTGCGTTTCAGTGATCGACCGAACTTTATGTCCCAAAAATGTTTAAAAATAATTTTACTCTTTACCTAACATGAAAAGCAGACGACACTTGCAAAAAAAATTAATTCTTGAATAACTAATTTTTTTCATCATTTTTTGTCTCAAAAACATAGATTATGACCACTCGTTGGAACGAGCTCGATCGTTCCAACGAGGGATCATAACCTATGTTTTTGAGACAAAAAATGAAAAAAATAATGAAAATTAACTTTCGATTTTTGAGAATAGCGTTGGCCGGTTTTAGCCATTACGTTGTTAAAAGGATTAAGATTTAATCTGTTTATGTGACAGAATTGTTAGATAAAGGAATTATCATGATAATGTGCATGTCCTGTGCTTTGCATCAGATTCTCGGTGGTGTCCAATAATGGGATCACAAAACCGGCTCGTTGAGATCCCATTCTGAACACCACCTCGAATCTGATATAAATCACAGGACATGCACATTATCATGATAATCTGTATTTATAATACTCGACCGGAAAAAGCCTGAAGATTGTGAAATGATGCGCACGTCGATGATACAACTTCGCTAACATTTAGAAATTTCAATTTTTATAGAAAATTTCCATACAGTGTTAAATTTACTGACAACTTTAGGCAGATTAAGGGTAGCGAACTTTCCTGTAAATCTCATCCAGTGCCATTCATGATAATTAACTCTTTAAAACCGAGCTTTTAATTTGTATCGTCCTATAGATATTAATCTGCAGTTAAGCGGATGTTTTCTATTTTGTATTCATTGGGAGGTACATAACTAATTTAGTACTTAGGACACCTCCACCCATGACATTTTTCTAGTCGGGACATTTTCGTCTTAACTGAAGTCCTGGCTGTCGAAGTCTTTCTTATAAGTAATCGTGTACTTTTGTACATTTGAACACGACTACAGCTGGTCACATTCCACGGATGGGCAATATTTCCACGGGCGCAAAAATATAAGATCCCAAACACCATTTATAGGAATAATTATCAAAATCTAATTAATGAGCTTCATTAATTAAAATATTGTTGTTGATGATTTGTATTAACTTGTAAATGCATGCTTGGTCATCACTGCCCACGTGTGGATTACTACCAAACCGCGGCGACTGTACTGTAGATTTGATATTTGGCCTTATGTTACATACACAGTCGGTCATCCAAACGAAGGTCTGTAATGTCCTTTTCAAGACCAATCTGGGTACTGAATGAGAAGTTGTGTCACTACAACTGTGTGCATATTTTATTTATCTACAGTACGTGGAGAGTGGATTGTAACTAAATCACCCGCGGAGTGGAGTTATCACCAAGCTATAACTTTCAAATTTTGAACATACAGACAAAAGAGACAAGCAAAGTTTCAGCCAATGGACCTCCGGGTTTAATCCGGAGGTCCATGGCTGAAACTTTGCTTGTGCTGGTTATGCTTTGCAACAAATTTGCAATTATTGCTTGGGTGGAATCTCCACTCTGCGGGTGATTTAGTGATAATACACTCTCCACGTACTGTACACAAGTTTCCTGTTCTGATCGTAACTGACTGAATAATATTCCAACTACATGATCACGACACGCCTTCCAAGAAGGTATGCTATGTTGATGTTGGTGACATATTTTATCAGTCGAGACAGATCAGGGTTACCTCGTCTCCCATAAACCCAGTCGGTCATCTTCGCGACGCCCCGAAATTTGATTCTTTTTTCAAGTTGGTTGTGGATTTTGTCGTCGTTTGTTGCTGTTTCCGTCAACCAAATACTTCGACAAAGAGAAAACAAATTACGTCACGTACTTTAATACTTCTTGCAAGGCTACTGTTACAACCAGTAGTGTAATACTCAACCAGTAGTGTAATATTAACCAGTAGTGTAATAAAAATAACCAGTAGTGTAATAATCAATCAGCAGTGTAATACAAATCAACCAGTAGTGTAATAACCAGTAGTGTAATAAATTTAACCAGTAGTGTAATAAACATCCATGAAAACCAACAATTTTCCAACAAAATTTGAAAAAAGTTTTGGGGTGGCTCAGATCATAGTTTGGGTACATCTTATCGATTTTTAATCATTTTATCGTACATTTAAAGGCGTTGTGCAGGTCAAACATCATTTCGTGGGTTCAATACGCCGAGGAAAGGTATGGTTATGTTTTTTTGATGTGATGTGCGTATTTTTTGGTGTTTAATGCATTTGTGGCTTTATGTAAATTCAGAGTTGGGGGGGGGCGTGGCTCAGTAGTAGACTGTTGCACTTCAATGCTAGAGGTCCCGAGTTCGATCCCCGTCCGGGACGACCCGCATTGTGTCCATGGGCAAGGCACTTTATGCCGGCCTACATGGGGACACGATGACGCCGTGTACTAAGGCGTACTGCACGTCGACGGTGCACATGTCTTCAACAGCTGTAACCCTGCTTGAGCGGTGCTTGAACATGTTGAGGAGCTGAAAGTTGCTCTCCGATGTTCGGTAGTTCTCTCCGGGTACTCCGGCTTCCTCCACCCGTAAAACTGTCACGGTCACGATTAGCCATTGTGCATATGTATATGACATTAAACACCAATAAATAAATAAATAAATAAATTCAAAGTTGACCAATTATTTATTGTAAAGCTGTGCTTTTGAGAGACTGCTTACCCCAGGCATAAGTTGTCATGTTCTATCATACCAGAAAACTTATGGATGGTAAAGTGTGGTATTCAAGGGCTACAATTGTGTGATCTCCTGCGTTGTCTACAATTATGATATTTAACACGGCCCCGGCGAATCTCCGAAGGTCTCTCTCGCATCCAGCCATTTCAGTCGCTGTGTCATCATTTTCCATCTTGAAGAAGGAGGTCGGTAAGAGATGAGAGGGTATCTAAGGCGAGGTGAATAGAGTGGGTGCTTTGGAGGTCCACTGCCATTTCCGTCTGCCATGTCAAGTGATTGTGCTCGATTACCAATGGTAGAGAGCTACTAGAACCTGTGATGATTCACATTTAATGTAAAAAGCTTGAACTCATTCAACATGTAGAACATATTGTTTTAGCAGAATTCCTTGATGGGTTAACACTACCCTTATACTACATTAGAAGTGTGTCATGTGGATAAATGACCCTCATTTGGGGAGAGAATGGGAGAGGCGCAAGAGGCGTCATAGTCACGGGACCAGGGACGCCATGTCGTGTTGTTATGGTAGCCCGCGTGGTCGGCCATGTTGTGACGTCATTCCCATAGGGATATGTGATGTAAGTGCGCGTGCGCAGCGCGTGTAATTAGGTGACACGTGTTTCCGTCGTCTATTCTGTATACTGGAGACCGCCATCTTGGTTTTTATGGTAGCACGTGGTTGCTATATGGACCCAATGGCCTCTAATAGAACAAGAATATATTTTGAAGGTAAGTTCGATTGGACGGGAGTATAATGAATACCCATATGAGACCGACAACTGTTTATCTCGCTCGGATTCGCGAAGAAAGCTCATTTTCTATGTTCTTGGCCTTTCCCTGACCCAGGTTCTCCCAAAATCCTCGTTTCTAACGGACATAGACCTGCACATAGCATCACGTAGTGCTATGTGACCTTAAAAATGCGGTGTTCGATTGTACCAGAGTATTTTTACCAAGAGTGGCCTTGCAGGCAAATCCTCATTTTAACTCTGTTACAGGATTTTATTAGGTTCGGATTCTTCCAGAATCCTCGTCTTCATGTAGCTTGAATTAAGTATAGAAACCCCCTTTTTGACTACTTAGACCATCTACTGCCCATTCTTAATCTATTTAGGTACCTGGCTATGTCCTTATCATTAGCTCTAGTCCTAACTAGGTATGACACTCTCCCGACTGACGCACCATTTTTAATCACACGAGGCCATGAGGACCATGAGGAAATACTTTATAAAGGCACAATCTGCCAGTCATCATATCCTCATCTAGGTATTTGGGGATCACCAGAGCCAGTCTATGGGGACTGGTAAGGACCATTGGAGACAAGGCTTTGGAAACTAGTGGAGACCAGTCTTCGGGGACTACTACCTACTACTAATATCTACTACTAACTAATACCACTACTACTACTGCTACTACTACTACTGCAGCTGTTGCTACTACTACTATTACTACTACTACTACTACTACTACTACTACTACTACTACTACTACTACTAACCACTACTTCTACTACTACTTCTACATCTCTTGCTACTACTATCTACTACTACTACTACTACATATCTTGCTACTACTACTACTACTACTGTTACTACAACTACTACTACTAGTACAACTACTACTACTACTACAACTACTACTACTACATCTCTTGCTACTACTATTACTTCTACTACTACTACTACTAACCACTACTTCTACTACTTCTACATCTCTTGTTACTAATATCTACTATTATTACTACATATCTTGCTACTAATACTGCTACCACTACTACTACTATTACTGCTACTACAATATTCTACTACTACTATTACTACTACAACTACTACTCACTATCTACTGTATATTAACCAGTATCTGCTATTATCTGCTACTATCTACTAAAATATATTACTACTACTACTACTATAATTTACTACTACCATACCAGTGCTAGCACTACTACCACTGTCGGTACTAGTACTAGTACAAATACCAGTACTAGTATACTTGCCCTACTCATAAAGTATCATTAAGTGTACTAGTGCAACTGCTACCAGTAGTTGTGGTACTACTACTGCTACAACTACCACTATTACTACTAGTCTTAGTACACCCACCACTACTAGTACTAGTTCCACTACCGCTATCAATACTAGTGCTAGTACCACTACTAGTACTGATACTAGTACCAGTACTAGTGCCACTGCCAGTACTAGTACTTGCACTAGTACAACAAGTACTACTACTAGTACAAGTACTACTACTAGTGCTAGTACACCCACCACTACTAGTACTAGTTCAGGTACCACTACCAGTACTAGTGCTTGTACCGGTACTAGTACCAGTACTAGTGCTACTACCAGTACTAGTACTTGCACTAGTACTAGTACCAATACGGCTACCAGTGCTAGTACCAGTACCATTGTCAATACTAGTACTAGTACGACTTCCGCTACTGGTACTACCAGTACTAACACATCTACCACTATTACCATTACCTCAGAACCAGGCCTGGGCCGTCGAGAGGAGGAGGACCGGTGTAGTGACACCAGGGCCTGTCGTTATTGGGTCCGGCCGATTTTCCCTAATTGCCTAACAGCAGGATTCTGTTACATGCGGGTCCTTCAATGCACGTCAAAGTTTGACGTGCAGTGAGGGGCCCGCGCGTAAGAGAACCCTTCAATCTCGATGAATTGCTACGGCATGAAGTTACAAACTTTCACTTTCAGTTTTAGAAGCTTTGCGGATAAATAACTATCACTGGATTGAGATCTGCCACAAAGAAAGTTAAAAACAATGTTTCACCCAGAACTAATAGAATTAACACTTATTTAGCAGTCAATAACATCGACGTTCCTTTACATCGGGTAAAAGTTGACTAAAAATCGTATTCGTCTAATGTCAACAAAAAGATACCCCCCACCCCTCGCAAAGGTAGACATATAAAGCGGGAGATGGGTGTGTGGTAGATCTTTAGTGATCCGTCAGGGCCTATTAAATGTTATCATTGAAGACAACACGCAGGAGACACGTCCTTGAATATGATACTTCAGCACCAGTACGTTACCTTGACAATTTATTTTCTTATCATGGAACCTAACAACTTATGCCTGAGGTAAGAAGTCTCTCAAAAGCACAACATTATCATAAATAATTGGCCAACTTTGAATTTACATAAAGCCACAAATGCTGAAAGTGACATTAAACACCAGAAAATACGCACATAACATACAAATCATAAAAATATCTTTCTTCGCCGTATTGAACCCACGAAATGATGTTTGACCTGCAAAACGCCTTTAAACGTACGATAAAATGATTAAAAATTGATTAGTAGTTCCCAAATTTTGATTTGAGTCACCCCACCAAAATTTTCAAATTTTGTTGAAAAATTGTTGGTTTTCATGGATGTTTATTACACTACTGGTTAAGTATATTACACTGCTAGCTATTACACTACTGGTTGATTTGTATTACACTACTGGTTGATTATTACTTTACAGGTTAATTTTTATTACACTGCTGGTTAATATTACACTACTGGTCACATTGTTCGGCTACTGACCTGTGATCCAGATCTCAGGTGACCACACGTTTTATGTTTGTATTTTTCGTCGTTTATATTGAAAATATCTTATGTTATAATGGGTTCGAACAGCTGTTTACAGAATTGCAAGAACTCGTTACAATTTAGTAACGCATCATTTTCCACTTCCGGATACAATTATAACTCCTGAATACATTACTGATTATTACTATCAATGCTGCAATAACGCTTAAACGTTTACTGCAGTATAGAAAGAAAAATTATGCTTTATAAACCCGTATTAAATCAGGCCCGAAGCTAGGATCTCTAACGTTTTCGATATGGTGGGATTGTGGGACATTTTCCGTTCAGACAATGTTGCCGGGTCATTGACCATCGACATTCGAGACGAACTTGAACCATAACTCAGTATACTTCCGTAAGACAATAGGGGGCGCGGTGGCTCAGTGGTAGACTGTTGGACTTCTATGCTAGTGGTCCCGAGTTCGATCCCCGTCCGGGACGACCCGCGTTGTGTCCTTGGGCAAGGCACTTTATCCCGGTTGCCTACATGGGGGCACGATGCGGGTACTCCGGCTTCCTCCACTCGTAAAACTGTCACGGTCACGATTAGCCATTGTGCATAAGTATGTGACCTTAAACACCAATAAATAAACTTTAGTACAATAAAAAACGAAAGTAATTCTTTAAAATAAACAGGTAGTGTGCCGTAAGCCCGTATTTGGGCTTTACTCTGAAGTGCGGGTACAGTATGGTGAAGGCTTCGAATTCTGTGGACGTGCTTCATATTATCTTTAAAGTAAAATTATTTAGACGGATTTGGATTGTTACAATTTATGGGAGAGTGCTTAAAGGCACTCTCCCATGAATTGCAATAAGGCACAGGCATGTGGTGGACAAATTTTGCTTATCACAAATATTTTAGCACCCTAGCAGTGCAATGCGCGGAAACCAACGATACAAGTGCACAGATAAATTCGCCAGCAATAGTGAAGCGTGTTTTACTGCAGCGTTGCAGCTGGTCTTTTCGAGCCGAGTCTCATTTGGCCTGCTAAGCGTGTCTTAATTCTTCCAAACGAGTGCGCTCAAACTTAGTCCTTATAACTTACCAGCAATTATCTTCAAATATTGGTCTATAAAAACGAATGAAAAGCATCGATGGTAACTCGCGTCGAGGTAAGTAGCCACTAACAAAAACAATGTTTTAAAACAAATCAATTTTGTATTGTTAAAAACTATGAAGCAATGTTGCTCAAACTCTACGTTATTTTGTCAATAAATGTATGGTTTGAGAACTTGCAGCGTACATCCGCACTTGTAAAGGGGATATTCGAAAATATCATTGTGTGGCAGTTATTTGAAATATCAAGAGATGTGATCGCTACTAATATACCGCTTGGTTTATTTTCACCTGATAATTAACTTTAATTTAAGCGAAAAGCCACAAGAAGCACTGCAACTTTTAATCTTGTGGATAAACTAGAACAGTCTAACCGTATTGGGCGGCATTACGACTTACAGGCTACAGCCGATATCACATTCAATCGCCATAGTGATCAGTGGAGTCGCGAAGATGAACGGTTGTGGGGGGTGAGGTATAAATCCGATTTGTACCGACTGTGATGGCTCAAGTCCCAACTGACTAATACTCTAAGTATCGTACAGCCGCCTTGAACTGGTCACTTTCCACGGGAGGGGGGAATATTTCCACGGACGCAATAATATTAAATTTTAAACACTAATTACAGGAATAATCATCAAACATTTAATTAATGAAGCACCGGGTACAACCCGGTGCTTCATTAACAAAAGGTTGCTGATGATAATTTTTGTCACCTAGTAAACGCATGCGTGGACATCACTGCTCACGGGTGGATTATGACCAGTCCACGGAGACTGTGCTGTACACCATAAAGGCATGTCGAAGGCATGCGTTGATGATAAGTTGGAATACAAGTCGGAATTATAATTAAAACATTCTTTAGAAATTTATTTGTGATCAAATGATGTGTGCATGTAATGGTCGTGATACAACTTTAAGTAATTCGTATCTGGTACTCAAAAATTGCCAAGTTGGGCCTACACAGGTCGAATTGAGTACTACAGGACACCTTTTGTTTCAAGCGAGCCTAACCACTATGTGTGTGACACATATCTAGATTTATCATATGACTCGTCCGTTGTGTTCACTTTAAAACATTTGATATTTTGTTTTCATATTAATCAGTGATAAATAAAGCCTTCCGTCAATTTCATTGGTCAATTTCAAAATTAGACAATTTGATTGGCTGAAGAAAATACAACTGGACCACATTGTCATAATTTGCATAATTAGAGTTGGGAGCTTTCATTGGTCAGTTTCAAAACTGGACAATTTGATTAGCTATACAAAATACAACTGGGTTATATTTGCATAATTTCAGTAGGGAGAATTTACGTTATCTGTCCTATTTTGGGTGGGTTATATTGTATTAATCCTTTACCTTCAAGAAAAACGTCATTCATTTTTTTTGTATATTTTCACTTTTTGCTTCCAAAACATAGTTTATGAACCCTCATTGGAACGAGCTCGACCAGCTCGTTCCAATTAGGGGTCATAACCTATGTTTTGGAAGCAAAAAAATGAAAAGTTTTAGTAAAACGAGGATGTTTTTTTTCCAAGTGCCGTCTGAAACTTAAGTTAGGTGGTCGTTTAAAAAGTCATACTAAGTGGCTCATTTATGCTTGTGTGTGTCATATGATAAATAGAATATGAAATGAAAGTTTTTCTCATATAATATTTATGAAACTCGTCCGAATGTTCCGTTTGCGCTCGCCAGAGGCTCTCCAAAACGGAAAATTCTTGGACTCGTTTCATAAATATTATATGAGAAAAACACTCATTCCATATCCTCTATATCTAATCTTGTCTTCTCGGGAAGCACATGATTTCTAGCAAGAAAGAAGTAATATCTTAGACTACAATTCTGAAGAAAATGTCCCGACTGGAAAATTATTACAAAATTATTGGGGTGGGGGTGTCACTCCTACCCTCGTGATAATGAAATCTTTGGACGTAAAAAGTAAAGAAGCCGGTATATCGCCAAAGCGGCACAAATCGTTGAAGGACGGCGTCAGAAGCTCAAAAAGAGATAATAGCATCGTATAAGTAAGACCAAACCCCTACCCAAGCCTATGGGGCTCATTTGAACCCGTAAAGACCTGGGCACTACAGTGTCTTTTTAATAACAATACAATGTGTTCATTCGCGTTATGTTCATCTGTTGAACATAAGATTAATATGAAAACTTGTGACGTAGCAGTTGTATCTATTCAACTGCCGTCTGAATATTCAGACCGACGACTCTCAGTTTTGACTTGAAACCACTACACAGGACAGACGACTATCAGAGCAATAACTACAAGCTGGCGCAGTGTTATCGAATGATTTGTGGATCGAACCTGGAGTCTGTTTCTCTGGCTAAATTTGGGCGTATATTTCTCTTGCATTCTCTCTCGTTTCCATTTATTATCGCAGAGCAAACTACCTTCCATCGAGGGTAAACGCTAGTTCGAAACTTTCTGTCACGATATTTTTAGCCATTTGAGGTATTTTAGTACCAAACACAGTGTTTTAGTACCAAAACGCTAACGTGGATGGGTGGGGCGTTTTTTAGCTGTCTGATCTAAATATATCGTTCGAGTTTTTTAAAAAAACGAATTGACAATTCTTTCAAGAAAGAACAGGCTATTGGTCACGGAAAAAATTCGACAGAACTCGAAAATCCTGACGAAATCCTCGGTAGGCTGAAGGACGATCAGCTTAGCTACAACTGCCACCGATTCAAATAATGGTCGGGCTGAATGATTGATGTCAGTACGAACACCTGTCATTGTACTTAGACAATAATAGATTAATCGACTAATTACTGATAATCCACTTGGCTTAGCCGATCGCGAGACTTTAACCCTTTCACCAACGCAGACGATATCAAAATTTATTATTTTAAATATCATTTTTTCAAATTTTTCAAAACATTTCAACAAAACCATATCATGTGACCCCCTCGTTGGAACGAGCTCGACGAGCTCGTTGCAACGAGGGTTGGGGTGTTTGCGAGTTCAAAAAATATTATAGGACGTCCTCCCCAGGGTCGTCAGTTATACATCTATCCAACTGATTTTGTGAGCTCAGATATTTTCTAGTGCAGCTTTAATTCACACTTAAATAGAAAAAGACTCTTATTTATACATGTAATCCTCTTAAAGAACTAGCATCCCTGTTCATTTGATACTAAAGGTTAAAGCCCTGTTGGTTAGTGATTTTTTAAGTCTTCACTTATATTTCAACAGTGATTAACACCCCACCCACAGTACACCGAAATTTCACGATACAATAAAGCAAATAGGATTTTAACTCAATCAGCTCTGTCAAACATGATGGAATTGGTTAACCCTTTGCGACTACGGTACGTAATATTACGTTCGAGAATTGCCGTGCGTTGCGACTACAATACGTAATATTACATACACCGACTTTGAACCCGAACGGCCGCTTTTTCGTCTAGGAACATAATACTTTATAATTTCATGGATGCTAAGTGCATGTGTGAGGTAGACCAATCAATATTTTCAACGTGCAGCCACAAGGCTGCACGTTGAAAATATTAATTGTTCTACCCCCAAATAATAAATATGGACTCTTCCTGTTGCTGTCACTGAAATGATAAGATACCACCAGGGTTCAAAGGACTAACAATTGCATTTGACGTCGCCAAAACCTGATTCTTCGTGACGTTAAAACGTCACGATAACCTCAGTCGGAAAGGGTTAAATTCCTACCTGTGTTTTGGCGAAAATTTGCCTCCTCAAATTATGATTTTTAATTCCAGTGTGCTGGGCGTAAAATCGCTACAACATACGCATTTGGAATTATTTTTTCGAATTGTTCTGTTGTTTGTAAATATCAACACAAAACCTACATCTTGTATTTTTTTTTTTTTTATCGATTATTTTAACCAGCTTTCCATTTTTTTAGTCGATATAATGCATTAAAAAGCACTAAATGGGACTTAGTAGTTCTACAAAGACAATACCAAATTTCGACCATCGCGTCAATGTCTGATTTATGTTTTTAAAGAATATTCTCAGGACGCGTGTTCCCATTGTTATAGTTTCTTTTAACTGCCCACCTCACGTAGTCTTCTTCATCAACACTCAATATTTTGAAAGGAGATTTTCAAAAGAATTTTTCTCCAAAGGCTTTTTGTTATTAGTCGTCTCCAGATCAAACGAAGCGAGAACGATTAAACAATAACAGTTTTTTAAATGGATTTCGCTATTTCGTTCACTCACTCTCAGCAACAAACGTTAAAAACTTCACGGAATACAGAATCTGTATCTCCGGAGTTGTTTTTTGCCCACCACACATGGCCGATGTTTTCTCACTTGGTGATATGTAGATTTATCATCTCCGATCGATGTTATTACTTAAAAGATGAGATGAACGACTATATTAACCGAAAAGCCACACAAGACCGATTGGTTTCGTAATAGTTTTCTTCTGCAAAACACGAGCCGATCATGCCTATGAACAAGCCGATCGTATCCTTTGGCAGACCTCGGCCACGTCAACAAAACTCAACCCGATTTTGTCAGCAAGCCTATAATCACGCTGGTCATCCGATTATCACCTTTGCGGTGCAGTACCTCGTTTGCGGTTTAAAAAAGACGGAAACGGTTAAAGGTAGGCGTCATAAAATATGGAATAACTGCTATTAACTTGCGTGTATCACTAAAAAAATTAATCTGGCGATCTATGGAATGTTATTGCATTCTTGTACATAGTGTCGGTGTGTTTTATGAAGTAATTGAGCTCTCTTATTGAAAATACATTAGCATTCATCCTCATTCTTTCGGAAATTTTCGACAAAATGTGTTCTCGCCGTGAATATCAAGGACATAGAAGGTCAAACCTTCGCTCCATTGTTGCTTCAGACTTTTGTCTTTGAGTTTAGGTCAGCTTCAACTTTCATAAAAAGTCCTGCATTCGCCTTATTTGGCAGCTTTGACGAGAGGTGTTGAACTTTTAGAATACCTGATTTGCGGTGTTGTCCTTTTAATGAGTACCTTCATTTGCGGTGCACGGCACCTCATTTTGCGGTGTCAATCTTTCAAGATTACTAATGAAACATGACCCTGGCCCTTCAGTTTTATATATACAGACGTCTTGAGTTATTTCGACGTGCGTAGTATAAACACCCACACTAATCAATCAAAACCAGCGATCTAATGAGCATTCTGTCAAGTCGAAAGGGTTTGTCAACCGTGCCTGTTGAAAGCTGGTAGGAATAACCCGTGTTTCATTTATTGACTCGCCGTGTGTTGATTGAAAACAGTATTACCTTTGGGTGCTGGATGGACCGTTGTTTGGACCAAGTTTAGTACTCTTTTTTATAATAGTACATAGAGACAGACAACATTGTGTGCTGCGAATTAATTTTAGTCTATGCAATCAAATTAATGAAAGGTGCGAGGAATTTGAAACAGTTGTGACGTATTGAGTTGATAAGAGTGGTTTATGCGCAGGATGTATGTTACACCTTTTATATAAGGTGCTGTATATAAATAATGGAAGTAGTGGAAATCGGTTTACTCTTAGTCTGATATTCCGTTAATATATGAATGACATATACACAAATAATAAACGAAAATAAAGGTTATGATGCATAGAACACGAAAAATATATTCGTCCAACACACAACAGTGATAGCAGGCATCGTGATTTCTGGAAGTCTGCGATCCTATTCGTACGAGAACTGACTTTCAAATAAAATTTCGTGAAAACAACTCGTGAGAACAACTCGTGGCCAAATATGCTTCAAATATTCAAGAACGAATCTGGGAAATCAAAATACTTCAAAACGAAGCGACAGAGCTGCTTTAATATGAATGTCAAACCATTTCGTTTGTTTACATTCATCACAATGTGGAGGTTCAGGTCAACGGGACCAAAATACACCGATAAACAATATCGTTCAAGATGAAATAAGGGGACTGATCGTCCTCGCCCTACCTACTGCCATGATGTGGAGATTGCACAGTTACCACATATCAAATACTTCCGTTACCCATGGACAAGGTCTTCAAAAAAATGCAGGCAGTGTTGGCATTTTTGCAGATCAAGTTCTGTCGCTGCATTGTGAGGTGGTTTGATTGCCTAGCGTTGTTCATGGATGTATGTAGTATATGTAGCCCCGAGATGTTCTCGTGAAATATTGTTTGGTTGTCAGTTTTCATACGAATACAATCGCAGACTTCCATGAACCACAAGTGCCCACAATCAGCACTTATGGGGCGAACGAATCAGTTTCCAGCGTTCTATCACCATAACCCCCATTTTGATGTATATTTTTAATACAAATTTATATTTTGTAATTTATTCCAAAACATTTTCTCTGAAATTTACTTTGAATATGTATGTTTAATTAAAACTTTAACCATCCAGAATTCACAAATTTGAGATGGCATCCTGCAAATATCTGTGTTGCAAATGACATTTTTCTTTGTTAATCGTTGCTATTTACAATTCATGGAAAAGCTCTCTGGTTGAGTTTCTCGGTGATTTGTAAGTTACGATGATTATGTGATAAAAGTACCATAATTTGAAAAATGTCTCTGTTTTGTAAGTGATCAATTATCAAAGGGCTTTTTTTTTCTAAAAAAGCAACACTAGTACCACTCTGAAACTGCGTCGCTGCATGCAATTTTTCAGTGGGTATAGTACAATTTCAATTTTTCGGCAAACAGGAACCGCCTGTGCGGCAGATCTCAAAATTGCTTCCACGGTACAACTCAAAATATCAAGCGCCAGACCAAATATAAAATCAATCCCTTTCATACAAGCCAAGAAAACGTCAACTGATTTTTTTTATATTCAGTGAGTACAGTAAAATTTCAAACAATTGGCAAGCAGGAAGTGGCTACACGGAAGATCTGAAAACTGCTTACACGGTACAACGAAACATTATCAAGCCCCAGGCCAAATATAAAATCATTCCCTTGTTACCAGCCAAGGAAACTTTGACTAGAAATTTCAGCCCAAAGTATTTCGGACTGACTGACGGACGGACAGATCTGAGCACCTACAAGACCTGCTTGCCACTGGAGATGCACGCGAAAAACAGCAACTTGTGGTCTGGATAATCAACAAATGTGAATTGGCCCAATACATGATACTTGTTTTCGGAGCTTCAAAGACAATACAAGTGAGTCAATGTCCAACTATAGGGCTTAACATATCATAAATGCTTGGACTTATCAAACAAATGCTTTCGAATTAATTGTATACAGATCAGAGAGAATAAAAGTGTCCAGATAAGGCAACATTTTAGTAAAAGAGTGGACTCATTAAATGTTTCGCACCGCAATTGTGGTACACCCAGCAGACACCGAAACCACAAAAGATGGTAACTTACACCGCAAATAAGGTATTCCTAAAAATCAATTAGCCCCCTCGATAAATTCCGTTTAAACATGTTTTCATAAAAGGCTCACAAACGTAACTTACACATTTGGCTAAAATAAGACAATTCTCTATACGGATGCTGCTCCAAGGACTCACAATAGCATATTTTAAATATAATTCGCAGTTCAAACCCAACAACTGGAATTTTTATCTCCATATTTCCACTTTAAAATACTTCAAAAGAATTGTTTTTTTATTTCTCTCATGAAAATATTTCTTGGATGAAAGTATTGGTGATTAATACCTACACTGAAAGAGTTTGCAACACAAGTAGGCTTGTTGACATGCGTGTACTCACCAATCTTCTAAATTGTATGCGTAACAATCAGCTTGTTTTTTTTAAACCGCAAACGAGGTACTACACCGTAAAGGTGGTAATCGGATGACCAGCGTGATAATGTTCTCAAGAGCTAACCCATTGTGTACGCGCGTGTTCTTGTGGACACGACTGGATCGTGTCTGGCAGTAATTGCCCTTAGGACACAATTGACCTCGTGGACCTACAGTACGTGGAGAGTGTATTATCACTAAATCACCCGCAGAGTGGAGATTCCACCCAAGCAATAATTGCAAATTTATTGCAAAGCATAACCAGCACAAGCAACGTTTCAACCAATGGACCTCCGGGTTAAACCCGGAGGTCCATTGGCTGAAACTTTGCTTGTGTTTTTTGTCGATATGTACAAAATTTGAAAGTTATAGCTTGGGTGATATCTCCACTCCGCGGGTGATATAGTTACAATCCACTCTCCACGTACTGTATCGGGTCAAAACATACGACAAAACTCATCAAAACAAACCATAAACGTCTTAATTCTAAGAACTGTTATTATGAAACCCCATAGGCAGGAAAGATACGATTCCATATATCTTAGTCATCCCTGCTTATATCATCATGAAAATCGACCGTCGATGAAGTTATCTTCCTTGAACATGTTTGACGAGCTTGGAATTTGGAAGGTCCAACTCAGCAGCAAGTAAAACCTATGACATCAATAGAAAATGAAACAAAGTTTTCCTTTTGTTGTTTTTAATAAACGAAAACAACAGACCGTTCCAAGATCTATAAGTTGTTTTCGTTTATAACGTTACGAACGGAAAAAATGCTATCAATCAGTATCACACCAACCAGGATTGTTAAAACAACACGTTTGCCATTCACTACTGCTAACTGATAGATTGATTACACGGAATCATCTATATCTCGCTAATTCATTATAATTAGCTTATTAATAGATATGTGTCGCTTCGTTTTATATCTTCACGTGCTTACATTCATGATTTTATAACGCCTCTTTCTTTTCAGCGAAGGTTTATCCTACCCACATTGAATTTAGAAACTCAACTTCTCGAGTCTGTTTTCTATGATTACAAATCCTTTGCTGTTAGCACGAGATGACTTCCACGTATTGCGTGAGACGATTCCTCCACAACTGCTGTGCGAGTTGATTCCTCCGCAACTACTGTGCGAAACGATTCCTCCACAACCATTGTGCGAGATGAACTTTAGAAAACAATGCCTCGATATAATTCCGGGGTACCCACCCGAGTACTAATAGTTGATAAAAACCACATCTACATCAGCCTTGCACGTAGTGTAAACAAAGCCTACGGCTTATACCAACTTCTCTACACGCTGATAACAGCAGCTGTTTGAACGATCCACTCTACGTGAAAACTTCACAAGCTGATCTAACCATATCAGTTATATATATATAGCGTAGCCTCAAAGTCTACATAACATACCATTCTTAACACACTGATACCAGTCGTGTACACAGTCTTCTTAGAGACTGAATTGATCAACAGAGAGCAAAAGCACAAGGCTAGTCTCTTCTATAAATGACTGCGTGAGCCTAATCCACGTTCTGTAGTACCACTCACCCTATGTAGTGTAAAATCACACTTCAGTACAGCTTCAACAAGCTGTTTGTCACTTCAGACAACATAACAGTCGAAATATTTCTCAAGCGCACACACGCTATAGGTCTCGCGGAACTAAATATTTAGTTTAGAGTGATCTTCCTTGAAATGTTGCACTCGGATATTGCATCATAGTCTAAAATAAGACTCCTAGAAAAAAACTTATTGCTTGAGAAAACTGTTAAAGCGTTTTATTAGTTTTTTACAACAATACTGAATATTTCACAAGAAAAAGGAGATTTTCTAAGTATTTTCTGGGTCTTTAAAATTCAGTTAACTATTTGTGTATTTTTGTTGGGAATTCCCAGAAAAAACTAAGTTCAAGGACGGTACTTCAATTCCTGGTGGATTTTCTCTCTTATTTGTTGCATGACCCCATGTTTTCTGGCCAGAGAAAGTTGTGTGAAGGTCTGTACTTTATGTAGGTATTTAATTATTTAATTTAAAGTGATGCAATCATATTTTTTTCCACATAAGTGTTATAATGGTCGCCTATGGGAAAATATTTAGTTCTGTGAGACCTATAATAACTGACCACAACATAACTCCAAGTGGTCTATGTGCACACAACCTGAATACGAAATCTTATGTATTTGTTTATTTGATAAGACCCTACGGTCGAAACTATAGTTATACCAGCGGCTCTGCCGGAAAATACTACGAGATTTCCTTTCCCCCAACATGGGGCTCTACATTCTAACTAACTGAAACAAATACAAACGTCCATCTCACCCAGTAATTGACAAAAGCAGAAACATGCCTCCTCCTTCAGTCCAAATGTTCAAGGGGAGCTAGGTCAGAAACCATCCGACTGACTGTGAGAAATGCAACATCTCCATGTTGTTTCAAGTGACTTCCACGGAACCAACTGAATGAGGAAATACAAAACATAGCGGTCGGTTAGCAAAACACAACTGTATATACACAAGCCTATCTTGTTACAAATCGTGACAACGATAAAAGGATACGAATGATAAGACTTCATACCGGCACCTAGAAAACTCTTTCAAATATGATAGGTGCAGACCTCGAAATTGGCCACAGCAATCAGCACTGCCGCGGCGAATGCTGTAGTAAATTAGTTTTATCACGGCACATTAATGCTGTGGTAACATTTTCCCCAGATGCTCAATTTATAATATTTCAATAATGTGTATTAGAAATCATGAGCAACTTCCCACCCAAAATACCCTTGTGCAGCACTCTTAACTATATAACTCAAGTATTGAATATCAGGACTGGCAGTTACCTGCCAGTCCTGATATTCAATGCTTGAGTTAAGAAAGGCTATATGCACTCCTAGTACTTGATTTGTGATGTTCTTTAGTTCAAACCATATTTACTTCCAAGAAGCCAAGTGAACAAATCTTAAACTATACAAACAAAGCCATGGGTTAGACATCAAGCCCGAGGCGTACAACTCATCGTCTCCACATAATGTACAGAATCGATTTTCGTGTCTGTGATTGGAGTTGCAGTGCCGTGGGAAATGGAATTTACCACAGCAATTGATTGTCGTGGCAAAATATTCCTAATTTCAAGGGCTGATAGGTGAATTGTTCAAATAATGAATAAACGAAGCTCTTCTATAAAGAAACCAAACGCTACGCTTACTCAACCAAGCTCGTCGATAAAGCAGCCAAGCTCCTCGATAAAGCAATCGAGAGCCAAATAAATAACCCCTTAAATAAGGGTGCTGACATCTGATACAGCCTAATCTATTCTTAACGGCAGTAAAAGGTTATATAATCCTAATGAGTAGAAATCCACCCACATGATGTTTCAGCACAAATTAACTGCAAATAAAGGGCACAAGCTGACAAAGAATGGCAAACACTGCACACTTGCTCTCAATGTATCGACAATATCCTTTGATTGTCGACAGTTAATTACTCAGGCAATGTACTCAGCCTAATGACGGGAAAGCACATTACCTCCAACAATACATCACGCACATGCTAATGAGCCTTTTAGTGCGGCCATGTCTCATACTGAGCGCCGACACTGATACGGTATTACACGCTAAACATTATACCGACCTCAAAATAGGGCCAAATCATTTTATTGGAAACACTGACGGCCTCGGCATCGTATCATGGAAAGTACATGCATTCAACAATGTAGCATGCAATTATAGATGAGTTTTAGAGAGAGGTCTAGCGGTGAATGGAGGAAACGGGTAGCAAAGCCATTCACCTTTGGTCTTTAACCAGTACCATCGACCATCACGCATGCCAAATACTGATACGATCTCACAAATAAAACAGTGTACACGTCGTATATTCGAACTGCATCCGATTTGTGAAAAACGTATTCGCATACGCAGCAGTTACTCAAGCAACACAACGTATCATGCACCAAATAAGTAACCCGTAACTATGCTCAGCCAACAGCTGATGGAGCGCAATCTACTTTCATAAGCAGTGAAAAGTTACATAACTCCAAGGGGTGGAAGTCCACCCATATGAGTGTCCAAAACATGGACCACAATTTATAACAATTCTTTGCCCATATACTCAGCCTGCAGAGAGCCGTGACCGCATACTCCAGGAGTTTTGGAGAGGGTATACTCAGCGGGCAGAGAGCCATGACCGCATACTCCAAGAGTATTGGAGAGGTATCCCTCTCCCCACATACACACAATGCCGAACCCACCGGATGCCTCGCACTGGGCGTGCAGTGGTAAACATGTAGCCACAATACTAGCTCTTGAGACATCCTAACTCTCTCTTCCCAAGAAGTCATGTAACGGACTCCCACAACTGTCTGTAAGCATGCCTTTGTTTCTGCCTTCCCTTTTTCAATCAATATACTGACAAAGAAAGCAAAAGACAAGAAAAATAAAAAAAGAAGAAAAAACAGATTTAACACGTAACTGGATACCACAACCCAACACCACGAACGACGCGGAAAGCATTTCAAAATACCTGGCAAGCTGCAATTCAAAAGGACCAGAAATGTAATGAACAATTACGGCTCTTGCTCACACCACGAAGTGAGTGAAGTAGCGACCCAGTCAAAGTCTCACTCTCTCCAAAGCGATCACAAGCTGCATCGTATATGTTGCTCAGCTATCAGACCTTGTTTAATCCCCCTGCATCTGAAATATAGCGTTGTTCCGCCGAAAAAATAATCTCGTTGTCTCTTTTTGTGAGTCTACCTTCAGACCTTGTAATATTGAATTTTGTTAAGGTCTGAAACATGATAATTTTTATGTTATCATAGTATGGACAAGGGAAGATAAAATGGTTAGGAACTTCTGAACCACCCCACGTAAGCAACGAGGATAATCAATATTTATCATATTTATATTTATCATATGACTCGTCCGTTTTGTTCACTTTAAAACATTTGATATTTTGTTTTCACATTAATCAGCGATAAATAAAGCCTTCCGTCAATTGCATTGGTCACTGTCAAAACTAGACAATTTGATTGGCTGAACAAAATACAACTGGGCCACATTTTCATAATTTGCATAATTAGAGTTGGGAGCTTTCATTGGTCAATTTCAAAACTGGGCAATTTGATTGGCTAAATAAAATACAACTGGGTCACATTTGCATAATTTCAGTAGGGAGAATTTACGTTATCTGTCCTATTTATGGTGGGTGAAATTGTATTAATCTTTTACCTACAAGAAAAACGCCATTCATTTTTTTTTATATTTTCACTTTTGGCTTCCAAAACATAGGTTATATCCCCTCATTAGAACGAGCTCAACAAGGTCGTTCCAATGAGGGGTCATAACCTATGTTTTGGAAGCAAAAAAATGAAAATTGTTAGTTGCACAAGGATGTTTTTTCCAAGTGCCGTCTGCAACTCCAGTTAGGTGATGGGTTAAAAGTCATACTAAGTGGCTAATTTGTGCGTGTGTGTGTCATATGATAAATAGAATATGAAATGAGTGCTTTTTTCCTATAATATTTATGAAACTCGTCCGAATTTTCCGTTTGGGCTCGACAGAGGCTCGCCAAAACGGAAAATTCTTAGACTCGTTTCATAAATATTATATGAGAAAACACTCATTCCATATCCTCTATTTATCAGAGTTGAAATCACTACATACATTTCTAAGCTTATAGTGCCGAACGTTGACGTTTCTTTTCCCAAAATTGAAGTATAGGGTGGTTTGACTGGTCATCTTGAAATCAGACGTCTGCATGAATAGACTGATGAGCCGTTTCTAACGGCGTCGGAATAATTATTGCAATACAGGCTACAATGACTGGTTTGAATAACTCAGTTTGCATGTTATACTGCATAAAATTGTCAGCATCTCTTAAATTGTGCCGTGTCACGTCAATAAAAGTGGTTGGCAGTATATTTTGAAGAAATCGCTGTGCAATTTCCATGCACAATAATATAACACGTACTCATGGATTTAACGAATCTTCTCTCATCAAGAGACTGTCATCCAAGTTTAAGGAGCAGCCGCTCGGAGATACAGATCTAGTTACCCTGGTTACTATGCGAGCGGCGTCATGATGAACGTCGTCCAATCTCTTAAGAAGGGACTGGGGAGACCCAAACCACACTTGACTACCATACTCGAGAATGGCAAAATAAAGAATAGATTCATTTGCTCTAGGGTTTTGCGATTCAGGGTAAACTTTTAAATTTTTTTCAGCTGCTATAGTCGTAAATATGCTTGTTTGTAGATTCGCTCAATATGTTTGTCTCAACCTAGGTTTGACAGCAGAACTATTCCCAGATGTCTGTGATCTTCTGCAAAAGCGAGATATGTGCCAGGATCATGTCATTCTTGCACGATGCCTTATTGGTCATACAAGACATACACATTCTTTTTTGTAACAGGGTAATATGCCACCAGAATGTGTTCCATACAGGGGCGGCGGAACGATTTTCAAAGTGGAGGGCTGGATCGGGCGATGGATGGTTGTCGGTGTGAAAAGTTTAAATTCCAGGGTCCTAAAACCCCCATTTTCGTGCATCTGAGTGGATATTTTGAGATTTTTCAGGAGATGTATTTGAAAGATTTCACACCTTAAAAAACGTTGGTAAAGCATACAGGTGGGGTCTATTTATCAGCCTTGGTCGTAACGACCAAAGCTGAAAAATAGACCTCACCTGTATGCTTTACCAGACGTTTACAGCAATTATACTGTCTGTATTACGATCTACTTCAGTTGACCGATTTTTTAACAGACTATATACATTTTAGCGTTTGCTGCCACTTACTGCAAAGAATGATCCGAAATTCATCGAAACTGAACCAGTACGAGAGAAACATATATAGCTGGCGAAAATGTGGGGGGAGGCTCTGGATCCACCCCTTGTTTCACCAGTCATTTGTTGTGTTACAATATATGCATACAAAAAAATAGCCGGCAATAAAAAAAGTGGTGGGGTTGAATCCCCCTCAGCCCCCCCCCCCCCCCCCACCCAGGTTCCGCCGCCCCTGCCCTGCCAATGTCCGTTGACAATCGAGCGCATTCGAAAGGACTGTACTGATTTTAATGAGACCAGACGCCGATATTATAGTGTACCGTCTCTTAGAGAACTATCTTGCAGAGTCCCTTCTCACCAGATTCTATCGTTTCTCAACTAAATCAACCTTTTTAATAGATTTTAGTTGTTGTTAAATCTTTTCTCTACATCTCATTTTTCGAAACGTTTTCCTATCATCGAGTTGATTTACACGGTATTCCTACAGGTTTTGGTATCATTTTTCACTGCTATTCTCCTCGCTATTTATTTTACTGTCACGATCATGTACATTGTTCATGTGTTTTTCGTATATTTTATCTTATGAAAGAATCGTTCTATACTACGTCAGCTTTATCGCATGATATATAGCCTTGGTTGTTGATGTGGAACTAATCACCAATAAACAAATACAGTACGTGTAGAGTGGATTGTAACTAAATCACCCGCGGAGTGGGGTTGTCACCCAAGCTATAACTTTCAAATTGTGTACACATCGACAAAAAACACAAGCAATGTTTCAGCCAATGGACCTCCGGGTTTAACCCGGAGGTCCATTGGCTGAAACTTTGCTTGTGCTGGTTATGCTTTGCAGCAAATTTGCAGTTATTGCTTGGGTGAAATCTCCACTCTGCGGGTGATTTAGTGATAATACACTCTCCACGTACTGTAAATAGCGAGTCAAGTAAAAAGCCGAAATATTCCAGAAACGGAATCAATATAGTTTCGGAAGCGGAATCTCCTTGAAGAAATCCTTTATCACCAGGTCTCCTGTACAGGAGACCTGGTGACAGAAGAATCTCCAAGGAATACTTGGGAGAATTTTGCGAAGATCTCAGAGAATCGGAATTTCCCGAATCAGCGCAATTCGTCCCGAACACATAGATGAAATGTCAACAAAACCAAATCGAATCCTTTGGAGAAATATGAATCGCACCGCTTGGCCCTGCTGTTGAAAATATTCAAATCTCAGAGAACAAACGAAAGCGGTTTGAACTTAGTAATAATCGAAATTCTGCTACGTTAAAACTTTGAAAGAGAACTATAAATTACAGAAAAAACATGGTTCGTTCCTTTCAGTATGTTTTCAAAGTTACTATGGAATTACTTCCATTGTTCCTAAATATTGACCCAAAACAATTTCTTTTTGAAGCGTGAAGAATTTGTCATCTTGTGGTTTGATTTTTGATAGGCTTTTATCATACAGCCCTCCGTTTTGGGAATGAATCGATGGAATGCATTAGAGCGTAATGTACTGGCTTTATCTAACACAATAAGAAACATAAAGTAAAATTTCGACCAAAGAAGTCACTTTAGTTTAGTTGTTTGAAGCAAATGTTCTCAGGAATTTTACTTGTGATTTACTGTCTTTCTGGTCAATTGTTAACATACATTTTTAGAAAAATATTTTTGTGGAGATTACAGTACCAAACGTCCGAAAGTGTAGAGCTGAAAATGAGGTTGGAATTATTATTATTTATTGGTGTTTAAGGTCACATACTTGTGCACAATGGCTAATCGTGACCGTGACAGTTTTACGGGTGGAGGAAGCCGGAGTACCCGGAGAGAACCACCGAGCAACGACGAGCAGCTGTCAGCACCCCAACATCGTAACTCTGAACTCTGCACCGCAGCACAGGCAGGGTTAGATTGGTTGAAGACGTGCGCACCATCGACGTGCAGTACGCCTCAGTACACAGCGTTATCATGCCCCCATGTAGGCAATGAAGTGTCTTGCCCAAGGACACAACGCGGTTGCCGTAGGTAGGATTCGAACCGAGGACCTCTCGGCTTGCAGCCTGCACCTCTACCAACTGAGCCACCGCGCCCCCTAATGAGGTTGGAAGTAACAGATATTGAAAAAACGCACAATTGGCATCGGATGCGTAAATTTGAAATAAAAAAATAACATTGAACAATTTCATGTAAGTAGAAAGCAGTGTATGAAGTTTGGTAGTTGGAGATCCTTAATAAATTCGGAGCTACAGTACGTGGAGAGTGGATTGTAACTAAATCACCAGCGGAGTGGAGATATCACCCAAGCTATAACTTTCAGATTTTGTACAAATCGACAAAAAACACAAGCAATGTTTCAGCCAATGGACTTCCGGGTTTAACCCGGAGGTCCATTGGCTGAAACTTTGCTTGTGCTAGTTATACTTTGCAACAAATTTGCAATTATTGCTAGGGTGGAATCTCCACTTTGAGGGTGATTTAGTTTAAACAATATTTATTTCAGATCAAGTAAAATTTACAAAGAACAACGACAAACAAATAACAGAATAGAACATGAACTGAAGTGGATTCAGCAGTAAGCTTGAAGCTTATACAAGGCTGTCTCCGGGAGGGTGATTTAGTGATAATACACTCTCCACGTACTGTACATGAATCACAAGGAACCCTTTTTCAGGAAAATTGTCCAAAATGGTCCAAAATGGCTCAAATGATGACATAATAGACCTGATGGTAATTACGTCATATCTTGGGTGTTTGAAGTTGGGTTTCTAAACATTCTTTCATCTATGTGTTCGGGACCTCTAGTACTAAACTGTCCTAAGATTTCAACTCCGTAAAGTGAAATTTAATGTTGATTTCAACGCCATGATGTAACATTTAATTTTGACGGTTTTTGACCCTCGATAAGCATTTAAGTCACAGTGTCAACATTTTCCGTGCAATGCGGATAAAAATTGGCAATATTTGACTTCCGGGATTCTTCTAGCCGGCTGTCATAAATTTAGTGCTATATTTCGCAGTTTACGGGTTAGAAGTGTCAGCAAATGTATGGGTGTACACCTGACTTTGTTTGCGTCATATCTCAGTGACTAACATTTTAAATTATGTTCTCAGCTTTGTGTTTGAGACCATGGATGCTAAAAGGTCACAAGGTCAAACCATCCAAAAGTTGAATTTATGTTTTTCGTTTTATTACATGCCTGTTCTGTGTAATCCCCATCTATGGCAGCATTAAACCGTGCGGTAAATTAAAATCTGTCCCGCACATATGTGCGGAACGGAAATCGGTGACGGACTATTTTTAAATAGAAGCAAAATTTCACTGGAATTTTCTACAAATCGTGCAACGCAATTGCAATTTGAATCGCTAGCGATAGCGGAAAATCGTCCACTGAGTTCCAGTGTGTTCTATGTGCCAGTAGGCACATAGAACACATTGGAACGCGGGGGACGCATCAGTAACACGGGTTCCTCTCGCAAATTTGATTGGCGATAATATGTGTTCTTTGTGTTGATAGTCGTCAAATGAATTGCTGAGTGTCCGTCTAATAATTGCTTTTATAGACGCGAAGACGTGTAATAAACACAGAACGACATACGCGTGTGAATGGGTTAATCGATATGGAACTTGTGCCATCACGGAAGGATAAAACTCGAGGCCTCTGGCTTCTCGTTCTATGCTTCCGCGCTGGCACTCGTGCCATATCGATTAACCCATTCACACGCGTGCGTCGTTATCTGTATTTTCTACCCCCATCACATTGGAAGTTTTAGCATCAAGTCTGTTTCACCACTGAGCATACAATTGTACGTCGACATCCTTCCACTTATCCCTTCCAACGTTGATTTTTTATAGCAGTATCTTTTGCAGTTTTCGGGGTATGATTGTCACAAAATGGGAGAGGTGTAAACACATAAAGTGACGTAAAAATATCAAAAATGACGTTAAATTAAAAAGTCTCAAACAACTATTTTTAAAAGAAATAATTTTTAGCTCTACAGCATACAAAAATTTCGTTTAAATCTGGCAAATTTTAATGGTACGGGCACTGACGTCTTGACGTCACACCGACGGCAGTTTCAGATGACATTTTCGTCGGCTGAAAAGTGATGGTATTTTTAAATATGTTTTTTTATTGGAGAATATATGATCAGAATTTCTGGTGTGAGCGCAAACGAAACTGGTAAATGTTGAAGGTTCGTGACAAAAACGTCACATTGAGGTTATTCTGAATAAATGTTACATTTGAAATCGTCGCAAATGAATTTAATAGAGCCATCATGACAGTAAACGTCTGTGAAATTTCATAACCGTGTGTATTATATCTACGGAGCAGTCGTTATTGAAAATCTGTGTTTTCAATGAGAAAAGTGCAAAATAACACATAAATTTTAAGTGAAGTCCAAATATCAAAAATGGCGATAAATTGAAAAACAAAACAACGACTATCTCTTATTCTTTCTTTTGAGCTCTACAATATGCTAGAATTAAAATAAAATCAGATGCATTTTAATGTTTTATCCTATGACCACATCCCCCACCCTGACATAACCTAAGAGTTCAGCCTTAACGGTTGGGATTTTCCCAGGACGGCGCTATATTTTTAGATACGGTTTTCGGCATAGATCAAAATTGAAAGGCAGGGGCTTGATATAGGAGTTGATATTAAAATATTTTAAAACAAGACTAACAGTAACCTCACGGCCATGGATGCCCCCGAACTATGACCTTGATCTGTGTCCTTGTGCTCCATCGAACAAAACATTCGTGCACTACACATTGTGTCCCCATAAGCAACATGTATGCCAAGTTTCAACAAAATCCGACGAAGCAACTCAGAGTTATGGGCGAACATTAAAATCTTACTGACGGACAGACAGACGGAAATGATAAACACTATATGCCCGGGAAAACAAATTTCGGGGCATAAAAATATTTAATTGGGTATTGTTTTGGATAGAGGTCGAAAATCAAAAGTCTATTACTTTTCAATCCAGATCATCCTTAACACGTGTGCAAAATTTCGTTAGTGTAGCTAACACTTTAGAAATGAGACGCCGAACAAGAACAAAAATAAAAAAATAATAAAAGGTTAATGATCGCAGTAGTCATTTCAACCCTTTGAACCCTGGTGGTATCTTCCATGTAAGTTCAAAGGCAGCAATTGGAAGAGTCCATATTCATTATTTGGGGGTAGATCAATTAATATTTTCAACGCACAGCTGTGCGGCTGCACGTTGAAAATATTGATTGGTCTGCCCCGCACATTCACTCAGCAATCATCCAACTTTATGAAATTATGGCGTATCATGTTCCTGGCCCGGAAAACTGGCCTCTCGGGTTCAAATGGTTAACTATAGATCTATTTAAGATCGCGAGCGAATCACCAGATGCCATCCAACGAAGCACGTCCAACGCCGATTTTTGTTACGTCATGGAGAAGGTGTCGAGATCATTGTTCACTTAATTTGTACTTTATGTAATAAAATATCATCCTCAAATTTTTCAACACGCGATCAGGTTTAACATGAGGATATTGAATATATAGAGATTATTACCATCATGTGGATGAACAAAATATGTATCCGAGTCGAGCTCCGGGTTCTAAGGGCAGATCACGACGAGTCGAAGACGATTCGTGATCTACCCTTAGAACCCGGAGTGAGACTCGGATACATATTTTGTACATCCACATAATGGTAATAATCATTTTATCTTACAATATATTGGGGATAAGTCAGGGATGTAGACGACTATATAACGAACTATTTATTCGTACGGATGAACAAAAAGAAAAAAATGGAACTCACGCGAAAGGAACGTGCTTTTATCCGACCCCCTAATACAAACATCTGTATCAGGGGGTCGGATACACGACAGTTGTGGAATTAATACAGACAAAATACATGTTTTTTGTAAGATAAATTATATGAATGAAAGTTTGATAAATTCGAGTATTCCTTTTGTACATATAAGACATGCAACCCGAATCTCTTGCAGTTTCGAACGTTCAGAACGATGAGCCTAAAAATGGGTCTAGCAATGAAAGATAAAGACGAAAATTTAAAACTCCCATCACTTGTATCACGGATTGAAAGTGAAAGTGAAAGAAGTAAAAACATTGTGGATAATTTCCAATGTCCAGAATGCAGGGTGTGAAGTTTCAAAGCTTTGCCACATATAATTACGGAAGTCTGTCGATAATAAAATTAGACCGTTCAATGAAAACAGTCCAACTGTCCAAATTGGCCGAAAACGAAGCAATACGCAAACAGTCCAACTGTCCAAATTGGCCGAAAACGAAGCAACACGCCCCACGCTATTTTCTACATCAAATATCTGGTATTTGAAGAACAGTACGACCGCCTTGGACTGGTCACTTTCCACGGATGGGCAATATTTTTTCCACAGACGGAATAATATTAGATTCCAAACATTAATTAAAGAAGTAATCATCAAAAATTTAATTAATGAAGCATCGGGTGCAACTGCTGATGATGATTTTTATTACCCGGTAAACACATGCTTGGACATTATTGCCCACACGTGGATTACTTCCAGGTCACGGCGATTGTAGTGTAGGATTTTCAAATTATTTTTTTAGCTTTGTATTTGGAATATTATGTACAAAATATCTTTGAACTAAAATGAACTAAAATGTCACTTGATTTCAGCTTTGTGCAGTGAAATTTAATTCTGAGCCAGCTTTTTTTGGTGTTTTTTACGTTTTTAAGGTTGTAACTTAGGGAATTTTAAAATTGGCGACGTGAAAACACGACTCTACACTCCGCCTTTTATCTTGTTGAATGTGGTATTATATCTCCCAAATTTTAGAAGCGAAGACCCTTTTATACATATAAGAAGCAGAAATTGTTTTGACGTGATTTTTTTCTTCAAAACCTCAAAATTGACGTCACTAACAACTAAATTATAGCCGATTGCTATAAAAGACACGTAGCAAACAGACTGTAAAATTTAATAGCTGCGCGCCCAACAATATGGAGCTATGTGTATTTGACAATTCTCGTTTTTAAAGACAAATGTCCAGAAAGTTTGGTATTTACGTTATATCTCCGGCATTTGTAGACCAGTTTTCCATTTTTTCTGCTTTCTATATTGGAATCGTGAGTCGTAAAAACATGAACTCAAATAAAAACTAAAATTCCCTTCCTTTATTAGTTATCCTTGTGTTTTCCAGGGTGTATGGGAATTTACACCGGTCTGTATGAGTTCGCAGACCGGTGTAAACTCCCATACACCCTGGAAAACACAAGGATAACGGATTTATTTCCAAGAATTTTATTGTTCTTAATACTTTAACCTAAATAGTACGAAAAAACTGACAGAAAATTTGTACTTTGTAAGTTTCTTAACAAAACCAGACAAATATGGAAGTCATTGGAACTGGCTCAATGGGCCAGTTCCAATGACATCCATATCTTTAATATTTTATTACATATTAATATTCAATTTCCTGTATTTTTATTTTTGTTCTAACATAACCGAGCAGAAATTAAGAGTTAATAATTAAAAATGGTTACTTTTTTTGCCATATGGCATGCTATTGTGTATTCTTGTTTTTACACCGTGGTTAACCACGGTGTAAAAAACATGCTACCGTGGATTGCAAGTTACACCGTATCTCTCAGCCAATCAAAACGCAGTATTTTGTTTCATTTGGAAATAATCATCTTTATCCTGTGAAATTCATTTTTTGATTTTTTTGCAAAACAGTCGCATTTTACGTCATAGCGTCAAACATATTATATGTAAATCGAAATAAGAAAATAATGTGACACGCTTTTGAGCATCAATTGAGATGTCCATGTATTTCCATTGCGGTGTTGTCATTACGTTTTTGGGTTATGCTGGTTACAAAATGCGCAATGTTTCAAATTTCACAATTGAAATGGCGTAAAAACGTCACATATGACCGAAAATTGGAACAGCAAAAAAATTGCTATCTTCTAGTTTTTTCTACCTCTACAACATACCAAAATGTCGTTAAAAACGGACAAACTTTAATTTTTCCGATGCTGATATGCAAGGTTAAAAAATTCTTCACCAGTCGGGGTGGGGGAGCTAGTGATAGGGGAAACGCATCCTGAAAACCAGGTGGTTGGTATCGGACCGGAAAAACAAAATGTCTTTTTTTTGTTTGGATTTTGCTTTTTTTTCTTGGAGGCTCAGAAGGGCTTATATGATAAAATAACAACCAAATAACCATTATTGACCAAACGAATGGGCGTAATTAGATGCCGAGAAGTGTATATTACATATATATTTAATGCTAGTGACCTAGGGCTGCACGGTATATCGATAAACCGATATATACCGGTATTCAAACCAATATCGATTGAATACCGGTGTAATTACAAAAATATCGGTTTATCGTCATTATTTATTTCCCACAATTTAATTTCCAAGATGTCTTGAGGTTTTTCTGTTGTTCAGAATGAATAATATATCGTTTTACCCATGGAATCGACCGCATGTGCCCACGTAATATACCAATTCAGCAGTTGAAAAAATAATTTTCAAAAATGTCAACAAAACTATATCATGTGACCCCTCATTGGAACGAGCTCAACGAGCTCGTTCCAATGAGGGGTCACATGATATTGTTTTGAAGACGTTTTTGGAAAAATTTAATTTAAAATAATAAATTTTGATATCGTCTGCGTTGTGTAAGGGTTTTTCGAACCGCATCATCAAGACATGCTGATTCGTTCCGACTGTGAAGTCTCAAGTGTCGATTGTGGTACTCATGTTCAGATATCTGAACAGGTTTTCGATATACCGGTATACCGCGATATTTTCTTGAATACCGATACCGGTATTCTGTTTCGAATATCGTGCAGCGCTATAGTGACCAACGTATGACCTTTTTCTCCGTCTTGATTGATGACACCAACCTACGTCGTTGTTATCTAAGTAATGTGGAGGACATCAGAGGACATCAAAAAGATGTTTCACTGCTGAATAATAAAATAATCAAACGGGAGAACAAAAAAAATAAAGTCTTGAACATGGAATTAAAAACATGAAGCATCCAAGGCCAAGGTGCGGGGGCATAAAAAAGACACTCTAGTCTGGGTACGACTTACTGGACAAAACAATCATTTTGTGGTTTGAGGGTGCAGTGACATCCCACCCACTCTCAGGATTTACACCCCGGGTGCAATGCTTTGCATCGCCAATTTCTGACGGAACTATTATGATCTCTTCCAAGCAACAATAAAAAAAATCTATCCTCACCACTGACAAAAATGGATCTCTCGCTTTTAATTAGTTTGTTCAACCATGTATGAGATCTAATGAAAGATCTTTGATTTTTCAATGTCATCCTATCTTCCAGAAATCACATCACAGTATTTCTTAAACGGAAACTTTACTTCAAATTATTTGTTAATTGATCAATGACGAGAATTTAGTATGGTTTCCATTCACATTTATACAAACTATACGAAACAACATGATAGGCATTATATTGAGCGCAAGTTACAAATGAATTGTGCGATGCAAAGCCAAGAACGTGTGCACTTACAACACATGCACAGCACTCCAGTTCACATATACTTAACGTTTAAGTTTTCGTTCGATTTGGAGATAACATTTTACCAAACAAATTGTTGTCAGAATGAAAACAAAAGCCGCACGTCAGTAGCGACTTGGCCGATTGGTAGCGCCATGCTCAGTGGTTAGATCATTGGACTTTAAATCGAAAGGTCGACTTACTACACGTCGACGGTGTACCAGCTTTCAGCCGCTGTTGATTCTGCTTGTGCAAAGTTAATACGTAGGAGAGTCTAGCAGTTTCTCTCCGATGATCGATGGTACTATCCGGATACCCCGGCTTCCTCCACCGGTAAAACTGCCCGACACGATGTGACCTTGGCTCCTGTAAGAGTCGTTAAACCCCCAAAAAGAAACAAACTTGGTCGTGTTCTTTTTCCAAACTACATAGACTTGAGGGCTGTCTTTCTGCTATGCCCATATTAAAATGTAATCAATTCAGACATCAAAGTTGAAAGCAACCTTCATCTTTTCAAGATTCTCGAAGAAGCAGTTCTATTATTTAATTATTCAACCTGACAAAACAGAAAAACGACAGTTACAAGAAATGCTCCTAACTAAAAAATCATTTGTTGTTGTTTTGTATTGCGTACTGTAACTTGCAATCCACGCCTCCAGAAAAAGCCATGGTACATACAGATTATCAAGATAATGCGCATGTCCTGTGATTTGCATCAGATTCTCGGTGGTGTCCAAAAATGGGATCACAACTCGCCGGCTTTGCCGGCGAGTTGTGATCCCATTTGTGGACACCACCGAGGATCTGATGCAAATCACAGGACATGCGCATTATCATGATAATTTATTTATCTAAAAATTATGTCACATAAACAGATTAAATCTTAAATTATTAAAACAGTTTTGGAACATAATGATTAGTCGATCACTGAAACGCACATAGAATGTATTCATGCGCCTGTTATGATAGCTCGTCGCGTTACCAGAAACGAGTCTTCTATATGATACGGAATCAGAATGAGTCGTCTATATGATACGGAATCGGAACACATTATGTGATACGTACCCTTTTTCGTGTTTTTCAAGCCAAAATCGATATGATTGTTAGATAATTCAACGGAACGAGCTCGATCAGTTCATTCCAAATGGGGTCACAAGTTCCGTTCTGGAAGTGGAAACAGGAAAAAGATTTAAGGATCCGCTCCACAGTTTTCCAGGCATTTCCTAAAATGACATGCCATACACTTTCTTCAAATACAAATATTATGTAACTTAGCTTTCTAACCCATAACATGTATTACATTTTCCAATTCCACTAAAAACATAATAACACTATCTTCATGCAACTAAGTAGAAATAAATAATCTGAATGTGGGTGAAATAATTTATTGTCAAAGGCAAGACTTCAACCTGCAAAACTGCATGACAAAATGCTGATACCAGTCATTTTCAACCACCCAGCAGCATCAAAATCAAAATTTTCCCACTATCTCCACTCACCTGACCCAGGAGCATATATCCCCCTGTTTCTAAAATGTTTCCAATTCATGTTGACTGGTAACAGACCCGTGTAAAATGGCATTTTAAAAAATAGCCGATTTTTCGACCCCACTGTTTCCCATAATCATCTGGTAGTTTACCCCAATGCATCCGACTACAACTTTAGGACCAACACTTCAAATTCTCTTGTTCACCAAATGGCCAAATGTGATCATATACCTGATACTAAAAATATATCTCCAATTTACAGTACGTGGAGAGTGGATTGTAACTAAATCACCCGCGGAGTGGAGTTATCACCCAAACTATAACTTTCGTATTTTGTATATATCGACTAAAAACACAAGCAATGCTTCAGCCAATGGACCTCCGGGTTTAACCCATTGGATGAAACTTTGCTAGTGCTTGTTATGCTTTCCCAGAAATTTGCAATTATTGCTTGGGTGGAATCTTCACTCTGTGGGTGAATTTGTGATAATACACTTTCCACGTACTGTACATGGCATCAGTTTCAACATATGCCCTTTGATTAGACTTTCACCCCATGTGCAATAGTACGAAACTGTAGAGCGGAACCCAAATGTGAATAATGATCTATGCAGGCTGGACACAGTCATTGGACGTGGTAAAGGGACAGAGAATTAAGGAAACCGGAGAGACTTTGCGCGTTCTAACCGATAAAGACACAGAACGACACGCGTGTGTGAAAGGGTTAATCGTTATGACACGAGTGGCAGCGCGGAAAGATAGAACGAGAGGCCGCAGACCATATCGATTAACCCATTCAAGTGCCATATCGATTAACCCATTCACAAACGCGTGTCGTTCTGTGTTTATTACACGCCTTCATGTCTATAGAAACAGTTATTAGAAAGGCACTCAGCAATTCATTTGAAAACTACCAACAACAAGAACACATTTTATCGCCATCCCAATTTGTGAGGGGAACCCGTGTTACTAATTCGTCCCCTGAGTTCCATTGGCACATAGAACACAATAGTAGTGGGGGCTGCCACTATAGGGACAAGCATTTAACACTGAATTTCCCATACCCCAATGGTGCCACTATAGGGACAAAATCTTTTTCCTACCTTCAAAAATGCCACTATAGGGACAAAAATGCCACTATAGGGACAAAAGCCTATGGAGAATCCTATGTTAATTTTGTCCCTATAGTGGCACCATTGGGGTATGGGGAATTCAGTGTTAAATGCTTGTCCCTTTTGTGGCAGTCCCCACTACTCACAATGGAACACATTGGACGATTTTTAGATATCGCCACGGATTCAAATTGTAATTGCGTTGCACGATTTGTAGAAAATCCGAGTGACACTTCGCTTCTATTTAAAACTAGTCCGTCAACTATTTCCGTTCCGCTCATATGTGCGGAACAGATTTTAATGTTCCGCGTGGTTTGCTCTAGATGGGATTACATAGAACATGCGTGTATTAAAGTCTATTCTGAATGTTACTTCAATAAAATAAAAAAATATATTTTTATTAGAATTCTAGATAGCGAGTCAGATTTGTCAGATGTTACGTGGGGTGGATGAACTCTACACTACGAGAGTTAAATATTTAGGATGCGAAGCTTTTAGTAAGAGGGCATAATGTATTCTTAAATTTACACAAAAGTGTCCTAGAGACATGCAAATTTTTTTAAACTGTCGAAATTTCAATTTTTTATCTCAATATTTCCACTTTTTTTCTCGAGATAAAAAGTTGAAAGTCCCCCCTGTTTAAAAACTCTACATGTCACTTGGGCGCTGTCGTGAGGAATTGCATATTGTGATAATTGGATTTTCGCATTTACATATAAGCTGAAGTTATTTTATCTTTCATGTCTCCTTTACTTCCCAAAATTCTAACTCGGTTTCAAATCGGCAAAAATTCCAACTATTTATAACTACAGTGTACGCAATATAGAGGAGCTTCATAAGTATGCATGATGTCATTCGGTACGAGATTTCTATAGTACGTTTACTTATCGTAATAAAAAAAATCCTCGAAATGCACTTCAAGAAAATCGCATCATGTAAAATATTTATCCTGACTTAATTCCATCATTCACAGTTACAAAATGATGAAACATCGAAAAATGATCATTCCTACATAAGATCTCTTTTAACATTAGGACAGTAGGGATTGCTCAAAGTTCTAAGCTTGAGCATATTTGTTTAGCACATATTCAATTCCCAGAATAATACCAAATAATAATAACCTGATAATTCAATCATGAATGTGTTGGCATTTCGGTTACTAGTATCAACTTTATGCAGCCTTTCATGGCTTCAGTTTCAAAATTTTCCCGGTAGTGAATTTCCAATTTGGAGAGGAACCTGGAGGAGGTTTCCTCACTACCCTATACTCCCCCCCCCCCCCCCCCCCCCCCGCAAATGGAAACCAATAGCCACGTCCCTGCTCAAGTGTTAGTTTTTTCGACGTTATCAAACACATAACACGATCCGCTTTTGTGTTAATGTTGGATAAATGTTCTCGATTGACTTATGTATGCACAGGTACCTCTCGGTATGGTAGGGTTCAAAGAAAGTGTATCAAAGAATGGAATGTGTATGTCAGGGTATGGACGAATAAAGATTGAAATCGCACAGTAGGTGAAAAAGGCAGCTGTACGCGAACAGTTTTGTAGTTTTGTAGTTAATGTCGCAAGCAAGATGAATGGTTTCGCGCGCCGAAGGAGTGCAGGGACGGTTTGGAGCAAGCCCCTTTCGACCCTCTTTTACTGTATAATTTTCAGTTTAGCAACATGTCTGGGCGCGTTAATGGAGGAAAGACGCAGGATCGGGTTAATGGCATCTGGGGTTTGTTTGCCCTTTTTCTTGTTTTTCCGGGTGAGTATATCTCTTTGATGTGCTTGTGGAAGTCTCACTCCCTGACTTTCATGGCTTCTAGGTGCTTCTCTGGATATGCAAGGATTTTAGCTTTGTTTTCGCACTCTTCCCAGTGGTCTTCAATGTATTTCCTGAACTGGCTGATGGAACCAATGAAATCAATCTTGAAGGATCCGTGGACGTCTATGGCGCGTTCATCCAAGGCTTCTATAAATTTGGCGGATGGTATCACTTCCAGGTTGTCGTCATCTTCCTCAGTGGAACCCAGGCTTGATTGGTTCAAGCAGATAGATCTCCTCCTCAGCTTCATCCATCTCCCCGCCTTCCGACCTCTTCGGTAAAGAGGCGGGGGTTGGCGTGGGAGGGGAAGGAGGTGGGGATTTGATGGTTGACACCTACTCTTCCTGTTTCTCTGCCTCTGCTCTTCTCTCACGTCAGACTTCCATACGCCTGGCGTCCCGACGTTGGGTGGATAGTGACTTTTTCTTCTGTTCTTCCACAGATGGTTTTGTGGTTTCGGCGGCAGACTTCTATCCCTTCCTCTGGGGTGGGCCAGTGCGGGCAGACCCACAAAAGGTGCTACCACCTCCAGAGGTGGGCTGCATCTTATACTTAATGGTTAGCTGGACGCAGCCATTCTCAACATGGACATCCCAGTTGAGAAGTGAGCTAGTGTCCAGCACCTGCAAAGTACCCTTGATTTTCTTTGGCAGGTAATCCATTGCGAATTAGTTGTTCACGATCTGATGTCAGAAGTGTCAATGGTTAATGTCACAGTTATGTTTATCTCCTCATTATCTGCGTGAAATAGTTACACGGTTTCGGTGACTGTACAGTGCTGTGATGACAACTGCGGCCCATTTAGTGACCCGATAGCGAGAGGGTCGCGACAGACTTGCACCAGCGGGGCGATGTTTTATAAATATATATTATATCTCACGTGACCTTCTAGGCTCCTGATTGGACGAATGCTGCACCCCTATTTCGTGTAGTTTGCATCCACAGAACTGACCAGGCACTACACCCAGGCACTACACGTTTTCTATTTTTAGCACACTACTATATCAGTTTTCTTTTCTTACTGGGCGAATAAAACTAATCAGGCTAAATTTAAATATCGATTCACAAAGGCACAACATCCACAAAACGACCCGGAAAGAAATCATTGTGGAAAAATGTATCGCTTTTCCATTGCTGACGTCACATTTTCCGAGGCGTTCATTTTATTCCTTAAGAAGATGATCCATATCTCGTTTCGAAGGGAGTTATCCATATCTGGGTACAACATTCATGAGAACGCGTCCGGATATGATAAAACGTTTGTTTCGCTGCTCATATTATTTCGCTATTTAATTGTATGTTTTGGACATTAAACGAATAAATAATGGAATTAATTTGAATCTTCGGAGTTTTGTATCCCGTACCGACCCATTCGGTAACGTATATGTGTGACAAATGTGAGTAAATTATCAAACTGCGTTGTCAAATTTCGAAAATTTTAGCTTTCATTTGCGAGTTGCGCGATTCTGGAATACACAGTTCCGTTTGCGGGAAATGTTTGTTTACCCTTGCCGAACGATTCAAAATTTGTCTTCTGCTCATATCTATAAGCCGTGATTTGGAAGAAGAAAATGTTTTTTGAAAACTACATGGTATTTTTTTCTATATAACGCTGGTTGGTAGGGCTGCTACCTTGGTAATAGATTGGCAAATTGGTCAGATGTTTTTCTTGATGGGTGTTCGATATAATATAAAGATTAGTGCATGTCTTGTCGTTGCTTACGCCCATATAGAGCCCAGTGAGGTGGTGTAGTTCCCTCCGCTTCGCAGCGGGAACTACACCACCTCACTGGGCACTATCTGGGCGTAGTCAACTCCAAGCTATGCACTATTCCTTAAATATAACATCGGGAAACTGATACATTTATGTTGAAGACAAGTAAGGGAAATTGTATCTAGGGTTGAGTGTGCTGATATTTCGTTTTCGAATAGTGAGATTCTACAGATTGCAGGGGAGAAAACCGAACAGAGATTTTCGACCGGATTCGTACGCATTAGTGATCACAGTTTGGTAAACATAAAAATGTGTCACCAGAACATTCATTTGTCGGAAGAGAATTTTTTTCAATAAGTTTTAACCTGAATTATAGGGAGGTCGGTGGCTTAATTCTAGGTGCGCTGGACTCCACACTGCAAAAAATATAGGTTCTCTTTAGAACCAAAACTGGTTCTAATCTTGTACCTGAGATGGAACCAGTTCTGTTTAAACAGTATTTATTTCAAATCAAATAAATTTATAAAGATTAACATTAAATATTAACAGAATTAAACATAAATTGAGTGGGTTTCAGTCGTAAGTTTAGAGCTTATACGAGGTTGTCTCAAATCATTATTAAGCAAAGGAGATATGAACAGTTGGCATATCGAACCAGTTTTGGTTCTATACAGAACCAAAACTGGTTCGATATGCCAACTGTTCATATCTCCTTTGTTTCAAAATGTTTGGCGAACTGCGTTGAATTAGCTCCAAGTTTACTGCTGAATCTACTTCCGTTCATGTAATATTCTGTTAAAATTGAATGCTAATCTTGGTAAATTTATTTGATTTGAAATAAATACTGTTTAAACATAACTGGTTCCATCTCAGGGACAAGATTAGAACCACTTTTGGTTCTAAAGAGAACCTATATTTTTTGCAGTGCATATTGAAAGGTTGACAATCCCGACCCGCGTAATCTGTGTTGTGTCTTTCGAAAAGACGGTTAGCCCCGATTACTCAAGATGGCGCCGGGTATTAAAGATGTGCAGTACATCGATGGTAGACTTTTTTTTATTTTGTTTTGTTTGTATTTTTTTCTTTTTTCTTAAAGACATGTTGGTGTTTGGTGATCTTTCTACTACCATTAACAGACCGATTGTTCAAACTTGGTGCAATAAGATGCGGTTTTCCGACAAAAAACAAGACAAACATGTAACTTGGGAAAAATAGGCCAGAGAATTCTCTATGGGAATTCCCATATTACTGATATATTTTGTCTTGGATCCAGAATACATTTACATTTATATAGAAAATTCTATATTGCGTTTGATTCGATTCCAATCGAGCCGATTCGGAAGTGTTTTAATTGTTAAGATGGTTAAATCCTTCCAAATGTCCTCTCATGAACTCGCCTTCCACCGTCAGGTTTTCTGTGCAGACGACTGGTGACAGAAAAAAATGCAAATGCCCTAGTCCCATCTTCGATAGTACCTTGATTTTGATCTGGAATTTTGGGTTGAATTGGCGTTGCATACATACACAGAACGACACACGCGTGTGAATGGGTTAATCGATATGACACGAGGGCCAGCGCGGAAGAATAGAACGAGAGGCCGCAGGCCTCGAGTTTTATCCTTCCGTAATGGCGCAAATGCCATATCGATTAACCCATTCACATGTATGTGTCGTTCTGTGTTTATTACACGCCTTCACGTCCATAAAACAATTATTAGAAGGGCACTCAGCAATTCATTTGACAGCTATTAACACCGACCACACAGTGTTACTATTTCGTCCCTTGAATTTCAGTGTGTTCTATGTGCCTACTGGCATATAGAACACATTTGAACTCAGGGGACGATTTTCAGCTATCGCTAGCGATTCAAATTGTAATTGCCTTGCTCGATTTGTAGAAAATGCCAGTGAAATTTCTCTTCTATTTAAAAATAGTCCGTCAACGATTTCCTTTCCACACATATGTGAGGAACAGATTTTTATTTTCCACACGGTTTTGTGTTGCTGTAGACGGGGGGTTTCATAGAACGGGCGTGTAATAAATTATTTTTGTATGGACCTACAATTTTTTCGATTCTTAGAGGTGCAATGTGTACAAGATGAAAAGAGTTGAGATTAAGGTTTAATACCGGGAACTGGAATTTCACGGTTCTGTGGCTTCCTTTTCTGAAGGTCAGACGCAATACCCGAAATTCCGTATTATAGTTCATGAGATTGTGGTGCAAATCAATTTCTTCCGAGATCAGCATCGCCGTTTATCTATTCGTTCTACACACATTTTCTAAACATACAGTACGTGGAGAGTGTATTATATCACTAAATCACCCGCAGGGTGGAGATTCCACCCAACAATAATTGCAAATTTGTTGCAAAGCATAGCCAGCACAAGCAAAGTTTCAGCCAATGGACCTCCGGGTTAAACCCGGAGGTCCATAGGCTGAAACGTTGCTTGTGCTTTTTGTCGATATGTACAAAATTTGATAGTTAAAGCTTGGGTGATATCTCCACTCCGCGGGTGATTTAGTTACAATCCACTCTCCACGTACTGTACTGCATATTTCGCAAAATGTTAATTCAGTCGTTAGTTCGTTCAGCCCATCGTCATTCTCAGTCATCACAACTGCACTCAGACAGAAATACATCTTTTGTTCTCATTTTACCAATAATCACAAGTACGCTTCTAGTTTCAAATAGTTGAATCTGCGTTTAATACAACTACGGAGTGACTTTCATGAATCACAGAACACACAGGCGACACTTTGCCTTCCTTGTATCGCGATCTCAGATTTATCACAGCCATCGTCAACAGCAGCTTCAGAGTTTCGAAGATATCCAGATAGAAATGATGCGGGCTACATAACAATGGCACTACATTGCACTCGCCGCGGACTGGTCGTAATCCACACATGGGTAGTGATGTCCACGAATGCGTTTACCAGGTAATAAACAGCATCACCATCAAAATCTTACTTAATAAAGCACCGTGTTGTACCCAGTGCTTCTTTAATTAAATTTTTGATGATTATTCCTGTAATTAGTGTTTGGAATCTAATATTATTGCGTCCGTGGAAATTTTGTCCACCCATGGAAAGTGGCCATTCAACGGCGGCTGTTCTGCACCATACTTCCATTTAAATATATACCAATTTTAGATACCTGCGAATCTCGTCGAATCGAATCAGGCAGAGGATTTCGAATCGAACTGAACCGACTCTTGAATCGAATCTGATTCAACCTATAGATATTGCACCTTCGTACAACCTTAACCCTTTACCCAAAGTAACGGTCAAAACCGGCCAGCGCTATTCTCAAAAACTGCCATTTAATTTTCATTATATTTTCATTTTTTGTTTCAAAAATATAAATTATGACCCCTCTTTGGAACGAGCTCGTCATAACCTATGTTTTTGAGACAAAAAATGAAAGATATTAGTTATTCAAGAATTTTGTTTGCAAGTGTCGTCTGTTTTCATGTTAGGTAAAGGGTTAAATATTGTGAATCTCCCCTCGAGTATTGTTTACAGTGCATGTTGGGGAAAATAAAAAAAGCAAAATATTGTAGAACGGAATCAAAATAGTTGGGACCATCTTGAAAACTACTTCTTTTGTTATGTATCAAATACAAGGTGTTTCAGAACTTTCATAACTGCCCTTTTCAGTACCAACCGTTATTATAAAAGAGTCTCTTTGCATTTCAGGCCTCTATGTACTCGAACAATACTTGTCAGCGCTATTGTTAAAATGAGATACTTGACACACACACTAAGTATATTCTCAGGGGATACATGACAATTTGAGAGGGTTTTAACCTACCTGTTCCATCTTAAGTCCTGGTGGCAAGATGTTACAATTCAAGAGCTTTTATAACCTCACATTTCTCACTCTTATTGATTTAAAGCAAAAATATTTTGTTAGTGTAGCAGTTAAGCATGGTTAGGGTGCTTTTAATCTTAAAGCGGATTTAATGTTTCAATGTTTAGCTGCATCGCCTGCTGATTTTATTACACGCCTGTTCTATGTAATCCCCATCTACAGCAACACTAATCCATGCATAAAATGAAAATCTGTTCCGCACATATGTGCGGAACGGAAGTCGTTAAAGGGCTATTTTTAAATAGAAGTGAAATTAGACTGGACTTTTCTACAAATCGTGCAACGCAATTACAATTTGAACCGCTAGCAATAGCTGAAAATCGTCCCCTGAATTCCAGTGTGTTCTATGTGCCAGGCCGCACACAGAGCACATTGAAACTCAGGGGACGAAATAGTAACACAGGTTCCCCTCGCAGATTTGGTTGGCTATAACATGTGTTTTTGTTGATACTTGTCAAATGAATGTCTGAGTGTCCTTCTAATAATTGTTTTTTTTATGGACGCGAAGGCGGGTAATAAACGCAGAAGGAAACACGCGTGTGAATGAGTTAATCGATATAGCACTTGAGCCATTGCGTAAGGATAAAATTCGAGGCCTGAGGCCTCGAGTTCTATCCTTCCGCGCTGGCACTCGTGCCATATCGATTAACCCATTCACGCACGTGTGTAGTTCTGTGTATGTTTCAGTTTGTTGAAGATACGGGTGACTTAGCAGCGTGGATCGAATTATCAGGTTCTTTATAACACAGCCATCACAAAACTTTATTTATTAATTGGAAGAGATGGATTGAAATAACTTCAGAGCAACGAAACAATTTTAAAAAAATGTTTGTAAATTTTTTTTCTTTCATGTTTTATTTACTGGCACAGAATCATTTTTGTTTTAGAACAATAATTTGTTTACTGAAAATGTTTTGTGATAAAAAGTTCTTCAAAACATGAATTAAGTTTCTGTGATAATTCTTTGTTACTTGCACGGAAATGATTTTTGTTTCAGAAAAATAACGTGTGACATGAAAGCGTTTCCGTAGCATAGAAACGTGTTCGATACACAAAATCATTTCTCTGTCAGGAATGTGCTTTTACATGCTCAGATCTTTTACGCTATATACGGCCGTAAATGAAAGTTTTTTTCAAACCTATTCCAAATTATTTGAACAAACTGGAAACATGTCTCAATATAATTGCTAGCTCGAGTTCTTTCCAATAATTGGTCACGTGATATGGTTTTGTTCAAATGTTTTTGAAAATATTTAGAAAGCAGTAATTAAAAATAAATTTTGACGTCGTATGCGTTGGGTAAAAACACATGTTTGATTTCTTAACTTGGCTGATGAACTGATTGCGGCAGCAGTATTCGTATCACTTCATACGGAACGTATTTCCTGGTACAAAAATCGTTTAACTATGCGAATTGCGTTACCTTCCATCAAATGTTCTCTCTGAAGCAGTCACGAACAATTAGAGATTCTCTAATGCCTGGAGTTTACTCTTACATTTATTGATAAGTATTTCCAATAAAATTAACCCTTTACCTAACATGAAAAGCAGACGACTCTTGCCAAAAAAATTCATGAATAACTAATTTTTTAAATTTTTTGTCTCAAAAACATAGGTTATGACCCCTCATTGGAACGAGCTCGACGAGTTCGTTCCAAAGAGGGGTCATTACCCCTTTATTTAACATGAAAAGCAGACGACACTTGCAAAAGAAATTCTTGAATAACTATTTTTTTTAATTTTTTGTCTCAAAAACATAGGTTATGACCCCTCATTGGAACGAGCTTGACGAGCTCGTTCCAAAGAGGGGTCATAACCTATGTTTTTGAGACAAAAAATTAAAAAATAATGAAAAGTAATTGGCAACTTATTGTTAATAGCGCTGGCCTGTTTTGGCCGTTACGTTGGGCAAAGGGGTAATGTCACATGGCTGACAATTGTCACCATTGGAAGAGATTTACAGGAAAGTTAGCTCCCCTTAATTTCCTAAGTTTGTCCTAAAATTTAACACTAAGAAATAAAGTTTGAAAACTTAGAAAATATAATTAACCCTTTACCTAACATGAAAAAGAGACGACCCTTGCAAAAAAAATTCATGAATAACTAATTTTTTGTCTCAAAAACATAGGTTATGACCCCTCATTGGAACGAGCTCCATTACATCCCTAAGTTAAACATACAAAATAATATCAATAAAAGTCTTCCTTACTGCCTTGGTTTTGTGTAATTTGATAGAAGGCTAGACTAAGGGTCATTGTTTTTAACTAAGACTTTTTTATTTGTGTCTGCACACTGGGATTATTAATGTATATGGGTTGAAGTTCCGTTAGCGAATTCAAATAAAAACGAATAGAAAGAGTGGACTGAAATTAAACAAAACGAATCATAAAAGAGTGAAGTGAACTCAACAGAAGTGAGAGGGTATGAGAGGTAAAACTGATCAATTGAATTGAATTGAAGTGAACAGAAAAATAAGCAATGTATGAAGGGCAGTTCTCTTTGATCAGTGTTCCATAACTGTTATCATTCATGGAAATATACATTTATCAGTATACTGTAGATGATAAATCAATTATCAGCCCTAATACAGTTGTACTATATAACGTTTACCAATATTAATTATAACATTTTGTCCGGACGCTGATTTGTCAGGGTTCCCATTTGAGAAGCCGTACTCCCAAATACCACCCTATCAACGCGACTCTTCTCTACTCTCAACACCCGGTAACGAACTGTTTGATGACATCCCGTAACCTATTCTTCCCAATCTCTCCGATAAGCGTGCTAACCTTCTCCTTTGTACCACCCAATTCCAACATATCCTTCATTTTCCCGCCCCATTTCCCTATTACACTCCCCGTGACTCTCATTCTGTTAGACTCATAACTGAAAGTGTTCCATGGTATCCACTACTCATAACTTACACATTTGGTACTCCTTTTTCACTGTATTTTCCAATTTTACCCTAAGATCTGACGACCACAACCTGAAATCAAACAGTAGTGATTCCCCATAGGTGCCATCAAAGTACTCTTTAAAGCCTGGCTTCTCCCTTTATCGCGCAGGTCACCCAAAGACGTCCTGCTTTCACCCCCTCGGAAATTCCCGTTATAATCCTTCATGACTCTTTCTTTGACGTTTTTTTCAACCCTGGGTTGTCCCCAGTTCTAACTCGGAGATCTCCATTGAATAGTTCTCTATCGGCTTCCTCACTTGCCTGGTCGAACTTGGTATTTTATTTGAATTCCAATTATCCCGGAACATTAGTTTATACTTAAGAAATAACTGTTGTTTTCCTTCGGTTTATGCGATATAAACCGAAAATTTTCAGCACAAGCTTCATAACTCGCGTAGCGAGTTATGATTAAGCTTGTGCTGAAAATTTTCGGTTTATATCGCATAAACCGAAGGAAAACAACAGTTATTTCTTATAATTTAATCCGGCTGTAATATTAAAATATAAAAACTATGTGCGCGTGAACGAAAAACTTTTAATTTTCGCAAAAGACAACAGTCAAACCCAGGAAAGTGTGCCACAAACAGGTCACGCCAATCATTGTCAAATTGTTTGTTGTTTTGATTTTCGATCGCAGACGACAGATATTTAGCAAGTCACGTAACAATATCATTAAAAACATTTTTTTAAGTTCCCCCAAAATCATGTTTGGGTGTATGATCTTTTATTCGTCTCCCACTTCGGTATATTTTATTAAATTCAATTGTTCCCGAGAAATTATCATTATATTCTCGCTGACTGGAGTCGATGAAAAATCGATCATTGATCTTTGTTTACAAGCTTGTTATTCATCTATCAGTCTGTCGTCACGCCCTCACGGTGACAATTGGATTGAGTGGGCGGGGCTTTCAGGGTCTTCAAAGTTGGATGGGATACATGTGCGAACGTGTAGATATTCCAAATCATTACGTGATTTGGTTAAAACGATTTTGACGACTTTCACGCTGTATGCTTTCAACCAATCAAACGCAGAGGCGGGGCAAATGATTAAATTATTATTGGCTGTCGGGGTGATTCATCAAATAGTTAAGATTACAGTCTCATTAAGTCTATTCTGTCCTTGATACTCATCCACCCGCGCTCAACCCTGATTTATTCTAGTGCTTAGGCATTACCCGAGCCTGTTATCCACGGGCATGCATTATTCTGCAGATTTTCCAAGCTCTTTACAATCGTTTGGCTTAGAGGTATCACTTTCGTACCATATATAAAATTTCTTACACCCACCAATTCCCAAATGGTTTTCCCCGCGAAAATCTAATTGGAGCTTTTTCTCCCTAAAAGTTTTATTTAACTGGTAGAGTGCTAAAAGCCCATATTTGGGTTTTATTCTTGAGTGCCGGTACAACAATTTAAAGGCTTCATATTTTGTGGATGTGCATAATATTATCTTTGAAGTGATATTATTTTATCTGTTAGGATTTGCCTTGTTACAATTCATGGGAGAGTGCCTACAGGCACTCTCCCATGAATTGTAACAAGGCAAAGATGCACAAAGTAATTTTAGGAACCAAAAATAATTTAGCACTCTACCAGTTAATTAAGAATTCGCTTCCCCTTCACAGTTAGTTTATTCGTGTGGTTTCGGTAGATGCTTCTTCCCGTGATGTTCATATTTACTTCCCATGTTCGTAGTCACCTGTCTGTCTCACACTAAGACACTGGCTACTACCTGAATACAGACACCACCCCCCCCCCCCCCCCATCCACTCTCCGCCTTTGAGTAGGTTCCACTTGACGACTCACGAGTAAAACCTTGTTTTTGTTTTCACTTGGTTCCTGGCTTCATTCATTTATATATCTCCCAACAATTGCCAGAATTTGCTCCAGCCCCTTTTCACTTTCTGTCACTGGTACCATCTGTTCTGTGACCTTCAGGTCTCAAACTTCCGAACACCTCGTCGCTATGGAGTTCATCTTATAAATCTCTTGATTTAAAATGCAAAACGAATTGACGAAAGGATACACCCCTGCTTTAGGCTTATCTTTATAGGTACCAGTTTTGTTGTTATGTTACCTTGACTAAGTTCACTTTTTACATCTTGATATAATGCGTTCAGAATACCAATTAACTCACATCCAAGGTTCAAGGCCTCAAACCTTTGCCACATGAACTCCCTAATATTCTCATGCCTTTTTAACGTCCGGAAATGCTTTAAACATATTTTCCTTCTAGCTGTTACAGATTCGATTATTTGGGATTGTATGATAAATGGTCAGTGACTCTCATTCCCTTCCTGAAGCCGAGTCACTGACCATCTTGTCACACAATCCGAAATGATAGAATCTGCGAAAGTTAAAACTAAGATGTTCGTGGTGTTTCTGGTTGTCACAATGCATATGCTAGAGCATAACGATGGGAGGGTATGTCGTGAAATAATTGAAAAAATAAAAACAAATCCGAATATGTGATTTGTTTTTCTCCCAAAAATCCAATTTTCACGAGATCTGGGGGCGCATTGTAAACTTTTGAACGATGACGTCCAGTGACGTCATTATAAAGTTCGCATCTACCTGCACGTAACTCAACGGAACGGCAGAGGAATTTCAAATGAATGCATCTTCATGATTTATTTGTTACTGAGGAATTCTAAATAAACGTTATTAGTATTGTAACATCCGAAGGTTTAAGGCACCACGACGCGGAAAACCAGATGAGTGCACTTTCGAAAACAGCAAGAAAACAGCGGGAGAGTTTTATAGATGTGTTGTTTCGAAATGCTGAGTTTTTGTAGGACATAAAATCAGTATTTACACATAAAGGGCCCAAAAAGGAAATATCAGGGTCATATCTTCGTAAAACATGGCGATAATTGGAAAACTAAGTTTGCCATATTTTTTTATTTTTAGGAGTTGCAAAACATTAGATTGTAATAAAATCGGTGGAACTTTAATGTGTTTTGACGAGGACGTCACACCCAATAGTTTAACCAAAACAATATGAGATTGACTGAAACGGAATTTACATATTTATCGGAGGTTTTATGTTCAGACTATCTGAGGCAGCGATTCCATAAATCAGTTGGTTTTAAATATTGACCTGAAAGCATCACAACATCATTTTATTCCATGGGTGACCATCATGCTACAGTTAAAACTAAAAGTCCTGTCACGAACTGTGCGCTTATCTAGGTTTAATTGCGCGTAGGAATTACGCGCAATTGCCATATCGAATGGCATCCAAAGCACGGCTGGTTCTCCTGGTTACTCATAGCAAACACAGGCAATGTTTCTGCCAATAGACCTCCTGGTTACCCGGAGGTCCATTGGCTGAAACATTACTTGTGCACAGGCCATATGTACAGAATTGGATAGCCTTACTGTAGTCATAACGCGTAGATTAACGTGCAGAACGACGTGCTGTTTGTGCGCATTTCATGACAGGATTTGTAGTTTTAACTGTATATAACTTAACTTGCCAACGGTTTACGATGTAAGCCCTTTATTTTCAGGCCTGGGCGAATGGCGCCTAATTGCAGTTCATGGCATTTGTTTTAAAAGTGAACAAGCTGAGTTGATAAGCAATATAAACTGAAACTCTTTCAGTAATTAAGGAGGAAAATGTTGAAGTCTCGCTAATCAGCCGTTTTAGGCAAAGCATTAACCTAGCTTTGATTTTCGATCATGTTAACATTCTGCATTAGTATTGAAGGTAGCCAGACCGGAAAACACTTCAACGTTCGCAGTGTTATAGTCTCAAGGAAAAGTATCATCTCTGTATTTTGAATTTGACTTGGTCATTCGACTGTAAAGTGATACACGTGTTTGGTCAGCTTATAATTTGGCCCATCTTGAACTAAAATAGGTTGTAAAATTCTAAAACTTAGCCAAGTCATCTCGATTTATCTGCATTGCAATAAAATGCCAGAAACACTAGAGCATGCATCTTCCTAAACACCAAGATTGGAGTTATATGAAATATCAAACACGTCAATATGAGTATTTATTTATTTATTTATTTATTTATTTATTTATTTATTTATTTAATTATTTATTTGTTTATTTATTTGAGTTTAACGACACTTTCGATAGAGAGGGTCACTTCGTGTCGAACAGTTTTACGGGTGGAAGAAGCCATAGTACCTGGACAGAATCATCGAGCAATGGCGAGCAACTGTCAGACTCCCCAACGTACTAACTCACGCAAATTGGGTTAGCACGGGTTGAAGACAAATGCACCATCGATGTGCAGTACACCTTAGGACACAACGCCATCGTGCCTCCACGTGGGCAATTGGGGTGAGAGGTCCACTATATAAAACAGCTTGTGCTTCTTTTGATTTTTTTGTGGGATCTACAGTACATGGATGGGTTATGGCTTTTCTCAGGACAGGCCTTTAACCCTCTGAACTTGTAAGACTGATTTATCCTTCCAAGGCATAATTTCGACCAATTTTTGTCTTATTATAAGAGGTCTATACACGGGTGGTGTTGAAGATAAAATAATAACTGCAGTCTGCAGCCAGACAGCTGCAGACTGCAGTTATTAATTTATTCTTCCTGTATATTGATATTGGACTGCCCCACCTTACAGTAAGTGTACACAAAAGCGATACCATTCATGGAAACAAGGGTTCAGACGGTGGCTAATTGGAATTAAGTGTCGTCAATATAAGTAACAATGATGATTGCTTTCATCACATTGGCAGCAATATCGCTTGGAGTTCTAAAGCGTTCATTGGTCGAAGAGGTAAGCAATGGGAAGCGGTTACAGATAACTAACAATGCTTCCAATATATATATTACACAACTTATTCAACATCATATTTTCCTTCAACCAGCGAGAAGTCGATTTATCTTTAAGATAGACGCTTTCGTCTATTATTTCTAAACGTAGTTCGATTCTGGTTTTGTGTTACTGAGGAATTGAAGTTATGATGCGTTGGTGATGTTATAGTGATTTTTTAGTGTTTTTTGAGAATTATAACAACAAAAAAGTAAACAAATAAGAAGCCAAAACAAAATGTCTTCAACACAGTCAATTTATTTTGCCACACAAGTAGACATGGCAAATACATCATCAAACATCAGTGAACTGGAAGCTTCTAGTCATTCGACTGATTATATACTTCAAACGATTAGTCTGTTTTTATCAAAATATGGCTTCTTCTTCATTGCTGCTCTTGGAATTCCTGGAAATGTTCTAGCATTGGTTACAAGTTTTCAGTTTTCACCGAAGACCTCCCCAATCATACATATTATTGTTTTAGCACTGGCAGATGTCACGTACCTTGTATTCACTCTCCTGAGAAGAGTTTTAGATAACTTTGGTCTACATGCAGATTGGAGTTGTAGTATGTTCAAGTTTTTAACTAATTTTAGCCCCTGCTTCGCAAACTGGGCTGTTGTGATAATGACAACAGAGAGATTTATAGCAGTGTGGTTCCCATTCAAAGTTAAACGAATTTTCACGAGATTCCGTGATATACTGATTGTTTCCTCCATATACCTAGCCATAGGTATTGTTTATTTGCCGCTGACTTGGACGTTTGAAGTTGGGTATAGTCAGAAACAGAGTCGGTCATTTTGTCGACCAAAGAAGATAAGAATATCAACGTTGAAGGCTGTCATTGCAATTGATGCTGTGTTGTATGCAATCATACCTTGTTGTTTACTGGTAGTGCTAAATTCTTTGATCATAATTAAAACAAGAATGGCAGGGAAGCAGGCGGCAGATATGGCGAGTGGAAGCAATTCAGACGAAACCCGAAATCAGCAGCAACGGCAACTTACACGAATGCTACTTACTGTCTCTATCGTGTTTGTCGTTCTTGTTTTACCGAATGCAATCTGGTTCCAGACAGTGGATAATCGTAAAAAGCTAAATGCTACTATTCGTCTCATGCAGAACGTGATTCTAATCCTCTCTGCTTCGAACAACGCTGTTAACTTTTATTTGTATGTTTTCGTAAACCGGAAATTCCGCGAGAAGTTTAAAAATACATTTTCTTGCACGGAAGCGCACCCAAAACGCCATGGCACAGAGAGCTGTGAAAATGTGGAAGGTCAGTCGAGAGCGACAGACATTTCTAGCATTTCAGTCGAATTTGCGAATACGCCTTTGTAATTTTATACATGAAAAACGGGATGGAAAATGCTCTAAGAGAAATACTTACTTCTACAACAATAATGCTCCTTTCGCCCTTTACCCTACGTAACGGCCAAAACCAGCCATCGCAATTCACAAAAATTGCCATTCAATTTTCATTATTTTTTTCATCTTTTGCCTCAAAATCAAAGCTTATGACCCCTCATTGGAACGAGCTCGTTCCAATGAGGGGTCAAAAGCTATGTTTCTGTCGCGAAAAATGAAGAAAAATAGATATTCAATAAGTTGTTCGCAAGTGTCGTCTGCTTTTCGTGTTAGGTAAAGGGTTAGTGGCCTAGAAATATACGGCAGTATTTTAGGTAAAGTGTTGACTATCACGTCGTAGACTGATACTCACAATTTTCAGTAGTTTTACTGTTTGAATAATAAAGTCAATCCAATCAAAAAATTGCGGGTACGTTGCTAACGCCTGTCAGGGTGGTAAACAGGTTTCACAAACTTATGTACCCAGAGAGGGCGCGGTGGCGTTGCGGTAACCGGTTCTCGTCAGATCACCGAAGTTAAGCAATGTCGAGCCCGGTTAGTCCTTGGATGGGTGACCGTCTGAGCGATCGATTCGGACTCCCGCGTTGCGTCCTTGGGCAAGGCACTTAACCTGGGGGCACGATGACGCTGTATACTACGGCGTACTGCACGTCGATGGTGCGCATGTCTTCAACCAATCTGACCCTGTATGTGCTGCAGTGCGGAGTTACGATGTTGGGCAGCTGGCAGCTGCTCGTCGTTGCTCGGTGGTTCTCTCCGGGTACTCCGGCTTCCTCCATCCGTAAAACTGTCACGGTCATGATTAGCCATTGTGCATAAGTATGTGGCCTTAAACACCAATAAAAATAAATAAATAAATAAATAAAATGTTCCCAGAATAATTTTCCGTCCACGCAAATGACATTGTATAAGGAATAATACGAAACACAGTATGATTTAGTGCCCGGGCATGTCAAATATTACTTCAGGACAATGCCTCACATGTACAATAGAAACGTGACGCCTAACAACAATGTCCAGCAAATGGACCATAGAGTAGTCTAGCCCATGAACTAATATTTATTGCGTGCCTGTTCTATCAGTTCCGTACATATGTGCGGAACGGAAAACATTGACGGACTATTTTTAAATAGAAGCGAAATTTCACTGGAATTTCTACAAATCGTGAGCTGCAATTACAATTTGAATCACCAACGATAGCTAAAATTCATCCCCCGAGTTCCAATGTGTTCTATGTGCCAGTAGGCTGCCAGTAGGCTGCCAGTAGGCACATAGAACACATTGAAACTCAGGGGACGAAATAGTAACAGGGGTGGGTTTCCCTCGCAAATTTGGTTGGCGATAAAATGTATTCTCTTTGTTTATAGTTATCAAATGAATTGCTGGGTGTCATTCTAATATAACAATAACATGATCTTGAAGGGCATTACAGTGTATTAACGGCTCAACAGAAATAGTTAACAGCCTAGGAGTTTATTGGCTGCCCGCGACGAAGTCGAGGGCCGCTAATAAGCTCAAGGGCTGTTAACCATTTCTGTTGAGCCGTTGATACACTGTAACGCCCGGCAAAGTCATGTTATTTCTATTATTTCCACTTTCGTACATCGGGTACATTGCGATTAAATTATACGTGATATAAGATAAATAAATGAAGTTTGGCGTTTTCGAATGAAAAAAAAAAAACAGCGACACTATTGTCTGATTTGTTGACAAACAAACCGGGTAACATGACTATCGTCTGATCAGTCCACGGCGAAATTTGGAAAGTTAGATGATGAAATATATCTTCGAAATGAGACCTTTAGGCAAAGAGTTTATTCGTTAAAGACATCATCATCACTTACTTTGTATCGCTTCCTATATTTGATACATTATCTATCCGTGACACAAAGGGAAACACTTGAAACAAATGTGTTAATTGTGTTTACAAATTGAAAATCCGAATTGAATTTCGATCCAAATGGAATTCTGGGAAAAATATTGTTGATCGGCTGAGAGAGGTGACGTCATTGTCTGTATTTAGACGTGTTGGGCTGTTATTGACGTGTTGGGCTGTTATAGTCAATAACGGCCCAACACGTCAGATGACTTCTACTTGTTGAGCATTACGAGGTTTCAATGCCCGGTAAAACATCGTTAATGTGCTAGGAACGCCCGCAAAAGTGGTAATAATAATTATTTTTGTAGACGCGAAGGCGTGATAGATAGAGAGATATTTATTCGTTCGGTAGCATAAAGGAAATACAATGATTACAATCAACATGCTGTATACTACTGGTAGATGACATAGCCAGATTGGCTGTCTTCCTGTCATCTCTTTAATAAACACAGAACGACACACGTGTGTGAATGGGTTAATCGATATGGCACTTGTGCCATCGCAGAAGGCTAAAACTCGAGACCTGTGGCCTCTCGTTTTATCATTCCACGCTGGCGCTCGTACCATATCGATTAACCTATTCACATGCGAGTGTCGTTCTGTGTATAACTGACTTGTTCATTTTTCTCATATTTTGTATTGACATTAACAGTGGTATTTTCTCGTTCAAATTATGCATTTTGGCTAAAAGATAAAACTGTGACATGGAAATCGTCCGAGAATAAACCTGTATTTGTCTGCCACTGTACTCGTCTTGTGTGAAAACTGTATTAGCGAAGTACATATTCGCATTGCAGTCAACATGGGGCATTTCCGTCGTATCGAGAGTAATGAAAAAAAACCGCATACGTCATCCACGGATGTGAGGCTGTTTGGTAGGATAAAAGTGTATAATGTTCCAACACAATTTATGTCCGAGTAATTACCAACACTACAAATTAAATTAACCTTTTGAACCCTCGTGGTGTCTTCCAAGTCAGATTAATGACAGTAATTGGAAGAGTCCTCACACACCAATTCATTTGTCTTCTCCAGGTTGGTAAGAGACGTGAAATACCCGATAGAACAATAGACTAGCTGTTCAAGTGACGTCACTAGAACACCTGTACTCACTTACCATACCTGGGTGCGTGCGTTCTGTGAATTGGCATGTAAGTAGGTTGCTAACCTCGCTGTCGGTATTCGTAAATTTGAACAACCTGCCAACGTGCTGTAACACCTCGCGCTTCGCGACTCGGCGTCACATACCGCACGTTGGCGGGTTGTTCAAATTCATGAATACCTCCAGCTCAGTTAGTAACTATTACATATTTTTTACCTGGGGGTAGATCATGAAATATTTTCAACGTGCAGCCTTCGATCTGCACGTTCAAAATATTGGTGGTTTTACCAACGCATGCACTGAACAATCATCCTACTTGGTGAAATTTTGGCTTACTATGTTCGTTGAGCGGAAAGCGGCTTTTAGGGTTTAAGTGGATAATGCCAAAAACTCGAAATATAAGTCGCTCATTGTGTGGTCAATCTTTCCTGCATCTGATTTCCTTGTTTGGTCTGATAAAAAGAGATGGACATCAGTCCAAAAATCTGTAGTGTTTTATTTGTTCAATAAAACCTGCGTCGTTTGATTAATTTTTCTCAGTTTGCAGAATTAAATTATTTTTTGATATGCTAACTAAATTGTGTTAAAAGGTATAAAAAGGACCGTTGTATCATAGAATACAATTTTCTTGATACAAAGAATCACTCAAAAGTGAGAAGGGGCACCACTGGTGAAATATCCCAAATATTAACTACCTAACCTGTTTCACTCGGTTTGAATTTCGTCAGGGGCTTATGGTGTTACCGTGTGGCTCCCGGTAGAAAGACGTTGTAGGTATAGATTGACAGTAGATCCGGCGGGTATAAATTGTGGGCAAAACTTCTGCGTGATTGTTGCGTCACGTTGTATTCTCGGCAGGTATGTGTGACGGGTAAATTTAAAGCGGGTGCCCAAAATTGCGCCTTAAGCCAAATGAAGACCATCCGAAAATCGGCCGACCTATAAAGTCATTTGAGTTTCCGTATTATACAGGTACTTGACACCGAAGCGCCCAATACTGTGAAACAGAGACGTAGGTATGAAGCAGAATGGATATACCCACTCCAAATGCTTATACCACTCGTCTTAAACAAAAAGGACTTGTAGACACTTTTTAATGTAGCATATTCTTGAGTTAATGCAAACCGATGTCATACTTTTCACTTGACTGTTCAAGAAAGTTTAGAAGGACAGATTTGACAATAGAACATTGAAAGAAGACATGTGTAACTGTTTCCCTTATATTGTTGAAGAATGTACACAATTCCTATTCCGAAGAAGTTTTTATTTATTACGGTTTGCTTTTGTAAAAATAATTCTATGAATAATTTTAAAATATAGATTTGCAGAAGGTGCGTGGCATCTGTGAATGAAAACGGGATTCTATGTAAAAGCTTCCAGACAGGTGGCAGTACGTTTATATCTAGAACCTCATTACATATCCTTTGGAGACTTAACGGGTGGTATGGTGGATTGTTGTAATATTTGTATATAATCGTTCTTGTATGTCTTTTGTGCGGGCTTCAATCTGTCACTTTCTCGTTCGTAATCGATGGAACCTTTTCATATATTTTTATTGTAATATCCCAGGACCTTGAATTATATTAATAACACCCCGGTAGCGTGTGGATGGAGTGTTTATGTTGCATTTGTTGGAGACGTCCGAGTGTATTAGGAAGCCCTTGGTCTCATATAATAAATCATGGACAAAATAGATGAAAAGTTTGAGGGAATAGTTTCTGCGAATGCCTTATTTTATCAGGTATTGTCACGAAAATACAAAGTGTGATCCTTTATTTTATCTCACAATAAGTATGTATTTGGCCCGTAATAATCCGAAACAATGGGTATCAGAGGCTCCTGATACAAAATCTGTATCTTGCAACTGCATAATACAACCGTGTGCTTGGTTACGGCTTGTTACGTTACTATTTATAGAGCATTACAAGCTTTCAAAATGCCATTACCAGGGTCCTTGTACGTTTCTAGATTTGAAAAGAGAGAAGAGAAAAAAATACTTCTCAAAAGTATAATTATCAAATTGTGAAACCACTTTACGTTTATGTTTTTGTATCCGAAATACTGAAAGCATTTTTTGCTGGAACAAAGCGCAATTATACAGTTAAAGTGCATAGTATTTTCGGAATGTTGAACATGTATGCACCAACAAGTTTATCCGAGGATCGCAAAAGTTCAAGGCAGCCGAATGCAGTTTCAATTGCAACGACAAGCACTTTTATGAGTCTGAAAATGAAATCTGATATTAAAATTCAAGTTAATCCTTTACTCAACGCACGTGATATCACAATTTATTATTTTAATTATGTTTTGTAAAACATATTTTCCAGAAGTTCAACAAAACCATATCATGTGACCCCCTCATTGAGGGGGTCATATGATATGGTTTTGGTAATTTTTATTTTGAAAAATTATGGGGTTTTTTCAACAGTTCATTTTGTAAATTTCAAGGGAGGGAAGATGCGGCCGATTCACGAAGAAAAGTCCTAATCAAGTTATTGCAGTTAAAAACTGTAAGATAAACGTCTCATCACCGTTATGTTTTCGTACAAAATGTTGTATCAGAGTCTCGCTCTTGTATCTAAGGTTATATATTAACTGGCCTTAGAAACAAGAGCTTGACACTGATATACAGAGGATCTCAAACGAGTGATGTTTGGATATAAGATTTTTTGAAAGGAGTTTGATGAATTTGATTCACAACGAGCCTTTTGGCGAGTTGTGAATCGAATTCATCAAACGAGTTTCAAAAAATCTTATATCCAAACATCACGAGTTAAAGATTCAGTATATCACATGAATTTTCGATTTTTTTTTACACTTTTTATTTAATTCATTGTCGCCAAATTCTCCCAAAACAACCGACTATCAATTCGTTGGCTCAGACGCTTCACACCATGACGTCATGAATGCGCTTTACTTGCACCTGTTGTCGTAATATAGTTTCCCGAGTATTTCAAATGTTACCCACTTTTCCTTGACATTAATGGAAATAGGACCCAAGCAGATCATTCAATATCACATTAAACAAGTAATATTTAATCAATTTGAAACATTAAACACAAGAAAGAGTTCCACTGAACATTCATTCCTCGTTCTCAGAATCTGAGTCAAGGACGCGAGCACGTTTCGCTGGTGGGTTGTTGTGAATGTAAATTTGAAAGTTTCCGCCATAAACATTTCTGCTGCTGTGGGAGCACGCGCCGATTAGACACTAGTTGATAGTCGGGAAATAAGACATGGGTTGTTACGTCGAAATTAACGACGTTTCATGTGATATATTTTGTTCATAGACATTATGGTAATAACAAATATGGGACCGTTGAATTCGCACCAATGAAGATTTATAAGCTATATCGTTTAGTCAAAAAATTCCTGAAAAAAATTGTAATATCGTGCTACGTAAACTCGACGACGTTGACATCGGGTATATGCATATCTAAACTGAGAGACCTTTTTTAGTATTGGTGTTTATGGTCATTTTCTGCACTTGTGGCTAAATATGACCACAACAAATATACAATCAAGATTAACCAATCGTTTATACCGCTGCCCACGGTAGAGAACTTGCACCCCACGCTTTGGTTACCGGGACCTATTTTATTACAGAAACAGAGTTTCTTTACCACAGTGAACAAGCACTGTTGCATTTCTCTTGGTACCCCCCTCCCCACCCCGACCCCCCCCCCCCTCGGTATATACCAGGGAAAGCATTTCAGCAGTGTTCACAAATTCTCTCTACCCGTATTGAATTAGCGCGTGGACCGAATAAAAACCGCATCTCAAAATAATGGTATTAAATTTATGGTTGTTTGAATGACAGTTGAAGCCTGTGATGCGTATTTGTCCGAATCTATTTTTAGCATATGGTAGCGACACAGCATATGCGCCACATATCTCCACGTCTACAACGTGAAAATTATGCGTGAATTTGAAAAAATATTATTTACATCTCTCTTTTAATCGCTACAAATATGGATGTCATATGAATACGCTCTTCGAGCTGGTTCCAATGATATCCATATTGGCATGGTTTTATCGACATATTTTGGAAAGAGACTTAAAAATATAAAGAAATCAAAGTTGTCAATAAAACCCTAAAAATATGGATGTCATTTGAATAAGCTCTTCGAGCTGGTTCCATTGATATCCACATTGGCATGATTCTATTGACATAATTGGAAATAGATTAAAATATATGCAGGAATTTAAATTTGTCATTAAATCATGCAAATGTGGATGCCAATGGAACCAGAACTCTTGGAGCTGATTCCAATGATATTCATATTTGCATGATTTTGTCGACATATTTTGTAAAGAGAGATCCAAAAATCTTTATTCAAGTATATTGTTTTAGCCGGCTGTCCCCAAGCGAAATTTTCGTTGGCTGCACATTGTTTATTTCATATTCGCACACTGTTGATGTTTTTTAATTATTATTATATTTATTACCCTGTATGTATTTTGCTAATTTGTATTAAAAAAACGCCTCCGTCGTACACATGCTGAGACATAGAGTAAACACAAGTGAGTTATAAATTGAAGGCTAAAATTGAATTCATTCCTCTGTTCTTTCTCTGTGCATAACGCTATTACTGTGCACGTTGAAAGCCGAAGGACAAATACTTTTCCCGTTTCTGTATACCGTTTTGTATTTAAATATCTTTGCACAGTTATTTTTTATTACTATCAGGCCTGGAAATAACCCGTGAACGATTGTTTAGGCCACGTCAATTGCAAAATACGCGAACGAGCTGCAGGTTACGACAGAATAATACAACAGTAGTATGTAATGTGGTTTTCAGGCCCTATTGGTCGGACCCCGGTGCCGGACCCCGGAAGTGACGTCATGTCACGTGACCCAGTGGCGCCATGCTGTGTTGTCATGGTAACCCGCGTGAGCGGCCATCTCGTGACGTCATCTCCATAGTGATATGTGGTGTGAGTGCGCATGCGCAGCGCGTGTTGTTAGGGTAATACGTGTTTCCGTCGTCCATTTTGTATACAGGAGGCAGTCATCTTGGTTTCTATGGTAGCACGTGATTGCTATGTTACCCAATTTTTCTGCAATAGGACGGGGTATGTTTTGAGGGTGTGTTCCTTTGTAGAAGAGTAAATCTGATTACCACAAACAACCCGACAATCCCTCCAAATCACCAAAATCCACCCAAAATCACCGAAATTGACTTTATTTGATACGGATTTCCCATTTTATCTGCTTAGCACGTAGTGCTATAGTACTAAGGGGGTACAAAGGGGTGCGTTCGATTGAACAGGAGTAATGTTCTGGCTTAGAATTCTCCCCTAATCCCTTTTTGGATCCCTATCCCATGACGTTTTTCCCAATAAGAGTAGCACGTTCCTTTGGTCATTACCCAGAATTCTCTGATTCTATCTATATATGCAATAGTTTACGTCTATCCGGCCATGTTCCTTTGTTCTAGAGTATACTCCAGTAACATAGAAGAGCCTATTAGTTGGAACAGCTTTGCTTATTATTACTATATTTAGCTATTCTAGTCTATTCTTGTTAGTTCTGACCCTATTGCGTGTACTCTTGTTGTTTCATTTATCTAGATTATTTAGATAAATTATAACTAACCAATCAGATTGCTTGATTTCCCATAACCTGTACTTAATCGTATAGAGTTAACTCCCCTTATTACAACGAAGTTGTATCAGATTCTCATCACATCTATATCCAATGGCAATATCCCCGGGCACCCCAATTTCGGCACCCCTTTTTTGAAAAACATATGACCTTCGGCACCCCTTTTTGTCATATGTGCTTATGTGAAAAAGCACAATGTGACACAATGTGCCCTAGCACATAGGCACATGATTTATGTGCCGATATGCGCTTATGTGAAAAGGCACAATGTGACACAATGTGCCCTAGCACATAGGCACATACGGGTATTTGAGGATACCTATTGCCTAGTATTGTATTATTCGAGGATACCTACTAGAGAATCCCTTTTTTGTCATATGTGCTTATGTGAAAAAGCACAATGTGACACAATGTGTCCTAGCACAAAGGCACATGGTTTATGTGCCGATATGTGCATATGTGAAAAGGCACAATGTGACACAATGTGCCTTATCACATAGTCACATACGGGTATTTGAGGATACCTATAGTCTAGTATTGTATTATTTGAGGATACCTATCTAGGATACCTTCTGGAGAATCCCTTTTTGTCATATGTGCTTATGTGAAAAAGCACAATGTGACACAATGTGACCTAGCACATAAGCACATGCTTTATGTGCCGATATGCGCTTATGTGAAAAGACACAATGTGACACAATGTGCCCTTTCACATAGGCACATACGACCAAAATGGCATTCCATAGCCACAGGTGTTTTCCAAAAGGGATTCTTTAAAAGGGATTCCATAAAATGGAATTCCTATCCGACTCCATAAAATGAGATTCCGTGTTTTATCATCGACACTCGAGGGTATGGAAAGGGACTAATAAAGCCTAATTCATCAACTACAACAAGGTCGAAGGGAACACAACATAAACTTTGACTTAATCTTAACACCCAATATATACAATAAAATTTTTAATCTGAATGGACTGTAACCCCTAAAAACTACATGCAACAACCTAACTAAACTGACGAAACATGAACGAAGATCGAACTAGTTGGAAATAACTGAACAGAGACAACCAACCACTACAAAACAATAAAGGTACAGAACGAAGTTCCAACACAACCAAGATCGAAGTGAATAGATCAAATTGAAGAAAATCGAACTGATCTGATCGAATATAAGCAAACTCGAAGTGAATTGACCATAAAAAATTAACAAAGATCCAACACAGCCAAGATCGAAGTGAACATAACAAAGTTTTCAACTGAATGAACTACAACCCTCATAAAGGTATTAACCCTCTTGAACTGAACAAAATTGAATGAACCCTTTGAAGCCAATACAGTTTTTTAAGTATAACCTCTATAACCTATTGTAAACCCCTTTGAAGCCAATACAGTTTTGAACTATAACCTAAATGAAGGTATTAACCCTCTTGAATTGAACTGAACGACATTTAACTGAATAAATTTTAAACTTAATGAACTACAATCCATTGAACTGAATTCTTCTAATAGGAAAGGGGAATACCCTCGAGTGTCGATGATAAAACACGGAATCCCATTTTATGGAGTCGGACAGGAATTCCATTTAATGGAATCCCTTTTAAAGAATCCCTTTTGGAAAACACCTGTGGCTATGGAATCCCATTTTGGTCGTATGTGCCTATGTGAAAGGGCACATTGTGTCCCATTGTGTCTTTTCACATAAGCACATATATCGGCACATAAAGCATGTGCTTATGTGCTAGGTCACATTGTGTCACATTGTGCTTTTTCACATAAGCACATATGACAAAAAGGGATTCTCCAGAAGGTATCCTAGATAGGTATCCTCAAATAATACAATACTACGTTACTGGAGTATACTCTAGAGCAAAGGAACATGGCCGGATAGACGTAAACTATTGCATATATAGATAGAAGCAGAGAATTCTGGGTAATGACCAAAGGAACGTGCTACTCTTATTGGGAAAAAAACGTCATGGGATAGGGATCCAAAAAGGGATTCTGGGAGAATTCTAAGCCAGAACATTACTCCTGTTCAATCGAACGCACCCCTTTGTACCCCCTTAGTACTATAGCACTACGCGCTAAGCAGATAAAATGGGAAATCCGTATCAAATAAAGTCAATTTCGGTGATTTTGGGTGGAGTTTGGTGATTTGGAGGGATTATCGGGTTGTTTGTGGTAATCAGATTTACTCTTCTACAAAGGAGCACACTCTCAAAACATACCCCGTCCTATTGCAGAAAAATTGGGTAACATAGCAATCACGTGTTACCATAGAAACCAAGATGGCGGCCTCCTGTATACAAAATGGACGATGGAAACACGTATTACCCTAACAACACGCGCTGCGCATGCGCACTCACATCACGTATCACTATGGAGATGACGGCACAAGATGGCCGCTCACGCGGGTTACCATGACAACACAACATGGCGCCACTGGGTCACGGGACATGACGTCACTTCCGGGGTCCGGCACCGGGGTCCTGCCAATAGGGCCTGAAAACCACATTACATACTACTTACAACACAACTTCATTAAATTGTTTATCTCGCATGTTTTACCAGAAAGACAAGACAAACTTTAGAACAATTTCGACTCAAAGATTAAGCACTGCATCCACATTATGAATAGAATGGCATGCTGTTTCCATCTTAAAATAATTTTCGCAAAGATAAATAGCAACAACTAACGCGCGATCTCGCCAAAGCGAGATCGCGCGTTTGTTATTGCTATTTATTTGTGCGGAAACCCCATTTAGACGTAAAAACGCATGACCAGCATAGTAAATCCAGATAAGGCGTCAGAATCATCACAACACTCTTTTCTTATGGATTACCACCATGCTAAATAACGTAATCTGAGTACGGGTTACGATACAAGCCAATTATTTCCAGGCCTGACTATGTACGAGATTGTTTTCAGATTAGTCCAATTCATTTCTTGAATTCAAGTTTGCAATAAATAATTAATGAGGACACTGTTTACCTCTTACTTTTTCACTTCAAATGTAAAAACCCTCCAGCGTTATTCAGCGCGCGTGCGCGCGTTATATTTGGGAGGAGTTTTGACACAGTTTACGGTGTATCATATCTATGAAGAAGATTGAATTGAGTTGATGAAAAATGGATCTCTACAAAAATCTGAAACGAATATTTATAATTCTCCTTTATTTTGTTTTGCTTTGTTTTCATTTCCGTGTATTGTTTTAACTATACAAGCAACGCAATCTGCAATGCATATATATTCTTCCATGCCTTCTGCTAGCTGTTTTAGCAACAGTGAAACGAAAACAATCCGACAAGAAAGTCCGACCCACTTTTTTCTGCAGGTGACATTGAATACCCGGTCGTACTAAAATAAGACTGCAGGTAATTAAAACAATGAGCCCCTTCGTACTAAAATAAGCAGGGTGGAAAAAGAGACTGCAAGAGATCGCAGGCAAAATACAGGAGTTAGAGTCCCCAAATCAACACTATCCGGTTATACCGTACGTGGAGAGTGTATTATCACTAAATCACCCGCAGAGTGGAGATTCCACACAAGCAATAATTGCAAATTTGTTGAAAAGCATAACCAACACAAGCGAAGTTTCAGCCAATGGACCTCCGGGTTAAACCCGGAGGTCCATTGGCTGAAACTATGCTTGTCTATTTTGTCTATATGTTCAAAATTTGAAAGTTATAGCTTGGGTTATAACTCCACTCCGCGGGTGATTTAGTTACAATCCACTCTCCACGTACTGTGTATATACCAAATATATATACGAAATTTGGTACGGATATTTTTTAAATTTTAACCCTAAAAATTGCACTTTTAATGTATAGCGTGATATCCGATTTGCGATCTCACTTTTCCGCAACTGAGGACAGAGACTGCAAGTAAACTTCTAGTTCCGAAAAACACCAAATGAACACTATCTGGTGATTTGGGGTATTTTCAATCTATATCCGTACTTTGATACTGATATTTTAATTTTAACCCATAAAATTACACTTTTAATGAAAAGCGCGAGTAGTATGTCATGTACCCGGACACCCCCATTCGGCAGGACCTCGGTGCAGGACCTCGGAAGTGACGTCATGTCACGTGACCTAGTGGCGCCATGTTGTGTTGTCATGGTAACCCGCGTGATCGGCCATGTTGTGACGTCATCCCCATAGTGATACGTGGTGTTAGTGCGCATGCGCATCGCGTGTTGTTAGGGTGATACGAGCTTCCGTCGTCCATTTTGTATACTGGAGGCCGCCATTTTGGTTTCTATGGTAGCACGTGATTGCTATGTTACCTAAAGCCTACAATAGGACGGGGTATGTTCGGAGGGTGTGCTCCTTTGTAGAAGAGTATTCTCTGGACCGACTTCCCTGGATGATTACCACAAACATCCCGACAATCCATCCAAATCACCAAAATCCACCCGAAATCACCGAAATTGACTTTATTTATTACGGATTTCCCATTTTATCGGTTTAGCACGTAGTGCTATAGTACTAAGGGGTCCAAGGGGGTGCATTCGATTGAACAGGAGTAATTTTCTGGATTAGAATTCTCCCAGAATCCCTTTTTGGATCCCTAACCCATGACGTTTTTCCCATTAAAAGACAGGTTCCTTTGGTAATTACCCAGAATTCTCCGCTTCTCTCTATATATGCAATAGTTTTCGTCTATCTGACCATGTTCCTTTATTCTAGAGTATACTCCAGTAGCATAGAAGAGCCTATCAACTGGAACAGCTTTACTTATTATTACTATATTTAGCCATTTCCGGTCTATTCTTGTTAGTTCTGACCCTATTCCAAGTACTCTTGTTGTTTCATTTATCTAGATTATAACTAACCAATCAGATTGCTTGATTTCCCATAATCTGTATGCAGAGTTATCTCCCTTCTGTATAACAAAAGCAGCCCCAAAGCCAATAAGCTATCGAGCAGTTACTGATAAGTCATTGCTCGAATGACTCGAAGCTCATCGAGCAAATAAGCCTTAGAGCAATTGCTCGATCGAGTGACTCGGCATATTGCTCGAACGACTCGAATCTCATCGAGCAAATGAGCCTTAGAGCAATTGCTCGATCGAGTGACTCCTCGAACGACTCGACGACTCATTTCAGAAAAAAGGGATTCCATAGCCACAGGCGTTTTCGAAAAAAGGATTCCACAAATGGGATTCCAAAAGTGGGATTCCGTCTTATGTCGAGTGACTCGCAACGATTGCTCGAACGACTCGAATCCCATCGAGCAAATGAGCCAACGAGCAATTGCTCGATCGAGTGACTCCTCGAACGACTCGACGACTCATTTCAGAAAAAGGGATTCCATAGCCACAGGCCTTTTCGAAAAAGGGATTCCACAAATGGGATTCCGTTTCCATCTTGTGGCCAAAGCTCCAAGGCCACTACAGGTCTATGGTCTATCTGTCCTATCATTAGCTTCTACAACAGTCTTGTTCCATTGCAGCCTTGTACCAGTACTATTGACTAAACTACCATCCATTAATATTGACTTGTATCACTACTTCCTAGCTATACCTTCGCTCAAACCTTCAAAATGTTCCATCAGATTTTCCCTGTATATACATAAGGCATTCCGTAATTGTGATTCCTAGCCGATTCCGTAAAATTCGGATTCCGTGATTTGACATCGACACCCGAGGGTATGGAAAGGGATTGATAACACCCAATTATTACTACAAGACCCTGAACAGAGACATCCAGCCACTTCAAAACAACAAAGGTACATATCCAATATAACCAAGATCGAAGTGAACGTAACAAAGTGAACGAAGATCGAACTAGTTAGACAGACTGAACAGCTCTGATCAAATACAACTACGATTGAACTGTTGAAGTCGCAGTGAACGAAGATCCAACACAACCAAGATCGAAGTGAACATAACAAAGTGAAGAATATCGAACTGACCTGATTGGGCTTAACCTTCCAAACGTTATCACAGTGTTTGAAATGAACTACAACCCCAAATATAATACTGTATTAACCGTCTTGAACCGATCCAATGAAGGTATCGAAGTGAATTGACCATAACACTTTGAACAAAGTTTTGAACTATAATCCCTAAATATAACCCAATGTTAACCCCTTTGAACTCTTTGAATGAACTTTATGGGATTAAAACACCCTTTGAATTATTTGAAAGAATTTTTTATACCTAATAAAAATAAATACCCTTGAACTGAATGAACTATATCCCTAATGAAGGTATTAACACCCTTTGAACTGAATGGGCTTTTAAACTGAATGAACTACAACCCATAAAACTAAATTCTTCCAATAGGGAAGGGGAATACCCTCGAGTGTCGATGTCAAATCACGAAATCCGAATTTTACGGAATCGGCTAGGAATCACAATTACGGAATGCCTTATGTATATACAGGGAAAATCTGATGGAACATTTTGAAGGTTTGAGCGAAGGTATAGCTATGAAGTAGTGATACAAGTCAATATTAATGGATGGTAGTTTAGTCAATAGTACTGGTACAAGGCTGCAATGGAACAAGACTGTTGTAGAAGCTAATGATAGGACAGATAGACCATAGACCTGTAGTGGCCTTGGAGCTTTGGCCACAAGATGGAAACGGAATCCCATTTGTGGAATCCCTTTTTCGAAAAGGCCTGTGGCTATGGAATCCCTTTTTTCTGAAATGAGTCGTCGAGTCGTTCGAGGAGACACTCGATCGAGCAATTGCTCGTTGGCTCATTTGCTCGATGGGATTCGAGTCGTTCGAGCAATCGTTGCGAGTCACTCGACATAAGACGGAATCCCACTTTTGGAATCCCTTTTTGGAAGACATTTGTGGAATCCCTTTTTCGAAAACGCCTGTGGCTATGGAATCCCTTTTTTCTGAAGTGAGTCGCCGAGTCGTTCGAGGAGTCACTCGATCGAGCAATTGCTCGTTGGCTCATTTGCTCGATGGGATTCGAGTCATTCGAGCAATAGTTGCGAGCCACTCGACATAAGACGGAATCCCACTTTTGGAATTCCTTTTTGGAATCCCATTTGTGGAATCCCTTTTTCGAAAACGCCTGTGGCTATGGAATCCCTTTTTCTGAAATGAGTCGTCGAGTCGTTCGAGGAGTCACTCGATCGAGCAATTGCTCGTTGGCTCATTTACTCGATGGGATTCGAGTCGTTCGAGCAATATGCCGAGTCACTCGATCGAGCAATTGCTCTAAGGCTCATTTGCTCGATGAGCTTCGAGTCGTTCGAGCAATGACTTATCAGTAACTGCTCGATAGCTTATTGGTTTTGGGGCTGCTTTTGTTATACAGAAGGGAGATAACTCTGCATACAGATTATGGGAAATCAAGCAATCTGATTGGTTAGTTATAATCTAGATAAATGAAACAACAAGAGTACTTGGAATAGGGTCAGAACTAACAAGAATAGACCAGAAATTGCTAAATATAGTAATAATAAGTAAAGCTGTTCCAGTTGATAGGCTCTTCGATGCTACTGGAGTATACTCTAGAATAAAGGAACAGGGTCAGACAGACGAAAACTATTGCATATATAGAGAGAAGCGGAGAATTCTGGGTAATTACCAAAGGAACCTGTCTTTTAATGGGAAAAACGTCATGGGTTAGGGATCCAAAAAGGGATTCTGGGAGAATTCTAATCCAGAAAATTACTCCTGTTCAATCGAATGCACCCCCTTGGACCCCTTAGTACTATAGCACTACGTGCTAAACCGATAAAATGGGAAATCCGTAATAAATAAAGTCAATTTCGGTGATTTCGGGTGGATTTTGGTGATTTGGATGGATTGTCGGGATGTTTGTGGTAATCATCCAGGGAAGTCGGTCCAGAGAATACTCTTCTACAAAGGAACACACCCTCCGAACATACCCCGTCCTATTGTAGGCTTTAGGTAACATAGCAATCACGTGCTACCATAGAAACCAAAATGGCGGCCTCCAGTATACAAAATGGACGACGGAAGCTCGTATCACCCTAACAACACGCGATGCGCATGCGCACTAACACCACGTATCATTATGGGGATGACGTCACAACATGGCCGATCACGCGGGTTACCATGACAACACAACATGGCGCCACTAGGTCACGTGACATGACGTCACTTCCGAGGTCCTGCCGAATGGGGGTGTCCGGGTACATGACATACTACTAGCGCGACTTCCAATTTACGGTCTCAATTTTCGCCAACAGGGATAATGAGACTCGCAAGTAAATGATTAGTCTTAAAAATATCAAATAAACGTGAAAGTATACGCTATATTATACATCAATTTTATTCCAATATGGTGATAAAATCCTGATTTTAACCTTCTATTATTTTAGGTTTAAAGTCTCATAGAAAATAACATTTTCGGTCTCATTTTTACCAGGCACAAAGACACAGATTAAGCAGAAACCCTTCTCTGAAATGAGCCACTAATGGGATTGACTTAAAATATATAGGTTAGAATTTATCAACACTCCTCATCTTTCACGTGGGCTTAAGATCGGCAACTTTTATACTTGGCAGATTTGGGGGTTTTCTACAGTAACTACTGCTTTTTTCTTTTTTAAATTATCAACTCCCATTATTCTTTACCCGGGCTTGGACCGGTGTAAAAGGAATGGAAGTCCGTAGGAACGTTAGTCCCTGTGGACTATTATTCCGCGGAATTATAGTCCTTGGTCTAACATTTCTAGGAATAGTAGTCCGGCGGACTACTATTCCTAGAAATGTTAGACCTAGGACTATAATTCCGCGGAATAATAGTCCAGAGGGACTAATTTTCCTACGCACTTCCATTCCTGTCACACCGGCAATTATAAAACTTGGCAGGTCTATAATTGTTTTCTACAATGAATTTGGTACTTTATTTATTTATTTTTCCTTTTTAATTTATCAATTCCTCACATCTTTTACCCAGGCGCGGGACTGGCAAGTATAAAACCTGGCAGATTTAGAGTGTTTCTTTTTTCGGGAGGGGGAGGGGAGATAGTGCATTTCGCTACTGTTTTTCTTTTCTCGGCCTCTTCAAAGTGGGTTTTTACAGTGCATTTGGCTACTGTTTTGTCTCAGCCTCTTTGAGCTTTTACAGCGCATTTCTTTTTTTCTCATTACGTTACTAGGAATGTCTGGTTTTATTGCTCCAAATCACGTGGAACTGAATTCCCAGGTCGATTCAAATGACTGGGAAAACAATGAAAAATGAAACCGTACATGTATGTATACTGGATCCACTAATATGTGGAATTCGTTACTTAACTGGAATTCACCCTATGCGGTGTTAGCAATATTCGTTTTGTGTTATATACCACCTCCAAACTTTTAAGTACTTTTAAAAGCATTTTTGTTTTGATACATCCTCCCTCGATTATATTCTGCGTGAATATTTCCCCCCAAGTCGCGAAATGTCTGCAGCCTACATTTCAGTATTCTGCTTTGTTTATCTTGTGTGGAGGGGATTTGGTACTTTTTCTCAAGTTCTTTCGAATGGAGATATTAACCCTCAAAGTGTAGCCACCACAGCCCTTGTCCAATAAGCTTGAAATTCTTTTAAAAAAATTGTTCGAGAACCCCCACTGACAATACTTGGAGATGGGCCGAGGCAGTTCCTATCAAAATCACCTGCGTTTTGTCCCAAGTCGAGTTTCGTACCGGGACGATCCGTCCAAAAAACCTCATCTTTTTGGGTGAGTGTGTGTGTGTGTAGGGGAAGGATGTGTGTGTGGGAGGGGCGCCTTTTCAAGTGTTTTCGAGGGAAGATATTAACATCCATATCCTGGCACCTTGTCCAATATACTTGAACTTATTTTAAACTAATTCCTTGTGAATTATCAGTCACAATACTTGGAGATTGTGGTATTCCCCTCCTTTTAGCGAAAGAGATTCAACTTTGTTCACAGAATGTTTCTTGTTTTTGTTCTAATACGGAGAGATTGTATGATGTATGCAAAAAATAAGAGTGTTTCATTTGGCATTTTCTCGCGTACTTGTGCTTGCACAGTACGTTTTCTTGTCTCATCTGACATCTAATCTCACCAAACGCAATTATCACATTTCAGTCGGCCACGAAAGACTCGCCTGTCTGTCTACAGTGAACATAGTTTTTGGAGTTATCTCCTTTACCGGTGCCATTTCTGGTGATGTTTGGCACAGGGGTTGGGCAGATATGGCTTTGGTGAATCTCTACTGAAGATCAAAGCGCCTGCAATGTTACCTGTATATAGATATCCCATAATATATAGAGGATATGGAATGAGTGTTTTTCTTATATAATATTTATGAAACGAATTTAAGAATTTTCCGTTTTGGCGAGCCTTTGGCGAGCCCAAACGGAAAATTCGGACGAGTTTCATAAATATTATATGAGAAAAACACTCATTTCATATTCTATTTATCATATGACACACACATGCACAAATTAGCCACTTAGTATGACTTTTTAACCGATCACCTAACTTGAGTTGCAGACGACATTTGGAAAAAACATCCTCGTATAACTACAAATTTTCATTTTTTGCTTCCAAAACATAGGTTATGACCCCTCATTGGAACGAGCTCGTCGAGCTCGTTCCAATGAGGGGTCATAACCTATGTTTTGTAAGCAAAAAGTGAAAATATAACAAAAAAATGAATGGCGTTTTTCTTGTAGGTAAAAGATTAATACAATATAACCAACCCTAAATAGGACAGATAACGTAAATTCTCCCTACTGAAATTATGCAAATGTCACCCAGTTGTATTTTGTTTAGCCAACCAAATTGCCCAGTTTTGAAATTGACCAATGCAAGCTCCCAACTCTAATTACGCAAATTATAAACATGTGGCCCAGTTTTATTTTGTTCAGCCAATCAAATTGTCTAGTTTTGAAATTGACCAATGAAATTGACGGAAGGCTTTATTTATCACTGATTAATACGAAACCAAATATCAAATGTTTTAAAGTGAACAAAACGGACGAGTCATATGATATAATATGTTATCAATATTCAATGTTGAAACTTCAAGCGCTCAAAGCTAGAAATTCTCGACGGCCAAGATGGAATGGCGGCCAGACACGTTCATTGCTAAGACGAAAAAAGTGGTGCGCACCCGGGTACGCCCCCCCCCCCCCGCCCCCTCCCCAATGGATCAGCCATTTCACATGTAGCTTGGGGTAACTGATGACTGAGATCGCGCTTTAAATTAGTTTTAGGGTACGTAAATGTTGTGGCTTGGGGTAGGGGTGGGCAGTCTCTAACGAATAAGGGTTAAATAACGTTGTTCCAACGAGGGTGTGGTTAAATGACTTGCACTCTGGCATGGAAGACTATTTATTTAAATAATTTTATAGATTTTTAAAACAGTACTTTCAGGGGAAATTTGACACATAATGCAATACTTGAAATCAACAATTTTAGAAATCTAAAACGCATAGTTGTCCATGCCATAGAGATGAAGTCTTCAACTGAAGCGTTTTTAAGATTTTGGAAGGGCTCTGGGTAAATTCAGTTGGTGGCCTGAGGTAGGTTCGGTACGTTGGGGGTAAACCTGCGGTAGTTTGGGTAATTCGATAAACCTGTCGAAAATGCACCATTTTTGTTCACTTGCATGACAAAAATCACCACCTGCACTGATTCCAGGTATTGGGTGTTCAGGAAACACACTTGTCCTCGAGCGCAAGTAAATGACACCAATTATGTTTGGTTTACAAATTTCCAATTGGCTCCATAATTTGGGAAGGAGAAATTGCCCTCTTTAATGAGAGTAGCTTCTTCGCCATCAAAGGCTGTAAATAATAACCTTTTTGGGGTTGAAGTTTCCTTTTTGATCGGTTCCGTTTGTTCGGACCCATAATATTTGAATGTCAGAATTTTTTTTCCAGAGTTTTCGGTTTTCTTCCTCAAATGCAAGGAAGCAGTGTTTCAAGGGTGATGTTTTCCAACATTTCTGAGAACGAAAAAAACGGCCCAATTCTTACTGGCGAAAACGGTGCCAAGCTGACGAAAACGGGACCAAGTAATGGCAAGTATCGCCGGCGAAAACGGCATCAAACTGGCGAAAACGGCAAAAAGTAGTGATAATGGCACAACACTGGCAAAAGAATAACACCTTCTTTAGCACAATTAAATATTTTACTGTCGTCAGATCGTGTTTTATTTCAGCTTTCCACTTCAGCTGACTGGTTCAAGTGAACGGTTATCTTCCCTTATCGACTACAAGAACCCCCGCCAGCTGCTTGCTTCACAGACAATCGGCCAAGGTGTGAGAAAAGTAATGTTACCGCGATTTGGACATCAAGGGAACAAAAGTCAAGATTTGTGTCTCAGAGATATTTTTACCAGGCAGTGGACACAAGATCATATTTATCGAATTGATGGGCTTCCCAGTCATCTGTTAACTCTCAGAAGCCGGGGAAACAGAATGACTTTATTGAACGTGACTCACTGCGAAAAGCTTAGCGTAAAGCAGGTGTTTCTAGTCAAGTGTCGTCTGCCTATTCAGGCAGACGACACTTGACTAGAAGCGCCTGCTCGGTGTTTAATTCTCCCCCAGCCCAAAGATAGCCGACCCGTAATAGCCAGATTACCTACCGCATTACATCACAGGCAAGAAAACTCGACTCCCGGCTTCTAAGAATTAAACATTTTTAGCCTGATTGCACTGGAGAAAACATTACATTTTACAAATGACAGGGGAAGAAAACTCTGATGGTAAACTGGCAGCATTCAACAATCACCACAAAGAAAATACATTGAAATTTCAGATGCCGCGCGCTTCCATAATGTAACTTATGAACATTTTATTTAATCTTAGGAATTGCAAAACTTTCCCATCTCCGTAATGCTAATTTCCAATCCCCAAACGACAATTTCGGGAGAAATAATAAAACGGTTTCTCCACTAATTTGAAGATAAAAGCTGGCGGTTCTTCCCCATATGTACACGAGGTTTAAGATTCGTACGTTTTGGATATCGTAGGCTGTTATCATGATTGATATCAATTGGGCATAATCCTTTCCTTATAGTACAACATTTACAGGAGCTGTGGACGCTCAATGAAGGTGCGGGGGGGGGGGGGGGGGGGTCTGGTAATTGTCCAAGACTCACCAGGTAGACGAATTTGAAAAACAGATCTACTGAAGTGTCATTTCCTTCGGGTTGGTGGGTGGTTGAAGTAGAATGAACAGACCGGTCGAATGTGAAATTCATTTACCAGTAAATGCTGTCACATTTGCATTCAATATATTACACGAATCGTACGGGCCGAATTTTTCGGGGGTGGGGGGGGGGATGGGGTAGTGGTGTCAGTTAAGCCCGAACAATATTGAGATCACCCGCAAACTGTAGTGAAAATTACCCTTTGCATGAATGACTAATGCCATACCAGTATGGAGTTCACTCTCCAGTTGAGGTGAAAATCACATCTCGCCCACGTTTAGATGGGGTACTTGAGTTTTCACCTCCACTGGAATGTGCACTGCATACTGGCTAGGCTAAATAGTCAGATAAAAGATCCTATTTCGGCATTTTAATTTTTTTAAACCAAGCATAAAATATTATTTTTGATGATTTTACAATTGCCGAAAAATTCGTTATTCACCTGAAAAGTGTTGTTTGGGTCGACTGTGGGCATCCCCCCACCAATTACGCCCCCCCCCCCCCCCCCCCCCCCCATCCCAACACCGACTCGCGCGCCCATGTGAATTCCTGTACATATTGTTACGTTTTCAATTTCGGAATTTATTTATTTATTGGTGTTTAAGGTCACATATTTCTGCACAATGGCTAATCATGACCACGACAGTTTTACGGGTGGAGGAAGCCAGAGTACCGGAGAGAACCACCGAGCAACGGCGAGCAACTGTCAGCTCCCCCACATACTAACTCCACACAAGCAGGGTTAGCATTGGTTGAAGACAAGTGCACCATCAACGTGCAGTACGACTTAGTACACAGCGTCACCGTGCCCCCACGTGGGCAATGGGGGTGAAGTGTCTTGCCCAAGGTCACAACGCGGTTGCCGCAGGTGGGATTCGAACCGAGGACCTCTCGGCTTGCAGCCTGCACCTCTACCAACTGAGCCACCGCGCCCCTTTCAATTTCGGAAAACTGAAAACTCGATGAGGAATCCAGTAACATACTTATTCAAAAAAGTGTTGAGTCGCGTGCATGTCCTCCCCAAAGGTTCCACCGCCTCTGGATATTGAGCACGTGGAGGGTGGATTACAACTAAATCACGGTGGGGTTGATTTTCGACTCGATAAATATTTCCATTTTTTCAAACAAGCGTAAACAAATTTTCAGCTCGTCGAGCACCGCTTGTCCGTGAGCTGAATGTTTGCTTATGCTTCTTTTCCTTTGATCTCAGAAACTGTAAATAATAGTAGGATGGGAAATCAACCTGATCGTGATTTAGTTGCTAACCCCCTCCACATACTCAACGTTATTCTACTGTACGGTTGGTATCCTGCGCGTGATGTATAAATGCATTAATTAGATTTCGCTTTTTAGACTCATTGTTTGAAATGAGAAGTAAGAACAGAACCCAAACCAGGCCCGTCGGAACGAAATTTATATTGGGGGGGGGGGGGGGGGGGGCTGATATTGCTAATTTGCGTGAACTGGCTGATACTAAATGGGTATGGGGTATCCAGATGCCGAAGGCATCTGGCGCGAGTGCTGAAGGCACGAGCTTTTTGAGGGAGGGGGGGGGGGGGTTACTCCCCCAGAAAATTTTTTGAAAAGGGCAATCAAAGGAAGCATTCTGGTAGCTTTTGAAGCAAAAACCTCTTGATTTTTTTAAACGGCAAAAGTTGTTTTTTTAACAAAATGTTTCAAAAATCCCAATAGAACCCCATAACATTTGGGGATGGTTCACACACCGGGCTCACCTGCAGACCGTGGCCGTATTCCGTCATGCTAAAAAACAGTCAGGCCTTATGGTGGATTTATTAGTTTTATCATTACGCCAACGGTTGTCGTGGTCTTCTAAGCTGCCAATGGCATTGCTCAAAACGTTTGCACATCAACATATGCAGGTACATGTTATACATTCAGTGATACGTTCATAATTCTAATCCAGGGGCGTAGTAAGCTAATTTTATTTGGGGGGGGGGGGGGGGTAGGACCTATATTCCCATGACGCGGCGCGTCATTTGAGCGGCGAGTGGGGGTGAACACGAGAGGAGGTATCCTCCGTCTCGTTGGTGGGGGGGTCCGGGAAAATTTTCGAATTTAAGATGTAAAAAAATGCATTCTGGTTGATTCTGAGCAAATAAATCGTATATTCCTATGACGCGAAGCGTCATCCGAACCGCGAAGAGGCGAGTGGGGGTGAGCACGAGAGGGGGTACCCTCCTCCCCCCCGTCTCGTTGATGGTGGTCCGAAATTTTTTTAATTTAAGATGTACAAATATGCATTCTGAGTGACTCTGAGCAAATACATCGTCAATAAGGAAATACGTCAGCTCTCTGATCAATTCAGCGTGAATTCCGAGCAGAATGACAGGAATAGTGAACATGCAATGAATTACCCTGTGGTTGGTTGAGGTTTGACATCGCTGTCCACAATTAGGCGAAAACATGACTGTCAGTTTTATTGGTGGACGAAAGCTCACATGGAACCCACTCAATCCAGTAATCATTAACAGCAATGTCGGAATATGGTAACCAGTGGGCATCCCGTGAAGCCTACTTTACAAATTTGTGGGTGGGGGGGGGGGGGGATATCTCCCTCCCCCAGGTTCCTACGCCACTGTTCTAATCTGAGTTAAATAATGTAATGTCCAGTTTTATTCAGATTACATCGGTTGCTCCCATCATGGATAAACTAACGACGAAATATGAGCAAATTATTGGGGGGGAGGCTGCAGCCCCCCCCCCCCCTCCCGGTTCCGACGGGCCTGCAAACAGAACGCTGGTTTGGGAGCAGCAGACGAATTTTTTTATTACATATCCATTAAACTTTAAACCCTTGTATTCAACGGAATCGTCGCTATGATATAAATGATTCTGAATTCTACGGGTGATATACAAGCCGGAACTTTTTACTGCACCGTTTAGTTACGCTTCGAAAAGTTTCCAAATTTCGTTATGCAATCATCGACCGTCTGTCGCATAGTGTGAAAATGAAAGCGTCCAAAGCAAAATAAAGTCGGTTCACAAAAAATTAGCCAAAATGAGATAATATTTTTAAAAAAACCAATCATTTCCAACCAGAACATTAACCCAGTCCCGTTGCCGTCTCGTTTTGTGGATCCCGTTATATCTAAATCAGTCAACTTTATTTCGGTAAATCTTCGTACACCTTGACATGCTTCGAACTTCTTTTAAAAACGTTTCTCCCAGCTGTTTTGCAAATCTGCACATATTTGTACTTACATTTTTACAAACAGTAATAGCCTTAAATGGTTAGCCGTGAATGGGCTGGTGCCCATTCACGGCTAACCATTTGGTGACTATTACTGTTTGTAAACGGCGATAGGAATTTCAACAAACACTGGTTCCGAAAGGTTGTTTTGATTTTTTATCGATCCATATGATCAGTACAGCTTCAATCAAAACAAACTCTTCACCTTTGGGTTAAATTATCGGAATTAAAATTTGTTTATTTAAATGCATTTTAACGCATGGGTTGTGTAATAAACACAGAACGCGATGTGTGTTTGAATCGGTGGGTGTTTTACGTAACTCGTTGGAATGGCGTAATCATATTTCGCTCGAGCCGACGGCTCTCGCGAAATATGACAACGCCATTCCAACTCGTTATGTAAAACACCCACCGATTCAAACACACATCGCGTTCTGTCTACATATTCTATGTATCTGTAATAGTATTGTAAATTAGTCGATTTATTTATTTTTTTTTTTTTGATAATTCATTCAATGATTACTAAACAAACGCTTATTGCACTAAAGTAGATTCCTATAAAAAAAAAAGCAATCAACCTTTGTACGTGCAATAAACCTAGATATTTCTGGAGCCTCTGATTATACAATGACAGTAATTAAGCTATTGCCCCAGAAGTTTCCTTTGTTCATCGTAATCACGCAATTTATTTATTTATTATGGTTTAACGAAACTTTAACACTTTAACAACCAAGGTCATATAGTGTCGGTGACAGTTTTACGAGTGGAGGAAGCCAGAGTACCCGGAGAGAACCACCGAGCAACGACGAGCGGCTGCCAGCCCCCCAACATCGTAACTCCACACTGTAGCACAGGCAGGGTTATATTGGTTGAAGACATGCGCACCATCGACACGCAGTACGCCTTAGTGCACGGCGTCATCGTGCCCCCATGTGGACAATCGGGGTTAAGTGCCTTGCCCAAGGACACAACACGGGAGGACGAATCGATCGCTCAGACGGTCAGCCTTCCAAGGACTAACCGAGCTCGACGTTGCTTAAATTCGGTGATCTGACGAGAACCGGTAACCGCAACGCCACCGCGCCCCCGATCACGCACTTAATCCATTTGTTGGTTGCCTTTGAGTCTGTTTCAATATGGAGAGTGGTCTGCCATTGTTGGTAAATCTTTGATAGGCCTACTACATCCACAAATTTTTAATTTATCATATGTCTGAATAAAACCCAATTTTTACTTATTTTCTCCATTTTGTTGATAATTCTCACACTTGACTTTATTTCTTGGGAAGCTCTTTTTATCTTTTTCAGATTCGGGGGTAGGGTGGGGGGCAATATCCTACCCTCTATTTTGAACCGGTCCTGTTCAGTTCTGCGATCGCTGTGCTGTTGGTTCTGTGTCTTGTTCAATGTTATCAAGGGCCCGTTCTATTTTGTAGACTTGGTAATATTCTGCTACCGTAACCCTTTGAACCCGAGCGGCCGTTTTTCTGACCAAGAACATGAGTCGTTATAACGTCATTAAATAGGATGGCTGTTCAGTAAATGTGTGTGGGTAGACCAATCAATATTTTCAACGTGCAGCCCCGTTGATTGGTCTACTCCAAATAATGAATATGGACTCTTCTAATTGATTGGTCTACTCCTAATAATGAATTTGGATCCTTTTAATTGCTGACATTGAACTAGCATGGAAGATACCGGTAGAGTTCAAGGGGTTAATTCCGCAAGCAAGAACAAATTTCTGTCCTCTTTCTCTTAATTTATAATACTTTCCCCGCTTAAACTCTGAATGTCAGAGGCTGGTATTATTAATGAATAACGCGAGACGAGAAATTTCCAAGCGTACCGTACCATACAGAATATGCGAAGTATATAATGATCAGGGCCCGTGATATTATGTAGATTAACCCTTTACCCAACGAATCGGCCGCATATGCAAATTCAGTAGTTGAAAAAATATTATTTTTTCCAAAAATTTCAACAAAACCATATCATGTGACCCCTCGTTGGAACGAGATCGTTCCAACGAGAGGTCACATGATGTGGTTTTGGTGAAATTTTGGGAAAAATTTGAAAAAATGCTATTTAAAATAATAAATTTTGATATCGTCTGCGTTGGGTAAATGGTTAACTATATTCTTAACAATACCCGATATTGTTGTGCAATACAGTCGCCGTGGACTGGTCGTAATCCACACGTGGACGGTGATGTCCACGCATGTGTTAATAAAAATTATCATCAGTAACATTGTAACTAATGAAACACCGGATTGTACACGGTGCTTCATTAATTAAAATTTGGTTTTAATTATTCCTCTCATTAGTTTTTGGAATCTAATATTAGTGCGTCCGTGGAAATATTGCCCACCATTGAAAAGTGACCAGTCCACGACGACGTACTGTATATTGGTTTATTCCCAAGAAGACGAACGTCCAAAATGGTCACCCCAACAAGACGAATCCCAACAAGACGAATGACGAAAATGGTCATCCCAACAAGACGAATCCCAACAAGACGAAGGACGAAAATGGTCATCCCAACAAGACGAATCCCAACAAGACGAATGTCGAAAATGGTCATCCTAACATGACGAATCCCAACAAGACAAATGTCGAAAATGGTCATCCCAACAAGACGAATCCCAAAAAGACGAATGACGAAAATGGTCATCCCAACAAGACGAATCCCAACAAGACGAACGTCGAAAATGGTCATCCCAACAAGACGAATCCCAACAAGACGAATGACGAAAATGTTCATCCCAGCAAGACGAATCCCAACAAGACGAATGTCGAAAATGGTCATCCCAACATGACGAATCCCAACAAGACGAACGTCGAAAATGGTCATCCCAACAAGACGAATCCCAACAAGACGAATGACGAAAATGGTCATCCCAACAAGACGAATCCCATCAAGACGAATGTCGAAAATGGTCATCCCAACAAGACGAATCCCACCAAGACGAATGTCGAAAATGGTCATCCCAACAAGACGAATCCCAACAAGATGAACGTCGAAAATGGTCATCCCAACAAGGCGAATCCCAACAAGACGAATGTCGAAAATGGTCATCCCAACATGACGAATCCCAACAAGACGAACGTCGAAAATGGTCATCCCAACAAGACGAATCCCAATAAGACGAATGACGAAAATGGTCATCCCAACAAGACGAATCCCACCAAGACGAATGTCGAAAATGGTCATCCCAACAAGACGAATCCCACCAAGACGAATGTCGAAAATGGTCATCCCAACAAGACGAATCCCAACAAGATGAACGTCGAAAATGGTCATCCCAACAAGGCGAATCCCAACAAGACGAATGTCGAAAATGGTCATCCCAACAAGACGAATCCCAACAAGACGAACGTCAAAAATGGTCATCCCAACAAGACGAATGTCGAAAATGGTCATCCCAACAAGACGAATCACAACAAGATGAACGTCGAAACTGGTCATCCCAACAAGACGAATCCCAACAAGACGAATTTAATTAAAATGGCTATTTTACCCATTTATTTTGAGATTTGGGCAAAAAATGCATATGAGAAGGGTATTTTGAAATGAAATTTGAAAAAAATGTGGAGAAAACGATGTATTTGAGATATTTCATTTATTATAAACCATCTAGAAAAATCCCAATAAAATCATAATCGCGTAACAAAAAATAAAGGAGTTTACATCTTGTACCATCATTTATCATATTTTTTTAAAATATGTTTTCCTTTTGCACCTTATTTATGCTTTATAACATTGTGAGGGAAATTTGCATTTTATCAACAATAGTTTTGTGGTGATGAACAGCGAACTAACCTCCCGGTTATATTTAGGAACATGTTAGGAGACCCTCAGCAAAAGACGCGAGAAACACAAATTAGTACAGTTTTTTAAAATGTATTATAACTTGGTTCCAAACTATATAGCAAACAAGACTCCACCATCCGTATTAACAAATCAGACCCATAATCTTCGCAATAACAGCGACCTTCGCATCCCCTTTTGCCGCACAAAAACATATCAGACGTCAGTTATTCCGTCAGTGACTAAGTTGTGTCGGTGTGGCGATCCAGAGACAAGTGAACACTTTCTCTCAGCCTGCCCAATATATGATGAGGACCGGGATAATATTTTGTGACATCTCCCCAAGGCATAGACTGCACTACGCTCTTACGTGGTTCCCAGCAATGCTGTAATGAAGACAATCTTCTCATTTTTGAGACTGTGCAGAGATTTATTTTGGCTGATGGTTGGTTCGACTAACTGACAGAAAAGAGAAGGACATATCCCAACCTGATGGTATCTATGACATCGATTAGGCGGCATGTAGCCCCCCCCCCCCCCCCCGCCTCACCAGCCCGGGTAGGATACAACTCGTCCGCACATGGATGGACCTCTCTTCTCTTCTGCATGGTGTACTACCATACGTAGGATACAGGATAATAATTACATTGTTAATGTCGTTATACGGTTTGGGTCCAAATACTCAATTCCCATTGGTCAGTTGGATGAAAACGTCATGACCAAATGTAATTCATTTTCCAATGAATACATTTGGTCGAACTTTGACCCGCATTTACGGTAGAGCGTAGTTGACAGAATGTAATTCGGGCGGAGTTTGGGCGGGTTTTTAACTTTTAGCGCCTCTCGCAGTGATCAATCCAGCTGCTGTTTCTTTGGTGACATTTTCCAACTGTGGCATAAAGCCCGTTACTAAAATACTTGTTTCCATTTCTAAAGTTGTGAAAATTAAAAAATCAGAGTTGTGCGATTTGTCTTTTGTGTGAGGGTGGTTATTCTCCTCGTTCGTTCGTACATGTTTTATTTCGTCTTTCCGCTTTGTTGTTTGGAAAAAAGTAGTTTAAACAGTTACGGAATGTGATTATAAGAATTGAATGCATTTTTTTATAATCTTTATTGGAGTATGAACGTGTGGAAATGGGTACAAATTGTATGAATCCCTTCGGGATTCATACATAATTTGTACCCATTCCCACACGTTCATACTCCAATAAAGATTATAAAAAATGCATTCATTTCTTAATACAAAACCAGTACCGTAATAAATTATTGTTCCAGAGAGATCCCGTAAAAGGGTAGCCACTGCCTTAATTTTTAAGATGTTATTTCTAACGTGACCGCGAATATTTCGAACATATTTTTTATTGGGATAAAACGTGATGATTTAAAAAAAAATTAATAAAAATACAATTGATGCTGGGGTGACTGAAAAATAAGTGGATGTGGGATTGGATGAACTTGGAAATTTTAAACACACTGGTAAATTAAAAAAAAACTAATTTTGAATCTAAAAAATAAAAGTTGATTTTCATCCTAAAAGTCACGAGAAGGCCCCATTGGATAGCAGATTTCAAAATTGCCCTGGGGAGGGACCTCAGATCCCATACAAATGCTCGGGCCTTCGGCAGTCGCGACAGATGCTTTTAGTATCTGCATGTACTGCCTTCGCAGCAAAATATTTCTGTTTGCACCCTCCCACCAATCTCAATCCAAGATCCACAACTTGCATGTACATATATTTTGAATGAAAAATACTAACTAGAAAACTGTAATTCTGCAAGAATTAACGGCTCTTCCAATCCTAGATTTCAATACTGAAGGTTAAAAAAGGTAAATAAGATGACAAAAAGATAATTAATGTATTTTATAACTTTCCTGAGTGTGATTTACGGGGATTTCTGGGTTTGATGATAAACGATAACTTTACAAGTGAATTATGTAATCAACAATTGTGTCATGTATCCGTGTGCGCAAACGAAGACGCTTGCCGTGGGTGTAATGGGGACTTCATTGTTTGTTTTTTTTTGCTTTTTTTAACCCTTTACCTAACATGAAAAGCAGACGACACTTGCAAAAAAAGTTCTTGAATAACTAGTATTTTCATTTTTTGTCCCAAAAACATAGGTTATGACCCCTCATTAGAACGAGGGGTCATAACCTATGTTTTAGAGACAAAAAAATGAAAAAATAATGAAAATTAATTGGCGAATTTTGAGAATAGCGCTGGCCGTTTTTGGCCGTTACGTTAAGTAAAGGGTTAAATAATATAACGATCGTTACTAATGAAAAGTAATAAACAGAGTAATCGCATGACTGGACTGGTTACGTGAAAAAATTCATTCGAGGCGAGGGACTATATTCTAAAACACTCGTGCGTATTCCCGCACCGTGTTTGTACAACGTCCCTCACCTCTCATGAATTATTTCACGTAACCAATCCAGTCAAGCGATTACTCTCTTTTTCTAACGAAGTGAAAGACACATAAGCCAAAGAATGATAATCACAAGAAAACGCAAACAATGGTAACCTCATTGTTGTTCAGTTTGACTCTTAGTCTAGTAGCCCCTATAAATAAATTCTGTTCAAATTCGATTTTCAGCAGATAATGTCAGCAAGTCATAAGTTGTCTAAAACAGTTATTTGCTAACTTATTGATCAAACTTGGATGCCAAAAAATCAAAATCTGCATTCAATCCAGTGTTATCACCCCCCCCCCCCCCCTCTCCCCCGCCCCGGCATTCAAATATCATTCGAGCAACATGGCTTGATGAATTAATATTTACTGCTCCAACCAATGTTAAATAGGAAATTTAAGAATTGACTCGACGGTTTTTCCAAAAGATTTTCGTAGAATTAGTGTATTTCACACCATTTTTGCACTCTTTGACCGCTACCTCTGTGGCCCCCATAAATCTGGTCAACCCAGATTTTGTGGAAATCATTTTCTCAAGTCACGCGTTGTCTAAAGAGACCTATTTGGTCAGTCAAACGCCATTATGGTCAGGCTTTGATGCAGTTCAGAGTTAATTTTTTGATCCCATATGGGGCTCTACGGACAAACCGATAGGGATTTCATTTGGCAAGTTGGATTCCACTCCCAAAATTAATGCTCAGTTTTGTTTATTTTTTTTATCTATTTTGAGACCCCCCACCACCACCCCGATGGAACATGGGGATCCTTTTTTTACATAAATCAAATACTTGTCACCTATATATCAGGTATTCCAAATTTGGTCAAAATCAGCCTTGGAGTTCTCAAATGTTTTACCCCTCCTGGAACAAAGACAAACATTGTCCCTCGAACTTCTCTCCATCACAATTTTGTGTCGCCTGCAAGGGGAGCCTGCTCACCAAATATCAAATCTGTGCTACCGTTGGTTCACGAGAAAAGGGTTTTCTAACTATTGGGGCTTTTCGGCTGCAATGCGAGTAGAATCATGTGTTGAATAAAACCAAAATCATCCCATCTATTCACTACTCACATAAAATGTCATCAATATTGCGATAGAGTTTTTTTTTTTTTAAAAAAGGACTCAAACACCACCTTCACAAAGAACTGACAACATTAACAGATGCCTGTGTAATGGCTGAATGTTTTAAAAATAGCGTTTTCCCGCATATACTGACACACCGTGTGCCTAGATGATAAACCGTTGTAACAGAATACTGCGGCGGTTTTTTTAGAACCGATCAGCTTGTTTCTGAGATTTGGTGCGGGAAAAGATAACAAATTGTTTACGCTTTGGGCTATTTTTTTTCGAAAACTAGAGTCTTGGCGAAAAACATATAACGACACAAGTTGATTTTGCCTTGTTCTAACAGGATACAAGTGTCATTAAAATCTTGAGACTATATTCTGAGATTTGCTTTGGATAAGAATTTGGAAAAGAGAAAGAGAAAAATAATCTTTAAGACTCTCAGAAGACCAATCAATATTTTCAACGTGTTCCGTGGATTAACACGGAACACGTTGAAAATATTGATTGGTCTACTCCGCACATTTACTGATCAGCCACCCTATTTAATGACGTTATGACATATGTTGCTGGCCGAAAAAACGGCCGCTAGAGTTCAGAGTTAATACTTTGCACCGCAAGCGCTCGCATTGCTGGGATATTGACAAATCGAACAGCCAACGTGTTGCTTTCTATTTTCCTGGACCTCTCTAAGCTGGAATCTTGAATCGATATCAACAAAGTGACAAAGGCACTGAAATTCAGTCAGCATGGGAAACAACCTATGGTGGCAAACACCTAAGCAATTGCCTTGATCGGAATTCACTATTTGCATAATATGAAAAAAAGTTCTTTGTGAGTCCTAGATTATCCATTCATTGCGTCACTGTGGGTATTCCGGTTTCAGGGTTTGTGTTGTTTATAGTATTAACTTTAAAACCCCGTTGTAGTCTGTATTGGAGCCAATGACGTGTGTATAACATGCGCTTAATCCCCATCGTTGTATTCTACTCGTATAAACGACTATGTCCTAACCACGACTGCAGTTGCTATTAGTGATTAACCGATAAGGATTTGCGACCTTCATCTGCTTGCCGATTAGATAAGCGCACAATCGGCCGATTGTGGGTGCCGGCGTCAGATAGTCACAAACAAAAGGAGTAGTATGCTCAAGAGTGCATTGAATAGGGTTAATTTTATAGTACCGTCAGGTTGATTGGTTCGTTGACCTCAAGAGCATGTCACTGTGTGGCATCATCGGAAAGAAGTTAACAGCGCAGCGTCTTTGATCCATGATCAAAGACGCCATGCTGTTATCCCTTTACCAAACACGAAAAGCAGACGACACCTGCAAACAAAATTCTTAAATAACTAAATTTTGTTCATTTTTGTCTTTTGTTTTGAAAATTGAATGGTGATTTTAAAAAATAGCGGCGGTCGGCTTTGACCGTTACGTTGGGTAAAGGGTTAACTTGTTTCTGCTAATGTCGTATTTCATAGAGTCATCACATGACACGTGGCACCTGTGTCTTGAGCGGCTATCAAGGGGAGATCAGATCAATAAATGAGATACGACCAATCATGATTCCTGTCAATCATTGTGGTAACTTATTAAGCTTGATACTGCTTGTATGAAATCGTGAATCAAACATAAATAAAAACAATTTTGATCAAATGGTGTTCCAAGTAACCAGCGGCACGAACCGATGTTCAAATACTTCTACCTATGGTCAACCGATGGCTTAAAATCGGCCGATGTCAGATGCGATTGCCAAACATCAGTTAATCACCAGTTGCGTTCATCCCCTGATGAATGTGTCAACTGACTGCTTCGCGTTTCGTGACATTTAATCAACTTTGGAGATTACTGTGTTGTGATAAAAGTCACAATGCATCAAATGAAAATGTACATAGGCCATGTCTTGAATGCCTAACTGCGAGTAATGGTTCTCTTCGAAGCATTGATTGCTCGTGAGTTTGGTGATAATTGTTTGGTCACAAAAGTCACAATACATCTAAGCATACGCAAAATCTACGTAGGTCATTTGGATTCTCTCTTTCTCTCTCTTTGAACCAACTATTCGCCATACCAGCTCGAAATCACCTACAACGATCATGTTATTATTCCGCTCAGTCTCGCGATGTCTTAGAGATTTCTCGACTCAACGAAAGACAAGAAAAACACACACTGTCTCTTACAATTCCTCGAAATGTTCCCAGTGGATTAACACGGAACAAAACGGCGATAATTGGAAATCTGATGGATGCGTGAGGAGTGAAATGAAAGGAAAAAATCCCACCGACTCTACAATTCTCAAAAATACCCCATTGATATTACACTGAGCAAAAAGGCGATGATGGGAAAAAAACATTTTCGTAAATATCTAAGGGATGCGATCGTCGCACTTTACAATGTCCAACGGGAAATTTGAATGGAAAACAAGTCTCCGATTTTTACGTGAGCTGCAACAGACTATGTCGGAGATTGTTAATTTTTTTTTATTTTTCTAAAATTCTCCCCAAATAGATTAACCTCAGCCGATATCTCCTCGAATACGAGCTCAGGCAAAAAATGAGCTGGCATTTTTTAAGCTGATGTAGAATCTTTTTCAAGTTAAATTCTCATTGCTTTCAAGCTTAGTTTTTTAATAATGAGGTGGAAAAGAATTTTTCGTGAGCTGGAACACTCAATTTTACACTACTCCTGTGCTACCAAATACCACTCTATCCCTACGCTTCTCATCTCCTCCCAACACACGGAAACGAACTGTTTGATGACATCACATACCTCATTCTTCCCAATCTCTCTATTAAGCATATTAACCCTCTCACTTGTGTCACCCAATTCCAACACATCCTTCATTCTCCCATCCCGCTTCCCAATTACACTCCCAAAGAATTTTATTCTATTAGACTCATAATTGAAAGTTTTCCACGGTCTTCACTACTTGTATATTACACATTTCGTGCTCTCTTCCACTGTCCTTTCCATTATTCCCCATAAGATCCAACGACCGCGACTTAAGCTCAAACAGTAGTGACCCCCAAGGGGCCAACAAGGTACTCTTTGAAGCCTGGCTTCTTTTTATCTCGCAGGTCATCCAAAGACATCTTTGCCTCGACCCCTCTCGGAAATGTCAGTTACAATCCTTCATGACTCTTTCTCTGACGGTTTGTTTCACCCTGGGTTGTCCCCACTTATAACTCGAAGATCTCCATTGAATAGGTCTCTATCAACTCCCTCACTTAATCAGTCCATCTTGTCTTTGTATTTGAATTCCAAATATTCATGAACATTAGTTTACACCATCGACTGTCGGGGAGATTTACAAAATAGCTAAGATAACAGTGTCTCATTGAGAATAGAGTAAAAAAGGAGATTCTGTCTCAGTGAAGCTTCTCGCAATTTTTTAGCTTATTTTCTCGAGAAAAAATACGAGCTCACTAGAACTGAGCCAGTATAATACGAGCCCACGAGAACTGAGCCAGTATACTGTTTGAGACGATCCGCGACTTTTTCGAATCGGAAATCGGATGGAAAATCAAATCGCCAATAGAGATGCAGTACGGCCGCCGTGAACTGGTCACTTTCCACGGGTGTGCAATATTTCCACGGTCGCAATAATATTAGATTCAAAACACTAATTACAGGAATAATCATCAAAAATTTAATTAATGAAGCACCGGGTAAAACCCGGTGCTTCATTAATTAAAATTTTGCTGATAATGATTTTAATTACTTGGAGAGCGCATGCGTGGAAATCACTGCCCACGTGTGGATTACGACCAATCCACGGCGACTGTACTGTACTACGAGGATTTATTCTGTCTTGCTCGAATCTCGTAGATCGAGCGAAAATAAATATTAGAACATATAAGAAAATTTTAGAACATTTCGAGATTATTCAGTTCTGGTCCAGTCCGAGAAATCATTGCATTTGTTTTTCAAGATGACAGTGATTACAGTGAAGATACCGCAAATCCGAAATGAAAAATCCTAAGTTGATGACAAACACCAAACCATGTATTTTTTACACGGCTTTTTAAGTGTTCCCTCGCTCGACCACCCATTTCGCCGAGATCTCTCTGATGCGAAATTACACATAGTGACACAAAATGTCAAAACGTGTAATTTTTGTCGGTTTTTGCAAGTGCTCCAGCGACGGATTTCGTCGATTTGGTGGCGATCACTCGTATGTGAAAGACTCCCAATCGTCACAATCGCAAAAACCATGTGATTTTCCAACCGCGTTTTTGAGTGTTTTTACGGCTAGCGAGGTCGATTCGGTAGAGAACACTCGGATGAGAGAGAAGATTTCCCCTGCAGTTCGATCGATCACGGTTCTGTCTGTTTTCTAGTGTCCCTTCAATGGATGTGGTCGATTCTCAGATGAGAGACAATTTTGCAACCGTGGACCCGATCCGAACGATCCCTGTGACGGAGGAAATATTTCATGCATTATATGTTGTTTTTCTACATATATTATTAAGTAGAAGGAAACAAAAATAAAACATAAAAAAGGTAGGGCACCTAGTCACTGACCTTCTATTTACGAACCTTATAACCCGATTTATGGTTACAGACCGTCTTATCAACCTCGTTACATACCGTCTTCTCCTGCATACCGACATCCTCCTTCTGTTCAGTATCTGCCATTTTCGCGCAGCCTTTCCGAGATAGACAGAATTGAGATCAATTCGGAGAGTGAACTATTGACGGTTACTTCTGCGAGCATGATGGCAGATGCTAGCAATATGAAACCTGAAGATTGCGCGAATTTATATAAGACGAACCTGTGGAGTGTGAACTCTGTATTCGGCTTACCCGAGGTAGACGGTGGCAATCTCTACATAGGTGACAAAAGAGTGGAAATAACCAACAACTATAATTTGATCGTCGAAGATCGAGAATTCGTAGGTACCAAAGGATTATGGAATCTGCTGGTGTTGGCTAAACCTAACGATTATGAGGAAAATGATTACAAAACATATGACAATCTCTTGGTTCGGATCGGACGAATGTCGTGAGAAAAAAACAACGATTCCAGAGAGACGAGACCGGAAGCGAGCAAAAGTTTGAAGTGAATGAACGTGGTGAAACCCACATGGGGTGCGAATAAACCATTAGTCAAATTAGTCACCGTACTGGGAATGACAACAACGATGATCTTTCCTTGCGATACTAATGCGCTGCTGGAGAGATTAGATCTCTTGATGGCGAGTCGAGAAGCTGGTAATACCGAAGTGAGAAACGTGTTGGTGAGCATATATGAAGAATTGTTACGACAGAAGGTTTTGAATAGAGAAACGTATAAATCGATCATGAACGCGTTGAAAGAAGAGGGGAAATAAAATAATAGTAAATCAAATAGGAATTAAATTAATTTAAACTAAATTAAAAAATAAAATTAGTTAACCCTTTATCCAACGAATCGCCCGCATCCGCCCACTCAATATGCAAATTCCGCAGCTGAAAATTTTTTTTTTTTTCGAACATTTTCAACAAAACCATATCATGTGACCCCTCTGTGGAACGAGCTCCTCGAGCTCGTTCCAAAGAGGGAGGTCACGTGATATGTTTTTGTTGAATTTTGTTTGAAAAAATTTTAAAAATGATATTTAAAATAATAAATTTTGAAATCGTTTGCGTTGGGTAAAGGGTTAAAAAAATAAGACGAATGAGAAAAATATTTTAGTGATAAAGAATAGAGGATTTATGAAATCTTACATCTAAGGTGGATCGGGTTTGCTGGCTTCAATGATGATAGCTCTGTCGTGCGCCATCACTGGTGATGTGACGAAACAGATTGCTTCAACTGCCGTGAAGATCGGGATATAATATTGCAATGGATGTGGATTTTAAAAAAAGCCGTGACAGAAGCGAGCACTAAAATCGCTTCGGAAGTTGGCAAGAGAAGTGCTGACTTAATTCTAAAGTTGATAAGCCCGCCCTCGGCTAAACGACCGAAATTATCGTCGAAATGAAAGAGATTCTAGCTCTGAGTGCACACTTACTGAATGACGTGATAATGAGAATCTTCGATTACCGAGACGAATTTGAGAAATGCGATCATCGCTCGCAACAATCTTGCACGAAACATCGAAAATACTCAAAAATAATTAAACATCGAATGTGGAATGTCAGTTTTATGAAAATGCGAACGACGTGTCCAATCATCGCGAACTGAATTCGGAGCACAGAAATCTCATGATCATCGATGACTTGATGTTGGGGAAATAGAATCGGTGCAAATCTTACCACGTTCGAGGACGTCACAGCAACCTGGACTGTTTCTATCTGTCTCAAAATTATTTCAGATTGCCGAGATAGACCAAAAGAAAAATGCGAATTTTCTGTGTTTGTTTCGTCAAGATCTCACGAATCTCAATCACATTTACAACGATCACGTGGCCAACGACATGAGCAAAAAAAGAATTTAAGGTATTTTGTAAGTTGATGTACACCTTATACTTTCATGGTCATTAATCTGACGAGTAGTAAATACCACACAAAATATAGGAATAGATTCGACGATTTTTAAATTCTGGACGATTGCAATTAATAATGAATAGAGAAAAATAATAATATTATTATTAAATAAGAAGAAGTAAAAAAAATAGAAATAAAAAAATGAAATAATTACTAAAAACAAATGTCACGAGAATACGAAACTCAATTATTAGAAACCATAGCGGAGAACACGGAAAACACAACCGATAATACGACTGTAAAAGATTCTTTTTCAACCAAGGTGAGCGACGACAATACCGTATTTACTCTATGTATTGGGACAGCTAAAAATAATTATTTTCTCAGGTGTCCCAATTCTAAGAAAATGGGGAAAGAACAGAGCCTGGTCTTGATTTGATGCTGAATAAAGTTGTGTGTGATTCGTTTTCCATCACTATATACGAAAATCGTCGTCCAATTTTTTTTTATATTTTCATTTTTTGCATCCAAAACATAGCTTATGATCCCTCATTGGAACGAGCGTATTGCGCTCGTTCCAATGAGGGATCATAAGCTATGTTTTGGAAGCAAAAAAATGAAAATTTTTAGTTACTCAAGAATTTTTTCTATGAGTGTCGTCTGCTACTACCGACGGGCCAACTGGAAACAAATCTCCTGAATGTCCCAAACTTTGGGGCATAAAAAAAAATAGTTTTCTGGAAAACATTTGTGTCCCAAATCATAGAGTGTCCCAATACATAGAGTAAGTAAGTAGGTACTCGATTTATGATGAATTTCAATCCGCCAATCGAATTGAAGAGGGATAAGAAGTGCGAGTTGGAATTGGTAAATCAGGAGATGTATAATTTGTTTCCCTCATCGCGGATAAAAATGATAAATTCAGATATTCAAATGGAACGGATTGGTTCACGATCTGCATTCCCAGAGGCAGTTACGACACAGTCAATCTGAACGAACTCATTTAGACTAGAATGAAGATTGATGGTTACAATGGAACTGCCATCAACATAACCGCCAACACCAGCACTCGGCAAACGATATTGGACATGAGAGAGGGTTATCGAGTGGATTTTAGAGGACACAACACATTTGGAAAGATGTTGGGATTTGATCGAAACATGTATAAAGGACATGCGACATCAGAAAATGTGGTGGACATTCTCTCTGTCAACAGCATTTTGATGAATGTGGAAGTGATCTCTGGAAGTTATGTGAATGGTGGCATACAGCTCATATATTGACCACGAAGTCTAGTCTATCTGCCTGTGATAACTCACACTGTATACAGTATTACCACTGAATTAACGGAACAAAATTGAGAGTAGTTAGATCTTCGCGGTGAACGTGCGGCGATGCGATTTCACATAAGAGAAATTTACAAAAAAATCTGTTATATATTTTATTAAACACAAACAAACAAAATATTTTTTATAACATAATTTGTTAATTAACAAAACAAAATTCCTTTTCTTAAATTTGAATCAATATATATATGTATATATATATATCAGAAGTTTATAAACAAATCCTTGTGCTGGTAGTTATAAGAATAAATTATTAAAGTTCAAAACAAACACAAAGACATTACTGAATATATTCCTGCAAGCGCTTTCACCGCTCTTTCTGCGGATCTTCAGGCATTTAAAAATATATATATATATATATTAGAAAATAAAAAACTAAATTAAACAAAATTGTTTTTTTAACAAAATTACAATAAAAACAAAATAAAGGACGAGATACACAATGCAAAACGTAAACGTATCCGAAGGTCAGAAAGACAACTTTGTAGAGCATTAGAAAATCGAGGAGAAGCTGTGAGATTGAAATTAAATCATCAAGACTTGAGCAATGGACGCGATAAAATCGCCCGGACCAAAACGCAATTTAATAGAATAGCCAAACGACATCGTAATCGAAGAGGATTAACCGTGAGACTGAGTCCTGTACAACTGATATGACATGATATGATATGTTTATTTACCAATATACAAAAATACAGAATGATAAATATATACGTATGGTTACATCATAACAGGGTTCTCATATACAATAATATTATTCCAGATGTACATAGATAATGGGATATAACAATTTTTGTATACCGGCAGGGAAAGGCATAGCCAGATTGTCTGTCTTCCCGCGTTTCCCTCTGACAGAAAAGAGAAAACTACAGAATGACGGAAGAAACTCGAAGAAAATGATGCAAAAGTGCAACATTGTTATTTCTGTTTTAGCTCCAACAGTCAGGGTTACTCCGCGACATTTGCACAAGAGAATGTTGGGTGGACGGTATCAATTACAGCACGGTACTCTTGAAATGGTCTAAAAGAGTTTATCGGTTAAGTGATCCGAACCTCGGTTGATTTTATGAGAATAACAGCTTTAAAGTTTTGGAACAGTTGAGACCAAATCAGGAGACCGGAAAACTGAGATATAATTTGAAAATGAAAGGTGGATTCTAAGGATTGTTGGCGGGATTGGCCACCCACCCCAGACATTACCCATTCTCATCAAAACGGTGCAGAAATAGTGTGAAATGGATTGTTTCTGAACAGAGGTGGGGGAGGGGGAGGGGGGGGGGGGGTGAGTGTCGAATCAAAACGGATGGTAAAGAATTGTATCTGAAACACGCGAAAGGTAGCAGTGTATATCAAGCTCACGGAAATGATCTCTATCTGAAAGGAGGAAAGAATTTGATCGACGGTCGAAGACTGTTAGTAGGTCAAAATTCGCCCTTTAAAAACGTGCCCACTCTATGAGAGATTGAGAGACATTGTTTTGTGAAAGAAGAGTAAATAACGTAGATACAATATTATAAAAGTTGTTTATATCTATTAAATAAGATAGGAAGGAAAAAATTAAATAAAATAAAAAAATAAAATATGCAAAAAAATGAAGAAGAAATTAAGAAGTGACAATATATATCCCGACTTATCGACAACTGTATTACCGGCGACACCTCCTTTGGAGGATAGGGGCAACGCATTTCTCATCGATCAGATCAATAACTTTCAACATTATTTAACCCTTTACCCAACGCAGACGATATCAAAATTTATTATTTTAAAAGAATTTTTTTCAAATTTTCCAAACAATTTCAACAAAACCATATCATGTGACCCCTCGTTGGAACGAGCTCTACGAGCTCGTTCCAATGAAGGGTCACATGATACGGTTTTGTTGAAATTTTTTGAAAAATAATATTTTATCAACTGCTGAATTTGCATATTACGCTGGCGGATGCAGCCGATTCGTTGGGTAAAGGGTTAACGAAAGAAAGAGAAAAACGTCAATCTCTCAACAAGAAGTATGCGCAAATGACAAAATTGGTGCATGGTCTTGATCTGACTCTCATCGCCGCATCCATATGTTTCGCTGTTACTGGAGTGCGTCTCTTACCGACCTTGGCTAACATTTCAGTCACGTTGGTGACAGAGGGAGATGCTCTTGCGACAGGATTCTTGAGCATGGTTGGAAAATTGATGAGTCGTCAAAAGAAAAGTTTTTTTCTAAAATAATACGCCTCTGCAGCAATAAACATTTTCAAACGAACTAGGCTGATAGCGCCGATACCTCACTTTTATCACATGTTTTCTCAGAAAAACCTCATGTTAAATCGGATCGATTCCATTCCGGTGGTGAAGCCTTTTGTTTTAAATAAAAATGCGGAATTTCGAAAACGAAACGATAATTCAACGTCGAATGGAGTCGATCCACTTGTGAATTAAAGCCTGCTCTACATCTGTTTTCTAATAATCAGGGGGTATACTATTCTTTTAGAAAACCGCTGCTTTTGACGATGTATCCAATAACTGTGATCGAACAGAACAATACTCAATATAAAATAATGTGGTCATGCTGTGGAACAAATCATTTATTGAAGTTGAACAGCTGAATAACTTTTCCAAAGTTCGAAGCATAAATTTTTCATAAATGGTCACTGGTCATAATGCACAATACGGTGAATTGAATAGATGTAGCAGTAAAAGTGTTTGTAGCGATGTAGCTACAACTGTCGTGCAGTTGTAGCTACATCGCTACAAACACTGTTACCGCAACAAGTCAGTTACATTTTTACTCCGAACTGTCACAAACTTATGGCCAAAGTATATTCGAAATTATTCGAATTTCCGATTTCGAGTCGAATCGAATATTGACTTTCGAATCGAATTTCAAATTTTCGCAGGAGCCTAATCTATCAGTGTATCAATCAAAGACAGTCAATAAAAACAATGAAAAATGTCCTAAGCTGAGCGCATGACAACATTGCTGACAAAGCCTTTTACAACTTTCTATGGTGAAATCTAAAAACTTCTGCTCATGCGTACATAATAAGTTTCAATAGTGGATTGGAATTCAAATTAAGGCTAGGAATGACAATTTATTTATTTATTATTTATTTATTTATATCGTGTCAGTGACAGTTTTACGGGTGGAGGAAGCCGGAGTACCAGGGGAGAACCACCTAGCAACGACGAGCAGCTGCCAGCTCCCCAACATCGTAACTCCGCACTGCAGCACAGGCAGGGTTAGACTGCTTGACGACATGTGCACCATCGACGTGCAGTACGACTTAGTACACGGCGTCAGCGTGTCCCTATGTGGACAATCGGGGTGAAGTGCTTGGCCCAAGGACAGAACCCGGGAGTCCGAATCGATCGCTCAGACGGAAACCCATCCGAGGACTAACCGGGCTCGACGTTGCTTAAATTCGATGATCTGACGAGAACCGGTTACCGGAACGCCACCGCGCCCCCTGGAATGACAACTGAAACATAGCGGAATAGTTCTTTCCTCACCACAGTGGTGGTGGCAGCACTGAAAAATATATAGGTGTTGAGGTGGTGATGGTTATCCAAGTTGTCAGCGGAAAAGAATTCACGTGGAAGTGGGTGGGTTGGTGGTCTGGAAACTATTGTGAGCTCAAATTATTTTCCAGCCTCCACCACACCTTTTTGATGGGAAATGTTAGGATTGAGTGAACAAAGAAACTGAGTACATTGCAATAAATCGAAACATAAAACAACTCCCCATGTTTCTAATTTGTTTATCTCTACAAAATTCCAAATGTTCTGGATATTTGGACGCATTTAAATCGTTTGAACGTTGACCATCATTAACTGGTAGAGTGCTAAATTATTTTTGGCCACCAAAATTTGTTCATATGTCTTTGCCTTGTTACAATTTATAGGAGAGTGCCTGTGGGCACTCTCCTATAAATTGTAACAAGGCAAGTTTTATTAGTCTAAATAATATCATTACAAAGATAATATGAAGCATAACCACTGACTTTGAAGGCTTTAAGTTGCAGTACCTGCACTTCAGAATAAAGCCCAAATATGAGCCTCCAGCACACTACCAGTTAACGTCATCACAGAGTTTGACATTGCCCGTTTGGACTGTTGGGAACCGCAGTATTTGGACTGTTGGGAACCGCAGTACAGTACTGTCACCGTAGACTGGTCACTTCCATGGGGTGGGCAGAATCACCGCGGATGCCATCATATGAGATTCCAAACACTTAGTATAGGAATAATCATCAAAAATTTAATTACTGAATCACCGTGTACAACCCGCTGCTTCATTAATTACAATTTTGCTGATGATGACTTTTATTACTTGGTAAACGCATGCATCAAATGTCCACGAGTCTATTACGACCAGTCCACGACGAGTGCAATGTAGATTTTTAAGCCTTTGATTCGTGTTATTATTACGAAATCTTTTGTTTAATTTAACCCTTTGATACTTTTGTACGTGTTATTACGTACGAAATCAAACAGCACGTTGATACTTTGTGGTCATTTGTATTGTTATTATTTTTCGATTTTTTAAAGTTTTAATCTAAAATTCCTATTTTCTCCCGAATAGTGCTCAGTGATAACCGTTCAGTCAAATGTTATCGCAGCTTAAAATACTAATATAATACTGCTGTCAAGACTTCTTAACTGGTTGAGTGCTGGAAGACACTATCAGGGCTTTCAAAAAATGAGGATACCCGAGCAAGAGCCAACACTTTCCTTGCTTGTATTTTATATTCAGTCAAACACAAATAATATAATGTTTATGAAAAAATGTTTTATTACAAATTATTGAAGAGTGCCTGTGGGGCACTCCCCAATAATTTGTAATAAAACCAGTTTTGATTAACAAATTCAGACCACCAAAAACAATCTAGCCCTCAGCCAGATAATCACTAATGTGAAAAATATCTTGTTGTTTGAACTTTCCGACGTTTGACGTCGCATTTAGAAAAAGCTGAAGAGACTGAATCCCCAGTGACGTTTGAATTTCAGGATAATTAAAGTCTAGAAGGGTTAAAAAAACTTATATCAAATAGAGTAATATTGCAGACCTTTAGAAGATTGCAAATAAACCAACAAGAGATATTGGAAAATTAAAATTATTTTTTCTTTTTCAACACAGTAATGTTTGAGGCACCATTAATACAAACATATGGGTGCATAATTTCAAATGTCAATGAGAGAGTGTGTGCAGTTTCATTGTTGTAAATTACATAAATGCTGAGCTGCGAAATGCACGCATTTTTCGTTTTTAATGGGACGGATGCGCTGAAAAATGAAGTGGCGCCAAAAAAAAAACAAAATGGCGAAAAATCGAAAAAATAAAACTATTCCTAATTTGTGATTTGTTTGGTTCTAGAAAAAAACAATTTTCCCGATAACTGGACGTGTAACAGGGGCTGAGAAACCAGTTATCAGCTAAAGAATACATTTGTTATTTCTTCGTTCAGTTTCATGTTTGTTATTTGTTTATACGTGTGCTTTATATTACTTCACACAGAATGACACATGACCTGCATTCGCGGCATCTATTAGCCAACTGACCACTGACAGTTCACTGCATGTGCATGATTCTATTAACCATTCCTCACTTTTACCCGCTGAACGTCCTTATTCATCTGTTAAACTTCAAACGTCTCGCTCGTATAAGAGTTTGTTGTGAATCCTGAACTGCCCATTTACTTATCTGCAAAGATATATATATATATATATATATATATATATATATATATATATATATATATATATATATATATATATATATATATATATATATATACTCTTCTGCCACATATCTGGTGAGTGTGATTTTAGCTTCATACTGGTTGTCGATTTTCGATAAAATCGCGTATTACGTATTCAGCATTTTTCCGATTATCGTTTCATTTCGCTTTCTGTCCCAAGATATTGTCGGATTGAAATCATATATTTGTGATTTGTATACATTTCTAGATTTTTGTTTATGGTGTATAATTGAAGATACAGTGATGTTATTTAAATAAATCTTCATAGAATCCACCTCACTCATTGTGTTCAACTTATTTGAGACCACCCGAGTTGCATATGGCGCCCAACGTTTCGTTACCAGAAAACCAGATATAACGTCGGTGGAATTTCCTTTCCATTCCAAGAGTGAACAAACGACCAACCTCAACAACTCAGTGATGTTCGTGTGTGTCTTCACTCATGGATATTGTGCTTGGTAGCTCTCGCACCTTGTGTGAAAAACTTAAAACAAAAGGCCTGTTCATAATATCCTGATATCCAGCTAGATAGTGTTTTTGTTTGGCTGTCATCGGTGAAAATATTACAGAGCGCAATGTGTTAACACAACTTGGCAGTTCAACTGTTTGGACGGATCAACTGTTCATCAATTGATTTTTTTGTGAAATCTTCTATAACTTCATGCGTGACAGATTACCAGTGGAGATTGTTCAGGTTCAGCTCTGATCTTCAGTGACTGTGTTGTTTTGTTTTTTAAAATGAATTCTATTATTCTTGGACTTTGGATATAGGATGTGTCTTTTTTCTATGTGTCCACATATAAGGATAAGGTAAACGTTTTATCAGTTTTAAAACAATGAATAGCCAACAACGTTCAGTTTAATCGAATATCATTCTCAGTGAAACATGTGATTCATTGTCATTGGCACATAATTTTGAATCCTCTGTACGGTATTTCCCAGTTTCAAGTTGAAAGGTTAACATTGCCTTGGATATGTAAAGCACATTTGGCCACAAGTTGTTTTCGTGAAATATTATTAAATTATCAGTTCTGGTGCGAATACGGCAGCAGATTTCCAGGAACCAGTGGTGCTTACAGTCGACTCTATGAGTTGATTACACATGTGTTTCGTGTTCTGTACATCCCAACCTTCATTTTGATGTACATTTTGTGTATATTTAATTTGAATTGAAGGAATATCAGAGGTGAGAATTTTCAAAATAAACAAAATTTCATTACTTATATAGGCCCTTAATATTGAGTTCATATTTCTATTGGTGAACTGATTTTCTTGTTACACATTATTCTTTCATTGTTGAAAACTTATGGAAAGATGAATGATTAGCAAATTTTGATTTCATTCTTCCACTGGTGAAAACAAAGGATGGAATAAATAAATTGAGATTGAGTTGTGTTTATTTACATCTATAGCATTTAAGCAGTAATCGATTAACATCAGTTATAGACTATATTATTAATAAGACAGTAGCAGTACAAATGGAAGAACTTGGCTTGCTCTATTGATACAGGGCACTCAGTGTTATAAACAATTAGATAAACTTGACTTCATAACTCTGTAAGTCTTAGTCTACTATATGTCGTGGCTCATTTTGAGTATTCAAAATTTGAAGTTGACTGTGGAAGTCAATAGCATGTAATAATTACCAATACATAGAGATTATTACCATTGTGTGGATATACAAAATAGGTATCCGGGTCGAGCTCCGGGTTCTAAGGGCAGATCGAGTCGAAGACGAGTCGTGATCTACCCTTAGAACCCGGAGCTCGACTCGGATACATAATCTGTACATCCACATAATGGTGATAATCATTTTATCTTACAATATATTGGGGATAAGTCAAGAATGTAGACGAATATATAACGAACTATTCATTCGTACGGATGAACAAAAAGAAAAAAAATTGAACTCCTGCGAAAGGAACGTGTTTGTATCCGACCCCTTGTAACAAACATCTGTATCAGGATCTGTTCTTGGGCCCTTATTGTTTCTGATCTATATAAACGATATAACTGAAAATTTACTTAGTAGTATACGCCTTTTTGCTGATGATACTTCTTTATATCTAATTGTGGAAAATCCAAACCAAGCCTCGAACCTAATTAACCACGATCTAGCTGCATTGCACACTGGGCTGAAACATGGTTAGTTGAGTTTAATCCTCAAAAAACCGAGAGTATGATTATAACACGCAAAACCAACCCCACTGTTCATCCACCCCTATTTCTAGGTGGCACTCAAATATGTGAAGTTAATACTCATAAGCACTTAGGAGTGGTATTAAATACCACATGTACTTGGAACAACCACATTGACCATATCTGTTCCAAAGCCTGGTCTCGTTTAGACTTGCTGAGGAAACACAAGTTTGATCTCGACCGTAATGTCTTGGAGAAGATATACTTTGCCTTTATTAGGCCGCTACTGGAATACGCCGATACTGTTTGGGATAACTGTTCGTTAACCCAAGTCGCTGATTTAGAAAAAAATCAGATCGCAGCGGCGATAATAGTCAGATCGCAGCGTCGAGAATAGTTACAGGTGCAACACTTAGTGCTAGCAAATCCTTGCTAAACACCGAAACACGATGGGACCCTCTTGAAGAAAGACGTCGTAAACATAAACTGGTTCAGTTCTTCAAAATGTATCACGACTTGTCGCCTCCTTATATTGCTATTAAAATTCCACCTCTCATATCCTCGACAAATCCATCATTCAACCTTCGAACTAGGCAAAACCACAGAGTTCCATTTTGTCGGACAAATCTATATCGGTCCTCGTTCATCCCCAATGTTACTGATCAGTTGAATAACTTGCCGCTACCAGTTCGCGAGAATTCCTCATTAAGTGAATTTAGGACCTTCTTAAAAGCTGGCAACCTACGACCACCGTTATTTTATAGCGGGGCCAAATCTCGTGCAGCTCAAATTTATCACTGTAGATTGAGGTTACGTTGTAGTAGTCTTAACGTCCACTTATACGAAAATCGCCTAGCACCTAGTCCACATTGCCAGTGTGGCGAGCTCGAGACACCTGAGCACTTTCTCCTCCACTGTCCAATCTTTCTTAACGCACGTAATGAAACGATCAACTTACTCCCTTTTACTGTAGACATTTCCATACTTCTCTTCGGTTCTGAATTTTTTAACAACAAGGAAAACAGTATAATTTTTGATGTAGTGCATGACTTTATCTTATCGAGTGGCAGGTTTCGGTGACAACAACTCATATTCTCACAAACTTCATCCTCCCTGGACTTTGCGCTTTAGGATTAACATCATGAAGATAAAACTCTTCCTACTTATGCAATTATTAAATCAGCTGCCCAAAGGCAAGGATTTGAATTCATATTGTTGACAAAGCATCATTTGAATTCTTATTCTAATGCCATCACGTATTCAGGATGGCCTACTTCTACTTCTTCTTCATTTCTTCCCTCTTCTGTCTAACTTCTTATACTCTTGTCCTTCTATAGTTTAAGCAATCTCGCAGATCGCTGCCCGGGGGCTGTAGGTCAAGTTCTACTGTTTACGAAATAACACTGACCTCCTCTTTAATCAGTTTTTGTGACGGGCCTTGGACGCTTTATTTGTAACTGCTTACGCAAGTTTCGGTGCTTCTCTGTGACGATGTGGGCAATGAATAGCAGTACCCTAAAGGACAATTTGGCTACCCTTTCAATTATGGTGTGGTTCATTGCCAGCGTGGATCATGCCCCTGGGCAGCGATATGCGAGGTCCACTCCACTGCTGATTCATGCCATCATCCTTTGAAAAGTGTTCTTGAATAAAGGAGACGACTCATATAAGCCTATGGCTTCCTGTCGAATCCTCGTCTACTTACAATCCCGATTACTTCTGTTTCTGTTATACCGTGTACAACCATGAAAAATGTTTGACGTTCTGTGGTTTTATTATTATGTAATGTATACGCGTAACACTGCTTTATGAATAAATATTGTTTAAACTAAACATCTGTATCAGGGGGTTGGATACACGACAGTTGTGGAGTTAATACAGACAAAATACATGTTGATTGTAAGATAAAGATTATGAAATGAATTTTTTCATTTCATTCTGAATTGGAACCTCAAATCTAGTTAGCCCCCGCCCACCCACCCCCACCCCCCCCCCCCACACACACACACACACAACACACTCACTCCTAAAATCTCGTCCCCTCATCCATCACTGGTTAACTGCAACAAAAAAATCCTAAAAAAATGTTACTCAATGCAAGTAAGAAAATGAACTTGTTCATTTTATTCCAAATTGTTTATCCGTGGGTCAATAACCTTTACCCTTCCAATGCACTGTAGGTTTGTTGATTACTAATATTTCCAGTGTTGCACTGTAACTAGTTTGAACTGAAGTAATTTTTCAGACTGATTTGGATTTGACTGTAATTATTTGCTAAATACTTATTTACATTTAAGTGACATGAAAATATAAACACACACTATGAACTTTGCTCAAATGCATTTCAGGTTTTCAAGAAAGGTGTGAATATTTCATGTTGACATTTTTTGGGGGATATTGGATTGTCAAAGATCAAGGTCATTGATGCATTATAGTGTTTTGGAATGAGCTCCTCGACAAGTTTACCTTTTTCAGGTTCAAGGTAGTTTCATCATTGGATGTTGCTGGAAAGAGCTTCAATAGTAATTTAAGATTTTTTTTATAGCTTCTCCGATTGGAATGTTGACTTTGTTTGATTCAAGGAAGAAAAAATTTCCTGAGTGTGTGCTGAAGCAACATTGACAAGTTTAATTCAGTTGGTTACAATTTTCTTTCAGCTACTGCTTTCCATGTTGACGGAATTTTTTTTCCCTCTCTTTCTCTTGGATTTTTTTTTCTCAGCTTTTGTGTGGTATGCATTTAAACATATAATTGTATGACATGCATTCAGGCTTAGATTGGGTTGAATGATAGTTGATATATAAAAAAAATAAATAAACTTTTTGTTGCCGAATCCGACTGATTGTTCTCAGATCAATACAATTTTTTTTTTTTGTAGAGTTGATTTTTTTTCAAATCTGTTGAAAACGATTGAATTATTTTTTTTAAGGTGATTTTTTTTTAATATTGTTGTCTAAAATTTAGTGCCAACTATTTAGGATGATATCGATTTTATCACTCAACCACCCATTTGCAATAATTTGTGTGAACTAAACAATTATGCAACTAATTGGGGTGATTGCGCCACACTTATGAAAACTTTGTTATTTAGGTAACATTGGCTACTGAAAACAGTATTTATAGTTAAGTGTAATACTGAATTGACATTTAGTTTTTCAAACTTGGTTTGGTGATCAATTGTATATCAGTGTGTGACCTATAACATGTAACATGTATATACATACATATTTAGTTTTAGACACTCATGTTCTTAAAGTGTCTTTGTTCAACATGTAATCGAGTGTGACCCACATTTAATACTATATTAGTATTCTACATATAACATTTTTTTTACCTCCTACAAGTATCTGGGAATTTCATTGGTTCAAAGACGTCACCATATACTGCCTGTCAACATCAATATACGCTGACAGATATGGGTAATCTCCCCTTTGTTCATTGATTATTCAAAATGGCGGCAGCCGATGAACGCTTCAAGTTGAAAGATGGAGTGTTGGAAGCCCATATTTGGTCTGAAGTGCAGGTTAGGCAACTTAAAAGGCTTCATATTCTGTGGATGTGCGTCATGTTACCTTCGAAATGAAACTGTTTGGTATGTATGAATTTGCCTTGTTACAATTTATGGGAGAGTGCCTGTAGGCACTCTCCCATAAATTGTAACAAGGCAAAGACATGTGAACACATTGTGAGAATTCTCTCATTTAATTTTGATCGCTGTTGTTATTAGTTCCGTGCATCGATACAGCAGTCGGTAAGATATATTCGTTACACAGTTTGTTGGTGACCTAATATGGTATTTATGGGGTCAATTAATTCCATATTGGACTCGAGCTTCGCCCTCGTCCAATTTGAAATTAACTGACACCATATATACCATATTAGGCCACCAACAAACTGTATAACTAATAATATCTGATTTAACAGCAGTTCTGTATGCTTGCACATACATTATACATATTAAGTGCATTGATCATGGCTTATTCCATGGCAGAGAAAGAAATGCTAAAGGCTTTAAAAGCTACTGGAAAATATGTAATTTCTTTGTATGCTGAGAAAAAGCCTCCTGTCAGTGATACAGTAGATATTATTCCTAATTCTCAGAGGAGATAATGGTACCAAACCCAAATATTCTTCTCCTTCTCCATCACCAATAGTTGTTGTTAACAAATCTCAAATCATAACATCACAAAATATTCCAAACATCCCACAGTTTTCTGGGGATGAACCACCACAAACAACTGATGTCTCTTACAGAGAATGGAGATTTGAGGTACAGTAACTTATAACTGATCCGGAAATGCCCAATAACATTTTGTTGAGGGCTGTAGGAAAATCTTTGAGGGGCGCAGCAAGAGGAATGTTAATACCACTTGGAGTGAGAGCAACAGTTGATGAAATTTTGAGTAAGTTAGACATACTGTTTGTAGAAATCTCAACAAATGAGATGATTATGCAGGAATTTTTTAATGCATTCCAGAAAAGTGAGGAATCAGTCACAGCATTTGGCTGTCGACTCGAGTCTATGTTGCAGAAAGCGATCGAAAGTGGATATTTACAGAAGCAATCAAAGAATGAACTTCTACGCCACAAATTTTGGACGTCGCTCAGTTCTGACAAGTTAAAAAGCCAAACTCGTCATAAATATGACACTCAACAAGACTATGACGAACTCTTAAGAAACATTCGTAAAGTTGAAAAAGAAATTAACATCAATGTACATCAAACTTCAGTGAAGAAAGTTATACACCAATCATTGGTCTCTGATACTTCAGAAAGTAATTGTGTTGAAGCTCCAAGCAAACAGTTTGAAGAAAAATTTACTAGTCTTGAGAAAAGACTGCAAGATCAAAAAGACTGCAAGATCATTTTGAAATGCAGGTGCTTCAGCTTAAAGGCTTCATTTTTGGAGGATGAGCTTCATATTACCCTTGAAGTTAAATAATTTTATCTATTAGGATTTCCCTTGTTGCAATTCATGAGAGAGTGCCCATTGGCACTCTCTCATGAATTGTAACAAGGCAAGGACACATGAACAAATTTTGATGACTAAAAATAATTCCGCACTCTACCAGTTAAAGGGACCGAAGTGAATAGTTATGATGCAGGTTATACGAGCTCGCGCTGTTGTTAACCGCCTGATGCACGAGTCACATCCAGGAGCTTAGAATAACATTGGGCCACAACCAGCTTACTTCGACTGGGAGATGCCCATTAGAATTGGTAAGACGTCTCCAAATTTATTCTAAATTTGATACTATTCTACAAAGACTAGACAATACTCAAAGCACAACCAGGGGAAATTATAGTGGCCCTAGGGGACGCTTTCGTAATAATTATCAAAATTAGGGAGAAGTAAAGGAAATAATCAGGGTTATCGACACAATCATTTTTCAAAGAATAACCCAAATGCTTAGCGGTTCCTGGTAATGGCCTGACAGGAATCGATAATTCTGAAGGCCAAACTTTACGAAACAAATTAATTGGAAATTCCAATGAAAGTGATATTTTGATTGATGGAGAAATTATGAAAGCTATAATTGATAGTGGTTCTATGGTGACTACTATACAGTTTCTGGATATGAAGGCCTGTCCAATAAACCAACTTTGTATTCCCTAGAAAGTTTTTAACGATGACGTCCAATGACATCATTTCACAATTTGGAACCACGCGCTCGACATTCAAGGTAACGACAGTGGATGCTTAGACTACGTTTAAGAAGACGAGTATATTTCCAATAGTTCCAAAAGATACGCCTCAAAAGCTGTGAGAAAATGACGAATTCTGAATGAACGTTAATGTATTTTTGTCAGCATTGGACGCATCCTCTGATTGGTTAACCGGTAGAGTGCTGGAAGCCCATATTTGGGCTTTATTCTGAAATGCCGGTGCTTCAGATTAAAGGCTTCATTTTTGGAGGATGAGCTTCATATTACCTTTGAAGTTAAATAATTTTGTCTATTAGGATTTGCCTTGTTGCAATTCATGAGAGAGTGCCCATTGGCGCTCTCTCATGACTTGTAACAAGGCAAAGACACATGAACAAATTTTGATGACTAAAAATAATTCAGCACTCTACCAGTTAAGGGGACCGAAGTGAATAGTTATGACGCCGGAGATTTTAAAAGATGCAGGTTATACGAGCTCGCGCCGTTGTTAACTGCCTGATGCACGAGTCACATCCAGGAGCTTAGAATAACATTGCGCCACAACCAGCTTCCTTCGATTGGGAAATGCCCATTAGAATTGTTATGATGTCTCCAATTAAAATTCGTATTGCAGTTAATACTAATTCAAAGCTTACAAACACTTGAAATGTCATCGCTCGCAAAGAGCGAGTAGCAAGATTACAGCTAGTGCGTAAAAACGCTATTCTACTGTTTCCACTCCGGCTGCCAAAGACAATGTCAAAATGACAGGGTAAAAGAACTTGTCACCACTAATACAGTAGGACGGCGGTCACTGATCACTTTCCATGGGTGGGCAATATTTCCACGGACGTGATACTATTAATTCAAAACACCAATTTTAGGAATAATCATCAAAAAATTAATTTCGACTGAACTGTAACTATACTAAGTATTCTGGTTAAACATGTAATTAAGTGCACCTACTCTCCTAAATTCCACAAGCGCGGCCCACTCTACCACTCTACCAACGGCTTCAAATCCGAGTCGAGACGACAAAATCTCTTGAGTGTTAAACAAATATACCTTCGGGTTTGTCCTCCATCAAAGGTTTTAAGTTTGACCGTATCATTTTTAAATAACAACAATCCTCTTATAGATATGAATATGACACACAGCATGCTTTCCAATGCGTCTAATATGGGGATTTATTGCACTGGGATAGAATATGAATTATACGAGAGGCGTTGGAACGCTGAATTCACACTGACTCAAATTCACTTAAGCAACAAACTTTTCGAGGCGTGTGGCCTAGTTCCATGGAAAGACACAATGTATTTCAGTGCATGATAGCGGTTGTCTTTGTTCTTCTTTTTCATGCAATCGTTTCCGTGTGTGTGAATTAAACTGCTTTCATGTCTGAATTCTTGAGAAAACAAAGTTCATTACCTAATTTCCTTCACCAAAGGAGGAGAAAATCGACAGCAGTTCATCAGCCAATATGCGCTTTGTTCGCGTTCGCATCGATCGATAGATTTAAAATTACAACGCTTTTGCTTCTAAATTTGGGACTCACTGCATCAGCTTTAACGTCGGAGGCTACATTTGGAATAGTTCATCGTATTTATTGAAACACGCACACATTTTGGAATAATTTCACTGGTGGGAGGCGGGACAAAATAATAATCCCGGACAACATCCAGGCTATATGGAGTTTGTATATACAGATGTCTCTCTTTCTACCTTTCGGCTTGCACCTTGGGGATTAAAACCGACATCTACCATTGAGTCTCTATGTACCTTGGGTGTTGCTCGAGATAGCTTATATTGGTGTTGCGACGGTGGAAGTGTTAAGGCACTATGTCGAAAAGCATATGAGTGCAGCATTTCCAGTTGCGTTGAAACGGTGGAAGTGTTAAAGCAATATGACGAAAAGCATATGAGTGTAGCATTTGGAATTGCAAAGCGACTGCGTGAGCCATTTCGAAGTTCTGCATGGAATGAATGCGAGGCTATGTGAGGCACACGATCAGCGTTTCAGCGCAAATGACCGAAAAAGAATGTGCTGTTAAAACCTCGAAAACACCAAATAAATTTAAAGTATAAAAAGACTGTATTTCTATTTTTTTAGATCTAACTCAATACCAAGATTTCTTGAGAATTGGACGCATTTTAAGTTTTTGAACGTTTGATCCACGTCAGTTTACAGTTGTGCCCTACATATTCTGAATTTAGGTGGAAGGCATTTTATTTTAGATCTGTTTTTGAAGTTGAGTATTTTTCCAGAATTTCAAATGAATGCGTCTTCATGAGGTATTGGTTATTGAAGAATTCTAAAAAACGTTATTGGCGTTGTATCATCCGAAGTTTCAAAGCACAACGACGAGGAAAAACATATGAGTCCACATTTTTAACCCTTTACCCAACGAACCAACACCGGCCAGCGTTATTTACAATAATCGCCAATTAATTTTTATAATTTTTTGTCTCAAAAACATAGGTTATGACCCCTCTTTGGAACGAGCTCGTCGAGCTCGTTCCAATGAGGGATCATAACCTATGTTTTTGAGACAGGAAATGAAAAAAATAGTTATTCAAGAATTTTGTTTGCAAATGTCATCTGCTTTTCATGTTAGGTAATGGGTTAAACAGCAAGAAATACAGCTGGATTGTTGAGAAATGCCGAGTTGTGGGGGACACAAAATCAGTATTTTATACATAAAGGGCCAAAAAGGAATGTCAGTGTCATCCCATCGTAAAACATGACGATAATTGGAAAACTAAGTATGCCATACTTTTTTAAAAAAAAATTTGGAGTTGCAAAACACTAAATTGTCATAAAATCGGCGGAACTTTAATTTCTTGACGTTGGCGCCGAGGACGTCACACCCAATAGTGTAACCAAGACAATATGAGATGGACTGAAACGGAATGTACATGCCAGAGAGAATATTTATACGGAAGTTATATGTTCAAACTATCTGAGGCAGAGATTTCATAAATCAATTGTTTTTAAATATTGACCTGAAAGCATCACAACACCTTTGTTTCTATTGGTTACCATCATGCTATATAGCTTAACTTGTTAACGAATTACGGTGTAAGCCCTTTAGTTTCAGACCTGGACGAATGGTGCTTTATTACAGTTCGTACCGCTTGCTTTATTAGTGCCACAAGCTGCGTTTTGAAGCAATACAAAATGAAAGTCTTTCCGTTGTTAGGGGGAAATATTCAAGTCTCGCCCACCAGCCGTTTCAGGTAGAGCATTAACAGAGCTTTGATTTTCTGTCGTGTTAACATTATGCATCGGTATTGAAGGTAGTTAGTCCAGAAATCACTTCTTCGAACGTTCACAAAATTATAGTCTTAAGTAAAATTATTCTCTCTGTATTTATAATCTGATAGGATCGTTTGTCTGCAATGTGATACACCTGTCTGCTCAGCTGTATAATTTGGCCACGCGAAGCTCGCGCTAATAATAGCTTGTAAAACTCTAAAACTCAGCTAAGTCTTCCCGATTTATCTACAGAGCAACAAAATGCCAGACACACAAGCAAGCATCGTCTTAACCCTTCGATACTTTTGTACGTCTTATGACGTACGAAATCAAACAGAGCGTTGATACTTTGTAGGCATTTGTTTTGTTATTATTTTTCAATTTTTTATTTTTAAAGTTTTAACCTCAATTCCTATTTTCTCCCGAAAAGTGCTCAGTGAAAACCGTTGAGCCAAATGTTATCTCAGCTTAAAATATTAATATAATCCTGCTGTCAAGACTTCTTAAATGGTTGAGTTCTAGAAGCCACTATCGGGGTTTTCAAAAAATTAGGATACCAGAGTAAAAGCCAACACTTTCCTTGCTTATATTTCATATTCAATCAAACACAAATAATATTTTGTTGATATAAATTTGTTTTATTACAAATTATTGGAGAGTGCCTGTGGCACTCTCCAATAATTTGTAATAAAACAAGTTTGGATAACAAATTCTGATCACCAGAATAATCTAGCCCTCAACTAGACAATCATTAATGTGAAAAGTATCTTGCTTTTTGTACTTTCCGACGGTTGACGTCGCATTTCGAAAAAACGTTGCAGAAACTGAATTCCCAGTGACGTTTGAACGTCAGGATAATTAAAGCCTCAAAGTGTTAAACGCCAAGATAGGAGTTATGTGAAATATCAAATACGTCAATACAAATAAGAATGGTGACTTCGTTTTCACCTCATTGGCTGATGTATCGCTTGGAGTGCTAAAGCGTTCATTGGTCGAGTAAGCAATAGGAAATGGTTACAGATAACTAACATTGTTTTCCTTCCATTTCATATGTCAGTATTTATCCAATATCATCTTTTCCATCAACTAGTGATAAGTCGATTTATCTTTAAGATAGACGCTTTCGTCTGTCATTGCTAAACATAGTTCGATTCTTGTTTTGTTTTACCGAGGAATTGAAGTTATGATGCGTTTGCGACGTTTCTATGATTTTTGAGTGTTTTAGAGAATTACAACATCAAAAACGTAAACTGATAAAAAGTTAAAACAAAATGTCTTCAACACAGTCAGTTTATTTTACTGCACAAGTAGATACGGCTAATATATCAACAAACATCAGCGAACTAGAAACTTCTAGCCATTCGAGTGATTATATAATTCAAACGATTAGTGGGTTTTTATCAAAATATGGCTTCTTCGTCATTGCTGCTCTTGGAATTCCTGGAAATGTACTAGCATTGGTTACAAGTTTTCAGTTTTCACCGAAGACCTCCCCAATCATACATATTATTGTTTTAGCACTGGCAGATGTCACGTACCTTGTATTCACTCTTCTGAGAAGAGTTTTTAATTACTTTGGTCTGCACACAGATTGGAGTTGTAGTATGTTCAAGTTTTTAACTAATTTTAGCCCCTGCTTCGCAAACTGGGCTGTAGTAATAATGACAACAGAGAGATTTATAGCAGTGTGGTTCCCATTCAAGGTTAAAAGAATCTTCACGAGATTCCGTGATATACTGATTGTCTCCTCCATATACCTAGCCATAGGTATTGTTTATTCGCCGATGATATGGACTTATGAAGTTGAGTATACTCAGAAACTGAGTCGGTCAGTTTGTCGACCAAAGAAGATAAGAATACCAACGTGGAAGGCTGTCATTGCAATTGATGCTGTGTTGTATTCAATCACACCTTGTTGTTTACTGGTCGTACTAAATTGTTTGATCATAATTAAAACAAGAATGGCGGGGAAGAAGGCGACAGAGATGGCGAACGGAAGCAATTCAGACGAAACCCGAAATCAGCAGCAACGGCAACTTACACGAATGTTACTTACTGTTTCGATCGTGTTTGTTGTTCTTGTATTACCGAATGCAATCTGGTTCCAGGCTGTGGATAATAGTAAACAGCTAAGTGCCTCCATTCTTCTCATACAGAACGTCATTCTAATCCTCTCTACTTCAAACAACGCCGTTAACTTTTATTTGTATGTTTTCGTAAACCGAAAATTCCGCGAGAAGTTTAAAAATACATTTTCTTGCAAGGAAAAACACTCAATACGCCGTGGCACAGAGAGTTGTGAGCATGCGGAACGTCAGTCGAATGCGACAGACATTTCTACTATTTCAGTCGAATTTTCGAATACACCTTTGTAAATTCCTGCCGGAAAAAAAACAGGATCCAAAATTCCCTAAGAGAAATACTTACTTCTACAACAATACTGCTTCTACAGTGGCCTACAAATATATGGCAGCATTTTAGGCAAAGTCTTGACTATCACGTCGTAGACTGATACTCACAATTTTCGTTAGTTTTACTGTTTACAAAATGAGGTGAGTCTAATCACAGAACTGTACATACGTTGCAAACGATTATCAGGGTGGTACACAGATTTCGCAAACTTAAGTTCCCAGAATAATTTTTCCGTTCACGAAAAAGATATGGTACGGAATAGTACGACACAGAGTAAATAATGGAATTTCCCTGTACAATTTACACATTTTGTCTAAAAGATAAAACTGAGACATGCAAATCGTCAGCGAACAAACCTGTACATGTATGTGTCTACCAGTGTACTCTTCCTGTGGGAAAACTCTATTAGTGAAGTACATATGGTCTCACAGAACTAAATATTTTCCCATAGGCGACCATTATAACGTTCAGGTGGAAAAAAATATGATCGCATCACTTTAATTTTGGCATTCAAATATCTCTGTCAAGTATAGCCCTTCAGACAACTTTTTCTGATCTGAAAACAGGGGGTCATGCAACAAATAAGAGAGAAAAACTGACACAAAGGGAAGTACCGGTCACGTGCACATATTTTTCAGGGAATTCCCTACAAAAACACACAAAAAGTAAATTGTATTTTTTAGGTCCAAAAGTCATCAAATCACCCTCTTTTTTATCAGGAATATTCAACAATAATGCAAGATGTCAATAGAATGTTTCAAACTTTTATTGAAACAACGGATTTTCCCAAGGCTGTTTATTTTTAGAGATTGCGTCATTTCCGAGTGCAACATTTTAAGGCGGTTCACTCTAATTTCAATATTTAGTTCCGCGATACCATATCTGTTTTACTTTCAACATGATATATTTTTGTCGCATCGAGAGTAATGAAGAACAGACCTCACACGTCACCCACGTTTGTGAGGCTGTTTGTTAGGATAAAAGAATATAATGCATGGACACAATTTACACCGAGTAATTACCAAAGCTGCAAATTGCATTAACCTTTCGAATCGTGGTGGTGTCAAGCAGGGCAGTTCAATGGCAACAGTTAGAAGTGTCCATATTCATTACCAGGGCGTTGATAATGAAATATTTTCAACGTAAAAGACCCAATCATGTGGCAGTACGTTTATATCAAGAACCTCATTACATTTCCTTTGGGAGCCCAATGGATGGTACGGTGGACGGTTGTAAAATTTGTATATAATATATCTGGTATGTCTTTTGTGTGTGCTTCAACCTGTCAATATTCACCTTCGTAACCTTTTCATATATTGTTATTGTAATATCCCAAGACTTTGAATTGTATTTAAAACCCCCAGTAGCATGTGAATGGAGTGTTTATGTTGCATTTGTTGGAGAAGTTCGAAAATATATGCCTTTTTCTCACCTTTGTGTGTTAAAGAAAAGTTTGAGGAAAAAGTGTTTGCAAATACCTCCGTTGTTTTATTGTCTAAGAGAAACCAAGAGAATAATAAACTGTTCCAGAAAGGGATAATATGATGCCCTACAATTTTAATTCCTCTCTGTGCATGTTCCAGAAATTAAAATTGCCTGACGTCGCAAAATCACCCATAGGAGTGTTTCTTTTTCCATGGAACAAGAATAGAGGTGTCTGGCAGTTTTCTTATGTTACTTTTAGAACATAACTGAAAGTTTGAAGGTTGGAAAATTTTCTGACCACAAACAATTAAAAACTGTTACTTGTTCTTTACCGTACATGCATTAAAGCAAATGCTGTTGCCAACCCTTCATCTAATGGAATGACCATAACCGTCCCGCGCTTTCCAAAAAAATAGGCATTCATTGTTTTTTAATTTATGAATTATTGCCACGAAAATATAAATTGTGATACCTTAATTTATCTAACAATCAACTTAATTTGCACCCAAAAACTCGGTAAAAAGCGTTTGTATCAACCCCCCCCCCCCCCCACCTACTATTCCGATTCCGCATCAGACAGTTTGAATTCACATGTAAACATTCACATATATGCATTGTTATTACGCATTAAAATATAGTTCCTGAAATTCAAAAAAAAATTGACTAATTTCAACCCAATTCAAACTAAAAAATGGGATAAACGGGCTTTATGATAAATGAATTATCATTACCACATGCTTGTCCTGTAATTTGTATCAGATTCGAGGCCGTGTTTACAATCGGATCGCAACGTTGCGATCCGATTGTAACACGACCTCGAATCTGATACAAATTGCAGAACATGCACATGGTCACGATAATGTATATTTACCTCAAAATAGGTATATGTAAGAATACAGCGTGTATCAGAGACCCCACATACAAACTCTGTATCTTGCAACTGTATAATACAACCGCGTGCTTTGCTACGATTTGTTAACGTTACTACTTACATTACAAGCTTTCGAAATGCCGTTACGGGGGTCCCTGTACGTTTCTGTATTTTTAAAAGAGATAAGAAAAAACACTTCTTAAAAGTATAATTATCATATTATGAAACCACATTATTTTTAAGCTTTTGTATCTGAACCACTGGAAGCATTCAGGCTGGAACAAAACGCAGTTATACTGTAAAAGTGCATAATCTTTTCGGAATGTTAAACATGTATGCGCTCTGCAAATTTATCCGAGGATCGCATAAGTTCAAGGTAGGCAACAGTTTCAACCGAAATGACAATCATTTTATGATTCTGAAAATGAAATATGAATGAATGAATGAATGAATGAATGAATGAATGAATGAATGAATGAATGAATGAATGAATGAATGAATGAATGAATGAATGAATGGATGGATGGATGGATGGATGGATGTCCATGGATGGATGGATGGATGAATGAATGAATGAATCTTTATTTAGCAGTATACAACAAAAAATATACATACATAATTTCAGAACACAAATAATCAATTATACCTGTATACCGCAAGGAGATGGCATAGCCAGATTGGCTGTCTACCTGTCGTCTCCCGGAGATTGTATCATGCAACACTGGAATCGGACTGTCTAACAACCGTTCATCTATACTTGGTCTTGGTCGCTGGCGGCTAGTGTAACTAACACAATTGAGTTAAGAGACGAGAATTTGTCCAGTAGAAAACAGTATCAGCAGAAATGAGTCGATAACCAATACATCTCCCTCGTTGACAACTCCATCCCCCGACACCACTCCGTGCGGCGCTCCCAGAGAGAGCCTCCCACGGACCGACGCAGAGTGCTGACGTCCTCAACAGAAGAAGAACAGAAACAAAGTTCCCCAGTTGTCATTTCACTTTTAAGAGCCTTGCCCAAGGACACAACGCGGGAGAGCGCATCAGTCGCTGAAATGGTCACCCACCCACTACTAACCGCGCTCAACGTTGCTTAACTTCGGTAATCTGACAAGAACCGGTTATCGCGACGCCACCGCGCCCCCATCATCATCATTATGTTTTTGTACAAAATGTTCTATCAGACTCTCGCGTGTGTGGAGAAGGGGGATCTGTGTTTGTATTAGTTGCCATCTAAGGACTTGATTGGAGTTGCACACTAACAAATTGGGACCTACATAACAAACGAGGACCTATTTACTAAGTACATAATAATAAGACTTTTCGGCATGAATTTCAAATGAGACAGAGTTCTCATTTGAATTTCATGCTGAAAAGTCTTATTATTATGTACTTAGTAAATAGTCACCAAAATGCACCGGTGCCCCAATTATCGGGGAAAAAACGGGAATCGTGTATTACTTATACACACCCACATCAGTGATGTCCACAAATGGCATTATACACAAAAAAACAACACGACGTTTTTTACGTCGCCTTGGAGGTCTTCATTTGAACGAAAAACGTCTGCTGTGTGCATTTTATCTTTTAGCCCCAAAAACTAACTGTCTGTTGACTTCTGTCACTGTCCTCAGTGGCGGATCTAGTGATACTATGTATCCCAAATGGACTCGAGATCATCTTGGCCCGTTTCTTTACTCCCCGGCCTCCTTCCGTGCTATCCAAGATATCATTACTCGAATTCCAGAAGATCAAAAGAGAAGACCGCAACATTTGTCACGACATACACTCCATCTCATACCACTCCCCCATCATCCAATACAATATAAACAACAATAATAATAAGTGAAGGCCCAGAGCGACCCCGGTCCCAGCCCATTCAGCCATCAATCTTCTCCTTCTATCCGGATCAACCAAAGCATGTTGAACCTCTATCTTGCGAAAGACACCCCGGAGCCGAACGGGGGAACACCACGCACAAGAGAAACGCCACCCAATCCGCACCCCGAACCGCACGCATAAAAACACGATACCCCACGGGTTCAAGCTATCTCGTCGTGTGAGAACCAGAAGGTTCTATCTTCCTGCGGAAGATAGAACCTTCTGGTTCTCACACGACGATCTACTTACCATTTTCATTAACTCCCATACCCTTCATTGCATTCATTTTTCCTATACCCCCCCCCCCCCCCCCCGCCACACATATATTGGACACTCTAGTCTCGTGTTGAATATTGATGGGGATGGTTAGTAGAAATATATGTCTATTGCGGCGGATCTGTCGTCAAGGACTAGTTATAGCATACATATGCTTATTTCCAATCAGATACACTACCTGCACTGATTAGTGTCTGGCCAGACGATGATTTGCCGCGGTTTTCAAACGAGAAGACCGGATATTTTCTTAAGACACTCGCCCTATGCCACACCTGTTCCCCTCCTTTCTTTCCAACCATTTCGTCGTGTGAGAACCATAAGGTTCTATCTTCCACTGGAAGATAGAACCTTATGGTTCTAACGCGACGATTTGTAAAACAAACTCGTTCATACTATTCCGGGCCCCTCCATTCTCTATTTCCCTGGTACCCATATCTGCACTGTCCGCTGCGTGCCCATTTATCCATCTGTTTAGTGGGGTTATTATTATGAAACACCAACATCAAATTTTCAAATAGTTTTGCCTTCCAATCTGATATTTTGGGCAGTCTACAAGGAATTGTTACAGGGTTTCCTTGACTGCAGCAGAGAATATCTCATATCGAATTTCTCCATCTCAGCCAATACGCCTTTTAAGGTTAAAAAAAAACTGATGAAAATTAAAATACTGTAATATTGTGCCACGTAAGCACGACGTCCCTTCCAGATATTCCCCAAACAGTGGCTGGACACCTTTTACTTTTAAAATCAGTTTGTTATATGATTTCTATATAATCCAGAATTTGTTACTTTGGTACAAACGTCAAAGCTTTTGTATTCCCAGGTTTCCACAGTTTCTTACTCCCGGCTTTTCTCTCTATCCTCTCGGCTTTTTTAGAGTTTTTGGAATGGTCCACTTGTTCACTCATTCCGACAAACGATGCTACCGAAACATGTCGAGCACACATCCAATTTCATAATAAATATCGGGTTACTTCGAGCAAAATATCCGTGCTAATTTCTTTGACTACCATGCTTAATACCAGCTACATGGAGGATTCTGCCCCTACTCCATCATACTTGAGCTACGCTGAACTGCCCTCTCTTCGGGCCAAGCCAGATGCGGCGATCATAGGAAGCATAACTTATTGAACAACCCTCGAGTAGGGCACCGTTTTTAAGGGAAGTGGGTGGGATTCTGATATCTTAAGAGCTTCTCACCTTTTCTGGCACCATGGTCATAACACGGCAGTGGCGAATCCGGAAAGTTTGTGGAAAAAGGGTTGGAGCAAGAGCATATGATGCGTAGTATCGTCCCAGCCGCAAAGCGTCGAAGGGAAGGGGGGGGGGGGGGGCGAGAAGGGGTAACCCCTTCCTACCTCGAAGGTGAGGTTCAGGCCTCCCCCACAAAAACAAAAATTGAACAGTGCATTCAAAACGGCGCGTTTTCCTTGGTTTTGGGTGGCACAGCGTGGCAACTCTAACGTCTAGAAAAGCTGATAAAAATGATTTTTTTGTAATATCGTGCTACGCAAGCTCGACGATGTTTCCATCGGGTATAGGCATATCTGAACTAAGAGACTTTCTTATTATTGGTGTTTATGGTCATTTCTGCATCTGTGGCTAAATATAACCACAAGTAAATTAATTTTAGGATAAATAAATTTTGTGACTGGGGTGTTGGCAGTCTCGAACGAATAAGGGTAGTTGTTCCCACGAGGGCTGTGGTTAAAAAATGACTTGCTCTTTGGCATAGAAAACAATACGTTTTAGATTTTTGAAATAGTACTTTCACGGGAAATTTACAACATAATGCAATATTCTAAATCAACAATTGTAAACAGCTAAAGAGTGTAGTCATCCCTGGCATAGAGATGAAGTCTTTAACTGACGCTTTATAAAGGACAACAACAAATAAAAATGCTTTATGTCGATTTTGGAACGGCTTGGGGTAAATTCAATTTGTGGCTTGGGGTATAGCTTCGGTAGCTTGGGGTAACCCTGCAATAGTTTTGGGTAATTCGATAAACCCAACAAAAATGCACATTTTGTTCACTTGCATGCCAAGAATGACCATCTGCACTGATGATGGGTATTGAGTGTTCAGGAAATACACTTGTCCTCCAGCGCAAGTAAATGACACCAATGATGTTCGGTTTTCAAATATCCAATTCACTCTATAATATGGGAAGGAGAACTTGCACTCTTTAGTGAAATCGTACCGATGTTATAGAAAACTAGTTTCGCCATCAAAGGCTGTAAATAATGACCTTTCTGGGGTTGAAGTTTCCTTTCTGATAGGTCCGGGTTTTCGGACCATAATACATAAATGGCAGAATTTTTTTGCAGATTTTTCAGTTTTCTTTCTCAAATGCAAGGAAGCAGTGTTTCCATGGTGACATTTTCCAACATTTCTGTCGTCGATCAGGCAAAAACGGCACTGTGCAAAAGAAAACGACACCAATTTGGCGAAATCAGGACATGTAATGGTAAGTATCGCCGACGAAAACGGCACCAAACTGGCGAAAACGGCACCAAGTGGTGCTAACGGCACAAAACTGGCGAAGGAACAACACTTTATGTGGCACGATTAAAAATTTTACTTTCGTCGGAGTGTGTTTTATTTCCTTTCCTTTTATTTTATTAGGTTGCGTGGGTGGACAGGGGGCGGGGGTGTGTACCAACCACTTTTGTAATACAAACACTTTTGCATTAAAATTTATTACAAAAGTGGTTATCGCGTTCCAACCACTTTTGTAATAAAACCACTTTTGTAATAAACTAACCATTATTGTAATAAACTCATTTCGGTGATAAATCACGGACGTCCATTTTATAGTCGGACATTGGGGTGGGGTGAGGGACTAGTTTACCTAAACATGTTTGTGTGTCGTTCAATGGAATAACGTGCCCATTCACCTATTGAAACGTGGTAGTGACTGAAGAAAGTACGAAAGCACTTTTACAATAAACTTTATTACAAAAGTGGTTATTGCGTACCAACCACTTTTGTAATAAAACCACTTTTGTAATAAACTAACCATTATTGTAATAAACTCACTTTGGTGATAAATCACGGACGTCCATTTTATAGTTGGACATTGGGGTTGGGTTAGGGACAAGTTTACCTAAACATGTTTGTGTGTCGTTCAATGGAATAACGTATCCATTCCATTCACCTGTTGAAACTTGGAAGTGACTGAAGTAACCACTTTTGCAATAAACTTTATTACAAAAGTGGCTATCGCGTACCAACCACTTTTGTACTAAACTAACCATTATTGTAACACACCTATTTTTGTGATGAATCACGAACGTTCATTTTATAGTTGGACATTGGGGTGGGTTGAGAGCTAGTTTACTTAAACATGTTTGTGCGTCGTTCAATGAAATAAAGTGTGCATTCATCAGTTGAAACGTGGCAGTGTCTGGAGAAAGTACGCAACCACTTTTGCAATAAACTTTATTACAAAAATGGTTATCGCGTACCAACCACTTTTGTAATAAAACCACTTTTGTAATAAACTAACCATTATTGTAATACACCTATTTTGTGATGAATCATGGACGTCCATTTTATGGCCGGACGGTGTGTTTGTTTGGAGAGGGAGTAGCACAAAGTAGCGTCAAATCTATTCCCAAATTTGGTGGGCGCTAAAATCTTACTGCACACGGATGGATGGGGAAAGCTGGGTTTGACGTCTATCGCTTTTGATATTTCTGGCCGAATTCCTCCTGCGGGCGCAGTTTGTCTTAAACCCCGTAGTTCCTATCGATCTTGTTGTCCCTTTTTATAGGTCGGGTTGAATTCTTCCGCACACTGTTAACCCCAAATGAGGCGAGAAAATTAGAAATTTTATTACATACTATTGACTGGTGCTAGTAAATTATCACAATACAGGTGGACGTGCATCAGCCACCAACATCGCTGAAGTTAAGCTCCGCTGAACCCGGTTGGTCTATTGATGGGGTGACCATTCAGTGATTGATTTGGTTTAGCACTTAGTGCCCTTGGGCAAGGTACTTTACCTCGACTGCTCGCATGTGGAGCGGGTGGGGAAGCTGACGTTGTTCTGTGATAGACTGATGTACACGCGTCTTTACCTTAATTATCCTGACTGTGTTGTGCAGTGCGTAGTACTGATATACAGTGCGTAGTGCAGTCTTGGCTTATGTGACGATGAAGAGGTTATAGGGTCTCGTCGCTGCTTGGTGGTTCTCTTCTGGTACATCGGCTTCCTCCACTTAAAAAACTGTCACCGACACAAAATGAATCAGACTATATAAGTGTCGTAAAACACCAATAAATAAGTAAATACATTAATTAATAAATTATAAATAAATAAATAAATAAATAAATAAATAAATAAATAAATAAATAAATAAATAAATAAATAGACCCACTGAATGCCGTTTTTCGTCGAATGACACAATGAATGCTGTGAAAATGAGCACATTGCGCGCAAAATCATATGTCTCAAAATGAAGATTATGAAAATGAGTTCAATGCGTGCAAAATCATACGTATCATAGCCTCATTTCGATATTTTTGGATCCACCGAGTCACTAACTTGGACTCATTAAATGGATTCTAAGGGAAAATCATTTTACATAAGGCACTTTCTGCTTTCAATGGAGATAACTCTTGTTAATTTTTTAAATAATAAACAGAGAGGGAAATGGAAGAAGAGGAGCCTCCGCCGCTTCTAGTGCCCCTAGCCCCCCGGTTTCTGCTACCTGACCGCCCCTGCCCCTTGCCGCCCATAGCCCAAGAGCTCCTGGTCCCCTTTGCCCCTGCCGCTGCTGTCCATCGTGTCTGGAAGACGCGATATTTTCAGAAAAAATCCCATCCATGGATAGTGTTTTAGACATTGTCAAGCTGTTTTGGGTAATTCTCTATTTAATATCGGTTGTTTGGCGTAAGTCCATGTTTTCCCAAAACACACTCCGTACAAACATTGGATCCGGAACATTTCCACGTCCCAGCTACAACATTAACATGGTTACCAGAGTAAAAGCCACTAAAATACACGAAAGTCGGGTTCATTTGTGTAATTCTATACTACCGGAACATACTCCCCTCGAATCAAACATACCCTCAAAACATACCCCCGATCTTATACCAAGAGGTAAGGTTTCGTCACCAGGCAACCACGTGACACTTGAGAAATCAAGATGGCGCCCCTATACACAAAATGGACGACCAAAACACGTGTCCCCATATACACCCAAGCTGCGCACGCGCATCCGAACCTCGTATCGCTATGACAATGACGTCACAACATAACCACGTACATTGGTTACATGTCAACACAACATGGGCGCCCGCAGTCACGTGACATGATGTGACTTCCAAGATCCATCTGAATTACAAGAGGGCGCCTTTGGCTGGTCTACTGCTGTACTAAACTGCTGCTCTTAGGGATGTGATAGCAGGTCTGACTCTGCAACCGCGAAAAGGGGCTCACATCATATCACTTCTGACACATGAATCTAAACTTTCGCCGTTTTGTTTTGTTTTTTTTGAATGAACATAACAAATATAACAAATATTGAGTATTCAGTAGTAAACTCAACTGCACGTTATCCCTCTTGGCTTGTCTCTCCGCGTGCCACAAGACAAGTAAAACATGCCCTTTGCTTTTTGGTACACGAAAGAATGGCGCAACTTGGACGCTGGTGATAAACTGGATTCAACTTTGATCCCTTTGCATCCATGAAAAGGATTCACCACTGGCCCGATTGCTCGCTCTGAAACGGAGTAATAAATTACGCGCAGTCGCACATGTAATCTTATCAAACATCTGAGTCTGAACTTTCGTGAACGTAATTTGGCACTGTAACAATTGACTACGGGCCGATTGGTATATTGCCATACCGGAAGGTGTTTCAGTTGGCAATATAACAGTTGGCAAATGTATAGTAGTCAAAAGAAATTTATTTACTCTGATCTAGTCCTTCCACATAAGGTATCGCGGAACTAAATATTGAAATTAGAGTGAACCGCCTTAAAATGTTGCACTCGGAAATGATGCAATCTCTAAAAATAAACAGCCTTGGGAAAATCCATTGTTTCAATAAACGTTTGAAACATTTTATTGACATCTTGCATTATTGTTGAATATTCCTGATAAAAAAGAGGGTGATTTGATGACTTTTGGACCTAAAAAATACAATTTACTTTCTGCGTGTTTTTGTAGGGAATTCCCTGAAAAAATATGTGCACGTGACCGGTAATTCCCTTTGTATCAGTTTTTCTCTCTTATTTGTTGCATGACCCCCTGTTTTCAGATCAGAAAAAGTTGTCTAAAGGGCTATACTGGACAGAGATATTTGAATGCCAAAATTAAAGTGCTGCGATCATATTTTTTTCCGCGTGAACGTTATAATGGTCGCCTGTGGGAAAATATTTAGTTCTGTGATACCATAACACGAAACCAGTTATGCATGCCCCTGGTCTTGTGCCGCAAGGACGGACTGCGCGACGGTTAACTTATCCGTAGCAATAGTCGTGTCTGAACTTTCATCGTTCTTGAAAAGAAATAACCTATGCTTAATGCAGAATAGTAACAGTGACCACTCATGATCAATCTGACGCGATCCCTCCATGTGCTACCAACCAATTGAATATCTTGCTTTACATGGGACATTGCAAAGTGGATCAGCGCATCAAAACCCGTGACCAGATATAAAAAAAGATGGTTATTCCATTTTAGATTAATATTATTAACGCTTTCATTACCGCATTTGGAAACACAAAGCTCCTCATGTGCCAATCCTGCTGACATGGAATGTTTAGTCGAGCAAACCAGTCAGCTGTACACTGAAGTGTTGTCCAACTGATGTAAACGTCCTGTCTTTTTCGAGTGACCTATTAAACAGATTTTGATAACCTGTGTAACTTGTTTTTCCTTTTTATTTTATTTTTTTCGTTATAGGAATTACACCGCCAGACATATGCTGTGGTAGACATACCCCCATCTGACCCAACAATACAGCAGTCTATTTTACCATGTATCGTGAGCTGTGCGCTTTTTAATTACCCACACAATCCACTCGATAAGCAGTGTTACAACCGGTAATGTAATACAATCTTTTATGCAATAAATTTATTGCATTATCGGTTGCGTTGGATGGCAAACCTAACCTATTATGCAATAAATTTATTACATTATTGGTTGCGTTGGATGGCAAACCTAACCTATAATGCAATAAACTTAATACATGTCTTGCATGGAAAACTTAACTGCAAATCCAATAAATTTATTACATTATCGGTTGCGTAAGATGGCAAACCTAACCTATTATGTAATGAATTTATTACATTATCGGTTGCGTTGGATGGCAAATTATGCAGTAAATTTATTAGATTATCGGTTGCGTTGGATGGCAAACCTAACCTATTATGCAATAAATTGGTTACATTATCGGTTGCGTAAGATGGCAAACCTAATGTATTATGCAATGCATTTATTACATTATCGGTTGCGTTGGATGGCAAACCCAACCTATTATGCAGTAAATTTATTGCATTATCGGTTGCGTTGGATGGCAAACCTAACTTATTATGCAATAAATTTATTACATTATCGGTTGCGTATGATGGCAAACCTAACCTATTATGCAATGAATTTATTACATTATCGGTTGCGTTGGATAGCAAACCTAACCTATTATGCAATAAATTTATTACATCATCGGTTACGTTGAATGACAAACCTAACCTATTATACAAGAAAGTTTATTGCATTATCGGTTGCTTTGGATGACAAACCTAACCTATTATGCAGTAAATTTATTACATTATCGGTTTCTTTGGATGACAAATCTAACCTATTATGCAGTAAATTTATTAAATTGTCGGTTGCTTTGGATGACAAACCTAACCTATTGTGCAATAAATTTATTACGTCATCGGTTACGTTGAATGACAAACCTAACTTATCATACAATAAAGTTTATTGCAAAAGTGGTTGCTTACTTTCTTCAGTCACTTCCAAGTTTCAACAGGTTAATGGACACGTTATTCCATTGAACGACACACAAACATGTTTAAGTAAACTCGTCCCTCACCCCACCCCAATGTCCGACAATAAAATGGACATCCGTGATTTATCACCGAAATGAGTTTATTACAATAATGGTTAGTTTATTACAAAAGTGGTTTATTACAAAAGTGGTTGGTACGCGATAACCACTTTTGTAACAAAGTTTATTGCAAAAGTGGTTGCGTACTTTCTTCAGTCACTGCCTTTTAACTGGTGAATGGACACGTTATTCCATCGAACGACACACAAACATGTTTAGGTAAACTAGTCCCTCACTCCACCCCAATGTCCGACTATAAAATGGACGTCCCTGATTTATCACCGAAATGAGTTTATTACAAAAATGGTTAGTTTATTTCAAAAGTGGTTTTATTACAAAAGTGGTTGGTACGCGATAACCACTTTTCTAATAAAGTTTATTGTAAAAGTGCTTGCGTACTTTCTTCAGTCACTACCAAGTTTCAATAGGTGAATGGACACATTATTCCATCGAACGACACACAAACATGTTTAGGTAAACTAGTCCCTCACCCCACCCCAATGTCCGACTATAAAATGGACGTCCGTGATTTATCACCGAAATGAGTTTATTACAATAATGGTTAGTTTATTACAAAAGTGATTTTATTACAAAAGTGGTTGGTACGCGTTAACCACTTTTGTAATAAATTTTATTGCAAAAGTGGTTGTATTGCAAAAGTGGTTGTATTGCAAAAGTGGTTGGTACAGGGGTGTCATCGATATTGTTTTCCAGTTTAATTTTTTCTCCACATACAGTACATGGAGAGTGTATTATCACTAAATCACCCGCAGAGTGGAGATTCCACCTAAGCAATAATTGCAAATTTGTTGCAAAGCATAACAAGCACAAGCAAAGTTTTGGTTAAACCAGGAGGCCCATTGGCTGAAACATTGCTTGTGTTTTCAGTCGATATATACAAAATTGAAAGTTATAGTTTGGGTGATAACTCCACCGCGTGGGTGATTTAGTTACAATCCACTCTCCACGTACTGTAGGTACACAAGGTTTAAGATTGCTACGTTTTGGATATCACAGGCTCTTATCATTATATCAGTTGGACACGCTCCTTTCATTATAATACAACATACAACATTTACAGGAGTGATGGATGTTCTTTGAATGTGTGGTGACGGGGGGGGGGGGTGGGTGTCTGACAATTGTCCAAGACCCACCCAGCACACAAATTTAAAAAAAACAGATCAACTGAAACGTTATTTCCCTTGGGTTAGAGGATGGTTGATGTAGAAGAAAATAGACTGGTCGAAGGTGGAATTCATTTATAAGTAAATTTTGTTACATTTGCATTCAATATATTACATTATTCGTACAGGCCGACTTTTTCGGATAGGTGTGGGGGTGTCAGTTATGCCTGTAAAAGCTTGAGATTACTCAAAAACTGTAGTGAAAATTTTGCCCTTTACTTGAGTGATTGGTGCGATACCAGTATGCAATGCACGCTCCAGTGGAGGTGAAAATCAAAACTCGCCCACGTTTAGATGGAGTACTTGAGTTTTCACCCCCACTGGTATGTGTACTGCATACTGGCAAGGCTGAATAATGAGATAACAGACCATATTTCGTCATTTTTTTTACCAAGCATAAAGTTTTTATTTTTGATGACTTTTGCAATTGCCGAAAAATTCGTTATTTGTCTGAAAAGTTTTGTTTTGATCGACTGGGCGGCATCCCTCATCGATACCCCCCCCCCCCCCTCCCCTCCTCAACACCGGCTCGTAGGCCCATGTGAATTCCTGTATACACTGTTCTGTGTTTCGGAAAACTGTAAACTCGATGAGGAATCTAGTTACACACCTATTCAAAAACGTGTTGTGTCGCGTGCATGACCTTAGCCTCCCGCAAGTTTCACCGCTTATAGATATTGAGAATGTGGAGGGTGGATTACAACTAAATCACGGTGGGGTTGATTTTCCACTCGATGAATATTTACATTTTTTTTCAAAGTAGCATAAACAAATTTCAGCTAGTAGACCACCGGTTGTCTATGAGCTTAATGTTTCCTTATGTTTCTTTTCCTTTGATCTCAGAAACTGTAAATAATAGTAGCGTGGGAAATCACCCTAATCGGGATTTAGTTGTTATACACCCTCCACAAACTCAACGTTATTCTACTGTACAGTTGGTACCCTGCACCTGGTGGATGGATAAATGCATTATTTAGATATCGTTGGGCAGATACCGTTTCCCGTGAATCTCACTGGTCAGAACCCTTAAGTATTTGAAGCGGTGCAGGAATACATTATGGGATCGAAACGCTTCAAGCGGACAAATTGTATTCCTGGCCTTATCGAGGCGATCTGTGGCTATGCTGTATTACAGAACGATGTTGATCGTATGTACCGCCCCATCACCACTCTTTAAGATTGAGCCTTAAATAAAGCCTGAATCTGATCTGTTGTCGGGTAGGTTATCTCCTGATACCTCCAGCTCAGCGCTAGCTCTTCTTGTTATGCCCATCCAGGTATTAACTCAGTGTCCTCTTACCCGTTTTCTGTACTTTGTTCGTGTTTCGGCTTGTTTGTGTTTGATTTCAGGTTCGCTTCTTCTTATACTATCTTATCCCTTTACCTAACATGAAAAGCAGACGACACTTGCAAAAAAAATTCTTGAATAACTAATTTTTTTCATTTTTTGTCTCAAAAACATAGGTTATGACCCCTCGTTGGAACGAGCTCGACGAGCTCGTTCCAACGAGGGGTCATAACCTATGTTTTTGAGACAAAAAATGAAAATATTTTGAAAATTAATTGGCGATTTTTGAGAATAGCGCTGGCCGGTTTTGGCCGTTACGTTGGGTAAAGGGTTAAATCGTATCTTATCACTGTAATTACTTTCTTCTTTCACAGTATTTATCTATATATCTAAATATATTTCAACACACAGTTTAAATAATTTGTATTTAGTATTCTGCCAGCAGTTCGGGTAATACTTATTTTGTAACTCAAAGACCTTTTGTTGAATCCTTTCATTGTAGTCATTTCCCTAGTAATGTTTCTGTATGCTGCATTCGCTGTCTCGTGATTATATTTATTACACACCCGTAACTGTATTTGTCACGATCACATGGATTTTAGGGGCATGCGGTAATTTTAACCAGAAAGCTCTAGTGCGATCCGATAAAAAGTACCCTTCGCGTGCATAAGTTCTCTCGTTAGACTGGTTCTTATACTTTGTAGCGTTCAGTGGAATATAACCAATGAGAACCATCGGCTATATTTATCTGTCGGAATTACCGACTCTCATCACAAAATGTTTGATGCACAACTATGCTAATGATCTCTGCCAAGAAATTGAACAGTGAAACTCAACCTTTGCTTTCGTAATATTAAAAACCGAGGAAAACTGAATTAATTTTAGGGCAAAAAAGTCCAATTGGGTTCGATATTGCAGTAAGCCCCAAGTACAGTTCCTATAAAACTGTGTTACAATCTTGCCCTCACCGCTGCGTGCTGCCGACGAGTCGATACGAGGTCTACTGTGTAATCCTATTCGATTCACACTTCGGCAATGAAGCAGTACGTTTTCCAACGCAAACATACTTTGAAGAGCATGTTAAGTTGAAGTAGTTTTGAGGAAGCAAGACTAAATCAATCTTGAAAACTGGTTACCATGAAGCGGAAAAACAGACACTGACAGCGCCTGCGGTTGTTTGACAATGACAGCTAGAACATGCAATTAGTATTAAATTACTAATTAACTATCACCAATTCCACACTTACTACATGACCACCCCCTCCCATCCCCGCCCCACACTAGCTGAATAAAGAAAATAAATTCTGAAGAATGAAAAGCCTGGTTTTATAAGAACAACTCAGTAGTTTACATTTGTGGAACCAATGTTTTTTACGTTCTAGTGGGTTTTGGGGCAAGAAGTTTATTTTATTTTATTTTATTTTTTTTTTTTTTGTGGGGGCGGGGAGGGGGGATTTTATAGGGGGATCTAGTTTTGCTAAAATATGACTTTCTGGAGTTTGTACTGTTACCAGCTACCCACTACTGAAATTCTTAAAAGTCTTGAGTAGGGTGGTAATGAGACTACAAAGAGGTGAGTGGTGGTAAATGAATGTGGTCTGATGAATGCAATATATTGTCAGTTTTATGAGAAGACTTACATGAAATTCAAAAATAATTATTAGAAAATTTAAAACATAGACAATATGACAATATTTTCCAGACACAGATTGATGTGTATTTTTAAATGACTAATTGAGGATTTTTGATAGTATTTCTGTTTTATACAAGGGTATTGTTTTGCTTTAATTCTCAGCAACAAAACTTTAATCGAATGCCATCTATGTGACTTAGCTACATGGGTGTATGAGATGGGGTGGGGGTTGAGGCACTCTCATTCACCTTCACCAATAAGCAGCTAATTTTGCAGTTTTCGTTGAAAGGGACTGGTAATTTCAGAACAGATTGTTCAGAGGGAGGGGGTATGTTTTATAATTTTGGCAAATATCAGAGCAGTGGGCAGCGCATTTCCATAGGCAAATTCGAGGCAAGGGCCTGCATTTTGATTTTGAAACAATAGTTCAGGGCAGTTTGATTGGGCAGCCCTTCATGCCCAAGAAAATGTTCTCCAAAAGCCTATCATTTTAGCCACATTCTATCAGTCCTCTGTAAAACTACTTACTAAATGCAAATTCAGAACACCAAATTCCAAATTTAAGATTGACAAGATATTGGAGCAGATACATAAAAAAATATTTTGTTTTCAACCAGATACCTTGACAAAATATTGACAGAACCATTCAGATAACAAACTGGTGAAGTATAGTACTAGTACAAAATAATGTAAACATTACTCAATCTTTGAAAATATTATCAACCAAAATAAGTTGGAGCTTACTGGTGAGAACAACCTCCACCCCCTCATTTCTCTTTCAGCCTCTGACTAATACTGTTGGATACTCATTTCGTGAGCTTTCGAGAAAATGCTGCCAGGTTATAGACGTGTGTGTGTGGAGGGGGGGGGGTGGTTGTGTACAAACTAAATTACTTGTCGAGACACGACATGACATTTTCTTTGCAGTTATCAACTTATCGTGCAATATATTAATTTTCTCCCTTTGTATATCTGTAGTAAATGTGGACAGCCTAAAGCTTTTATTTGTAAGTGCAGTCCATTTCAAACAAAGGTTATCAAGACTTGAGGTAAAATAAAAAGAAGGCTAAATTTCAAGTCAGAAACTTTATAATGTTGAAAAATAAAGTGCAAACTTACCAAGACTTCAGAGTTCACTCTGAATAGAATCTCAAACTGCCTCAGGCCTCAGTTACTCTAAACGATCGAATGGATGCCCCGGAGGTTAATTATTGCACAGAATGTCTTTTCTAATCCAGTGTATACTTTTGTTACAGTGCAGAACAGAAATGACCAATGTTCACATGCGATAGCCTTGTGGCAGTGGTGAGTAATGTCAAGCCGAGTTCAAACTTCTATTTCAGTTTCAGTTTAGAAAGCACGAAATTTAAACAGAGCGGCCAGTTCGCACCGTATTCAAATTAAAAACCTTGTACATTTTCCATCCTCCAGATTTTATGATGCCTGCACACACACTTTTGAAGACACGTTTCAGACCTCATAATTTGTGACGTCTGATATGTTGAACTCAATCTTTTGAGTTTTGAGTGTTCGGACCGACATTTTTTTGCGAATATAATGAATCAACAGCGATTCTACAGGTGGCAAGGTCAAAGACGTTAGACCGGTTTTCTGACAAAATTGCCCGTTTCTCTCTAAAATTCTTTCAACCGTTCAAATCGTCGACTATTTAATTAAATTAGCGATTAATTACAATGAATTCTTTTTCATGGTTGGGTGTGTAATAAATACAGAACCACACTTATGTTTAAATGGGTTAACGATTACTGGACTCGAGCGTGTGGCGCTGGGATAACCACTCGAGCCTACCGGCTCTCGTGGTATCCCTGCGCCACTCGCGCTCGTCCAATAATCGTTAACCCATTCAAACATAAGTGTGGTTCTGTATATTTGTTTCTTTTCTTTCTTGTAAATCATATTGTATGCCATTACAGTGGTTTCATCAATACATATTGTTTAAAGTAACAAGATTTCGAAAATAAGCCTCATTGTTTGAACTTAAATGAAAGAAAAGAACCCTTGAAAAGAGTATTGTTCAATGTTATCAAGGGCCCGTTATATTTTGTTTACTTGGTAATATTCTGCAAACAAGAACAAATTTCTATCCTCTTTCTCTTAATTTATCACACTTTCCCTGCTTAACCCTTTACCCAACGTAACGGCCAAAACTAGCCAGCGCTATTCTCAACAATCGTCAATTAATTTTCATTATTTTTTCATTTTTTGTCTCAAAAACATAGGTTATGACCCCTCGTTGGAACGAGCTCGGCGAGCTCGTTCCAACGAGTGGTCATAACCTATGTTTTGAGACAAAAAATGAAAACAATTAGTTATTCAAGAATTATTTTTGCAAGTGTCGTCTGCTTTTCATTTTAGGTAAAGGGTTAAACTCTGAATGACAAAGGCTGGTATTATTCATGAGTAAAATGAGGTGAGAAATTTCCAAGCGTATCATACAGAAGTATATCATGATCAGGGGCCATGATATTATGTAGATTAATCATATTCTTAAATATACATTATACGTGGTGTATATATACAAACTGAGTTATTATTAACTATTTTTCCAGTGCGATCCCGTGAAAATATAGCCACCGCCTTGATATTATGATGTTATTTCTAACGTGACCGCGAATATTTCTAAAATAATTTTTATTGAGGGAAAATGTGATGATATGAAAAAAGTAAAAAACAACTAGACTTTATGATTCTGGAGAATCATGGCTTTTCCAGATGAGGTTCCATGATTTTTCATTCATGACCCCAGGGTGTCTGATGAATTGTTTTTAACTGTCTCACTGAACTTCCTTTATTTATGTTATGAGAAAGGTGGGTATAATAGTCTCAAATGACTCAGTTTGATAAAAAAAAATATTTAGGTAAAAAACAGCATTAATGTTGGAGAGGGTTAATGTCAATATCATTGTCTGACAAGTTAATCACCGACAAAATGAGTTATGTTTGTTTGACACATACCCACTGAGAGCTGTGGCTATTTGAAAATGGTCCATTTTATCTCAAATGTATCCAAAATATTGATGTCTGGCATTTTGTAGAGGGTTAACAAGTGCTAACAGGAATATTTTTCCATGCAACTTGTAATTTCACACCAAGAACTGCGAATGGCCATTTTTTCTTAAAAATCTACGAGAGGTTTTCAGAGAAATTCAGGGAGAACATGAATTTTAAGCTTTTGATGGTTATCATTGTTTATTCAACCCAAAACGGGTCAAGGGTTGTTTTTTGAATACCCTATTACTTACAAAAATAATTCTGAGTGAATTCTACTTCCACTTATGTTGATCTATCCTCTTAACTTTGGGTGCTGTGGGTACGCAAACACAGCCCATTTTATCAAAATGTTGATGTTTGAGAACATGCATAGGGTTAACAAATGCTTATTGGAATATTTTGTACATGCAACTTGTAATGCCACACTAAGATCTGAGAATGGCGAATTTTTCTTGAAAATCTATGAGTTGTTTTAGAGAAATCCTCGGATAACATGAATTTTTAACCATTTGAGGGGGTTCGTTCTGTAATCAGCCCTAATCGGGTTAATGCTTGGTTTTGTGAATACCTTCATTATTTACAAAATGATCCTCAGTAAATTCCACTTCCAATGACGGAGGTTATGTTTATCTTAAGGGTACACATTGGGTATTACGGGTGCCCAGGGACAGCCCATTTTCTCAAAATGTCTATGCTTGGCTGCCTCTGGAGGGTTAACAAATGCTTACCGGAATATTTTGTCCACGCAACCTGTAATGTCTCTCCAAGACCTGCAAATAGTCAATTTTTCTTGAAACCTTACTAGATTTTTTGGAGAAATCCACAGAAAGGGGAACTGTTAAGCTTTTAAGGGGTGTATCTCCTAAACCAGTCGAAAATAGGTCAAGTCCTCGATTTTTGAATACCTTTATTACTTACAAAAAGTTTTCCCTATCAATTTTGCGTCCGGTAAAAGAAGTTACGTTTCTCAATGGCATTCCCGTTCGATGTTGTTGGTGTCCAAAAATAGACTATTTTTCAGAATTTCGACATTTAGCAGCATATGGAGGGTTAACAAATGCTTACCGGAATATTTTCACCATGCAACTGGTAATGAGACACCAAGACCTATCAATGGACATTTTATCTTGAAAACCTACAAGATGTTTGTAAAGAAATCCGGGGAAAACATGATTTTTTTTAGCTTTTGATCGGTATCGCTATTAACCACCAACAAAGGGTTGACGCTTGGTTTTTTTTAATACCCTTATTTCTTACAAAAATGATCCTCGGTGAATTCCACTTCCAACAAAGGAGATTATGTTTATCTCTCGAGTATACGTTGGGTGTTGTGCGTGAAGAAAACAGCCCGTTTCAACAAAAATACGATGCTTGGCAGCCTGTAGAGGGTTAATAAACGCTCACCGGAATATATTGTCCATGAAACTTGTAATGTCACACAAAGACCCGTGAAAAGTCAATTTTTTTCTTTGTTGCGTACCCATTGGGTGTTGTTGGTGTCCAAAAACAGTTCATTCTATCGCGAATTTTGACTTTTAGTAGCAGGTGGTGGGTTAACAATTGTTCACCGGAGCATTTTGTCCATGCAGCTTCTATTGTCACACCAAGACCTGCGCGTGGCCAATGTTTCTTGAAAATCTACAAGACTCGTTTAGGGAAATCCACAGAAAACATGAATGTTTGAGCTTTTGAGGGGTATTGCTGTTTAACCAACCCATAACGTGTTAACGCTTGGTTTTTTGAATACTCTTATTACTTACAAAACTGTTTCAGGATGAATCCCACTTCCAATAAATGAAGTTATGTTTATCTCCTCTCGTGTATCGTTTGGGTGCACTACGGGCCCGAAAACCGCCTATTTTATCAGAATTTCGATGTTTGGCAACCTGTGGAGGGTTAACATATTCATTGCCTGATATATTTTGTATATGAATGGTCGTATCACAGAAAGGTCTAGCAATGATGAATGTTTAAAAAAAAAATCTGCAAGAAGTGTTTCGAGAAAGTGCCGATAAACCCCAATTTTGACAGTTTTTCGCCCATTCTGGTGAAATAAGGGCTAAATCGAAAATCCCGCTTGGGTACGTTTTTTAGATTTTGTGCCCCTCTATAAGTGTGAAAAATTTTGTGAAAATCGGTTCGAAAATGGCTTCTGAATCGTGGAGAAAATGTCAGGAAAAAAAATCCCCAAAAATAATAATGTGTAGAAAAACAATAGTCTTCCAGAGGGAAAAGCCAAACAAAACAATTGATGCAGGTGTGAAGAATAATTGGATTTGGGATTGGATGAACTTTGAGATTTTCAATGCGCTGGCAAATGAAATAAAAACCCTTATTTTGCCATCCAAAAATTAAAGTTGATTTTCACCCCATAAGACATGGAAAAGCTCTATTTGACAAGCAGATTTAAAGAATTTCCCTGGGAGGGACCCCAGATCTTCACTGCACTCGCGGCAGATGCCTTTAGTATATGAGTGTACTGCCATCCCAGCATTTTTTATGTAATTTCACAATTCAAGATCAGCAAGTGGGATGTACATATATTTTCAATGAACAGCACAAACTAGAAACAACTGTAATTCTGCAAAGATCCGACTACCACCACCATGTTCCACTCTGTGGAATGTCGTGGTGGTGGTCGGATCTCTGTTTCAGTATGTTCACGGAACCCTTGCAGAAAATATCTCTGTCATACAACTAGAACGTATCCACGTCGCGTTCAGAGTCGTGTTGGTTGTCGTGTTCCGCTCAACAGGATGTGGTGGTGGTGGTAGTAGTCGGATCTCTATCTCGGTATGTTCAAGAATCCCTCGCCGAAAGTATCTATCATCCGTCCAGAATGTGTCCACCGCGTTCAGAGCCCCGTCAGTTGTCATGTTCCGCTCTCCCGAATGTCGTGGCGGTAGTCGGATTCTATCTCAGTATGTTCTTGCGAACATACTGAGATAAAATCCGACTACCACCACGACATTCGGGAGAGTGGAACATGACAACTGACAGGGCTGTTTTGCTGAACGTTTTTCTACCATGCACACAGATCGTATCAACATCGTGTTCAGAGTCCTGTTCATTGTCATGCTGCTCCGCTCGCCAGAATATCATGGTGGAGTCGGATCTCTGTCTCAGTATGTTCACAATTCTCTCGTGGAAAGTATCGCTATCATCCGTCCAGAACGTATACATCGCGTTCAGATTCCTGTTGCTTATCGTGTTCCACTCTCCAGGATGCCGTCGGATTTCTGTCTCAGCATGTTTACGAACTCTCTGCCCGAAAGTATCTCTACCATCCGCCCAGATCGTATCCACATCGCGTTCAGAGTCTTGTTCGCTGTTCCCCTCTCCCGAATGTCATGGTGGTAGTCGGATCTCTGTCTCAGTATGTTCACGAATTTCATGCCGACAGTTATTGCTCAGTTATCCTTTATAAAATCGCCGTTTCATATCTTCCTTGGGTGGCAACAAGTAAAGATATGCTCCGCGCTGGAACGATCGATTTCGGTGATTTTTATTTTATTTTAAATTCTCCCCATTGGATTAACCTTAGCCAATCTCTCCTGGAATAGCAACTCCGGCAAAAAATGAGCTGCTATTTTTTAAGCTGAGATGGCAAATGTTTCAAGCTGAATTCCTATTCCTTGCAAGCTTATTTTTTTAGAGAGCTGGGTATTCATTTTTGCTGAGCTGGAACACTCACTTTTACCCTACTCCGTGTTTCCAAATACCTCCCTATCCCCACACTTCTCCTCTCCTCTCAACACACGGAAACTATCTGATAGATGACATCCCGTACCCCATTCTTCCTAATTTCACCGCTAAGCATATTAACCCTCTCTTTTGTGTCATCCAATTTTAACAGTTTTTCATTCTTTCACCACACTTCCCTCTTACACTCCCAGTGAATCGTATTCTGTTAGACTCATAACTGAAAATGTTTCATGGTCTCCATTACACATAAACTGCACATTTGCTCTTCTTTTCCACTGTCTTGTCCAATTTTCCCCAACACTAAGATTCAACGACCGAGACTTCAGCTCAAACAGTAATGATCCCCACAAAGGTGCCATCAAAGTACTTCTTAAAGCATGGCAAAAATTTATCTCGCAGTCTCTCGTTGCCCACGCGTGGATTACAACCAGTCCACAACGACTGTACGGTAGCTTTTTAAAAATGTTGTTTCAAGAAGAGTAATGTTTCCAAAATTTCAGAAGATTGCATCTAAGCCGCCAAGAGATATTAGAAAATTAAAAGTATTTTTTTTCTTTTACAACGCCGTAAAGTTTGAGGCACCATGAATAAAAACACATGGGTTCATAATTTCAATTGTCAATGAGAAAGTGTGTGAAGTTTCACAAAAAACCCAATTTTCACGAGAACTGGGCTCATTGTAAATTTTTATTGATTACATCCGATGACGTCATTACACAGTTTGGAACTTCACGATCGGAATTCTGGGGAATGGCAGTGGTTGTTTAAATTATGTTTTGAAAAAGAGAAAATGACGAATTCGAAATTAACGTTATTGTCTCTTTATCAGCATTGGTCACAGCGTCTTATTGGTTAAAGGGGCCGAAGTGAATGATAATTACGCCGATGATTTTAAAACATTCAGGCAATAAGAGCTCGCGCTGATTTTACCCGCATGATGCACGACTCAAACCCAGGAGCTAAGAATAACCTTGGGTCCCGACTAGCTTACTTCGACTGGGGAAACTCCCATTAGAATTCGTCCCCTGAGTTCCAATGTGTTCTATGTGCCAGTAGGCACATAGAACACATTGGAACTCAGGGCACGAATTGTTAAGCTATCTCCTACTAATATTCCTATTGCAGTTAATACTATCAAAACCTTAAAAATATTTGAAATACCATCGCTCCCGAATAGCTAGTAGCAAGAATGCAGAAAGTACGTAAGAATTCTATTCCGCAACCCGATGTTTCATTAACACTTTACCTTACGTAACGGCCAAAACCTGCCAGCGCTATTCTCAAAAATCGCCAATTAATTTTCATTATTTTTTTCATTTTTTGTATCAAAAACATAGGTTATGAACCCTCGTTGGAACGAGCTCGTCAAGCTCGTTCCAACGAGGGGTCATAACCTATGTTTTAGAGAGAAAAAATGAAAACAATTCGTTATTCAAGAATTATTTTTGAAAGTGTCGTCTGCTTTTTAGGTTAGGTAAAGGGTTAATTAAAATTTTGTTCATGATGATTTTCATTACTTGGTAAACGCATGGGTAGACATCACTGCCCACGCACGCGTGGTTTACTTCCAGTTCATGGCGACTCTACTGTAATCTTTACTTGGTAAACAAATAGGTAAACATCACTGCCCATGCACGCGTGGCTTACTTCCAGTCCATGGCGACTCTACTGTAATCTTTACTTGGTAAACGCATGGGTAGACATCACTGCCCACGCACGCGTGGCTTACTTCCAGTCCATGGCGACTCTACTGTAATCTTTACTTGGTAAACGTATGGGTAGACATCACTGCCCACGCACGCGTGGCTTATTTCCGGTCCATGGCGACTCTACTGTAATCTTTACTTGGTAAACGCATGGGTAGACATCACTGCCCACGCACGCGTGACTTACTTCCAGTTCATGGCGACTCTACTGTAATCTTTACTTGGTAAACGCATGGGAAGACATCACTGCCCACGTACGCGTGCCTTACTTCCAGTCCATGGCGACTCTACTGTAATCTTTACTTGGTAAACGCATGGGTAGACATCACTGCCCACGCACGCGTGGCTTACTTCCAGTCCATGGTGACTCTACTGTAATCTTTGCTTGGTAACCGCATGGGTAGACATCACTGCCCACGTACGCGTGCCTTACTTCCAGTCCATGGCGACTCTACTGTAATCTTTACTTGGTAAACGCATGGGTAGACATCACTGCCCACGCACGCGTGGCTTACTTCCAGTCCATGGTGACTCTACTGTAATCTTTACTTGGTAACCGCATGGGTAGACATCACTGCCCACGCACGCGTGGCTTACTTCCAGTCCATGGTGACTCGACTGTAACTATTCTAAGCATTCTGGTTAAAAATGTAATTAAGTGCACCTACCCTCCTAAATTCCAAAAGCGCGGCCAACTCTACCAACGGCTTCAAATCCGAGCCGAGACGGCAAAATCATCTTAGTGATAAACACATTGTCACAATTTCACCTTCGGTTTCGGACTCCAGCAAATGTTTTAAGTTTGACAGTATCGTTTTTAAATAGCAATAATCCTCCTATAGATAGAATATGACACGCAACATCATGTCCAACATATCTAACATAAGGAGTTTTTGCACTTGAACAGAATATGAATTATACGAGAGACATTGGAACGCTGAATTTACACTGATTTAAATTCACTTAACTGGTTGGGTGCAGGAAGCCCATATTTGGCTTTATTCTAAAGTTCAGGTACCACAGCTTAGCGGCTTCTTCATATTCAGTGGCTGTGAAACATTTTTGAAGTAGTACTATTTATCTAACAATCATATAGATTTTGGCGTGAAAGCCACGAGAAACGGTACGTATCACATAATGTGTTCCGATTCCGTATCATATAGACGACTCATTCTGATTCCGTATCATATAGACGACTCGTTTCCGGTAGCGCTATGGGCTATCATAACAGGCACATGGATACATTCTATGTACGTTTCAGTGATCGTCCGAACATTATGTCCCAAAAATGTTTAAAAATAATTTAACCCTTTACCTAACATGAAAAGCAGACGACACTTGCAAAAAAAATTCTTGAATAACTAATTTTTTGTCTAAAAAACATAGGTTATGACCACTCATTGGAACGAGTTCGACGAGCTCGTTCCAACGAGGGGTCATAACCTATGTTTTTTAGACAAAAAATGAAAAAATAATTGAAATTAATTGGCGATTTTTTTAGAATAGCATTGGCCGGTTTTGGCCGTTACGTTGGGTAAAGGGTTAAGATTTAATCTGTTTATGTGACAGAATTGTTAGATAAATGAATTACCATGATAATGTGCATGTCCTGTGATTTGTATCAGATTCTCGGTGGTGTCCAAAAATGGGATCACAGTGACCAAAGACATTCTCCTATAAAATGTATGACATGGGAACAAATGTTGATGGTTAAACATAATTTAGCACTCTACCATTTGTGCAAAAAAGTTTTCGAGGTGTGTGGCCTAGTTCCATAAAAAGACTCAATGTATTTCAGTCCGCGATGGCGATTGTTTTTGTTCTTCTTTTTCATGCAATCGTGTCCGAATGTGTTGAATTAAACTAATTTTCTTCACCAAAGGATGGGAAAATCACTGCAGTTCATTGGCCTGTTTGCGCGTTGTCCGCGTTCCCATCGATCGATAGATTTCAAATCATGACGCTTCTTCTAAATTTGGGGTTCAGTGCACGAGCATCCGAAGCTACGTTGGGAATAGTTCATCGTATTTATTGAAACGGTCATACATTTTGGTATTGTCGCTATGGTAGGAGGTGGGACAAAATAGTCATATCGGACAACATCCAGGATACATGAAGTTTTAATACCTACCCGGTAGCTGTCCCTTTTTATACCCTTCGGCTTGCAGCCTTGGGGTTTAAAGTCGCTATCCAGTACTGACTCTCTTGTCGAATGTTCGAATACACCTTTGTAATTTCCTACGGGAAAACGGGATCAAAACTTCCCTCAAGAGAAATACTTACTTCTACAACAATACTGCTTCTGTAGCGGCCTAGAAATATACGGCAGTGTTTTAGGCAATGTCTTCACTATCACGCCTTAGACTGATACTCATAATTTTCGTTAGTTTTACTGTTTGAAAAATGAGGTCAGTCGAATCACAGAACTGTACATTCGTTCCGAACGATTATTTGGGTGGTACACAGGTTTCGCAAACTTAAGTTCCCAGAAAAATTTTTCCGTTCACGTAAATTATATGCCCGGGCACGTCTAATATCACTTCAGAACATTGCCTCACTTACAAGTGGCCTAGAACTATCCGGCAGCATAGTAAACTGATTTTCCCAATTTTCGTTCTCGTTAGTTTTACTGTTTAGATAATAGTGTCAGGCGAATGACAGAACTGTGGATACGTTGCGAACGCTTATTTGGGTGGTACACAGGTTTCACAAACTTATGTTCCCAGAATCATTTTTCCGTCCACGCAAATTATATGGTATAATGGAATAATACGACACAAAGTATGATTTAGTGCTCGGGCACGTCTAATATCACTTCGGGCCATTGTCCCAATTGCAAGTACAATAGAAACGTGTTGTCTAACAACAATCTCAATCATGTGGACCATAGAGTAGACTATTCCATGAACTATTATAACTTGTTTGTTCGTTTTTCTCATATTTTCTAATGGGATAAATAGACAGAACGCGATATGTGTTTGAATCGGTTGGTGTTTTACATAACGAGTTGGAATGGCGTAGTCATATTTCGCGAGAGCCGTAAGCTCGAGCAAAATATGATTATGCCATTCCAACGAGTTATGTAAAACACCCACCGATTCAAACACACATCGCGTTCTGTGTTTATTACACAACCCATGCATTAAAATTCATTTAAATAAACATCAAATTTTAATCCCGATGTTTAAACTCAAAGGTGAAGAGTTTGTTTTGACTGAGGCTGTACTGATCACATGCATCGATAAAAAATCAAAACAACCTTTTCGGAACCAGTGTTTGTTGAAATTCATCTAGCTGTTTACTAACAGTAATAGCCACCAAATGGTTAGGCGTGAATGGGCTGATGCCCATTCACGCCTAACCATTTGGTGGCTGTTACTGTTAGTAAAAATGTAAGTACAAATATGTGCAGATTTGCAAACCAGCTGGGAGAAACGTTTTTAAAAGAAGTTCGAAGATTTACCGAAATAAAGTTGACCAGTTTAGATGTAATGGGATCCGCAAAACGAGACGGCCACGGGACTTGGTTAATGATGTTGTTGGAAATGATTGGGTTTTTTTTTTAAAATATTATCTCATTTTTGGCTATTTTTTTGTGAACCGACTTTATTTGCTTTGGACGTTTTCATTTTCACACTATCCGACAGACGGTCGATGATTGTTTTACGAAATTTGGAAACTTTTCGAAGCGTAATTAAACGATGCAATAAAAAAAGTTCCGGCTTGCGTATCACCCGTTGAATACAGAATCATTTATATCATAGCGGCGATTCCTTTGAATACAAGGGTTTAATGTTTAATGGATGTGTAATAAATAATGGTATTTTCCTGTACAATTTATACATTTTGTCTAAAAGACAAAGCAAATCGTCAGTGAAAAAACTCGTATTTATACCATGCTCGCCTATGTTACTACCTGTGAAGAGCCTGTATGTTAATTTTACCTTATAACCCCACTACCGGTGTAAGGATTCTACTGCGGTTTAAACAAATTTACACCCACAGTCGGAAGTTCATCCAACTTGACCTTTGGCAAAAATTCTATTCCGCAACCCGTGTATCATTAACCCTTTACCTTACGTAACGGCCAAAACCGGCCAGCGCTATTCTCAAAAATCGCCAATTAATTTTCATTATTTTTTTCATTTTTTGTATCAAAAACATAGGTTATGACCCCTCGTTGGAACGAGCTTGTCGAGAATTATTTTTCCAAGTGTCGTCTGCTTTTTAGGTTAGGTAAAGGGTTAATTAAAATTTTGTTAATGATGATTTTCATTACTTGGTAAACGCATGGGTAGACATCACTGCCCACGCACGCGTGGCTTACTTCCAGTCCATGGCGACTCTACTGTAATCTTTACTTGGTAAACGCATGGGTAGACAACACTGCCCACGCACGCGTGGCTTACTTCCAGTTCATGGCGACTCTACTGTAATCTTTACTTGGTAAACGCAGGGGTAGACATCACTGCCCACGCACGCGTGGCTTACTGCCAGTTCATGGTGACTCTACTGTAATCTTTACTTGGTAAACGCATGGGTAGACGTCACTGCCCACGCACGCATGGCTTCCTTCCAGTTCATGGTGACTCTACTGTAATCTTTACTTGGTAAACGCATGGGTAGACGTCACTGCCCACGCACGCATGGCTTCCTTCCAGTTCATGGTGACTCTACTGTAATCTTTACTTGGTAAACGCATGGGTAGACGTCACTGCCCACGCACGCGTGGCTTACTTCCAGTTCATGGTGACTCTACTGTAATCTTTACTTGGTAAACGCATGGGTAGACGTCACTGCCCACGCACGCATGGCTTCCTTCCAGTTCATGGTGACTCTACTGTAATCTTTACTTGGTAAACGCATGGGTAGACGTCACTGCCCACGCACGCATGGCTTCCTTCCAGTTCATGGTGACTCTACTGTAATCTTTACTTGGTAAACGCATGGGTAGACGTCACTGCCCACGCACGCATGGCTTCCTTCCAGTTCATGGTGACTCTACTGTAATCTTTACTTGGTAAACGCATGGGTAGACGTCACTGCCCACGCACGCGTGGCTTACTTCCAGTTCATGGTGACTCTACTGTAATCTTTACTTGGTAAACGCATGGGTAGACGTCACTGCCCACGCACGCATGGCTTCCTTCCAGTTCATGGTGACTCGACTGTAACTATTCTAAGCATTCTGGTTAAATATGTAATTAAGTGCACCTACCCTCCTAAATTCCAAACGCGCGGCCAACTATACCAACGGCTTCAAATCCAAGCCGAGACGGCAAAATCACCTTAGTGATAAACAATTAGATAATAGGGTCAGGCTAATGACAGAACTGTGGATACGTTGCGAACGCTTATTTGGGTGGTACACAGGTTTCACAAACTTATGTTCCCAGAATCATTTTTCCGTCCACGCAAATTATATGGTATTATGGATTAATACGAAACCAAGTATGATTTAGTGCCCGGGCACGTCTAATATCACTTCGGGGCATTGTCCAATTGCAAATACAATAGAAACGTGATGCCTAACAACAATCTCAATCATGTGGACCATAGAGTAGACTAGTCCAGGAAATTATAACTTGTTTGTTCGTTTTTCTCATATTTTTTAATGAGATAAATAGAGGATATGGAATGAGTGTTTTTCTCATATAATATTTATGAAACGAGTCTAAGAATTTTCTGTTTTGGCGAGCCTCTGGCCAAACTAAGTGGCTAACTAAGTCATACTAAGTGGCTAATTTGTGCGTGTGTGTGTCATATTTATCATATGACATACACACGCACAAATTAGCCACTTAGTATGACTTTTTAACCCATCACCTAACTTGAGTTGCAGACGACACTTGGAAAAAACATCCTCGTATAACTAAACATTTTCATTTTTTGCTTCCAAAACATAGGTTATGGCACCTTATTGGAACGAGCTCGTCGAGCTCGTTCCAATGAGGGGTCATAACCTATGTTTTGGAAGCAAAAAGTGAAAATATAAAAAAAATGAATGGCGTTTTTCTTGTAGGTAAAAGATTAATACAATATAACCCACCCCAAATAGGACAGATAACGTAAATTCTCCCTACTGAAATTATGCAAATGTGACTCAGCTTTATTTTGTTTAGCCAATCAAATTGTCCAGTTTTGAAATTGACCAATGAAATTGACGGAAGGCTTTATTTATCACAGATTAATATGAAAACAAAATATCAAATGTTTTAAAGTGAACAAAACGGACGAGTCATATGATAAATAATGGTATTTTCCCGTACAATTTATACATTTTGTCTAAAAGGCAAAGCAAATCGTCAGTGAAAAAACTCGTATTTATACCATGTTCGCCTATGTTACTACCTGTGAAAAGCCTGTATGTTAATTTTACCTTATAACCCCACTACCGGTGTAAAGATTCTACTGCGGTTTAAACAAATTGACACCCACAGTCGGAAGTTCATCCAACTTGACCTTTGGAATGACGTAATTTGCCAACTTCGATACATTCACACTTCGCGATGTTACGTTCAAACATACGACATTTTGCGGTATTACCTATTACGCTTAAAATACCTACAATTAAATATTTAAAATAAAAATTAAGAATTGCTAATAATAATTTGACTGAAAAGCAAGGTTAATTCAATCAACTTTCTTGATATGTCTAGATGTCAATCAAGCATTCACGTTCAGCCGGTAGTACTGCTATCGGCGCTGATGTAAACAAAACACACCCGTGTGTTTGAGATAGAAAGTGTCGTTTTTCCCCGTTTTAAGTGACAAAGTCGATTATTTATTAAGAGTATGGTATAAATAAAACAAATAGGTACTAGGACCGGTAATCACATTTAAGCCACGAGTAGAATAAGGGTTCTAACCACTCGGCATACCAACTTGACAATACATATATATCTAGAACCTCAATACGTTTCCCTTGGGGAGCCAACGGGTGGTGTGGTCGGCAAGCCGAGTGGTTGAAACCCTTGCCTTACTCGTGGTTTAAATTACCGACCCTTAGTACCTATTTATTCTATATATGTCTGCCAGTGTACTCTTCCTGTAAAACAAATTCTATTAGTGACATACACAGCCGTATAACTCTCAACATGAGGCATTTTCGTCGCATCGAGAGTATGAAGAAAAGACCGCATACGTCAAGCATGGATGTGAGGCTGCAAATTACAGTACGTGGAGAGTGTATTATCACTAAATCACCCGCAGAGTGGAGATTCCACCCAAGCAATAATTGCAAATTTGTTGCAAAGCATAACGAGCGCAAGCAAAGTTTCAGCCAATGGACCTCCGGGTTAAACCCGGAGGTCCATTGGCTTAAACATTGCTTGTGTTTTTTGTCGATATGTACAAAATTTGAAAGTTATGGCTTGGGTGATATCTCCACTCCGCGGGTGATTTAGTTACAATCCACTCTCCACGTACTGTACATTAACCTTTTGAAAACTGGTGGTGTCTTCTGAGTCAGATCAATGACAGCAATTGGAAGAGTCCATATTTATTGCCTGGGGTAGATCATGAATTATTTTCAACGTACAGCACTCGGGTGGCACGTTGTAAATAGCGATTGTTCAACCAAGGTATGCACTGTGCAGTCATCCCGCTTGGTGAAGTTATGATGACTTAACATGTTTGTGGACCCGAGAACAAGCTTTTCTGGTTAAAACTCAAAATAAGTCTTTCATTGTGGTACATCTTTCCTGCATCTGATTCCCTTGTTTGGTCTGATAAGAAATGGACATCAATAATCCAAGATTTCTATAGGGTTTTATTTGTTCAATAAAATCCCCGTGGGTTGGTGGATTTTTTCTTAGTTTGCATGAATAATTGAATTTTTCATATACAAACTAACTAAATGTACTAAAAGGTATAAAACATATCGCTGTATCCTAGAATGGCATTTTCTTGAGTTAGTGGAAACCGAATGTTACACATTTCACGTAACTGTTCTCGAATGTTCAGAAGAACAGATCTGGCAAAAGAACATTGAAAGAAGAGATGTGAAACTGTTTTCCTTATGTTGTTGCAGAAAGCACACAATTCCGAAGTTTACATTTTATGTGACCCCTCATTGGAACGAGCTCAATGAGCTCGTTCCAATGAAGGGTCACATGATATTGTTTTGTTGAAATATTTTGAAAAATATAATTTTTTCAACTGCTCAATTTGCAGTTTACGCGGGCGGATGCGGGCTATTCGTTAGGTAAAGCGTTAAAATACCGGTTTTGTTGGTTCGTGTCATCTGTGAATGAAAAAGGGAGTCTATGTAAATTCTCCAAGTCAGGTGGCAGTACGTTTATATCTAGAACCTCATTACATTTCCTTTGGGGACTCAACGGGTGGTGTGGTGGACTGTTGTACAATCTGTATATCATGTATCTGGTATGTCTTTAGTGTGTGCTTCAGTCTGTCAGTATTTATGTTCCTAATCGATGGAACCTTTTGTATATATTTTTATTGTAACTTCCAAATACTTTGAATTATTTTAATAACACTAATTCTATGAACAGTTTTAAAATGTAGATTTTGCAAGTGCGTGTCATCTGTCAGTGAAAACTGGATTCTATGTAAAAGATCTCTGCCAGGTGGTATTACGTGTGTATGAAGAACCACATTACGTTTTCTTTAGGGGCCGACCGGGTGGTATGGTGGACTGCTGTAAAATCTGTTTATAATATATCTGGTATGTCTTTTGTGTGTGTTTCAACCTGTCGATATTTACGTTCGTAATCGATGAACTCTTCTCATATATTTTTATTGTGAAACCCCAAGACTTTGAATTATATTAATAACACGCCGATAGTGTGTGAATGGAGTGCTTATGTTGCATTTGTTGGAGAAGCCCGAATGTGTTAGGAAGGCCTTGGTCTTAGGTAATATATTCTGGACAAAATAGATGCCTTTTTCGCACCATTTTTGTGTCAAAGAAAAGTTTGAGGAAATAGTTTCTCCGAATACTTCCGGTGGGGTTGTGGTGGTGTTACTCTCTAAGAGTGACCAAGTGAACAACACACTGTCCCAGAAAGGAATTATATGATACCCTACAATTTTGAACCCCTCTTTGTGTATGTGAGAGAAATTAAAACTGCCAGACGACGCAAAATCACCCAATAAGGTTTTTTTCATGGAATATGAATAGAGGTGTCTAACAGTTTTCTTATCCATATTAATTATAAAGCGTAATTGAAAGTTTGAAAGTGTGGAAATGTTCTCTACCTTTCGGCTATTAACCCTATACCCAACGCAGACGATACAAAACATTTTATTACTTTAAATATCATTTTTTAAGTTTTTTCAACAAAAATCAACAAAACCATATCATGTGACCCATTATTGGAACGAGCTCGACGAGCACGTTCCAAAGAGGGGTCACATGATATGGTTTTGCTGAAACTGTTTGAAAAATGATATTTTTTGAGCTGCTGAATTTGCATATTACGCGGGCGGATGTGGCTGTTTCGTTGGGTAAAAGGTTAACCCTTTACCCAACGTAACGGCCAAAACCGGCCAGCGCTATTCTCAAAAATCGCCAATTAATTTTCAATATATTTTCATTTTTTGTCTCAAAAACATAAGTTATGACCCCTCGTTGGAACGAGCTCGTTCCAGCGAGGGGTCATAACCTATGTTTTTGAGACAAAAAATGAAAAAAATTAATTATTCAAGAATTTTTTTTTGCAAGTGTCGTCTGCTTTTCAGGTTAGGTAAAGGGTTAAAGCAAATGCTGTTGCCAACTCTTCGCCTAATGGAATGACCATAACCGACCCGGCTTTTCCCCAAAATTGCCATTAAATTTTATTTTTATTTATTGAGACGAAAATATAAAGTGTGAACCTTTATTTTATCAGACAATAAGTATATGCATTGAGTCCGAAATTGTGCGAATACATCGTGTACCAGAGGCCCTGATACAAAATATGTATCATGCAACTGCATAATACAACCGCGTGCTTGGTTAGAGTTTGTTTACGTTACTATTTATAGAACATTACGAACTTTCGAATTGCTGTTGTGAGAGGCCTTATACGTTTCTATATTCAAAGAGAGAGAGAGAGGAAAAAACACTTCTCAAAACTATAATTATCAAATTATGGAATTACATTGTTTTTATGCGTTTGTATCTAAATCACTGGAAGTATTCAAGATGAAACAAAACGCAGTTATACTGTTAAAGTGCATAGTCTTTTCGGCCTGTTGAGCATGCACGAGCTCGACAAGTTTATCCGAGGATCGCAAAAGTTCAAGGCAGCCACTCCAATTTCAACCGAAACAACAAGCACTTTTATGATTCTGAAAATGAAATCTGATATTAAAATGCTAGTTAACCCTTTACTCAACGGACATGATATTACAATTTGTTATTTTAATCATGTTCTGTAAAACAATATTTTCAAAAGATTTCAAAACCGCGGCTTAGCATCAAAACAAGCAAAAGTGGAACGAATCCAAAATTGAAAAGCACTGACATGTCCTTCCAAACAACTACTGCAATAACTATTACAACCCAACCCGTAACCCCAAACTGGCAAAATCCACCATAATGAGATGGGCACAGAGCAACGCACACGATCGCGTTTACTGGAACCTCTTAGATTAGAGAATATAATTGTGGACCGCAATGAAATATTTCCCGAATCTATTTATTAGAATAAAACTCCTATTCTTATGTAAAACGTTAAAGTTTTATCTATCAGATTAAATTATCCAATAAGCGCAATGTACCTTTTAAATTGAAGATTACATATTCTCCCTACCCTCCCGTCCAAGGAGACAATTAGAAATAGCATGGGCGTACACGTTGTCCGAATCCACAGAGTTATTGTTCGCCCTCTGTTAAGCAGAAGTATATGAGACGCAGAGGATATGGAATGAGTGTTTTTCTCATATAATATTTATGAAACAAGTCTTAGAATTTTCCGTTTTGGCGAGCCTCTCGCGAGCCCAAACGGAAAAATTCGGACGAGTTTCATAAATATTATATGAGAAAAACACTCATTTCACATTCTATTTATCATATGACACACACACGCACAAATTAGCCACTTAGTATGACTTTTTAACCCATCACCTAACTTGAGTTGCAGACGGCACTTGGAAAAAACATCCTCGTGTAACTAAAAATTTTCATTTTTTGCTTCCAAAACATAGGTTAAGACCCCCTCATTGGAACGAGCTCGTCGAGCTCGTTCCAATGAGGGGTCATAACCTATGTTTTGGAAGCAAAAAGTGAAAATATAAAAAAAAATGAATGGCGTTTTTCTTGTAGGTAAAAGATTAATACAATATAACCCACCCTAAATAGGACAGATAACGTAAATTCTCCCTACAGAAATTATGCAAATGTGACTCAGCTTTAGTTTGTTTAGCCAATCAAATTGTCCAGTTTTGAAATTGACCAATGAAAGCTCCCAACTCTAATTATGCAAATTATGAAAATGTGGCCCAGTTGTATTTTGTTCAGCCAATCAAATTGCTTGTCTAGTTTTGAAATTGACCAATCAAATTGACGGAAGGCTTAAGTTATCACTGATTAATATGAAAACAAAATATCAAATGTTCTTAAGTGAACAAAACGGACGCGTCATATGATAAATATTAAAGTGAACAAAACGGACGCGTCATATGATAAATATTAATCTTAGTGGTGATGTGTAATAACTGAGGAAGAGGTGTGGTCAGTTCTATCTTTTGGAAAGCAGACAAAGAGTTTCGACCGAATCCTATTTATATCACGACTAGATCGAATATGAACCCAAGGACTTGATCTGTAAAACCCATAATCTGATCCATATAAGGTTTCAGTATGCCAAATAACAAAAGATTGTAAATAATGGACCGAAAGAAGTATGGTAGTGTGGCTTGTATGTTTCGTGCCAATTCTGGAGGACCCCGGTAGAAGTGACGTCATATCACGTAACCCAGTGGCGCAGTTTTGGAATGTTATGGTAGCCCACGTGAGTGGCCATGTTGTAAAGTCATTACCATAGTGATACGCGATGTCAGTGCATTTAGGTTATCAGTATTTCCGTCGTCCATTTTGTATTCTGGAGGCCGCCATCTTGATTTTTATGGTAGCATGTGGATACTATGTGAACTAAAACCTCTAATAGGACGGGGTTATGTCCGGAGGCTGTGTTCCTAAGTACAAGAGTAAATCTAATTACCCAGATAGACCTGACAATTTTCCAAAATCACGAACAACCTCCGTAACGTAATCGGATTGCCTCAGAACCCTTCTGGTTTCCATCTATAGGTGCGTTCCATTGTATAGGAGTGGTTACCTGGCTCGGACTCCCCCAAATCCTTTGCGAGAATTACTCAAATATTATAAATTGTATAAATACAAGTTTTTCTATATCGTATTCCTTCCTATAAAGTATTCTAACTTCCCAAGATGTGTTTGTGTGCCCGTACACAATGTGTACACATCACAATCACATGTAGCACATAGACAGATGTAGAATGTGCCGCGATATGTGTTTGTGTACGAGTGCGCAATGTGAACACAACACATACTGCCCTACGACTTATCACGGTATTTCAGAATACCAGCGACATGGCTCATGTACAGTTCCTAGCTCTTATATGGCTCTTAGCTCTTATACAGCTCCCAGCTCCTAAGAAGCTCCTACGTAGCCCCTAGTAGACCTGTCATTGCCCTCCACCATGACTAAAGCTATCCATCCTGTGATCAATCTCTATTGTAATCACCATTACTTTAGTCTTTTACCACTCTTTCAGCATTGAACGATTACTGTTGACTTGTGGTACTACTACAGGCGTGCCAGTTATGTCTGACCCTGCTCCAATATCTGCTCCGGCCAAGTCTTCACCGAGTTCATTCAGATCGCTCCTTCTTCAAAAACTGCCTCAGCTTATACAGTGCATGCCAGGGTTCCTAACATGTAAGAAACCCTCTTCTCATCTACGCCGAGAAGTGCTTGCGTGGTAGTGCACTTTTTGTCACAGTGAGTATACATTACATTCAGGACATAGACACGCTGAATGTGCTGATATGTGCTTGACATACAGCACATGGGCACATGCTGGAAGTGTCAATATATGCTTATGTGCTAATGCACAATGTTCCCACAACACGTGCAGCACATGGGCAAGTAGATGAGAAAGGGGCATTCCTGCTCAGCAAAAATTCATTTCCAGCTCACTAAAAAATTGAGCTCGGAAGCAATGTGATTTTATCTTGAAAAATAAAATAATCCAGAACAGCTTAAAAACAGCTCTTCTTCACCTGAGCTGGTATTCGAGGAGAGGTCGGCCAATGTTAATTCGATGAGGAGTACTTTAGAAAATGAAAAGAATATTAACCCTTTACCTAACGAATCGCCCGCATCCGCCCGCGTTATATGCAAATTAAGAGTTGAACAAATTAAATTTTTCAAAATATTTCAACAAAACCATATCATGTGACCCCTCATTGGAACGAGCTCATTGAGCTCGTTCCAATGAGGGGTCACATGATATGGTTTTGTTGAAATTTTTTGAAATTTTTTAAAAAAGTGATATTTAAAATAATAAATTTTGATATCGTCTGCCTTGGGTAAAGGGTTAAAAACTCTTCGAGATCGTATTTTCCAGCTCAACACGAAATCGGAGACTTTTTCTTTATACTAATTTCCCACTGGAATTTGTAAAAGTGGGAACGACGGTGTAAAATTTCTCATCTCAGATATGTGCGAGAATGATTTTTTCCTATCATCTCCTTTTTTCTCAGTGTTATTACAATGGGGAATATTTGAGAATTGTAGAGACGGTGGGTCTTCCTCCTTTCATCTTCACCATTTTATCAATGAGTTGTCTAGTGTTATTAGTCTGGTTAAGTTTGGACCCTAAAACTTAATACCCAAAACCTGTTCGATTTTCAAATGAATTATATACCGAATCCAGATTCTGGAAGGTACACGCGCGCGCGAGTGTACCTTTCAGATCAATACATATAAAATACATACGGAATCCAAATCTACCGATATGTCTATCAGATGTTTGAGAATGTCAGAATGTTATCAATGAGCTGTCGGTGTTATAAGTCTGGTTAAGGTCAGAGTCTAATACTTAATCCCAAAACCTTTTCTATATTCAAATGAAGTATATACCGAATCCAAAACTCAGGGTTTCTTAAATTTTTGGGAGGATGTTTTTTTAAAGTTTTTGTTCATGCTTTTTTTTTACATTTTTTACGTTTTATTTTTACGATGACTGTATCACCATCCTAGGGAACGCCACCCACCTGTGGGGGGGGGGGGGATCTTTCACTTGGATACCTGGCTTCCCTCTGGAGGATTTCGGAGACTTGAAAAACACCATAAATGGGAAAACAATTGGAATATTTGAGAAAATTTGAATCATTTGTTTTCCCCAATTTCGGGGCGCAGAGCGCGTCCCTTTTATTTGGTTGCTTAATTTTTAATGAACTTATTAACTATCGAAATAATGAAATAATTTTAACTTGTTTTTTTTATTTTAGAAATAATGAAATAATTTTAACGAACTTATTTATTTTCAAAAATAATTTATTTTAACGAAATAATCAAATATTAAATTTCATTATTAGTTTTTTAAATATGAAAAAAAAACTTCAAGTAATTTATCGTTTGTTTTCTGTACAGTTCACCGCCACTACTTTGACGGCTGCTTTGTCTGTCTGTCTATCCGTCTGCCTGCCTCTCTCTCTCTCTCTCTCTCTCTCTCTCTCTCTCTCTCTCTCTCTCTCTCTCTCTCTCTCTCTTCTCCAAATCGTTAGAAGGTCACACTCGTTCCACGTGGATATTTCTCCTACCGGGAAAGTCAATTTATTTTATTATTGAAACATGGTGTGAGCGTTAAATCACTGAATGATGCTGTGTAACTGTTCTGTTATCTCTGCTCGTGCACACACTCGTATAGTACGTGGAGAGTGTATTGTCACTAAATCACTCGCAGAGTGGAGATTCCACCCAAGCAATAATTGCAAATTTGTTGCAAAGCATAACCAGCACAAACAAAATTTCAGCCAATGGACCTCCGGGTTTTTGTCGATATGTACAAAATTTGAAAGTTATAGCTTAGGTGATAACTCCACTCCGCGGGTGATTTAGTTACAATCCACTCTCCACGTACTGTATATTATAAAATATCTTGTTTTTTTTTTTGTCTTCGGGAAAATGGAGGAGACACAAAAAGACAACAACAACTTTGACTATGTATCAGGAAATCCAAACGAAAATATCATTTCCGATTTAGTGTACTAGCATTTCCTTTTCGACACGTGAGATTCTAAGATGTTGTTGGAAGGAAAGCGGGTAGGGAGCGCGGTGTCAAAGAGGCTGTCGAAAGTTTCGTTAAACCACCAGAAATCAATAAATAAATAAAGAAGGAATGCGCACGCAAAGACGTCATCCAGTCGGAATTTTCTCCCCGCTTTTGTGATAAAAATACCTTATTTACGAAACTCTCGAATCATATTTTTGTGAAATGTTTCTTAAAAAAATAACCTACAAACATGGAAATAACCCGCGAACGACCCTTTAGGTTACGTGTATGTTAGGTCAATTGTAAAAAACGCGAAAGAACAAAGTAATACAACATACCTTTATGAAATCACTAATATTATATATTTTACCTGAAAGGCTTGAAGTCTTTCGCAACATGTCGAGTACTGCATCCATATATGAATAATATTATATCTCACGTGACTTCCTTGCATTCTGATTGGCTGAAAGATGATACCCTATTTCGTGTAGTTTGAATCCACAGAACTACACCCAGGCACTACACGTTTTCTATTTTTAGCACACTACTATATCAGTTTTCTTTTCATATTGGGCGAATAAAACTAATCAGGCTAAATTTAAATATCGATTCACAGAGGCACTACATCCACAAAACGACCCAAAAAGAAATCATTGTGTAAACATGTATCGCTTTTCCATTGTTGAAGTCACATTTTCCGAGGCGTTCATTTTTTTCCTTGAGAAGATGATCCATATCTCGTTTCGAAGAGAATGATCCATACCTGGGTACAACTTTCATGAGAACGCGTCCGGGTATGAAAAATCGTTTGTTTCGCTGCTCATATTATTTCGCTATTCAATTGTATGTTTTGGGCAGTAAACGAATAAATAATGGAATTCATTTGAATCTTCGGCGTTTGGTATCCCGAACTCACTCATTCGGGAATGTATATGTGTGACAAATGTGTGGAAATTATCAAACTGCGTTGTCAAATTTCGAAAATTTTAGCTTTCATTCGCAAGTTGCGCGATTCTAGAATACACTATTCAGTTTGGGGGAAATGTTTTGTTTACCCTTGCCGACCGTTTCAAAATCTGTCTCCTGCTCATATCAATAATCCAAGTTAGCCGTGTTTTGGAAGAAGAAAAAGAAAATGTTTTTTTGAAAACTTCATGGTATTTCTTTCTTTATAACGCTGGTTGGTAGGGCTGCTACCTTGGTAATAGATTAACAAATCGGACAGATGTTTTTTCTTGATGGGTGTTCGATATAATATAAGGATTAGTGCATGTCTTGTCGTTGACTACGCCCATATAGTGCCCAGTGAGGTGGTGTAGTTCCCTCCGCTTCGCTGCGGGAACTACACCACCTCACTGGGCACTATATGGGCGTAGTCAACTCCAAGCCATGCACTATTCCTTAAGAATGACATGCTGTTTCTACCTGAAAATAAAATTTCACCATATTAAATAGCCACAACTAACGTCCGAACTCGTTTCGCGAGATCGCACGTTACTGGTTGATATTATTTTGCCTATGTCCCGGTGAGACATAAATAGCATGAGTTGCGTAGGAAAAACACAGAAGGCGAGAATCATTACAACACCTTTTTTTACTGCAGGTTATCAACATGCTATACAGCGAACCCTTCCAACGTATTACGGTATAAGCCCTTTAGTTCCAGACCTGGGGCGCTATTCATGAAGCAATGTCATAAGATCATCTTAAGACAGTGTGAAATCTAAGAGTTAAGATCCAACTTAGCTGTGATATTGCGTATTCATGAGCGCGATTCAGGAAAAGGACTTATGACCATCTTACGGAGTTAGTTGAGATGTTACTTTCCCTGGACTGGTTAGCGCCCTCATGTTGTAATTATGCACAAAATAAGTTGGATTTTGAGTACTTGAAGCTGCTTGATGTGGAGGTTATAAGTAGAGTCGTCTCTCTTATCACCACAATAGAAACGCGTAACGGGGATAGGGGTGGGGTGGAATGTAATTTTTATGAATTCGTTCTTTTTTATTTTATTCTGTTCATCTTGTACTTTATTTTTCCTATTTTCTTTTTCTTTTTCTTTTCGTTCTTTCTTTCGTTATTTTTTTTTTAATTTTCTCCGCATTCTAGTTGTTTCCAAATCAACTTGCCTATAACTGAGTCAAATATGGGAATTCGTATAGAACAAACACCGAAAATCTGAGTTCGATTGAAAAGCACGGGCTTCATTGTCAAATGGTCAGCGAAAAAAGGAGTATCAATAGATTTATTATTTTATCTGAATCTTCCCTCCATCAGACGGGTCATCAAAACAATCGCACTAGTTTGTCCTGCTCCACCTTCGTACACGGTGCCCATGTCATCGTCCACTGGAATTTCTTCATCCGGTAATGGCCGTCCATTTGTTACACACATGCTGTGCAAGATCGCTGTCGCAATCGTGATTTTGCACACCTTATCAGGTGAATGTATAAGAGCCCCTCCGGACGTATCAAGGCCCCGGAATCGCATTTTCAACACACCGAATGCACGTTCAATGGGGGTTCTTTACGTGTGCTCTTGTGTAGCGTCTTTCATTTGGTGTAGCTCCGTCATTTATAGGTGTCATCAACTCAGGGCGTAAGGGCTATCCACTATCGCCGACAAGCCATCGGTATAGCTCGTGATTTATAAAGTCTACAGAGTCCACACATTGCGTAGATTATTATTATTATTATTATTATTATTATTATTATTATTATTATTATTATTATTATTATTATGAATGAGTGGTGAGTTGAACCCGGCCATTTAGCAACAATGCTGGTGAATTTCAATGTAGAGTCGCAAACACCTTGTACGTTAATGGAATGGAAGATTTTCCTGTTACCTTAAGCACTTTCGTCAACTGGAGGCGCCACTATTCTGATGTGAGTGCAATCAACTGCACCTACGACATTTGGGAAACCCGCTAGCTGATGGAACCCAACCATTATTTGTCATAGGGCTGCACGGTATTCGCAACTGAATATCGGTATCGGTGTTCAAAAAAAATACCGCGTTATACTGGTATATCGAAAGACTGTTCAGATACGAACCATAATCGGGGCTTGAGCCATCACAATCGGAACAAATCAGCATGCCTTGATGATACAGTTCGAATAACCCTTTATCCAACACAGACGATATCAATTTATTTTTTTATATATTAGTTTATTAAATTTTTTCAAAAAAACTCAACAAAACCATATTATGTACCTCTCATTGGAACGAGCTCATCGAGCTCGTTCCAACGAGGGGTCACATGGTATGGTTTTGTGAAATGTTTTGAAAAATAGTATTTTTCACCCGCACAATTTGTGTATTACCCGGGCGAACGCGGCCAATGCGTTAGGTAGAGGGATAATATTATTTGTTTGGGACTACAGATAAAAAACTAAAGGCATCTTGAAAATTAAATTGTGGGTAAATAAATAATGACGATAAACCGATATTTTTGTAATTACACCGGTATTTAATCGATACTGGTTTAAATACCGGTATGTATCGGTTTATCGATATATCGTGCAGCCCTAATTTGTCGTAAACTCTCCTCATCTCTAGGCATATAGATATACTGGTTTGTTTGGTCACACAAAGCCGCCCTTGTTGAATTGATGACGCGAGACATCGTTGAATGACTCGACCCGTGAATATCTCCTGCAACCGCTTGGAAACTGCCAGTTGCGTAAAAACGCAGTGTCGAAAGTACCTGCTGTGACGTAGAAAGTGATCATGATCTTCTAGTCGGGTGTTCTAGTCTATTCTGCAATATGTCGCATAGGTTTAGTTTAGTTTAAACATATTTTATTTGCCACTATATACAGCAAAAAGGATCGGAGAACAAGTTATCACAACTTACAAAAACTCCTCTCCTTAAACAAGAATAATTAAACATTTGCGGCACAATTATATACAATATAGAAATACTAAGAATTAGTGTAGTCATCAGCTAAAGGGTTGAAGATTGGAGATTTAGAGAGATAATGATTTAACCGTTTTGAGCTCCGGTGGTATCTTCCACATCAGTTCACTAGAATTAGCTAGAAGGGTCTATTTTCAATATTTTCAATATTTTAGAGCTGACCAATCAGTATTTCCAACAAGGAGCCTTGGGGTCACACGTTGGAAACAGTGGTTGGTCTGTACTACTTATATATTTAACATTATTTTGTCACGGAAAACGGGGTGTTCCACTGGCTTTGTCCGAAAAAGGGCCACCGGGGCTCGAGGTGTTAAAGAGTTATAGGATTAGAGAGTGAAGGATTGCCGTTGTCTAGGCTCGCATAGGTTGAGAATCATTTGTTTGTTCAAACGATACTTGGATATGATCTCGTCGTCATCCATATTGTCCAAAGGGTTATTCCTGTCCCTGAGCACCCTCTGTCGCCTTAAACTTCTTCGAGCTCGCAAAACCATAAACACGGCAGCCATATTTGTCAGTTTTCATCGATTAGACGAGTTATCTCGCCTTTCATGTCAACTAAAAGTTAGTACTTAACTTTCAGACCGTCTTAAGTCCATCTTAACACCATCAAACCAAGGTAAGATCATCTTATGACATACCCCAACCAGTCTCAGTATTTTGGTCTCAGCTGAGATCGATCTTAGTTAAGACGTTGTTCGTGAATCGCACTTTAAGACATATGATGGTCTCAGGACTATCTAAAGTTATACCTACAGTACATGGAGAGTGTATTATCAATAAGTCACCCGCAGAGTGGAGATTCCGCCCAAGCAATAATTGCAAATTTGTTGCAAAGCATAACCAGCACAAGCAAAGTTTCAGCCAATGAACCTCCGGGTTAAACCCGGAGGTCCATTGGCTGAAACATTGCTTGTGTTTTTTGTCGATATGTACAAAGTTTGAAAGTTATAGCTTGGGTGATAACTCCACTCCGCGGGTGATTTAGTTACAATCCACTCTCCACGTACTGTATGTAATAAGTAGGTTTCATGAATACAACCCCTGGACCTGTGGCCCTTAATTACAACGACATCGTAACATTTGTTTTGAAAGTACCACAAGCTGTGCTTTGAAGCAATACAAAATGAAACTCTTTCAGTTCTTAAGGAGGAAAATATGTTTAAGTTTCACCCACAAGCCGATTAAGGTAAAGCACTAACCGAGACCATCGGTATTGGGGGTATTAAGTCCGGCAATCACTTCAACGTTCACAAAGTTGTAGACTCAAGGAGCATTATTCTCTCTGTATTTATAATATGACAGGGTCATTCGACTGTAATGTGATACGTATTTTATCAGATGTATAATTTGGACACACTTATCTCGCACTAAAAATAGGCTCTAAAACTCAGCCAAGTCATCCCGATTTATCTAAAAATGCCAGAAACGCCCGCACATATCGCTCTGAACGCCAAGATGTGAAATGTCCAATACGTCAATAAAAAGTAACAATGATGACTTTGTTTTCATCCCATTGTCAGCTATATCGCTTGGAGTGCTAAAGTGTTCATTGGTCAAAACGTAAACAATAGGAAACAATTACAGATAACTAACATTGTTTTGCTTCCACTATATAAAGCAAAATACCATCTTTTCTATCAGATAGTGAGAAGTCGATTTATCTTTAAGGTAGACGCTTTCGTTTGTCATTCCTAAACGAAGTTCGATTCCAGCTTTATATTATAATTGAGGATTTGACGTTAAGATACGCTGGTGACGTTTCAATGATTTTTGAGTGTTTTAAAGAATTACAACATCAAAAAAGTAAAGCAAAATGTCTTCAACACAGTCAGTTTATTTTACTACACAAATAGATACGGCTAACACATCAAGAAACATCAGTGAACTGGAAACTTCTAGTCATTCGAGTGATTATCTAATTCAAACGATTAATGGGTTTTTATCAAAATATGGCTTCTTCGTCATTACTGCTCTTGGAATTCCTGGAAATGTACTAGCATTGGTTACAAGTTTTCAATTTTCACCGAAGACCTCCCCAATCATACATGTTATTGTTTTAGCACTGGCAGATGTCACGTACCTTGTATTTACTCTGGCGAGGAGAGTTGTTTTAAATAACTTTGGTCTGCATACAGATTGGAGCTGTAGTATGTTTAAGTTTTTAACTAATTTTAGCCCCTGCTTCGCAAACTGGGCTGTAGTAATAATGACAACAGAGAGATTTATGGCAGTGTGGTTCCCATTCAAAGTTAAAAGAGTTTTCACGAGGTTCCGTGATATCCTGATTGTCTCCACCGTGTACCTAGCCATAGGTATTGTTTATTTGCCGCTGACTTGGACGTATGAAGTTGGGTATAGTCAGAAACAGAGTCGGCCATTTTGTCGACCAAAGAAGATAAGAATACCAACGTGGAAGGCTGTGATTGCAATTGATGCTGTGGTGTACGCAATCATACCTTGTTGTTTACTGGTGGTGTTAAATTGTTTGATCATAATTAAAACAAGAACGGCAGGGAAGCAGGCGACAGAGATCGCGAGCGGAAGCAATTCCGACGAAAACCGAAATCAGCAACAACGGCAACTTACACGAATGTTACTTACTGTCTCTATCGTGTTTGTCGTTCTTGTTTTACCGAATGCAATCTGGTTCCAGACAGTGGATAATAGTCAAAAGCTAAGTCCTCCCATTCTTCTCATACAGAACGTGATTCTAATCCTCTCTACTTCGAACAACGCTGTTAATTTTTATTTGTATGTTTTCGTAAACAGGAAATTCCGTGAGAAGTTTAAAAATACATTTTCTTGCAAGAAAAAACATCCAACACACAATGGCACAGAGAGCTGTGAAAACAGGGAACGTCAATCGAGTGCGACAGACATTTATACTATTTCAGTCGAATTTACGGATACACCTTTGTAATATCCTACGGTAAAAATAGGATCGAAACTTCCCTCAAGAGACATACTCACTTCCGCAACAATACTGCTTCTTTAGGGGCCTAGAACTATCCGGCAGCATTTTAGGCAATGGCTTGACAATCACGTCGTAAACTGATTCTCGCAATTTTTGTTAGTTTTACTGTTTAGACAATAGGGTCAGTATAATGAAAGAACTGTACATACGTTGCGAACGATTATTAGGGTGGTACACACATTTCGCAACCGTAAGTTCCGTTCAGGAAAATTATATGAAATAACGGAACAATAAGAAACAAAGTATGATTTAGCGCCCGGGCATGTCTAATTACACTCCAGGACTTTGCCGCACTTACAAGTACAATAGAAACGTGATGCCTAACAACAATGTCCAACAAATGAGCTATATAGTAGACTAGTCTAGGAACTATTATAACTTGATTGTTCATTCTTCTCATATTTTGTATTGAGATAAATAATGGTATTTTCCTGTACAATTTACACATTTTGTCTAAAAGATAAAACTGAGACATGCAATTCGTCAGCGAACAAACCTGTATGTGTCTTCTTGTGTACTCTTCCTGTGGGAAAACTATATTAGTGAAGTACATATCCGTATCATTCTCAACATGATGCATTTTTTATACAGAGTAATGAAGAACAGATCGCACACTTCACCCACGTTTGTGAGGCTGTTTGTTAGGATAAAAGAATATAATACATCGACACAATTTACACAGAGTAATTACCAAAGCTGCAAATTACATTAACCTTTCGAACCGTGATGGTGTCTTACGGGACAGATCAATGACAGCAGTTGGAAGAGTCCATATTCATTACCAGGGCGTAGATCATGAAATAGTTTCAACGTGCAGCCTTTGAGCTGCACGTTGAAGATATTGATTGTTTAACATACCCATGTACCGAGGAATCACCCTACTTGGTGAAATTATGACTTAATATGTTCATGGACCAGAATAACAGCCTTCAGGGTTTAAATGGTTATATGCCGGAAATTAAAAATAAGCCTTTCATTGTGGTCCATGTTTTCTGCATCTGATTTCCTTGTTTGTTCGGATAAGAAGAGATGGACATCAATTCCAAGATTTCTATAGTATTTTATTTGTTCAATGAAACCTGCGTCGGTTGGTTGACTATTTCTCAGTTTGCAGAAATAAATGAATTTTTAAGTTACTAATTGTGCTAATGGTATAAAAAGGGACGTTGTATCCTGGAATAATATATTCTTGAGTTAATGGAAACGGAATGTCACACTTTTTACGTAACTGTTCACGAAATTCAGAAGAACAGATTTGGCAATAGAACATTGAAAGAAGAGATGTGAAACTGTTTCCCTTATATTGTTGCAGGATATACACAATTCTGAAGTTCACGTTTATATAGCTTTGCATTTGTAAAATAAATTCTTTGAATAATTTTAAAATATAAATTTTGCAGGTGTGTGTCATCTGTGTATGAAGGCGAAATTCTATGTAAAAGCCCCAGTCATGTGGCAGTACGTTTATATCAAGAACCTCATTACATTTCCTTTGGTACCCAATGGGTGGTATGGTGGACTGTTGTAAAATTTGTATATAATGTAACTGGTATGTCTTTTGTGTGTGCTTCAACCTGTCAATATTCACCTTCGTAACCTTTTCATATATTTTATTGTAATATCCTAAGACTTTGAATTGTATTAAAAACACCCGGTAGCATGTGAATGGAATGTTTATGTTGCATTTGTTGGAGAAGTTCGAAAGTAGATGCCCTTTTCGCACCTTTTGTGTAAAAGAAAGGTTTGAAGAAATAGTTTCTCCGAATACCTCCGTTGTTTTATTGTCTAAGGGTGACCAAGAGAGCAATAAACTGTTCCAGAAAGGGATCATATGATGCCCTACAATTTATAACTCCTCCTTGGGCATGTGCCAGAAATTAAAAGTGCCTGACGTCGCAGAATTACCCAATACGAGTGATTTCTCTCCACGGAACAAGAATAGAGGTGGCTAACAGTTTTCTTATTCATATTAATTTTAGAACATAACTGAAAGTTTGATAACACGGAAATGTTATTCCGCCGTTTTCGATCAAATCAATAATTTGTTTGTTTTTTTTCCAGTCTTTCCTGACCACAAAGAATTAAAAACTCTTGCCTGTTATTTACCCTACAGGAATTGAAGCAATTTACCTTATAGGAATTAAAGCAAATGCTGTTGCCAACCCTTCACCTAATGAAATGGTCATAACCGACCCGCGCTTTCCACACAAAGGGTCACTCAATTCTTTTTTAATTTATCAATTATTGCCAGAAAAATATAAATTGTGATACCTTATTTTATCTAATAGTCAAATTAATTTGCACCCAGAAACACGGCAAAAACGTTTGTATCACCCCCGCCCCCTACTCTTCCGATTCCGTATAAGGCAGTTTGAATTCACATGTAAACATTCACATATATGCATTGTTATTACGCATTAAAATATAGTTCCTGAAATTAAAGAAAAATTGACTTCTTTCAACCCAATTCAAACTAAAAAATGGGATAAACGGGCTTTATGATAAATGAATTATCATTACCACGTGCTTGTCCTGTAATTTGTATCAGATTCGAGGCCGTGTTTACAATCGGATCGCAACGTTGCGATCCGATTGTAACACGACCTCGAATCTGATACAAATTGCAGGACATGCACATGGTCATGATAATTAATACGTATCTCAAAATAAGTATACGTAAGAATACAGCGTGTATCAGAGACCCCAGATACCAAATCTGTATCATGCAACTGTATAATACAACCGCGTGCTTTGCTACGATTTGTTTACGTTACTACTTGCATTACAAGCTTTCGAAATGCCGTTACGGGGGTCCTTGTACGTTTCTGAATTTGAAAAGAGATAAGAAAAAAACATGTCTCAAAAGTATAATTATCATATTATCAAGCCACATTACTTTTATGTTTTTGTATCCTAATCACTGGAAGCATTCAAGCTGGAACAAAACGCAGTTATACTGTTAAAGTGCATAGTCTTTTCGGAAAGTTGAACATGTATACGCTCTACAAGTTTATTCGAGGATCGCATAAGTTCAAGGCAGCCACATACAGTTTCAACCGAAATGATTCTGAAAATGATATATGATATTAAAATGTTAGTTAACCCTTTACTCAGAGCACATGACATCACAATTTATTATTTAATTTCAACAAAACCATATCATGTGATTCCCTGACTGAGGGGCGGTGGGGGTTTGATCATATGATGTGGTTTAGTTGATTTCTTTTTAAAATAATGTTTTTTTCAACACCTACTTTTGTAAATTACGTAGGTGGATGCGGTCGATTCGAAAGATAAGGTGCTAATCTAGTTATTACAGCTGGACATTGTAACAAAAACCTATCATCACTATTTTGTTTATATACAAAATTTTGTATCAGACACTCGCTCCTGTATCTAAGTCTATATCTAAGTCTATATCTCGACTCGTACATGTAGATATATGGCCTTGGAAACAAGAGCTCCGCTGTGATATATTTTGTTCATAAACATAATGGTGATAATATATATGGAATAAGACCGTTGAACCTGCACAAATAAAAGTTTAAAAGTATATCGTTCAGTCACCAAACTAAGAAGTTTTTGTTATTCAATATTTTCGTCAGTGACGTATTCTATTCTTGTAAGTTTCAACAATATTTATTTCCAAAAGATAAACAGACGAGTTTAACGATGAAAAAAGTTGGTCTCTCCTACAGTAAGTTGAAAGGTCATGTGTAGTCGTTTCCACAAACAAGAATGATCATTAACCCTTTACCTAACGAATCGGCCACATCCTCCCGCGTAATATGCAAACTCAGCAGCTGAAAAAAAAATATTATTTTTCAAAGAATTTAAAAAAACCATATCATCGAGCTCGTTCCAATGAGGGGTCACATGATATGGTTTTCTTGACATTTTTTATTTTTTTTTAAAATGATATTAAAATAATAAATAGAGGATATGGAATGAGTGTTTTTCTCATATAATATTTATGAAACGAGTCTAAGAATTTTCCGTTTGGGCGAGCCTCTGGCGAGCCCAAACGGAAAATTCGGACGAGTTTCATAAATATTATATGAGAAAAACACTTATTTCATATTCTATTTATCATATGGCACATATATGCACAAATTAACGACTTAGTATGACTTTTTAACCCTTTACCTACCGTGTGTTGCAGAAAAAAACATCATCATATAACTAAACATTTTCATTTTTTGCTTCCAAAACATTGGCTATGACCCCTCATTTGAACGAGCACGATGCGCTCGTTCCAATGAGGGGTCATAACCTATGTTTTGGAAGCAAACGATGAACACTTTTCGTATATAGCACTGGCCGGTTTTGGTCGTTATGTTAGGTAAAGGGTTAATGCAATGTAACCCAGCCTAAATAGGACAGATAATGTAAATTTTCCCTACTCAAATTATGCAAATGTGACCCAGTTGTATTTTGTTCAGCCAATCAAACTGTCCATATTTGAAATTGACCAATGAAATCTTTCAACCACAATTATGCCAATTATGAAAATATGGCCCGGTTGTATTTTGTTCAGCCAATCAAATTGTCTAGTTTTGAAATTGACCAATGAAATCGACGGAAGGCTTTATTTATCACTGATTAATATGAAAGCAAAATATCAAATGTTTTAAAGTGAACAAAACGGACGAGTCATATGATAAATGTTGATAACGTCTGCGTTGGGTAGAGGATTTTTAAATACACTTGTAAGAATTGCAGCTGCTGATTTACTGATTGACAGTTTAACAAACTCCTGATTACAGAAAGTTGCTTTTTAACACCTGCAGGAGTTTTTCTACTTTTTAAAAATAATTACAAGAAATTGTGTGTGTTGGGGGCGAGGGGGGGGGGGGGAGTTTAACGATGCCAAAATTAGGTCTATCCTACAGTAAGGTGAAAGCTGATGTGTGGTCGTTTCCACAAACAAGGGAGATAAGAACATTCACTTATTAGAATGACAGGTTTTGATTCACGGACTTACAGTTTAACAAACTCCGATTGCAGAACAGTTGCTTTTTCACACCTGTGGTACCTTTTCTACTTTTAAAACTTAATTAAGAAACTGTGTGTGTTTGGAGAGGGGGAGTTTAACGATGCCAAAATTAGGTCTATCCTACAGTAAGGTGAAAGCTGATGTGTGGTCGTTTCCACAAACAAGGGAGATAAGAACATTCACTTATTAGAATGACAGGTGCTGATTCACGGACTTACAGTTTAACAAACTCCGATTGCAGAACAGTTGCTTTTTCACACCTGTGGTACATTTTCTGCTTTTAAAACTTAATTAAGAAACTGTGTGTGTGTGCAGAGGGAGGATCTGTGTTTGTATGAGGTGCCAACTAAGGACTTGTTTGGAGTTGCACCCCAACAAAATGGGACCTACATAACAAACGAGGACCAAATACAGAGTTCTCATTTGAATTTCATGCTGAATAGTCTTATTATGATGTACTAAGTAAAAATTCACCAAAATTCACCCGGTGCCTCAATTGACGGGAAAAACCGGAATCGTGTATGACTTATACACACCCACATCAGTGACGGGGGGGGGGGGGGGGGGGGGGGGGGGCAAATGGCATTATATAAAAAAAAACCACACGACGTTATTTACGTCGCCTTGTGGGTGGTCTTCATTTGAACGAAAAACGTCTGCTGTCTTCATTTTATCTTTTAGCCCCAATAATTAACTGCGATCAAAGAACGAATTCTGTTGACGTCGGACACTGTCCTCAGTGGCGGATCTAGTGATAGTGTGTACCCTGAATTGATCCGAGGTCAACTTGGCCCGTTTCTTTGAACCCCAACCCCCGTCCTTCCGCGCGCTCCTAGATATCATTGCTGCCCGAATTCCAGAAGTTCAAATTATCGTTTGTCTCAAATGAAGAAAAAACTGTTATCGTAAGTTGCTGGCACATGTCGTTTGAACTGTTGGCCAACACAATCAAAACTTACGGGCTGGGAATGGGGGGTTGGTGTGGGGGATGGAGGGGGGTTTACGAAAGTGAAATAAAAATCGACAAATTATCTCACAGAAAACGATCCGTCGAATTATGCCCAGGCCACCCCAAGCTACCCAAAGTGACCACAAGCCACAAAATAAATGTATCCCAAGTCCACCCCAACACATTCCAGAATCGAAAAAAACGTATATTTTTTCTTCATAAACGTAACATTTTATGTCGTTTATCTCTCTGGCATGAACGACTATACCTTTTAGTTTTTTTAACATTGTTATCGCAAATGGTGCATCATGAGGTAGATTTCCTCTGGAAGTACAAAAAGAAAGTTTCCAACCATTCCCTTAACCACACCCCTCACTGGGACAATCTTGTTTAAACTTTATTCAATCGGGACTGGTGAAATAGGAAAGAACAGAATCAACCGGGTAGGTGTGACTAATAGTATAAGATACCCATCCAATGATATACAGCGGTTCTCAAAAGAGAAGACCAGAACATTTGTCACGACATACTCTCCATCTCATGCAACTCCCCAATCGTCCCAATACAATATAAACAATAATAATAAGTGAAGGCCCAGAGCAACCCCGGGGCCAGCCCCATATTTTCCTTCTACCCGGGACATACAAAACATGCTGAACCTCTATCTCGTGAAAGACACCCCCGGAACAGAATGGCGGAACACCACACACAAGGGAAACGTCACCCAACCCGCACCCTCGAACCGTGCTCGCTCCAAAACACGACACCCTACAGGTTCTAGCTACTCCATCTCCTTCATCTTCATTTACTTACATCTACTTACCATTTTCTTTAACCCCCATTCCCCTCCCCACCCCTCCCCTTCATCGTATTCATTTGTCCTATCCCCCAGACCCGCACACAAATATATTGGACACGCTATTCTCGTTTTGAATATTGATGGGGGTGTTAGTAACATTACATGTCTATAGCGTCGGATCTGCCGTTAACCCTTTACCTAACATGAAAAGCAGACGACACTTGCAAAAAAAATTCTTGAATAACTAAATTTTTTCATTTTTTGTCTCAAAAACATAGGTTATGACCCCTCGTTGGAACGAGCTCGACGAGCTCGTTCCAACGAGGGGTCATAACCTATGTTTTTGAGACAAAAAATGAAAATATTTTGAAAATTAATTGGAGATTTTTGAGAATAGCGCTGGCCGGTTTTGGCCGTTACGTTGGGTAAAGGGTTAAGGACTAGTTATAGCCTATCTGTGCTTAGACCCTATCAGACGCTGCCTACACTGATTAATATGTCTTTGACCAGGCGATGATTTTCCTCGGTTTTCAAACGAGAAGACCGGATAGTTTCTTAAGACACTCACCCTATGCCACACCAGTTCCTCTCCTTTCATTCTAACAATTTGTAAAACAAACTCGTTCATACTATTCCGGGCCCCTCTATCCTCTATTCCCCTGGTATCCATATCTGCACCATCCGCTGCGAGCCCATTTATCCATCTGTTTAACCCTTTACCCGACGAAGTGGCTACGTCCGCCCGCGTAATATGCAAATTCAGCAGCTGAAAAAAGTCAACAAATTTCAACAAAACCATATCATGTGAACCCTCATTGGAACGAGCTCGACGAGCTCGTTCCAAAGAGGGGACACATAATATGGTTTTGTTGACATTTTTGGAAACATTGTATAAAATGATATTTAAAATAATAAATTTCGATATCGTCTGCGTTGGGTAAAGGGTTAATGGGGTTATTGTTATCCAACACCAACATCGAATTTTTAAATATTGTTTTCCTTCCCGTCTCATATTCTGGGTAGTCTACAAGGAAGTATTACAGGGTGTCCTTGATTCCAGCACTGCATATCTCATATCGCATTTCTCCATCTCTGCCAATTTTTTTCCTCAAGTTCCAAAGATAATGTTCTAAGGATAAACAGTCGGATCAGTCGTCATAACATGACTGTTCGGATCCAGAAGGTTTGAGGAAAATGGGATGGGAGCATTACTTCATGATGAGTAGAATCATCCCAGTCGCGAAGCGACGGTTATAGATAGGACAAGGGGGGGTAACTCCCCCCCCCCCCCCCCCCATCTCCATGGTGAGGAGGCGGCCTCTCCAACAAAAACAAAATGTACAGTGCATTCAAAACGGCGCGTTCGTCTTGGTTTGTTGGGGGCGGGAGGGGGGGGGGGGGGCTATAACGGCTAGAAAAACTGTTGAATATTAAAATATTGTAATATCGTGCCACGTAAGCACGACGTCTCTTCCAGATATTCCCCATACGGTGGTTGGACACCTATTATTTTTAAAATCAGTTTGTTTATATGATTTCTATATAATCCAGAATTTGTTTCTTTGGTACATAAGCCCATGTTTTAATATTCACGGGATTTCATAGTTTCTAACTCCTGGCTTGGAATGGTCCAGTTGTTAACTCATTCCGTCAAACAATGATACCGAAACTCACCCTATATCGAGCACACATAGAATTTCATAATAAATACCGGGGGACTTCGAGCAAAATATCCGTGATCATTCCTATAACTGCCATGCTTAATACCAGCTACGTGGAGGATTCTGCCCTCCCCTACTCCATCATATTTGAGCTGCACAGAGCTTCCCTCTCTTCAGGCCAAGCCCGATCCGCCGATGATAGGAAGCATAACGTATTGAGCAACCCTCCAGAGGGCACCTTTTTATGGGAAGCGGGGGGGGGGGTGGGGGGTTGTGATATCTTAAGAGCTTCTCCCTTTTTCTGGCACAGCATGGTCATAACATGGCAACGGCGGATGCGGAAAGTTTGTGAAAAAAGGGTTAGGGGCTTTACTGTATGATGTGTAGCATCATCCATGCCGCAAAGCGATGGAAGGACAGGGGTCGAGAGGGGGTAACCCTCTCCCCCAATCGAAGGTGAACATCCGGCCTCCCCCCGCAAAAAAAAATTGTACAGCACATTCAAACCGGCGCGTTTTCCTTGTTTTGTTTTTTTTTACTCTAACGGCTATAAACACTGATGAAAATGAAAATATTGTAGTATCGTGCGACGTAAGTTCGACGACAATTCTATCGGGTATATGGATCATATGACTCGTCCGTTTTGTTCACTTTAAAACATTTGATATTTCGCTTTCATATTAATCAGTGATAAATAAAGCCTTCCGTCGATTTCATTGGTCAATATAAAAACTAGACAATTTGATTTGCTGAACAAAATACAACTGGGCCACATTCTCATAATTTGCATCATTAGAAATGGGAGCTTTCATTGGTCAATTTCAAAACTGGACAATTTGATTGGCTAAACAAAATACACCTGGGTGACATTTGCATAATTTCAGTAGGGAGAATTTACGTTATCTGTCCTATTTAGGGTAGGTTATATTGTATTAATCTTTTACCTACAAGAAAAACGCCATTCATTTTTTTTATATTTTCGCTTTTTGCTTCCAAAACATAGGTTATGACCCCTCATTGGAACGAGGTCGACGAGCTCGTTCCAATGTGGGGTCATAACCTATGTTTTGGAAGCAAGAAATGAAAATTTTTAGTTATACGAGGATGTTTTTTCTAAGTGCTGTCTGCAACACAAGTTAGATGATGGGTTAAAAAGTCATATTAAGTGGCTAATTTGTGCGTGTGTGTGTCATATGATAAATAGAATATGAAATGAGTGTTTTTCTCATATAATATTTATGAAACTCGTCCGAATTTTCCGTTTGGGTTCACCAGAGGCTCGCCAAAACGGAAAATTCTTAGACTCGTTTCATAAATATCATATGAGAAAAACACTCATTCCATATCCTCTATATATCAAATCGGTATGCTATAATAATTTTAAAACATTTAAATTTATTGACAAACATTCATAAAAAAAATGGTTTTAAAAAACTTCATGAAATTTAATTTCTCGAAATGCAAGTTCTAACATGTTTTCTTGACAAACAAAATGGCGCAGCAGTTTGTGAGATACAATACATGTACAGTACGCGGAGAGTGTATTATCACTAAATCACCCGCCGAGTGGAGATTCCACCCAAGCAATAATTGCAAATTTATTGCAAAGCAAAACAAGCACAAGCCAAGTTTCAGACAATGGACTTACGGGTTAAACCCGGAGGTCCATTGGCTGAAACATTGCTTGTGTTTTAGTCGATATATACAAAATACGAAAGTTATAGTTTGGGTGATAACTCCACTCCGCGGGTGATCTAGTTACAATCAACTCTCCACGTACTGTATATGGCATGCGTGGATAAAGCAACATTGGATAGCGTCAAAGCGCGTAATAGGGGGACCTATTGTGCTTTTAAATAATGTATAACCTACTCCCTTGGTTTTACTACATTTAAGGGGGGGGGGGGGGGGGCGGTGGCTCAGTAGGTAGAGGTGCAGACTGCAAGCCGAGAGGTCCTCGGTTCCAATCCCACCTGCGGCAACCGCGTTGTGTCCTTGGGCAAGACACTTCATCCCCATTGCCCACGCGGGGGCACGGTGACGTTCTGCACTAAGGCGTAGTGCACGTCGATGGTGCACTGTCTTCAACCAATGCTAACCCCGCTTGTGTGGAGTTAGTATGTTGGGGAGCTGACAGTTGCTCGCCGTTTTAGGATACGATCCATCTCAGAACCAGCTCTTCTTGTTATGCCGCTCACCCTCCCCACCCCTCGAAGTATGTATGCTACGTCAACTCGGTGCCCTCTTACCCGTTTTCTCAACTTTGCTCGTCTCTCCATTTGCTTCAGGTTCTCCTTCACTTATACTATTTATTATTATTTATTTATTGGTGTTTGAGGTCACATACTTATGCACAATGGCTAATCATGACCGTGACAGTTTTACAGGTGGAGGAAGCCGGAGTACCCGGAGAGAACCACCGAGCAACGACGAGCAGCTGCCAACTCCCCAACATCGTAACTCCGCACTGCTGCACAGGCAGGGTTAGATTGGTTGAAGACACGCGCACCATCGACGTGCAGTACGCCTTATTACACGTCGTCATCGTGCCCCCATATGGACAATTGGGGTTAAGAACCTTGTCCAGGGACACAACGCGGGAGTCCGAATCGATGGCTCAGACGGTCACCCATCCGATAACTAACCGGGCTCAACGTTGCTTAACTTCGGTGATCTGACAAGGGTTGATTACCGCAACACCACCGCGCCCCCTCCTCTTATATTATCTTATATCGTATCTTATCACTGTAATTCCATTCTTCTTCCACAGTATTTATCTATATATTTAAATATATGTCAGCTCTCAGTTTAAACAATTTGCGTTTAGTATTCTGCCAGCAGTTCCGGTAATACTTATTTCGTATCTCAAAGACCTAAAGGAGACGACCAACATAAGCATCAAGCTTTCTGTTCAATCCTTTCATTGTAGTGATTTACCTAGTAATGTTTCTGTATGCTGCATTCACTGTCTCATAATTATATTTGTAACCCACCCTACATCTCCGGTGTTTGGGCTCTAAATCAACCAACTCAGTCGTGGAACCAATTACACCATTTATTCAACAATAAACATTTAAAATAACAGGGATTCTGAAAATGTAAAGATAATATAGTTCCCAATTTAAACTGATTTACACATATTATACATTATCCCAACATACAATACTGACAATACATAAACAGTGATCTCACAAAATCATGATTCTCCTCCTGCCTCACTGGACACATACAGTACGTGGAGAGTGTATTATCACTAAATCACCCGCAGAGTGGAGATTCCACTCAAGCAATAATTGCAAATTTGTCGCAAAGCCTAACCAGCACAAGCAAAGTTTCAGCCAATGGACCTCCGGGTTAAACCCGGAGGTCCATTGGCTGAAACATTGCTTGTGTTTTTTGTCGATATGGACAGAATTTGAAAGTTACAGCTCGGGTGATAACTCCACTCCGCGGGTGATTTAGTTACAATCCACTCTCCACGTACTGTACTTGTTAATACATAACATTACAGTATTCTACAAAACTATATGTAGTCCTTGCCAGATTGTGGATCTGAGTCCCGCTACACCAATCATTCCATTTCCAATCAAACAATCCATCACCATTAGACCATCTCCAGCTTTCTTACAACAATGTGCTACATAGTTAAGCAAGTTTCCAGATAATAATTTAAACAGTCAACAATCAAAGGAGTATAACAGCATTACATCAAACATGGGTGAAATGACCATCACCAAAACAACTCATTTCAGGGTCACATGACCTGTTCACGCGGGAAAAATATGGAAACACATTTTAACAATCTTGAACTTGCTTCTTTCTGGCATTGATCCCGAAATGCAATCAGGTGTCTACTAAACACTCATAAGGGACTATGTGGATTAAAGAATGTATGTTAAATAATAATAAGATAAAAATATAAAATATACGTCTGCCACATATTTGTTTATTACTTTCCAAAGTGTGATTTACCGGGATTTCCGGGTTTGATTATAAACGAGAACTTCACAAGTGAATTATGCAATCAACAATTGTGTCATGTATCCTTGCGCGCAAATGAAGACGCTTTGCCGTGAGTGTAATGGGGACTTCCTTGTTTTTTTAACCCTTTACCTAACATGAAAATCCAACAACACTTACAAAAAAAGTCTTGAATAACTATTTTTTTTCATTTCTGTCTCAAAAACATAGGTTATGACCCTCATTGGAACGAGCTCTCGACGAGCTCGTTCCAATAAGCGGTCATAACCTATGTTTTAGAGACAAAAAAACTGGCGATTTTTTTAGAATAGCACTGGCCGGTTTTGGGCGTTACGTTAGGTAAAGGGTTAAATAATATAATTATCGTTAATAATGAAAAGTAATAAACAGAGTAATCGCTTGACTGGACTGGTTACGTGAAATAATTCATTCGAGGCGAGGGACTATATTGTACAACACTCGTGAGCATTCGCGCACTCGTGTTTGTACAACGTCCCTCACCTCTCATAAATTATTTCACGTAACGAGTCCAGTCAAGCGACTCTCTTTTTCTTTTCTGTCTTGTAAATTATATTGTATGCAATTACAGTGCTTTCGTCAAGATTAAGATTAAGATTATTTATTTAACGGTATAGTTAAAAATTACAGCAATGCATGTATGATAACACAAAATGTAGAAAGCACAAAAAGCATTAGTACAATACAAGAATATTAATAAATATCTATACCGTAAGGAGATGACATAGCCAGATTGGCTGTCTGCCTGTCGTCTCCCATTAATATTTGTTCTAGATTGTGCACTGTACACTGATTACGAATCTGGATTATAGGCAAATTATCCAGTCGCATTCAGATTTTATGGTACTGAAAGTGTCTGACTTGGCAGTTAAAACATACTTTCCTGTTGGGCGAGATAAACAGGCCGAGAATGTTACTTGATGTTATCACATGCAAAGAGCACATAATTCGGAAAATGACCATTTAGTTATTATTAATAGCATCTTCAGGGGTTTGAATCTGTGATTATCTGCCGACATTAAAATTACAATCTCGACAACAGGGATTGTCACATTCCACACTACTCGTCAATAAATACCGTTTAAAGAAATTAGATTTCGCAAATAAGCCTCATTGTCTGAACTCAGATGAAAGTGAAAAAACCTTTGAAAAGAGTCTTGTTCAATGTTATCAAGGGCCCGTCATAATTCGTATACTTCGTAATATTCTGTTAACTTAATTCGGCAAACAAAAACAAATTTCTGTCTCTTAATTTATAATACTCTCTCCGCTTAAACTCTGAATGTCATGAATAAAATGAGAAGAGAAATTTCCAAGCGTATCATCCAGAAGTATATCATGATCAGGAGCCATGTTATTGTGAGGATTAATCATATTCTTCACTATACACGATACGTGGTGTATATATTCAAAATCAGTCGTAATAAACAATTGTTCCAGAGCGATCCCGTCAAAATATAGCCACCGCCTTGATTTTAATGATACTATTTCTAACGTGACCGCGAATATTTCGACAATAATTTATGCTGGGGTGAAGAATAATTGGATGTGGGATTGGATGAACTTGGAAGCTTAAAATACGCTGGTAAATGAAATTAAAAATCTAATGTTGCCCTCCAAAAAATAAAGTTGATTCTCACCCTAAAAGACATATGGGGACATAGAACATTCTAGCACTCAGCCGACGATATGATAGCAGATTTCAAATTTTTCCTTGGGAGGGACCCCAGATCTCTCTACAAATTCTCGTGCCTTCGACACTCGCTGCACCTGCCTTTAGAATCTGCGTGTACTGTCTTTTCTGTACCCCCCCCCCCCCCCCCCCCCCCCACCATTCGCAAATCGAGATCCGCCACTGGCATGTTCATGTATTTACAATGAAAAATACTAACTAGAAAATACTGTAATTTTGCAAGATGCATAAATCCGACTACCACCACCACCACCATGTTCCACTCTCCCGAATGTCGCGGTGGTAGTTGGATCTCTGTTTCGGTGTGTTAACGGATCTCTCTATTATCCGGCCAGAACTTATCCACATCGCGTTCCGAGTCCTGTTGTTTGTTATTTTCAAATCTCTCGAATGTCGTGGGGTAGTAGGATTTCTGTCTCAGTATGTTCACGAATCTCTTGCCGAAAGTTATTGCTCTATCGTCGATCCAGAACGTATCCATCGCGCTCAGAGTCCTGTTAGTTGTCATGTTCCGGTCTACGGAATGTAGTGGGGGGTAGTCGGATATCTGTAGCAGGATGTTCATGAATGCCTTGCTGAAAGTTATTGCTCTATCATTCACCTAAAACGTACCCATGGCGTTCAGGATCCTGTTCATTGTCATGCTCCTCTCATCAGAATGTCGTGGTGGTGGTAGACGGGTCTCTGTCTCAGCATGTTCACGAATCTCTCGCCGAAAACATCTTTATCATCCGCCCAAACATATCCATCGAGTCCAGAGTCCTGCTGCTTATAGTGTTCCACTTTCCTGTCGTCGTGGTAGTTCGATTTCTTTAACTATGTTCACGAATCCTTTGCCGACAGGACCCCTACCATCCGCCCAGATAGTATCCACATCGTGTTCAGAGGCCTGTTAGTTGCCATGTTCCGCTCTCCCGAATGTCGTAGTGGTAGTCGGATCTCTGTCCCAGTATGTTCACGTATCTCTTTCCGAAAGTTATTGCTCTCTCATCCGCCCAGAGCGTATCCATCGCGTTCAGGGTCCTGTTCATTGTCAAGCTCTGCTCACGAGAATGTCGTGGTGGTCGTAGTCGGATCTCTCTCAGTATGTTTACGAATGCCTTGCAGAAAATTATTGCTCAAGCATCCGCCCAGAACGTACCAATCGCGTACAGAATCCTGTTGCTTATCGTTTTCCACTCTCCAGAATGTCGTCGTGGTAGTCTGATTTTTGTCTCAGTATGTTCACGAATATTTTATCGAAAGTATATCTACCATCTGTCCAGATCGTATCCACATCGCGAGTCCTGTTAGTTGTCATGTCCTCCGCTGTCGACTTCATGGTGGTAGTCTGATCTCTGTGTCAGTATGTTCACGAATCTCTTGCCAAAAGTTATTGCTGTATCATCCGCCCTGAACGTATCCATTTTGTTCAAAATACTTTTGTTGTCATGTTCCGCTCTCGTGGATGTCGTGATTGTGGTGGTAGTCGGATCTCTATCTCAGAGTGGTCACGAATCTCTTGCCGAAAGTATCCCACCATCTATCTCACCATCTGCCCAGAACATATGCACAACCCCTTCAGGCTTCTGTTAGCTGTCATGTTCTGCTCACCAGAATGCCGAGATCTTTGGGTGGCCTGCGTGATAAAGAGAAGCCTGGTTTTGAAGAGTACCTTGATGGCACCTTTGGGGGGGGGGGGGGGGGGTGTCACTGTTGTTTAAGCTGAGGTCGCGGTCCCTGGAGTTGAGGGGAAAAATTGGGAAAAACAGTGAAAAGGAGTGCCAGATGTGTAACTTGGGCGTGGTGGAGACCCTGGAACACTTTCTTCTAGAATGCCCAAAATACCAGTCTAAAAGAACAAGATTCACGGGGAGTATAACGGGGAAGTGGGATGGGAGAATGAAGGACATGTGGTTAGGGGGCGACTCAAAGGAGAAGGTTAATATACTGATCGGAGAGATTGGGAAGAATGGGGCAAGGGATGTCATCAAGCAGTTCGTCTCCGAGTGTTGGGAGGAGAGAAGAAGCGTGGGAATAGGGAGGCAGTTGGTAGAACATGGGTAACTAAGGCTTTCTCATACGAGAACCGCGACAAATCAGCGGCCGGCCGAAGTGTTATTATTATTATAGTGGTAGTCGGCTCTCTGCCTCGGTACTTTCATGAATCTCTCGCCGAAAGTATTATCATCCACCCAGAACGTACCCATCGCGTTCAGAGTCCTGTTGGTTATCGTGTTACACTCTCCAGAATGTTGACGTGGTAGTCGAATTTCTGTCTCAGTATGCTTACGAATCCTTTGCCGAAGATATCTCTCCCATCCGCCCAGATCGGATCTGCATCGCGTACAGAGTCCCGTTAGTTGTCATGTTCTGCTCTTCCGAATTTCATGGTGGTCGTCCATTGGATTAACACTGAGCGAAACGGCGATGATTGGAAATCAGAGGGATATCGAGGGGGGGGGGGGGGAAGAGGCAAATGAAAGGAGGAATACCCATCGTCTCTACAATTCTCTAATATGTCCCATTGGTATAACACTGAGCAACTGGGCGATGATGGGGAAAAATCCATTTTCGGACATATTTGAGGGAGGCGATCTTCGTACTTTACATCTGGAAATTTGTATGGAACAAAAAGTCTCCAATTTCGAAGTGAGCTGGAACGCACGATCTCGGAGGTTTTTAATTTATTTTATTTAAATTCTCCCCATTGGATTAACCAGAGACGATCTCTCCTCGAATACCAGCTTAGGCAAAATGAGCTGGTATTTCTTTAAGCTGAGATAGAAAATTGTTCAAGTTAAATTCTGTTTATTTTTTTAACGAGCTGGGAATGATGTTTTGCTGAGCTGGAACACTCAATTTTACTCCACTCCTGTGTTTCCAAATACCTCCCTATCCCTACACTTCTCCTCTCCTCTCAACACTCGGAGATTGATGACATCCCGTATTCCACTCTACCTAATCTCTCCGATAAGCATATTAACCCTCTCCTTTGTGCCACCCAATTTCAACATATTTTCCACCACACTTCCCTATTACACTCCCAAAGAATCTTTTTTCTGTTAGACTAATAACGGAAAACATTCCATGGTCTCCACTACTCATAAATTACACATTTCCTACTCCTTTCCCCGGTTTTGTGCAAGTCTGCCCCAAGACTACGAATCAACGACCGCGACCTCAGCTCAAACAGTCAAAGATGCCATCAAAGTACTCTTTAAAGCATGGCTTATCTTTATATCGCAGGTCACGCATTGCCCACGCGTGGATTCCGACCAGTCCACAACGACTGTACGGTAGCTTTTTAAAAATGTTGTTTCAAGAAGAGCAATGTTTCCAAAATTTTAAAAGATTGCATCAAAGCCGCCAACAGATATTAGAAAATTAAATGTATTTTTTTCTTTTACAACGCCGTAACGTTTCAGGCACCATGAATAGAAACACATGGGTTCATAATTTCAAATGTCAATGAGAGAACGTGTGACGTGATGTTTCTTGCATAGATGCCGAGCTGCGAGGTGCACACAGGTGTCGATGTCGTCATTACTCATTTAGGAACCACACGCTCGGACTTCCGGGAAACAGTAGTGGGTGTTCACATTATGTTTATGAAGAAGGATATATTTCCAATAATTCAAACCGATACGCCTCATAAATTATGAGAAAATGCCGAGTTCGAAATGAACGTTATTATCTCTTTATTAGCATTGGACACATCTTCTGATTGGTTCAGGGGGTCGATGTGAATGGTAATGACGCCGATGATTTTAAAACGTGCAGGCAATAAAAGCTCGCGCTGTTGTTACCCGCCTGATGCACGAGTCACATCTAGGAGGTAAGAATAACCTTGGGCCCCGACTAGCTTACTTCGACTGGGGTAATCGTTAACTCATTCAAACATAAGTGTGATTCTGTATTTATTACACACCCAATTCTGAAAAAGAATTCTCTGCAATTAATTGAATTAAATAGCCGACGATTTGAAAGGAGTTTACTGAGAAACAGGCAATTTTGTCTGAGAAAACCAGTCTTGAGTTTTTGACCTTGCGACCAGTCCTATAGAACCGCTGTTGCTTCATTTTATTCGCCAAAAATGTCAGTCCGAACACTCAAAACTCAAAAGATTGCGTTCAACATCACGTCGCCTATGGGGCACAGAACATTCTAGCTTTCAGGCGGCGATCAGACATCAGAAATTATGAGCTCTGAAATGTGTTTTGAGAAGTGTGTATGCAGGCATCATTTTATCTTGAGGATGCAAAATGTGCAAACTTCGTGATTTGTAAACTGAAACTAAAGTAAAACTCTGGTTGACTGTGCAATGTGCATTAGGCTATCACTTGGGGACATCGATCAATTCTGTTCTGCACTGTAATAAAATTACGCACTGGACGAGAAAAGACATTTTTCTGTGCAATATATTTATTTATTGGTGTTTAAAGTCACATGTTTCTACACAATGGCTAAACATGACCGTGACAGTTTTACGGGTGGAGGAAGCCGGAGTACCCGGAGAGAACCACCGAGCAACGGCGAGCAACTGTCAGCCCCCAAACATACTAACTCCACACAAGCAGTGTTAGCATTGGTTGAAGACAGGTGCACCATCGACGTGCAGTACGCCTTAGTACACAGCGTCACCGTGCCCCCACATGGGCAATGGGAGTGAAGTGTCTTGCCCAAGGACACAACGCGATTGCCGCTGGTGGGATTCGAACCGAGGACCTCTCGGCTTGCACCCTGCACCTATACCTACTGAGCCCCCTTTTCTGTGCAATAATTAACCTTCGGGGCATCAATTCGATCGTTTAGAGTAACTGCGGCAGTTGTGTGATTCTATTCTGGCAATTCTGGGTGAACTCTGCAGTCTTGGTAAGTTAACACTTTATTTTTCAACATTAATCCGTCATTATAAAATTTCTGACTTGAAATTTAGCCTCTTTTTTATTTTACCTCAAGTCTTGATAACCTTTGTTTGAAATAGACTAAATAGACTACACTTACAATAAAGGCTTCAGGTGGTCCACATGTACTACATACAAAACGTGAAACAAATTGTACAATAATTGCAAGAAAATGTTATGTCTCTTGTCTCCACACTTTTATACACCTTTACAACCTCCCCACCTCCACCCATCACTAAACAGACAACATTTTCCCAAAAGCTCTCGAATTGAGAATCTAAAAGTCTTTGTCAGAGTCTGAAAGAGAAATAAAAGGACGGGGTTGTTTTTACCAGTAAGCACCAACGTATTTTTGTTGATAATATATTATATCACATGAGACGTCGTTAGTTTCGACATAACAACCCATGTCTTATTTCTTGATTATCAACCAATGTCTAATCGGCGCGTGGTCCCATAGCAGCAGCATTGTATTCTTGACATGAAGTTCACATGACGTCAATTACGACAACAGGTTCAAGTAAAGCGTATTCATGACGTCATGGGGTGAAGCGTCTGAGCCAACGAACTGATTGTCGGTTGTTTTGGGAGAATTTAGCGACAATGAATTAAATAAAAAGTGTAAAAAACATTCGAAAATTCATGTGATATACAGAAACTTTAACTCGTGATGTTTGGATATAAAATTTTTTTTTGAAACTCGTTTGATGAATTCGATTCACAACGAGCCTAAAGGCTCGTTGTGAATCAAATTCATCAAATTCGTTTCAAAAAATCTTATATCCAAACATCACCCGTTTGAGATCCTCTATTAAAGATTGATTAATACCTTCATTATTTTGTACAACTGTACTTCACCAATTTATCTGAACGGTTCTATCAACATTTTTGTCTTGGTATCTGGTTCAAAACATAAATAATTCTTTTTGTGGCTAGCCCTTTATCTTGTCAATCTTAAATTTGGAATTACTTCGAAGTTGCATTTGGTAAATAGTTTTAAAGAGGACTGATAGAATATAGCTAATGATAGGATTTTGGAGGATATATTCTTGGGGATGGGACTGACCAATCAAACTGCCCTGAAATTTTGTTTCAAAATCAAAATACATGTCCTTACCTTTCATTTGCCCTGGTAGCCCATAAAAACGCTCTGTCCACTGCCCTGATATTTGCCAAAATTAAAAAACATACCCCTCCCTCTGAATAATTTGTTCTGAAAATACCAACCCAATGCCATGGAAACTGCAAAATTAGCTGGTTGCTGGTGGAGGGGGAGAGAGTGCAGCGACACCTCCCCTCCCCCACCCCAAGTCCATCTCATACATCCATGTAGCTCATTCATATAGGTGGTATTCGATTTGCGATTTGATGCTGAGAGTAAAAGCGAAATAATATTCATTATTCAAGATTGTACAAAACAGAAATACTAGCAAAGATTCTTAATTAGCCATTTAAAAATACACATCTGCTTTTGCCCCAAATTAATATACGTTTTCCTCGGTTTTCAATAACGAAAGCAAAGGTGGAGTTTGAGTGTTCATTTTCCTGGTAGAGATCATGTACAGTACGTGGAGAGTGGATTGTAACTAAATCACCCGCGGAGTGGAGTTATCACCCGAAGTGTCTTTTTCAAATTCTGTACATATGGACAAAAATCACAAGCAATGTTTCAGCCAATGGACCTCCGGGTTTAACCCGGAGGTCCATTGGCTGGAACTTGCTTGTGATGTTATGCTTTGCAACAAATTTGCAATTATTGCGCGGGTGGAATCGCCACTCTACGGGTGATTTAATGATAATACACTCTCCACGTACTGTATCTAGTATAACTATCGATAGTTTTTTGCAAAGTTTTGCATCAATCATTTTGTAATGAGAATTGGTAATTCCGATAGATAAATATAGCTGATGGTTCTCATCGGTTATTTTCCAGTAAACACTGCAAACTATAATAACCAGTTATTTATTTATTTATTGATGATTAGGTCACATATTTATGCACAATGGCTAATCATTACCGTGACAGTTTTACGGGTGGAGGATGCCGGAGTACCTAGAGAGAACCACCGAGCAACGCCAAGCAGCTGCCAGCTCCCCAACATCGTAAATCCACACTGCAGCACAGGGTTAGATTGGTTAAAGACATGCGTACCATCGACGTACAGTACGCCTTAGTACACGGCGTCATCGTGCCCCCACATGGGCAATGAGGGTGAAGTGTCTTGTCCAAGGACACAACTCGGTTGCCGCAGGTGGGATTCGAACCGCGGACCTCTCGGCTTGCAGCCTGCACCTCAACCTACTGAGCCACCGCGCCCCCATAATAACCAGTTTAATGAGAGAACTTGTACACGAGAAGGGTACTTTTTGTCGGATCGCACTAGAGCTTTCTGGTTAAAATTACCGCATGCCCCTAAAATCCATGTGATCGTGAGAAATACGGTTACGGGTGTGTAATAAATATACACAATGTTGTACCAGACTCTCGTGCTTGTATCTAAGTCTATATCTCGACATGTCGAGACGTAGCTTTGGAAACAAGAGCTCTGCTGTGATATATTTTGTTCATCTACACAATGGGTTATGGAATAAGACAGTTGAGTCCGTACCAATGAAGGTATATCCTTTCGTCAAAATAAAAAAAATTCTGCATTTTCAGTTATTCAGTATTTTTGTTAATGGCGTATTCTATTCTTCTTAGTTTTAACAATATTTACTTCCAAAACTAAACAGACAAGTTGAACGATAACAAAATTTGGTGGCTCATGTAGTAAGTTGAAAGGTTATGTGTGGTCGTTTCCATAAACAGGAGAGATAAATACATTCACTTATCAGAATGACAGGTGCTGATTCACTTACTGACAGTTAGTTTAGCAAACTCTGCTTTCAGAAAGTTCCTTTTTAATACCTGTAGTATCTTTTCCACTTCTGGAATAGTTACAAGAAATTGTGTATGTGTGTTTAAGGTACAAAAAATACCCACAGGCACAGACATTTACTACTTAAGCGTTTTTTGTTTTTTTTTGTAATATGCCGCCGAAATATTGTTTTCTTCAAAATATATCTTTATTGAACATTGCTGGGTTTCAAACAAGATAAAAAAAATACACAAATTTGATTTAAACTAAGTGTTGAGCTTAGAAACTGGTTTACCTGACTGGCAATTATTGATGTTCAATAATTGATGGGCTCCAATTTTGTCCTTACAGGGATGAAAGCAAGCTTTTTGTTTTTCTTATATTTCATTATATATATATTATTATTATTGTTATCACTAATAGTTTTTAGTTTCCAATTCTAAATTTCTGATTTATGGATAGACGGATAAATCAGTTTTCAAACTTGCATTAAGATCTTTTAGTTTCTTTTCGATATCGGATTGTTTCTTACGTTGATTTTGGTTTAGGATGTCGTGTAAGCTATTGTTTTTACGCGTATCATCAACTTCAGTGTTTCCTCATAAAAGCTTGTCATTGATCGTAAAGTTATCATAGGTTGTGTTTGGAGTGTTGTGTGTACTGCACTTGTTTATCGTCTCTGACGATAAACAAGTGCAGTACACACAACACTCCAAACACAATATAAAATAATCCTTCTGACATATAAAAGTATAAATGACCTGGCACCATCATATCTCTCAGATCTGGTCACATACTACACACCAGCCAGAGACCTCCGTTCTTCGGGCTCGCACACCTTGGTCCAACCTGTTTCAAAATTGGCATCCGCAGGTGACCGGGCCTTTTTGATCGCCGCCCCAAACCTCTGGAACCTTTTACCGAGTCACCTGAGACTACCACAGGAAAATGAGTCATTCAAAGCTGGGTTGAAAAGGCATCTCTACAAACAAGCTTTCTGCACCAATATGTAGATAAGAAATCATTTCACTTTTTGTGTGTAAAGTCAAAGAGTACATTTTGTGGATTTCAGGCTGAAAATTCTTCTTCTTCTTCTTCTTCTTCTTCTTATTATTATTATTATTATTATTATTATTATTATTATACAGTACGTGTAGAGTGGATTGTAACTAAATCACCCGCGGAGTGGGGTTCTCACCCAAGCTAAAACTTTCAAATTGTGTACACATCGACAAAAAACACAAGCAATGTTTCAGCCAATGGACCTCCGGGTTTAACCCGGAGGTCCATTGACTGACATTTTGCTTGTGCTGGTTATGCTTTGCAGTAAATTTGCAATTATTGCTTGGGTGGAATCTCCACTCTGCAGGTGATTTAGTGATAATACACTGTCCACGTACTGTATGACTTATTTTATTGAATTAACATATTCGCGGGCGGTCGGTCAGGAGACTGTTATTGAATTTCCAGAAGCCTTTAACCTGGGTTGATTTATGAACAAAAGCAGAATGCTCAGAGGACTGTGGTCAGATTTGTACCTGGTCTGAATATCAGCTTTTCGGAAATAAACTAAAGAATAAAAATGGCTAACAATAACAAAAAATGAAGGTCTCTGTGTCGTTCAGACCCAAGGTTTACCACGGCTCTGATTCATTTCAGCGAACCAAGTTCACACATCTCATATCGTGACGAATTTGAGATTCTCTTTATAACATATTGTTACCACTTTTGAGGGCGTTCCTAGCACATTAACGATGTTTTGTCGGGCGTTGAAATCTCGTAATGCTCAACAAGTACAAGTCATGTGACGTGTTGGGCCGTTATTGACTATAACAGCCCAACACGTCAATAACAGCCCGACACGTCTAAATATAGACTATGACGTCACATCTCTCAGCCGATCAACAATATTTTTCCCAGATTTCCATTTGGATCGAAATTCAATTCGGATTTTTTTAATTTGTAAACACAATTAACACATTTGTTTCAAGTGTTTCCCTTTGTGTCACGGATAGATAATGTATCAAATATAGGAAGCGATACACGCAAAGTAAGTGATGACATCTTTGATGAACAAACTCCTTGCCTAAAGTGCGCATTTCGAAGATATATTTCATCATCTAACTTCCCAAATTTCGCCGTAGACTGATCAGACGATAGTCATGTTACCCGTTTTGCTCGTCAACAAATCAGACGATAGTGTCGCTGTTTTTTTTTAATTCTAAAACGTATAACTTCATTTATTTTTCTTATTTCCCATATAATTTAATTGTAATGTCCCCGATGTACGAAAGTGGCAATAATAGAAATAACATGACTTTGTCGGGCATTACAGTGTATCAACGGCTCAACAGAAATGAAACCATTTCTGTTGAGCCGTTAATACACTGTAAAGCCCTTCAAAATCAAGTTATTGTTATAATAATAAACCAACGTAACAACCAAACCGTCCAGCACTATTCATAAACAATCGCCAACCATATTTTATTATTCGTTAATTTTAGCCCCAGAAACATAGCTTGTGACTCGTCATTGGAACGTGATCCACGACTTCGTTCTAATGAGATGTTATAACCCATGTTGTCAGGGCTGAAAAATGAAAATGTTTTGTTATTCATGAATCATGTTTGCAAATGGGTTGTGCCGCGACAAATCAGCGGCTGGCCAAAGTGTTATTATTATGCAATTCACTCACAAAGTGACGACGACTCAGTGGCTTCTAGGCTCACGTGTTTATCAGATCTCTACGGACGACTTTTCCGTTGTGGGCTATTTGATCATAATAAAGTGATCAAGTCATTCCGTCTTCGTTTAACCCTTTACCTAACATGAAAAGCAGACGACACTTGCAAAAATAATTCTTGAATAACTAATTTTTTTCATTTTTTGTCTCAAAAACATAGGTTATGACCCCTCGTTGGAACGAGCTCGACGAGCTCGTTCCAACGAGGGGTCATAACCTATGTTTTTGAGACAAAAAATGAAAAAAATAATGAAAATTAATTGGCGATTTTTGAGAATAGCGCTGGCCGGTTTTGGCCGTTACGTTAGGTAAAGGGTTAATATCTTAATGGTGCTATTGTATGGACATAACAGTGTATAATCAAAATGGACACAGGATATGAGCTTTCTGTACCTATTGGTCCGTATAACGCTACACGACAATGGCATGTGTCGCGGTCAGAACGCCATCAGATCACGACACGATTATACAGGTGGGTCGGGATTTCATACAGAAAATACTGAATACTGAGAAATCCAAGACTGCTTCAGGAAACACAAAGGAAAATGTCATCTCCGATTCAGTGTACTCGCATTTCTATTTCAACAGATGAGATTCTGCGATGTTGTGGCAAGGAAAGCGCGGCGGAGAGCGCAGTGGCACAGGGGATGTCGAAAGTGTTGTTAACCTCCAAGAAATACATAAATATAGAAGGAACTCACATGCAAAGGCGTGATTCAGTCAAAGTTTTCTCCCCGCTTTTGCGATCAAAGTACATTATACACAAAAAGCTCGAATCTGATTTTATATTTTTTAAGAATCGTTTCTTCAAAAATATAAATAATAATAATAATAATAATAATATGGTTTAGAGCCGAGTATCCACATAAGTGCTCACAGGCTTCACACAAAACTAAAGGTGCATTTTATATAATACAAGCAGGTCAGCAATAACCCGCGAACGACCTTTTAGGTTATGTATAGGTTACATCAGTTGTAAAATATGCGAACAAACTACAGGTTACGGCAAAGTAATACAACATAACTTTATGAAATCACTAATATTACATATTTTACCAGAAAGTCGTGGAAGTCTTTCGCATCAACAAGTCGAGTATAGATGAATAGAATGGCATGCTTTTTCTCTCTGAAAACTATTTCAACAAAGGAAATAGCAACAACTAACACGAGATCTCGCTTCGCGAGATCACACGTTAGTTGTTGATATTTATTTTATGGAAGTTCCGGACCAACATAAAAACCATGACAGGCGTAGTAACAAAAGAAAAAACGAGAATCATCACAACACCTTTTTCTCATTGGGTTACCACTATGCTATATAGCTCAACCTTCCATCGGATAAGAGAATATGTTATTTACTTTCAGCCCTGAACCCATGGTCCCTAATTACAACGAGTTCTTAACATTTGTTTTAAAAGTACCGCAAGCTGTGTTTTGAATATAAACAAAATGAAACTCTTTCAGTTATTAAGGAGGAAAGTATGTTCAAGTTTCACCCATCAGCCGTTTCAGATAAAGCGTTAACCGAGCTTTGATTTTCGGTCATGTTAGCATTCTCCGTTGGGAAACAAAGTAGTCAGTCCGGAAATCACTTAAACGTTCACAAAGTTGTACCTTAAACCTTTACACAACGTAACGGCCAAAAGCGGCCAGCGCTATTCTCAAAAATCGCCAATTAATTTTCATTATATTTTCATTTTTTGTCTCAAAAACATAGGTTATGACCCCTCTTTGGAACGAGCTCGTCGAGCTCGTTCCAATGAGGGGTCATAACCTATGTTTTTGAGACAAAAAATGAAAAAAAAATAGTTATTCAAGAATTTTGTTTGCAAGTGTCGTCTGCTTTTCATGTTACGTAAAGGGTTAAAGGAAAATGATTCTCTCTGTATTTATAATTTGACTGTAATATGATATACAAGTCTTACCAGATGTATAATTTGGACACGCTTATCTCGAGTTAAAAATAGATTGTACAACTCTAACATTCAGCCATCAAAATTGCAATAAAATACCAGTAACACTTGCACACATCGTCCTCAACGCCATGATTGGAGTTGTGAGAAATGTCAAATACGTCAATAAAAGTAACAATGATGACTTTGTTTTCATCTTATTGTCAGCTCTATCGCTTGGAGTGCTCAAACATTCATTGGTAAAAAAGTAAAGCAATAGCAAACAATTACAGATAACTAGCGTTGTTTTGCTTCCACAATGTAAATTACAATACCATCTTTTCCATTTACTAGTGAGCAGTCGATTTATCTTTAGGGTAGACGCTTTCACCTGACATTCCTAAACGCAGTTCGATTCTTGTTTAGTATCACTGAGGATTTGAAGTTATGATGCATTTGCGACATTTCAGTTATTTTTGAGTGTTTTTTTAAGAATTCTAGCAACAAAAAAAGTAATCTGAGAAGACGCTGAAACGAAATGTCTTCAACACAGTCAATATATTTTACTGCACAAATAGATACGGCTAATACACCAACAAACATTAGTGAACTGGAAACTTCTAGCCATTCGAATGATTATATAATTCAAACGATTAATGAGTTTTTATCAAAATATAGCTTCTTCTTCATTGCTGCTCTCGGAATTCCTGGAAATATACTAGCATTGGTAACAAGTTTTCAATTTTCACCGAAGACCTCCCCAATCATACATGTTATTGTGTTGGCACTTGCAGATGTCACGTATCTTATATTCACTCTATTGAGAAGAGTTTTAAATAACTTTGGTCTGCACACAGATTGGAGCTGTAGCATGTTCAAGTTTTTAACTAATTTTAGCCCCTGCTTCGCAAACTGGGCTGTAGTAATAATGACAACAGAGAGATTTATAGCGGTGTGGTTCCCATTCAAAGTTAAAAGAATTTTCACGAGATTCCGTGATATACTGGTTGTCTCATCTGTGTACCTAGCAATAGGAATTGTTTATTTGCCGCTGACATGGACTTATGAAGTTGTGTATAGACAGAAACAGAGTTGGTCATTTTGTCGACCAAAGAAGATAAGAATATCAACGTTGAAGGCTGTGATTGCAATTGATGCTGTGTTGTATGCAATCATACCTTGTTGTTTACTGGTTGTGTTAAATAGTTTGATTATAATTAAAACAAGAACCTCAGGGAAGCAGGCGACAGGGATGACCGGCGGAAGCAATTCCGAGGAAACCCGAAATCAGCAGCAACGGCAACTTACACGAATGTTACTTTCTGTCTCTATCGTGTTTGTCGTTCTTGTTTTACCGAATGCAATCTGGTTCCAGACAGTAGATAATAGTAAAAACCCAAGTACTACCATTCTTCTCATACAAAAAGTGATTCTAATCCTCTCTGCTTCGAACAGTGCTGTTAACTTTTATTTGTATGTTTTCGTGAACCGGAAATTCCGCGAGAAGTTTAAATATACATTTTGTTGCAAGAAAGAACATCCAATACCCCATCGCACACAGAGCTGTGAAAATAGGGAACGTGAACCGAGTGCGACAGACATTTCTACTATTTCAGTCGAATTTTCAGATACACATTTGTAATTTCTTACAGGAAAAACAGGATCGAAAATTCTCTAAGAGAAATACTTACTTCTACAACAATACACCTTCTTTAATAGCCTAGAACTATCCTGCAGCATTTTAGACAATGTCTTGACTATCACGTCATTGACTGATTCTCTCAATTTTCGTTATTTTTTCTGTTTGTATAATAAGATTGGCCTAATCCCTGAACTACGGAAACGTCGCGAACCCTTATTAGGGTGGTATTCCAGTTCCGCAAACTTATATCCCCAGAATCATTTTTTCGTCCACGCAAATGGTATGCGAAGTAATACGAAACAAAGTAGGAATTAGCGCCCTGACACGTTTAATATCAGTTCAGAACATTGCATCACTTACAAGTGCAATAGAAACGTGATATAGCCAACAACAATGTCCAACAAATGAACCATAGAGTAGACGTGTCCAGGAACTATTATAACTTGCTTGTTCATTTTTCTCATATTTTGTATTGAGATAAATAATGGTATATTCCTGTACGATTCATACATTTTGTCTAAAACATAAAAACTGAGACATGCAAATTGTCAGCGAACCCACCAGTACGTGTCTGCCAGGGTATTCTGTCTGTCGGAATTGATAATAATAATAACACTTTGGCTGATTTTTCGCGTTTCTCTGGTTAACCCTGTGCTGCCAACTGCCTCCCTATTCTCACTCTTCTCTCCCCCCCCCCCCCAACACTCGGAGAAGATCTGTTTGATGACACCCCTTGCCCCATTCTTCCCACTCTCCGATTAGCATATTAACCTTCTCCTTTGACTCATTCACTAACCACATGTCCATCATTCTCCTATCCCATCTCCCCGTTATACTCCCAGTGATTCTTATTCTTTTAGACTGGTATTTTGGACATTCTAGAAGAAAGTGAAGTACATATCCGCATTACACTCAACCTGAGGCATTTTGTCGTATCAAGAGTTATGGAGAAAAGACCGCATACGTCACCCTCGGATGTGAGGCAATTTGGTAGGATAAAAGAGTATAATGTTCCAACACAATTTATTTCCGAGTAATTACCAAAGCTGCAAATTACATTACCCTTTTGAACATTGATGGTGTCCTCCAAGTCAGTTCAATGACAGCAGTAGGAAAAATTCAGATTCATTACCTGGGTGTAGATAATGAAATCTTTTCAAAAAGTACAGTAAAAACTAGAAGTCCTATCAAGAAATGCGCACAAATAGCACGTCGATCTGCGCGTTAATCTACGCGCTATGACCATAGTAAGGCTATCAAATCCTGTACATCTGGCTTGTGCACAAGCAATGTTTCAGCCATTGGACCCCCGGGTAACCCGGAGGTCCAATGGCAGAAACATTGACTGTGTTTGCCATGAGTAGCCAGGAGAACCTGCCGTGTTTTGGATGCCATTCGATATGGCAATTGCGCGCAATTCCTACGCGCAATTAAGCCTAGACAAGTGTACAGTTCGTGACAGGACTTCTAGTTTTAACTGTAGTCTTGGGGCTGAACGTGGAAAATATTGATTGTGTAAACCACACATGTACTGAGCACTCATCCTACTTTATTATATGGTATAACGGAACAATAAGAAACAAAGTATGATTTAGCGCCCGGGCATGTGTAATCTCACTCCAGGACTTTGCCTCACTTACAAGTACAATAGAAACGTGATGCCGAACAGCAATGTCCAACAAATGAGCTATATAGTAGACTAGTCTAGGAACTATTATAACTTGCTTGTTCATTCTTCTCATATTTTATATTGAGATAAATAATGGTATTTACCTGTACAATTTCCACATTTTGTCTAAAAGATAAAACTGAGACATGCAATTCGTCAGTGAACAAACCTGTATGTGTCTTCTTGTGTACTCTTCCTGTGGGAAAACTCTATTAGTGAAGTACATATCCGTATTATTCTCAACATGATGCATTTTGGTCGTATCGAGAGTAATGAAGAACAGACCGCACATGTCACCCACGTTTGTGAGGCTGTTTGTTAGGTGAAAGAATATAATACATCGACACAATTTACACCGAGTAATTACCAAAGCTGCAAATTACATTAACCTTTTGGACAGTGATGGTGTCTTACGGGACAGATCAATGACAGCAGTTTACCAGGGCGTAGATCATGAAATATTTTCAACGTGCAGCCTTTGGGCTGCACGTTGAAAATATTGATTGTTTAACACTCACATGTGCCGAGAAATCGCCCTACTTGGTGAAATTAGGACTTGATATGTTCGTCGACCGGAAAAACGGCCTTTGGGGTTTAAATGTTTTTTGGCGTTAATTTCAAAATAAATCTTTCATTGTTGCCCATCCTTTCTGCATCTGATTTCCTTGTTTGTTCGGATAAGAAGAGATGGACTTCAATCCAAGATTTCTAGTGTGTTTCATTTGTTCAATAAATCCCGCGTCGGTTGGTTGACTATTTCTCGGTTTGCAGGAATAAATGATTTATTTTATATGCTAACTAACTAACTGCGCTAAAGTTGTAAAACGGAGCGTTGTATCCTGGAATAACATTCTTGAGTTAATGGGAACCGAATGTCACACTTTTCACGTAACTTTTTCTCGAAATTCAGAAGAACAGATTTGGCAATAGAAAATTGAAAGAAGAGATGTGAAACTGTTTCCCATATGTTGTTGCAGAATGTACAAAATTCCTATTCCGAAGTTTACATTTAGAAAGCTTGGCATATGTAAAATTAATTCTTTGAACAATTTTAAAATATAGATTTTGCAGGTGTGTGTCATCTGTGTATGAAAACGGGATTCTGTGTAAAACCACCAGTCAGGTGAGAGTACTTTTATATCAAGAACCTCATTACATTTCCTTTTGGTACCCAATGGATGTTATGGCGGACTGTTGTAAAATTTGTATATAATTTAATTAGTCTATCTTTTGTGTGTGCATCATCCTGTCAATATTCAAGTTCGTTACCTTTTCATATATTTTTATTGCAATATTCTAAGACTTTGAATTGTATTAAAAACGCCCCAGTAATGTGTAGCGTGTGAATGGAGTGTTTATGTTGCATCTGTTGGAGAAGTCCGAAAACAGATGCCCTTTTCGACCCTTTTTGTGTTAAAGAAAAGTTTGATGAAGTAGTCTCTCCGAATACCTCCGTTGTGTTATTGTCTAAGAGTGACCAAGAGAACAATAAACTGTTCCAGAAAGGGATCATATGATGCCCTACAATTAATAACTCCTCCTTGAGCATGTGCCAGAAAGTAAAACTCCCCGAATCACACCCAATACTAGTGTTTTTTTCATGGAACAAGAATAGAGGTGCCTAACACTTTTTTTATCTACATTAATTTTAGAACATAACTGGAAGTTTGAAAGTGTGGAAATGTTATTCCGCCGTTTTCGATAAAATCAATATTTTTTTTTTTTTCAGTTTTTTCATGACCACAAAAAATTAAAAACTATTACTTGTTCTTTACCGTACATGTATTAAAGCAAATGTGTTGTCAACCCTTCACCTAATGAAATGACCATAACCGACCCGCGCTTCCCACAAAAATATCCATTCATTTTTTTTTTAATTTATGAATTATTGCCACGAAAATATAAATTGTGATACCTTTTTTTACCTAATAATCACCTTAATTTGCACCCAAAAACTCGGAAAAAACGTTTGTACCCCCCTTCCCCCACCATTCCGATTCCGTATCAGACAGTTGGAATTCACATGTAAACATTCACATGTATGCATTGTTATTACCCATTAAAATATAGTTCAAAAATTCCGAAAAATTTGACTAATTTCAACCCAGTTCAAACTGAAAAATGGGATAAACGGACTTTATGTAATGGGATTGTTAGATAACTGTATTATCATTACCATGTGCATGTCCTTTAAGTTGTGTCACATTGGAGGTCGTGTTTACAATCGGATCGCAACGTTGCAACGTTGCGATCCGATTGTAAACACGATCTCGAATCTGAAACAAATTACAGGACATGCACATGGTCAGGATAATGTATATTTATCTCAAAATATGTCTATGTAAGAATACAGCGTGTATCCGAGACCCCAGATACAAAATCTGTATCTTGCAACTGTATAATACAACCGCGTGATTGGTTACGATTTGTTAACATTACTATTAAAAGAGCAACACAAGCTTTCGAAATGCCGGTACGAGGGTCCTTGTACGCTTCTGTATTTGAAAAGAGAGAAAAAAACACACTTCTCAAAAGTAAAATTAACAAGTTATGGAATCACGTGACTTTTATGCTTTTATATGCGAATCGCTGGAAGCATTCAAGCTGAAACAAAATGAGGTTATACTGTTAAAGTGCATAATCTCCTCGGAATGTTAAACATGTATGCGCTCAGCTAGTTTATCCGATGATCGCATAAGTTCAAGGCAGGAATATACAGTTTCAGCCGAAAGGACAAGCAATTTAAAACTCTGAAAATGAAATATAATATTAAAATGTTAGTTAACCCTTTACTCAAGGCACATGATATCACAATTTTTTATTTAATTATGTTTTATAAAAAATATTTTCGAAAAATTTCAACAAAACCATATCATGTGATCCCCTCATTGGGGGGGGGGGGGTGAGGAGGGGGGTCATATGATGTGGTTTTGTTGACTTTTTTTAAAAAATAATGTTTTTTTATCAACAGCTTATTTTGTAAATTACGTAGAAGGATACGGTCGGTTCGTAAGGTAAGTTGAACATTTGAACATTGTAACAAACCTCTCATCACTATGTTTATGGACAAAACGTTGTATCAGAGTCTCGCTCTTGTATCTAAGGTTATATCTTGACTGGCCTTAGAAACTGGAGCTTGACCTCGATATATTTTGTTTAGACATAATGGTGATAATATATATGGAATAAGTCCCTGTTCAGCCAGCAGCAATGAAGTTTGATAAGTTACATCGTTCAGTCACCAAATTCAACTGTGTTTGTTATTCGATATTAATGTCACTGATGTCTTCTGTTCTTCTCCACTTCTTAGAATGACATGTGCTGATTGACTGACTGGAATACGGTAAGGTACTAATCAAGTTATTACATTTGAACACCGTAAGGCCAAATAAAAAAAATAAATTGATTCTCAGGAATTTTTTTTTTCAAATCAGTGAGGGAGGGAGGATTTTATTTTTATTTTTTTTTTTTTTTTTTTTTCGTGTAAAGGGTTGAGTATGCTCAGTAAATCTTTTTGCTGTCTTTCCACTTGAAAAAGAGAAAAGGTTGTATTTTAGTGTAATTATAGTATACCTTTTATAACTAACTACCATAACAACAGCTAAAAGGATTTGTATTTTATTGTTGTTTTAAATCATGATCCAGTATATCATAATTTGCCTTGTTACAGTTTATGGGAGAGTGCCCCTGGGCACTCTCTCATAAACTGCAACAAGGAACACCAATTTACTGCAAACACAGCTAAATAATTATATGTCGAGAAATGTGAAAAAATGACCATTCCAAGTTTTCACAATTTTTAAAAAAAAACATGACATAATAAAAATGTCTAATGAGGAGGTTCAAATCCAATGAGGTAGGGCTTGAGAATAAAAACATTATTTTTTTAGCCCAAGATAAACCTATTATCATCATTATGTTTATGTACAAAATGTTGTATCAGACTCTCGCTCTAGTATCTAAGTCTATGGGGGCGCGGTGGCTCAGTTGGTAGAGGTGCAGGCTGCAAGCCGAGAGGTCCTCGGTTTGAATCCAACCTGCCGCAACCGTGTTGTGTCCTTGGGCAAGACACTTCACCCCCATTGCCCACGTGGGAGCACGATGACGTTGTGTACTAAGGCGTACTGCACGTCGATGGTGCACCTGTCTTCAACCAATGCTAACCCTGCTTGTGTGGAGTTGGTATGTTGGGGAGCTGACAGTTGCTCGCCGTTGCTCGGTGGTTCTCTCCGGGTACTCCGGCTTCCTCCACCCGTAAAACTGTCATGGTCATGATTAGCCACAGTGCAGAAATATATGACCTTAAACCCCAATAAAATAAATAAATAAATAAAATCTAAGTCTATATCTCGACTCGTAGACACATGGCCTTGGAAACAGGAGCTCCGCTGTGAAAAATTTTATTCACAAACATAATGGTGATAATATATATGGAATAAGACCGTTGAACCTGCACAAATGAAAGTTTATAAGTATATCATTTAGTCAACAGATTACGCAGTTTTCCTTACTCAATATTTTCGTTAGTGATGTATTCTATTCTTGTAAGTTTTAACAATATGAATTTCATGAAATAAACAGAAGTGTCAAACGTTGAAAACATTTGGAGGATCCTACAGTAAGTTGAAAGGTCATGTGTGGTCGTTTCCACAAACAAGAATATGATCATTAACCCTTTACCTAACGAATCGGCCACATCCTCCCGCGTAATATGCAAATTCGGCAGCTGAAAAAAATATTATTTTTCAAAGAATTTCAAGAAAACCATATCATGTGACCCCTCTTTGGAACGAGCTCGTTCCAATGAGGGGGTCACATGATAGTTTTCTTGAATTGTTTTGAAAATGTTTTAAAAATGCTATTTAAAATAATACATTTTGATATCGTCTGCGTTGGGTAATGGGTTTTTAAATATACTTCTAAGAATTGCAGCTGCTGATTCACCGATTGACAGTTTAACAAACTCCGATTGCAGAAAATTACTTTTTAACACCTGTAGTATCTTTTCTACTTTTAAAAAATAATTACAAGAAACTCGGTGTGTGGGGGGGGGAGGGAGGGGGGGCGGGGAGGGAGGGGGGTCTGTGTTTGTATGTCGACCAAGGACATGACTGGGGTTACACACCAACAAGTTGGGACCTAAATAACAAACGAGGACCTAATCTCGAGACCTCATTTGAATTTCATGCTGATGTACTTAGTAAAAATTTACCAAGTGCACCAATTGATGGCAAAAACGGGAATTGCGTATAACTTAAACACACCCACATCAATAACGGACGCAAATGGCGTTATACATGTGGGGGAGGGGGGGGGGGGTCTTCATTTGGATGAAAAACACCTGCAATGTGCATTTTGTTTTTTAGTCCCAATAATTAACTGTAATCAGGGATCTGTGTTTGTATGAGGTGCCAACCAAGGACTTGATAGGAGTTATACACCAACAAGTGGGGCCCTAAATGACAAACGAGGACCTAAAACGGAATCTTCTTTTCAATTTCATGTCGAATAGTCTTATTCTGATGCACTTACTAAAAATTCACCAAAATTCACCGAATCCCCAAATGACGGGAAAAAACGGGAATCGTGTACCACTAATAGACACCAGCATCAGTGACGGACGCGAATGGCATAACACCCCCCCCCCCCCTCCAAAAAAAACCCCAAAACAACACTACGTTACTTATGTCTCCTTGTGGGAGGCCTTCATTTGATCAAAAAAACATCTGCTGTGTGCATTTTGTCTTTTAGTCCCAATAATTAACTACGATCAAAGATCGAAGTATGCTGTCTTCTGTCATTGCCCTCTGCGGCAGATATAGTGATAGTGCGTACCCCGAATTGATCCGAAGTCATCTTGTCCCGTTTCGTTGCACACATCCTCACTCCACCCCCTCCCTCGCTCTGGTACCCATATCTGCACTGTTCGCTGCGTGTCCCATTTATTCATCAGTTTAATGGGGTTATTATTATCCAATACCAACATTAAATTTACAAATATTGTTTTCCTGCCTATCTGATCTTTTGGGCAGTCTACCAGGAAGTGTAACATGGTATTCTTGATTTCACCACTGCATATCTCATATCGTATTTCTCCATCTCTGCCAAATTTCCCCCCAAGTTCCAAAGATAATGTTCTAACCAAAAATAGTCGATCAGTTGTCATAACACAACAGTACGGAAGTTTGAGAAAAAATGGGGTGGCAGCATTACTGGATGATGAGCCTCCTCCGCAAGATATGTTCAGTGCATTCAAAACAGCGCGTTCGCCTTGGTGGCTGGGGGGTGGGGGGGGGACTAAAACGGCTAGAAAAACTGATGAAAATTAAAATATTGTAATATCATGCCACGTAAGCACGACGTCCTTTACAGATATTCCCCAAACGGTGGTTGGACACCATTTACTTTTAAAATCAGCTTGTTTATATGATTTCTATATAATCCGGAATTTGTCACTTTGGTACATACGCCCAAGTTTTTATATTCCTATGTTTCCACAGTTTCTAACTCCCGACTTTATCCTTTATCCACTCGGCTCTTTGAGAGTTATTGGAATGGTTGTTAACTCTTTCCGATAAACAATGCTACCGAAGCTCACCCTATATCGAGCACACATACAATTTCATAATAAGTACCGGGGAACTTAGAACAAAATATCCGTGCTCATTCCCATAACTACCATACTTAATCCCAGCTACGTGGAGGAGTCTGTCCTCCCCTACTCCATCATATTGGAGCTGTGCAGAGCTCCTTCTCTTCGGTCCAAGCCCAACCTGGCGATCATAGAAAGCATAACTTATTGAGCAACCCTCCAAATGGGCACCTTTTCAAGGAAGTGGTGGGGTTGTGATATTTTATGAGCTTCTCCCTTTTTCTGGCACAGCACGGTCATAACACGACAGTGTTGGATCCGTAAAGTTTGTGAAAAAGGGTTGGGGCATTACTATCTGATGTGTAGCATCATCCCAGCCGTAAAGCGACGGAGGGTGGGAGGAGGTAACCACCCTCCCACCTCGAAGGTGAAGGTGCGGCTTCAGCCGCAAAAAATTTTAAAAATGTGCAGTGCATTTAAAACGGCGCGTTTTCCTTGGTTTCGGCTGGCACTGCGTGGCAACTCTAACGGCTAGAAAAACTGACGAAAATGAAAATTTTGTAATATCGTGCTACGAAAGCCCGACGACGTGGCCACCGGGTATGTGCATATCTAAACTAAGAGACTTTTTTATTAGTGATCTTTATGGTCATTTCTGCACCTGTGGCTAAAAATAATCACAACAAGTATACAGTCAAGATTAAAAGATCGTTTATACCTCTGTCCACTGTAGAGGACTTGCACCCCAGGCGTTGGTTACCGAGTCCTATTTTACCAGGGAAACAGAGCTTCTTTGCCACAGTGAACAAGCACTGCTGCATTTCCCAGGGTTCACACAAGTAAACTGAGAGACATGTCACCAGGAGCTTGGTGGGGACTGGGAGTGATATATCACTGAGTTTGAGCAGATATGACTTTGGTGAGTCTCTGATGAAGATTAAAGCTTTTATGCCTTCAAATATGGATACCCCATAATATAATACGTTAACAATATTCATTGTTGTAACAATGGGCGCTCAAAGCCAGGCGTCGAATCAGAAGTCTCGACGGTCAAGGTGAAACGGAGCCCGGACGCGTTCATTGCACCGACGAAAAAGTTTGAGGGGAGGGGGGTCGCATCCGGGAACGCCCCCAATGGATCATCCCTTGCACAGATAGCTTGGGGTAATTGAGATCGCACATTAAATTAATTTTAGGATAAATAAATTTTGTGACTGGGTGGCGGCAGTCTCGAACGAATAAGAGTAGTTAGTTGTTCCAACGAGGGGTGTAGTTAAAGAAATGACTTGCTCTCTGGCATAGAAAACTATGCTTTTTAGATTTTTAAAATTGTACTTTCAGGGGAAATTTACCACATAATGCTATATTCGAAATCAACAATTTTAAAAATCTAAAGCGTATAGTCGTTCCTACCAAGAGATAAAGTCTTTAACTGGCGCGTTTATAAAGGAAACAAAAACAAATAAAAGTACTTAGGCTAAAAAAAGTACAATTGATTCTTTGGCATCGGGCGTTGAAAAACAATTTACGCGCTCGATGTTTTTGTTGACATTTTGAAGTTGGTACCTGTTGTTATTTAGTAGCTGACGAACGTCTCACGCGTTTCCCCATCACTCGAAATTAGAGGCAACCAAAAACGGGCGATTCGAAATTGAAAACTCATTCCACCGACGAATATAGGCTATAACTCTTCCTATAAGCCCAGGATGTGCTTTAAATAAAGGGTCTCTCGAATAACGAGGTGTCTTTATAATAAAGATATTCAATGACCACTTCATTTTGCAAATCTTTTTATACTAGAAAAGGAATCAATAATAAAATAAACCGGTCATTCCAAAAGTTGGGATGGACGCTAAGATGAAACATAAACTAAAACCTAAAGCAGTTCTAACGGCTGCTAATGCGACATTAGATATATCACAACCCTGCCAAACATGCTAAAGGTGTTCAGAAAGCTGATAGATGATCGAAAAATGATAATTCAATAGTGGTTGGAAAACCTTTGATTTAGTTTCGCTCAATAATCAGTTATTTAATAGGGGAGGTACCAGGTGAGTTCGTCGCAATACAGTTCAGCCCAGGTGACCTCTACCTAAATCCGTGAGTTCTGAATCTGTATTTTTATTATACGCTAAATGATCGATTGTCGAAGAAACTGCGGAAAGATAGAAATCGTATTCCCCACTGTAAAGATATAGAAATGTTCACTGTCACGATACCAATCAAACTACGGCTTTCAAAGCGTCACTTCAAAGTGAATACGTGTCAAATTATCACCGGAAATGATCAATTTGTTCTAAAAACGTATAACGAAAAAAGTGTTTTTGAGTGGATACTGATCATTTCCAGTAATAATTCAATACGCATTCACCTTGAATAGATGCCTGAAAGTCCGTAATATAAGTTGTTGGTTTGGTACGTCCTCTGAAAGGACTAGAAACCCGCCCGCTGAATCAGATTGCATTGACTGTTTGTTCCGATTATCGATCAAATCACTTCCGTATATCAATGATTCAATGCGCTGTTTACTTTCATGCAATAATTCAACACGTATTAGCCTTGAATTGATGCATGAAACCCGCTAGTCCAAACATGGCCTGAAAGTCCGTAATATAAGTTTTTGGTTTGATACGTCCTTTCAAAGGACGTACCAAACCAAAAACTTATATTACGGTCTTTCAGGCCATGCTTGGACTAGAAACCCGCCAGCTGAATCATATTGCAAGACTCTATCTGTTCCGAGTGTCAATCAAATCACTTCCTCGTTTCAGTGATTCGATGCGCTGTTTACTTTCATGCATCAATTCAAGGTTGAAACGAGTGGAATTATCAGATTCTTATAAAAAAACGTATAATAAAAAGAAAATCTAGTGTTTTTGAGTGGATACCGAAAATTATCTCACTTGTGACCGAGCCAAATGGTTATTTTTGCTCGCGCAAACGCTCGCGAAAAATAAACATTTGTCTAGGTCAATCATGAGATAATTTTCGGTATCCACTCAAAAACACTACATATCCTCTATTTATCTGTATTTTTACATCCAAATAACCAGGCTTTTTACAGTTCTGTTGGATGAGTATTACGATTCTTCTGAGAAAGCCGAACGCGGATTTATCTTTCTTTGAAATCTTGTTGATATGAGTTGACCATTTTAGGTCGTTTGAAATTCCTAATCCAATGTAGGTGTTGTTTTCCACCTGTCAAACGTCTCATTATCCAGTGCATAAAATTTACTTCCTCCGTTTGCTAACCACACAGCACTCCTTTGAGTTGAAATTTCATTCCCCATTTGTTCGCTCATTCTCCTAAGTTTATCAGCTCCTGCTGTAGTTTTAACTGGCCTTTGATGTTGTTGATTTATCTGTATAGCGGACAGTCGTCCACAAACAGTCTCACTGTAGGATATCACACAGTCTGGTTGTTAATGACATAGAAGTAGTAGAGGTCCATGGACGGTCCCTTGCGGCTCTCCAGAGTAAACATCAATATCACTCGAAAACCTAAAAATTACCTTCATCATCTTTCTAGTAGCAATAAACTTGGTCTGGATTTTTGATTTCGGCCCAAATTAGTTCGTCAACCCTTTCCCCTGGAAAGTAAGTTCGGGCCATCTTAGAGTGAATTCATCTGAGTGTTTCAGGGGCGTAGTTATAACCAGAAACACAGTTGGGACATTTTAAAAAGTATGGGTGAATTCGACCTACATCTTAATAACTGGAATGGATCCATGATCTCAATGACAAGCAGGGGTGGGCTCCAAGGGAAGGTTAGTGGGGACTACAGGTCTCTCGTCAGAAAGACCAAGCCCTCCCTCCGCCTTCTGTGGAACTCTTCTATTTAATTTTATGGTTTGTTGGCTACACCCCAGCATGTGTTTAACAGTTATATTCTGCCCCTCCAGAACCCCGAGGCACGAGCTGGTGGAGAGGCAATAGATAATCGTCTTATAGAGTAGCATGTACCTAATCACACCCCTCCATCTCCATCAACTTAGAAAACTTCTTTTAATTCTGAGGTTTCTAGGGCACAGTATAGCATCCAAGATGGCTGTCCCTCTTTCACCCTGGGGTTTCAAACCTGGGTTGGTGGTGGTGCAGTATATAGTCGTCTAAAGACATTTAAAATGTTTTTCACGCATTTCCGATACTCACATGTATTAAATCTTCATAGGAAATAGTGGGTGAAAGTAGGGAGAAAAGGAGAGTCCACGACCACTTGTACATGTACGTGTACAAGATACGCACACGATGCGTTCACCAACGTGGAATGCAGTGTTAAATCACACGCTTGTTCACAAAACTGTACATGGTCTTTGAATCCTCCCATGTACAGTCGCGACTCCTAGATCGCGGTTTTAACGTTCAAATACTCGTGGTGAACGCGCGTTTTAAAAAAAAAGGGTGAAATTGTACAGTACACATTCATCTTGTACGTAATTTTTCGTCGACGTCCCAATCGCAGATCAGACCACCGATCCATCGTCGGCGAACGCGATCGAAAGCAAAAGATTCTAAGTCATCATCAAAAAACAGTTTTGGGGACTCTAAACCAGCGGTCCAGAACTGTTTTTTGTGTTGATACAGATGGTTCAGAACTCTCCCTTGTTTTTGAGGCGGTGGGTTTTTCCCATTATGACATTATTAGGGGAAATTCCTCCACTATGAGAAATTCTCCAAAACTCAGCTGATCGAGCGATCGGATCGCTCGATTCTCGTAAAACTCGATCTGAACGAAGAGTGTCGTCGTCGGTGTGTTGGAAATTCGCGAGCCCGCTGTCACATTTTTGATTGATATATATAGAGGAGAAAAAAAATATAAATAAATAGTTATTTAGAAACTTAAATATATCAAATCGAATAGATAATAAAAAAAAAAATACGTAAATCATGAGCGATTCTCAGACTATTAGAGCGAGGTTTCTTTTAAACATGCTGATGAGAGCATACGCAATCTGCGTGAACGAACAACTACGTCCCATCTTGTTAGAACGATGCGTCGGATGTCGGGATCATCTAGACTTCGATCACGAGAATCATTCGTGTCTGACGACGGAAAGGGAAGATATGATGATTTTGTTCTGAACCATCTGTACCAACACAAAAAACAGTTCTGGACCGCTGGTTTAGAGTCCCCAAAACTGTTTTTTGATGATGACTTAGAATCTTTTGCTTTCGATCGCGTTCGCCGACGATGGATCGGTGGTCTGATCTGCGATTGGAACGTCGACGAAAAATTACGTACAAGATGAATGTGTACTGTACAATTTCACCCTTTTTTTTAAAACGCGCGTTCACCACGAGTATTTGAACGTTAAAACCGCGATCTAGGAGTCGCGACTGTACATGGGAGGATTCAAAGACCATGTACAGTTTTGTGAACAAGTGTGTGATTTAACACTGAATTCCACGTTGGTGAACGCATCGTGTGCGTATCTTGTACACGTACATGTACAAGTGGTCGTGGACTCTCCTTTTCTCCCTACTGGTGACGATTGAATAAAAAAAAATAAAAATAAAATCCGCCCTCCCTTGTTCGTTTGAAAAAAATGCTTGAGAATCATGGAATAACAGCTTGTATGATATTATAAGTGAACTGACACCTGCCGGATATTCATTCAATCATGTACCCCGTGGGTCAAGGGGTGGCGGTGTTGGTCTACTGTGTAAGGCAAATATAAAAACATCAATCAAATCAACCTAAAATAATTTTAAAACTTTTGAACTTCTTGATGCTGCATTGACTGTGGATGGTAAATCATTTTTTAATCTCTTGATTATCTACAGACTACTGCCAAGCAAAAAGAGACACATCACAAATACTATGTTTTTGAGGAGTTTGAACCTTTACTCAACAGATACTGTGCTCAAGCTGGCCGTTTTTTGATAGTGGGAGATTTGAACTTTCACTTTGACATTATTTCCGACCCTGACACCGGCCGCTTCATGGAGTTAACAGATTCTCACGATTTGATACAACATGTCCAGGAACCTACACATAGACGTGGTACATTTTAGACCCCATCATATCTCAACGATATGACAGTCTTGTGAAGGAGACATGTGTTCTGGATCCATCACTATCTGACCATTTTCTTGTTCTTTGTAAACTGTGTGTTAAAAAGCCAAATGTGATTAAGAAAACAACGTCATTCCGCAAACTTGACAACATAGATAATGATAGTTTTAGGCAGCAAATCCCCGAAGCCCTCGATAAACTTAACTGTGGGACTTCTCTCCAGGACCTGTTAGATTGCTACAATTCTAGTCTTAGGGAGCTGCTTGATAAGACAGCACCCGTGATGTCAAAAACTATCATCAGTAGAAAAGCACGCCCCTGGATGAATGATGAAATTCGTACATCCAAACAAACGCGCCACCAACTAGAAAGGCAGTGGCGAGGTACAAATCTAACTGTACATCGCGAGATGTACATTGCACAATGTAAAGTTGTCAAAAACCAAATTACTCACTTTAAGAAACAGTTTCTTTGTGGTAAGATCAGTGCCTGTGGCTCTGACCAAAAGCAACTGTTCCAAATCATACAGTCCCTAGAATCGAAGCAGACAAATAAATTGTCGGACGAGCTGTCTAGTGCCCATATTGCCCAAAAGTTCTCAGAGTTTTTCGCGAATAAAATTGAGACAATTAGAAAGACCCTAGATCAAACACAATGTACCTTCGATCAAGGCCCAACCGAAACCCCATTTATCTCATCTGATAAAAGATTGGTAAGCTTTGATTGTGTGTCCTAAAGTGTTGTTGAGAAAATTATCATGTCCTCGCCAACTAAAAGTTGTGCCTTAGATCCTATTCCCACTTCTTTGTTGAAGTCATGTCTTCCAGCTCTCATAGGTTGTATAACAAAGATTGTCAATGAGTCAGTACAAAATGGTTATGTGCCACCATGTCTCAAAACAGCCCTGGTTACGCCTCTTCTAAAAATGACTTCTTTAGATCCCTGTGTACTGAAAAATTATAGACCTGCCATTTATCTCCAAAGTCATTGAGAAAGTAATTGCCAAACAGCTGCGTTTATATTTAGACAACAATCAGCTTGTGGATCCAAAACAGTCTGCATACCGCAAAGGCCACTCCACAGAATCTGCACTTCTGAGCGTGCAAAATGATATACTAGAATACCTGGACCACCGAAAGGCAGTTGTTTTTATCCTCTTAGATCTTTCAGCTGCCTTTGATACCGTAGACCATAAAATCTTATCCGATAGACTTTTGCATTTGGGTATTGATGAATCTGCATTGAGGTGGTTTCAATCCTACATATCAGAAAGGACCCAGTGTGTCACAATTGAGGGAATTCAATCAAACCCTGTACCACTTAAATTTGGCGTACCCCAAGGCTCAGTCCTGGGTCCAATTCTTTTTACGTTATCTATACAGCCCCTCGGGGAGATTATTCGATCACATGGGATTGGCTGCCATTTCTATGCAGATGACTCACAGATCTATGCGGAGGTTTACCCCTTGGATACAAATGACACTGAGTTGAAATTTCAAATTTTGCGGAATTGCATCGATGATATTAGAACCTTTATGCTGGTAAACAAACTTAAACTTAACGATGAGAAAACAGAACTTATAATTTTTTCTTTTAGGCATAAACCTGCCCAAGAACATTTGCCCTGCCTTAAAGTAGGAGATACCATTATCAATCCATCTACCACTGTTAGAAACCTTGGTGTGTATTTTGATTCTCACTTAACCATGGCTCCTCATATTTCAAAAGTCTGCCAGTCCGCCAATTTTTATCTTCGGAAAGTTGGTCGATCCAGAAAATTCCTAACCACGCGTGCCACAGAATGCCTCATTCACGCATTTATTTCTTCAAGGCTGGACTACTGTAATTCGCTTCTACATGGTCTTCCCAATAAACAATTTGGCAGACTACAGTCTATTCAAAACACGGCAGCACGCATTGTGACATTAGCGAAAAAGAGAGATCACATAAGACCTAAGTTGAAAAGTTTGCATTGGCCTCCTATTATGGCCAGAGTTGAGTTCAAAATTCTCCTCTTCACATATAAAGTACACATGAAGCAGTCCCAAGCTTACATTGCTAATCTAGTAAAACCATATACACCGAAACGCCCCTTCCGTTCCACAAACCAAAATCTTTTAGAAGAGAAATCCTATGTTCTCGCTAGCTACGGTGGACGTTCTTTTAGCTATAATGCTCCTAGACTGTTTAACATGCTACCAGAATTTGTTAAAACAGCCCCTTCTTTGACAACATTTAAATCTATATTGAAATCCCATTTATTTAACAAATATTTTTAAATCCTATGTTGGTCAACATTTTGTTTATGAGCAGCGTTGTAAAGCGCCATGGAACTTTTTTAATATTGTGAGATGTTTGTACTATATAAATATATATTATTATTATTTATTATTATTAATCAATTATTTTTTATTTATGGCCGAATGTCAAATTTGGAACGGGTTGGGGTAAATTCAATTTGTGGCATGGGTTAGCTTCGGTGGCTTGGGGTAAACCTGCAGTAGTTTTGGGTAATTCGAAACACCCAACGAAAATGCACATTTTTGTTCACTTGCATGCCACGAATGACCATCTCCATTGATGATGGGTTTTGAGTGTTCAGGAAATACACTTGTTCTCCAAGCGCAAGTAAATGGCACCAATGATGTTCGGTTTACAAATATCCAATTGACTCTATAATTTGGAAAGTAGAACTTGCACTCTTCAGTTAAATTGTACCGATGTTGTATAGTACTAGTTTCGCCATCAAGGGGCTGTAAATAATGACCTTTCTCAGGTTGAAGTTTTCTTTCGGTCCGATTTGTTCGGATCATAATATTTATGAATTTGTAGAGTTTTCAGTTTTCTTTCTCAAATGCAAGGAAGTAGTGTTTCTGGAGTGACGTTTTCCAACATTTCTTTGTCGATCAGGCGACAATGCGAAAGAAATCGACACCAATTTTTAGCTGGCGAAAAGGGTACCAATTTGCGAAATCGGAACCATGTAAATGGCAAGTATCGCTGACAAAAACGGCACTAAACTGGCGTAATCGGCACCAAGTAGTGATAACGGCAGAAAACTTGCAAAGGAACAATATTTATTATGCCGCACGATAATTTTTTTTACTTTCGTCGGGTTGTGTTTTATTTCCCTTCTTTTCATTTTGTTTGGTGGGTGGGAGGGGGGGTGTTGGTCATCGATATATTTTTACTGTTTTATTGTTTTCCCCATATGTACATGAGGTTTAAGATTGGTACGTTTTGGATATCACAGGCTGTTATCATGGTATCAGTTGGACACACTACTTTTATTATAATGTAACATACAGCATTTACAGGAGTGGTGTGTGCCCATTGAAAGAGTGGGGGCGAGGAGTCTGGCAATTGTCCAAGATGCTCCAAGCACACGAATTGGAAAAACAAATCAACTTAAATTGCATTTCTTTTGGGTTGGGGGATGTTTGAAGTTGAAGAAATAGACTGGTCAAAAATGGAATTAATTTGTAAGTAAATTTTGTTACATTTGCATTCAATATATTACATTAATCGCGCAGACCGACTTTTGTAGGGGGTGGAGGTGTGTCAATTATGCTCGAAAAATCTTGTGATCACGCGAAAACTGTAGTGAAAATGTTACCCCTTACTTGAGTGATTGGTGCTGTACCAGCATGCAATGTACCCTCCAGTTGAGGTGAAAATCAAATCTCGCCCACGTTTAGATAGGGGATTTGAGTTTCCACCTCCACTGGAACGTGCACTGCATACTGGCAAAGCTGAAAAGTTAGATGAGCGATCCTATTTCGACATTTTAATTTTTTTGAATCAAGCATAAAATTTTATTTTTGATGATTTTGCAATTGCCGAAAAATTCGTATATATTGTTACGTTTTTCGAAAAATTGTAAACTCGATGAGGAATTTAGGAACATACCTATTCAAAAAGCTGTTATGCCGCGTGCATGACCTTAGCCTCCCCACAGGTTTTACCCCCTCTTGATATTGAGAACGTGGAGGGTGGATTACAACAAAATCACGGTGGGGTTGATTTTCCACTCCATAAATTTTTACATTTTTTTCAAAGAAACATAAACAAATTTTCAGCTCGTGGACCACCGGTTGTCCGTGAGCTGAATGTTTCCTTATGTTTCCTTTCCTTTGGTCTCAGAAACTGTAAATAATAGCAGGGTAGATAATCAACCTAATCGTGATTTAGTTGTTCACCACCCTCCACGTACTCAACGTTATTCTACCGTACGGTTGGTACCCTGCGACTGGTGGATAAATGCATTAATTAGATACCGTTGGGCAGATACCGCTTCCCGTGAATCTCACTTTATACCATGCTCGCCAATGTTACTACCTGTGAAAAGCCAGTATGTTAAATTTTAGCTTTTAACCCCACTACCGGTTTAAAAAAATTTACAGCTATAGTCGGAAGGTCATCCAACTTGACCTTTGGCATGACGCAATTTGCCAACTTCGATACATTCACACTTCGCGATATGTTTCATTCAAACATACATTTTTCGGTACTATCTACTACGTGTAAATGACTCATTAAGTTTAAAATACCTACAATTGAATATTTAAAATAAATTTTAAGAATTGTTAATAATAATTTGATTGAAAAAGCCAGGAAAATTCAATCAACTTTGACGATGTGTCTAGCTGTCAATCAAGCATTCACGTACAGCCGGAAGTACTGCCCACCGGCGCAGATGTAAACAAAACAAACCTGTGTGTTTGCGGTAAAAAGTGTCGTGTTTTCTCCATTTTAAGTGACAAAGTCGATTATTAATTAATAGCATGGTATAAATAAAATAAATAAGTACTAGGGCCGGTAATCAGATTTAAACCACTAGTAGAATAAAGGTTTTAACCACTCGGCAAGCCGAGTGGTTAAAACCTTTATTCTACTAGTGGTTTAAATCTGATTACCGGCCCTAGTACCTATTTATTCTATATATACTACTGTATGTGTCAGAACACTTAAGTAAAGATGCAAATCACCTCGTATGTGTAACGGTGCAGCAATACATTATGGCTTCAGGTAGACAAATTGTATTCCCGACCTTATCGAGGCGATCTCTGGCTATACTATATTACAGATCGGGGTTGGTCGTGTGTACCGCGCCATCACCACTCTTTAAGATTGAGCCTTAAATATAAAGCTTGAATCTGATCTGTTGTCGGGTAACAGTCCCGGAAGTGAGACGGGTGCGAGTGCAATGGCTCCCGTCAGCACCCGTGTTTTCTATTTTACGTTAGCTAAAAATGCACTCGTTGAAAAATATTGTGGAGCACTAATATACTGTGAGGGCATATAAATGTGTGTTGTTTTGAGAAAGCAGCACCCTGCAGCCAGTGGTAAGTTACTGTCATAATTCAGCAGTTCCTTATACATTTAGCCCCTTGAACTCGAACGAAAAGAACCATTGAAAAGAGGCTTGTTTAATCTTATCAAGGGCCCGTTATATTTTGTAAACTTGGTAATATTCCGTTAACTTAATTCCGCAAACAAGTACAAATTTCTACCCTCTTTCTCTTAATTTATACTACTTTCCCCGCTTAAACTCTGAATGACAAAGGCTTGTATTATTAATGAATAAAATGAGAAGAGAAATCTCCAAGCGTATCATACAGAATATGCGAAGTATATCATGATCAAGGGCCCTGATATTATATTGATTAATCATATTCTGAAGAATACATGATACGTGGTGTATGTCTGCAAAATCAGTCGTAATAAACTACAGTTCCAGAGAGAGCCCGTGAAAATATAACCAACGCCTTAATATTATGATGTTATTTCTAACGTGGCCGCGAATATTTCGAAAATAATTTTTATTGGTGTAAAACATGATATAAAAAAATAAAAACAGCAAAACAATTGATGCTGGGGTGAAGAATAATTGGATGTGGAATTGGATGAACTTGGAAATTTTAAATACACTGGCAAATGAAATAAAAACCATCCAAAAAATAATGATGATTTTCACCCAAAAGACGCGGAAAGGCTCAATTTGATAGCAGATTTAAAGTCTTTCCGACCCTAGATCTCCTTACAAATACTAGTAGCTTCGGCACTCGAGGCAGATGCCATTAGTATATGAGTGTACTGCCATTCCAGCAATTTTTATGTTCCCCTCCCCGTTCACAATCCAAGATTAGCATCTACATGTATTTTCAATGCAAAGCACAAAATAGAAAAAACCTGTAATTCTTCAAGATGCATAGATCCGACTATCACCACTATTTTCCACTCTCCCGAATGTCGTGGTGGTAGTCTGATCAATGTTTCAGTATGTTCACGGATCTCTTGCTGAAAGTATCTCAGCCCGAAACAAAAGAGAACATTGGTACGAGTAAAAAGCAAAAAGGTAAGACAATACTGTTTGACAAATTTTGAAAAGTATTCTAGTAAGTCCTAACTCTCGGGAGAACCTGATATCAAACGACCCTTCGAAAATTAAAATGAACTCGGATTTTGAAATGTCAAGATACTTCCATGTTTTACATGAAAGTATGATAACCAGATGATATTGAAATTGTAGTATGCAGTATACACATCATCAGACAGAAAGACAACATGATGGTAAAAATACGCTTATAGATTATCCAACAGACAGAAAACCTTTCTGAATGTTCGCAATTCTGTGGAGGTGTGAAAAGTGAACTTCCAGTATACGTCTAAATAAGTCAAATATATTGAATGAGGTAGATGTTATTCATACATAAAGTACTGTATTTTAGCCACTTACATGGGGAGACTACATGTATACATACATATATGGTAACACGTAAATATATTACATAACGATATCTGTTCAATGGGCAGAAAAATGAATACACTTACATGAAGGAAGGTGCTACAAAAAGAGCTGGAATGTAACCACTTAACATGGGGACTACATGTATACACATATACACGTGCATATATGTAATTTTACATAAATATATTACACAGCGATATCTGTTCAATGGACAGAAGATGTGCGCACTTATTGCACTCTTTGACTGCTACCCCCGTGGCTCCCATAAAACTGGTCAAATCGGATTTTGTAAAAATCATTTCTCAAGTCATATGTTGTCTACAGATACACATTTGTTTAGTCAAATGCCAATATGGAAGGACTTTAATGCTAAAATGTTGAAATCCCCATTGGGTTCAGTGTTATTTTCTTGATCCCGTTCGGGGCTCTCTGAAAAAAACAATAGGGATTCCAATTGGCATGTATGGTTCTACTACCCCAAAGAATGCTTAGTCCAATTCTGAGAACCTGGGATGTGCAGTTGTTGAGCACCCCCCCCCCCCCCCACCCTCTCCCCTCCCCGGAACATGGAGATCAGTTTGTTACATAAATCAAGTAGGTCTTTGCGAATATTCGATTGTTCGAGTCGAAGGCGAATCGATCGACAAATTCGAGTCGAAAATAAAACCACGAATATAGAAATCGAGTATGAAAAGAACTTGTTATTAAATGCCTCGATGTACATACATTTGTTCATTTAATACTGGCTAAATTGTCAAAACAATGCGAGGAATTGAGCGCGAACCGCATGTCGCGTGATTCCAAATGATATTGGTAGCCACGGCGACATTACACGTGTAATGCATGTAAGACTTTATACAAAACACGGGCGACAGGGTCTACATCTCACCTCTGGTACACTTCAGTAAGAAGTATCAGTCGCTTCGTGATAAGTCAAGATCACACGATGCCAAGGCTTAAAGTCAAGAAAGGAGCCACACAATCACAGTTACATTCAGATTCTTTGTCTCCTATTCAACCATGCATTCAAGTGTGCTGCATTGTTAACGTATGAACGGTTGAATGTTAGCATGAATATGTGTATAAATCATCAGTACAATGCCAAAACAAACTTAATTTGGCTGTTTTATATCGCGTACGAAACCGCACTTGGAAACCAAGTTTTGGTTTAAATTCGATGTTCGTTCGAGTAAAAGATTTTGGGGGGAAGTTCGGGACTAAAGTCGTGTCGAAATAAAAATCCATCTTCGCAGGGGCCTAAAATCCAGTAGTTGTCACCTATGTACCAGGTATTCCAAATTGGGCTAACATCAGCCAAGGAGTTACGAATGCAGAAAACTTGGGCGGGGCCAAATGGTTTACCCCTTCGGGAACAAAGACAAATATTGTTCGTCGAACGTGTCTCCATCATAATGCTGTCTACCCTGCAAGAGGAAGCTGCACAATGAATATCAAGTCTTTGCTGCCGTCGGTTCATCAGATAAAATAGTTTCTAACATTTGGGGACGTTTCGGCTCCAATACGAGTATACTCTTGGGTTGAAGAAAACCAAAATCTTCCCATCTATTCACTACTCACATAAAATTTCATCAGTATTCCGACAGTGGTTTTGTTGCAAAAGACACAAACAGTGCCTTCACAAAGGACTGATAACAGGTGGATGTGGTTTGGCTGAATGTTTCAAAAATAAGCGTTTTCGCGTATATACTGACACATCATTTGCCAAGATGATAAAATGTTGCAACCGAATACTGCGGAGGTTTTTTTGGAATCGACCAGCTTTCTTTTGGAGATTTGGGGCGGGAAAAGATAACATTTTATTCTCATCGTTACGCAATTTTTTGTTTGGATTAAATATCGTAAAAAAGAAAGATGAATAAAACCGATTCACCATCTAGTAATAATTAATTGGATTTTTATTTCTATTTTTTATGTGTATCTACTAAAATAAGCCGTGTGTGATTTGTTTTGATGTGCAGCTTCCTCAAAATTTATTACACACCTTTCGATGAAATCCTCGTCTACAGCAACACCAAACCAAGCGGAAAATGAAAATCTGTTCCTCAAATATGTGGGGAATGGAAATCGTTGACGGACTATTTTTAAATAGAAGCAAAATTTCACAGGAATTTTCTACAAATCGTGCACCGCAATTACAGTTTGAATCGCTAGCGACAGCTAAAAATCGCCCCCTGAGTTCCAATGTGTTCTATGTGCCAGTAGGCACATAGAACACATTTGAACCCAGGGGACGAAATAGTAACACCGGCTCCCCTCACAATTTTGGTTGGCGATAACTTCACAAGTGAATTATGCAATCTATAATTGTGTCATGTATCCGTGCGCGTGCAAACGAAGACGCTTTGCCGTGGGTGTAATGGGGACTTCATTGTTTTGTTTTTTTTTTTGTTTTTTAAACCTTTACCTAACATGAAAAGCAGACGACACTTGCAAAAAAAACATCTTGAATAACTATTATTTTCATTTTTATGTCTCAAAAACATAGGTTATGATGGCTCATTGGAACGAGCTCAACGAACTCGTTCCAATGAGGGGTCATAACCTATGTTTTAGAGACAAATAAATGAAAATATAATGAAAATTAATTGACGATTTTTGAGAATGGCGCTGGCCATTTTTGGCCGTTATGTTAGGTAAAGGGTTAAATAATATAATTATCGTTAATAATGAAAAGTAATAAACAGAGTAATCGCTTTACTGGACTGGTTACGTGAAATAATTCATTCGAGACGAGGGACTATATTGTAAAACACTCGTGCGCATTCGCGCACACGTGTTTGTACAACGTATCTCACCTCTCATCAATTATTTCACTTGACCAGTCCAGTCAAGCGATTACTCTCTATTTCTCACTCGGATAGGCTCGTATTAATACTCATCCATATTATAACCTCGATTTTATTCTACATTAATTTGATGAAGAAACTTACTTGTATTCATTCACGAAATGAATCTCGTGTATGTTTATAAAAGAGTGGTATGCGTCTCGTGCACCAACCCCACCACACTCACCCTTACCAACCCACTATTTGAACATTCGCTCAATGTTTAAATACGATCCCCACCAAGAAATTCACTCGATAGTCAAAAACTACTCAATACTCAGTTGACTGTGGCGTATTATACTTTTGATTCTCCACACCCAAACAAGTACATAAAATTCCAACAAGCCAGTGATGTCATTGACAGTTATCAGTCAAACACAGTAATTTCCAATAGTAACATTTGTCACCGAATAGGATGTCCTGTAGGGCGGTAAACGGCAACACAGCCGACTTTAGATCAACACTAATATTCATAACAGGGTCGCCAGTTGACTAGACACCTATTTCCCAAAGTTTCACCAGGACGTAGGTTACCCACGTGCAGTTAACCGATAGCCCCATTATCTCGTGTATCTTGACATATTGTTGACCCATATCTTCTACGTTCAACTTTCATTACAACTAGCCGCACCTGAGAGGCGATACAAGTCCTCAATGATATTTTCTGTTCAACTCAGTCAAGTGTTTGCTCCGAAATACCATCTAATTAATTATGGCCCTCTACCAGCGTGTTCAGTTTAGTCAATTGAACTATTCACAGAAAGAACTAGAACAGACAGTGCTGCTGTTGCACGAGTGCTAAAAAGAAAATTCAGAAGCACCCAAACGATTTCAATCAGGTTCGAGTAACATCCATTTGTTTCTTGGCCAGTAGGCACGTAGAACACATTTGAACTCAGGGGACGAAATAGTAACACCGACTCCCCTCACAAATTTGGTTGGCGATAACTTCACAAGTGAATTATGCAATCAACAATTGTGTCAGGTATCCGTGCGTGCAAACGAAGACGCTTTGCCGTGGGTCTAATGGGGACTCCATTGTTTTTTTTTGTTTTTTTTTAAACCTTTACCTAACATGAAAAGCAGACGACACTTGCAACAAAATTCTTGAATAACTATTATTTTCATTTTTTGTTTCAAAAACATAGGTTATAACCCCTCATTGGAACGAGCTCGACAAGCTCGTTCCAATGAGGAGTCATAACCTATGTTTTAGAGACAAAAAATGAAAAAATAATAAAAATTAATTGGCGATTTTTGGGAATAGCACTGGCCGGTTTGGGCCGTTACGTTAGGTAAAGGGCTAAATAATATAATTATCGTTAATAATGAAAAGTAATAAACAGAGTAATCGCTTGACTGGACTGGTTACGTGAAATTCATTCGAAGCGAGGGACTATATTGTAAAACACTCGTACGCATTCGCGCACTCGTGTTTCTACAACGTCCCTTACCTCTCATGAATTATTTCACGTAACCAGTCCAGTCAAACGATTACTCTCTATTGAATATTTAATATCAGGCATTTATACAAACTCAATATACTGTTTCCTTTCGTCTAATTCAAGGTATATTTTGGAATTGGTGTAAGTAAAAAAATATACTGATACTTACAAATCATAAGGTGTAAACAAAGGTGTTGGAATTTTGGATCCACTCTTGAGTAACTCCAATCACACCACGTTTGTTGTTATAGAATCAGTTTCCGTCAAGAAACCTCAAAAGTGTATTATTCGATATGTTTAAAGTGGTTTCATATGCTATTTCCAAATGAAACAAAATACTGCATTTTGTTTGGCTAAGAGGTACAGTGTAACTTGCAATCCACAGTGGGTTTTTTTACACAGTAGTTAACATCGGTGTAAAAACAAGAAAATACAATAGCAGGCTATATGGCTGAAAAAAGTACCATTTTTTAATTATTAATTCATACCTTCTGCTCAGTTATGTTAGAACAACAATAAAAATATAGGAAATTTAATATTTATGTGCAATAAAATATTACAGATATGGATGTCATTGGAACTGGCTCATTGAGCCAGTTCCAATGACATCCATATTTGTCTGGTTTTATTTATTAAGAAACTTACAAAGTACAAATTTTCTGTCAGTTTTTTCCCACAATGTAGGTTAAAGTATTAACTACATCAAAATTCTTGGAAATAAATCCGTTATCCTTGGGTTTTCCAGGGTGCATGGGAATTTACACAGGTTTGGAAACTCATACACCCTTCGGCCCATAGACCCTGGAAAACACAAGGATAACTAATAGTATGACAGGGTTCATTGATTTGCATGGAGAACTTCTAGTTTCATAAAGCCCTACATTGCCCCAGTGATAACACTGTGGTTGTTTGTGAATTGATTTGTGACCATCGTGATAGCAAACTGAAAATGCGGGAAAACACCTTTGTGTTCTTTGCACACAAATGAGACCGTTTTAGTGTGTGTTGTCATTGTGACACTGTACACAGTGAACATACTTGGATCCTGTTTATTTATTCATACTTTGGTTCCAGTTGAGGTACACATGTAACATGATTGTTTGAAATTCACCCTTTAAATCCGAGCGGTTGATTTTCCTGCCATGAAAATAATACTTCATAACGTCGTTAAATAGGGTGGCTGTTCAGTAATTGTGTGGGACATCCCCGAGGCTGCACATTGAAAATATTAATTAATCTCTCTCCAATAATGAATATGGACTCTTCCAACTGCTGCCATTGAACTAGCATAGAAGATACCACTAGAGATTAAAGGGTTATTTATTGTATAAACAAAGATAGGTAGTAAAATTAAATGTCAACTAAATCATCTAAAAAACAAAAAATATAAAAATAAACTAGTCATGCCCCTTTATTCAACACCAAGACAACACTTGGGTTCTTATCTAAAACGTAAAAACTGTCAATAACAGTAAAAACACTCACTCTTGTTCCATCAGAATGCTCGAAGTGTTTGTACATCGGTCGAAAATGGTTTCAGATACTTTACAGGGTATTTTGTTCAATATGAAAATTTCACTTTCGTTGTACCTTTACAGTCAACCTGTGAGAAGTGCATTGGTCTTTATGAACAGGGTCTTTCGCCTTTCATTGTTAAAGGAGCCTAGCTCTTGTATTTTGAATACCCATGTTGTGAAGTGATGTTGCATTGACGGCATTTGATCTCCGAGGATGTTTTAGAACTATAACAATATAAAAGCAGATGGATAAAAGAAAACAATTTTGTTTTCTCTTACTACACAAAGAGATACGGTCAGCATATAACAAATGTTAGTCAATTGAAAGCCTTCAGGCATTCGACCGCGTACATAATTAAAATGATTGACACATTTTTTATCTACTTCATATTTGTGTGGTTTCCATTCTAAATTAACCATTTACCCAACGTAACGGCCAAAACCTGCTAGCGCTATTCACAAGGGTTACCATTCAATTTTCAATATTTTTTTTTCATTTTGTGCCTCAAAAACATAGCTTATGACCCTCATTGGAACGAGCTCGCTGAGCTCGTCCCAATGATGGGTCATAAGCTATATTTTGGACCCCAAAAAGGAAAAAAAATAGCCATTCAATACTTTTGTTTGCAAGTGTCGTCTGCTTTTCATGTTAGGTAAAGGGTTAAATGGATTTTCACGAGGTTCCGTGATACACTGATTTTATTCATTAGATATAATTGTCTTCCCAGAATTACCCATTGTCATACTCGGCTTCTTCGGGTTCAAACTTGGCTGATATGACGCCGACCTTGGCCAATATGAACCAAGCCAGAGTTGTCCCCTTCGATGCGTTACTAGGCACAAGAAATTTGTCTACATCGAAATGTTCCTAATTATTCATCGAACGCAGTCTTTCAACTTGGCATTATCGGACATTCTATATTAGGTTGTGTGGCACATTTTTAAATGGGCTTTTATCAACACTGCATCATTTGGCAGATTAGTCAATCAGAAATAAAGGGAGATGATCCCCGTTTCAATTCTTCAATAATAGATTTATTTATTTATTTATCTATTGATGTTTAAGGTAACATATTTATGCATGATGGCTAATCATGACAGTGACAGTTTTACGGGTGGAGGAAGCCGGAGTACCCGGAGAGAACCACCGAGCAACGACGAGCAGCTGCCAGCTCCCCAACATCGTAACTCCGCACTGCAGCACAGGCAGGGTTAGATTGATTGAAGACATGCGTACCATCGACGTGCAGTACGCCTTAGTACACGGCGTCATCGTGCCCCCACGCGGGCAATGGAGATGAAGTGTCTTGCCCATGGACACAACGCGGTTACCGCAGGTGGGATTCGAACCGAAGACCTCTCGACTTGCAGCCTGCACCTCTGCCTACTGAGCCGCCGCGCTCCTCTCAATAATAGATACTCCAAGGAGAGATACTACTTGGAGGATACTGAACAGTAACAGTTCAAGAAATTGACTTGCCCTGCACACAATCAAGTCCATCCATGGCCTATTACAGACTTCCACTCCGTTAATCCAAGACATACTTAATTGAAAGAAACAAACATATTTGTAAGAAGGTGTATATTTGTTTAAAAAGCAAAAAAGTAGTCCACTGGGGACTTCACGTGTGACTCTCTGCGTAACAAAATGGCTTTAATGTAATTCCTGTGCACTTCACTTTTTATAAGTCGCATGTTTATTGCCGTCTTCCAATGGTAAGATATTTTAGGAAATAGAGTAGGGGGAGCTGCTAAGTCTCGGCGATTACTTAAATATGTAATTATTACGATTAAAATGTGCTTACGTTTTGATGATTATTATTTCGGTTATCATTACTCTGTTTGTATTTTTGATTATTTATTTATTTATTTATTAAGGTTTTTAACGACACTTTAACAGCCAGAATCATATCGTGTCGGTGACAGTTTTACGGGTGGAGGAAGCCTGAGTACCCGGAGAGAACCACCGAGCAACGACGAGCACCTGCCAGCTCCCCAATATCGTAACTCGCACTGCAGCACAGCCAGGGTTAGATTGGTTGAAGACATGCGCACCATCGACGTGCAGTACGCCTTAGTACACGACGTCATCGTTCCCCCATGTGAACAATCGGAGTTAAGTGCCTGACACAAGGACACAACGCGGGAGTACGAATCGATCGCTCAGACGGTCACCCATCCAAGGACTAACCGGGCTCGACGTTGCTTAAATTCGGAGATCTGGTGAGAACCAGTTACCGCAAAGCCACCGCGCTCCCATATTTTTTATTACATTCAGCTTTAATCACATTTTTTTCTGATTTAACCCTTTAGCCAACGTAAGGGCCAAAACCGGTCAGCGCTATTCACAAAAAATCGCCAATTATTTTTCATTATTTTTTTCCATTTTGTCTCAAAAACATAGGTTATGACCCCTCTTTGGAACGAGCTCGTCGAGCTCGTTCCAAAGAGGGGTCATAACCTATGTTTGTGAGACAAAAAATAAAAACAATTAGTTATTCAATAATTTTGTTTGCAAGTGTCGTCAGATTTCCATGTTAGGTAAAAGGATAACAGCAATGAGGCTTAACCCCTATGCCAATAAATACCTAACCAGAATTTTTTTAAATTGAATAAAAATCAGATTTAAATAAATTAAGCGTTGGTGGTCAACATACAATTACGACAATTTTTTTTAAAAAATGTCTTAGTTGACAATTTTAGTTCTGCATTTTTCTTGAACAATTGTGACATGTCTGGAACCACTGCAGTACAAATGTACAGCTCGCTACACCAATATATTTTATATCAGGTCAAATACATTGGAAAACGACCACAACAAATTAATCTCTATGATACTATGATTTTGATTTTATCGTTTTTTTTTTAAATACAAAACATTATTACACGATACTTGAGCATAGTCGACCTGGTAGTAGCTAACTGGGATCCAAAGGTCCGCCCATGAATAAAAGCCAAAATCTCAGGCTATAAGTAAAACTCTTTAAGGAAATCGACGCTGTAATGTGCTGTTTGTTTATTCATTTTTCGTGGAGGTGGCGCGCAAACTACAGTACAGTCGTCTTGGACTGGTCACTTTCCAAGGGAGGGCACTATTGCCACGGATAATATTATTAGATTCCAAGGGTGTGGGGTGCATCAGTAGGTGGAGATGCAAGCCGAGAGATCCTCTGTTCGAATCCCACCTGCGGCAACCGCGATGTGTTCCTGGACAAGACACTTCATCCCAATTGTCCACCTAGACGGCGGCACTGTGTACTAAGGCGTACTGCACATCGATGGTGCACTTGTCTTCAACCAATGCTAACCCTGCTTGTGTGGAGTTAGTACTTTGGGGAGTCTGACAATTGCTCGCCGTTTCTCGGTGGTTCTCTCAGGGTACTCCGATTTACTCCATCCGTAAAACTGTCGCGGTCATGATTAGCCATTGTGCAGAAATATGTGACCTTAAACACCAATAAATAAATAAATAAATAAATAAATAAATAAATAAATGATTAGATTCCCAACACTAATTACAGGAATAATCTCCAAAAAAATAATGAATGAAGCACCGGGTATAATCCGGTGCTTCATTAATTAAAATTTTGCTCATGATGACTTTTATTACCTGGAAAACGCATGCGTGGAATCCGACCTGCCAATGACGAGTGTGTTGTATCGTAGATGTAATGTGATTTTCCTGTACTCACAATGATATACAGCTATTCTTTCGCACTAGATATGGTAATCAATATAACAATAACATGATTTTGGAGGGCATTATGGTTCATTAGCGGCTCTGCAACAATGATGAACAGCCCGAGGGTTTATTAAAGGCCCGAGACGAAGTCGATGGCCGTTAATAAGCCCAAGGGCTGTTCATCATTGCTGCAGGGCCGCGAATGAATCATGATGCCTGACAACAATCATGTTATTACAGTTATTACCAGGCCGTTGTAACGAACGAACGATGATTTTATCAGTATAAAGTATACTTACAGTGCGACCGATTCACAGTGCAATGAAACTTGTTTCCATCTGATAGTGCTTCATTTCCGAACAGAAATAATCACTAAAGTCGGTTCGATATTTCTGTTTCGATCGTGTTTTCGACTTCAGTTCAGAAATACAATGGGACGTCATAAGAATGGGAGTAATTCATGAGACCATGGAATCTAAAAATAGCCGGGCCGCGGGCCGCTAATGGCTTTTTATACCATTATCGCCCGCGGACCGGCTCCGTCGAATGACGTCACTGAAATTATGGAGTTTTAACGGGCCTCCAAACTTATGTTAATCGACTAGTAACTTATAGATTGAGTGGTAATAATAAATATTAACACAATTAGTTGAACTATGTGGCGTAATCATAAAACGGCAGCTGTGGTGGTTTCGTAAACAATTATGTCATCAACGATTCCGTCAAATCAAGTCTTGTTTTAGAAACATTTCTTGCGTTGGTTCAAAGAAAGTGAATGTTTATGGTATTTTTTAAAATCAACCAACTGAAATATTTTATCCGACTGAGTCGAAAAGTAGGCGATAGATAATTTAAGTGCTAGACTGGTTCCAGCTTGTATCAGCGTCACATTCGTTACGAATTTATGGGGTTACTAAAAAGCTTGTGGATCGTTTAACTGAGATGACCACCATATCTGGACAACGCTATTCATCCCCTTCTCCTCCCATTCAAACACTATTATATTTTCAGCTTTCGCCTCCAAACCGTAACTCATTAATCCTATTTGCATCGAGCGTCTCAAGTTGGTTCTCTTGAGGGGTCAAAAGCTTTGTTTTTTTCTAAAATGAAAATGTCTAGTTATTCATAAAAATTATTCGCATGTGTCGTCTGCTAGTATTAGTTTACCTGGAGAAACATACCTTTTGAGAATCGGAATGGGTCATCCCAGTATTGTTGTATCACCTCTTCCTCAACACGCAAAACACAATTCAAACACAAATTCATTCATCTTGTCCTGCACACACAACTTTGTTCTTTTGCAGAACACTCGTTGTGGATTGGTTGTAATCTACGCATGCCTTTACCATGTAATAAAAATTATCATCAGCAAATCTTTAATTAATGAAGCACCGGGTTCAACCCGGTGCTTCATTAATTAATGTTTTTGGTGATTATTCCTGTGATTAGTGTTTGGAATCTAGTAATATTGCGTCCGAGGAAATATTGTTCACCCCTTGTAAAGTGACAAGTCCCCGACGACCGTACTGTTCCTCTCTCTCTACACGCCAAACACAAACTAAATGAGTCATTGAAGAGGTAACTTGGCTTACAGCAGGGTTTGCTGCAAAGGGTGGCCTTTCTATTGTCCACAACTGGTCGATTGTGCCCGATTTTAACGGGTTGGATGGGTCGACGCGGGATCAGTATTTTCTATTTGTCTGAGAGTTCCCGATTTAATATCACGCTAAGATCTGTTACAGTACCCTCTTTTCCGTTAGGCACTGAATAGCGTGGAGCAGGAAGAGTGAAAATTATTTTTACTACTCGAATTTCTATGGAATGGAATTGGATAAGCTGGGACTTGATAATACCTCTGAAAGTGTGTTTTGGGTGGAACGAATTTTTGTGAAGTAGCTGGTGGGAGTCTGTCGGTTTAAAAAACGTCCTGTAATCCAAACAACCTGTGGATTGGAATTTTTACCTTTGTAAATAGTAACGTCCAAAAAAAAACAACTGACTGCTCCGAAATGGCAGTTTGTAGCTTGATGTTCGGGTCGCGGCTATTTAAAAAAAACACAAACTCCTGAAACTCACTTCCCGAATGTTTCCACACCAATTAAATATCGTCCAAATACCTGAGAAAAACTGATTGTTTTTGGTGTGCAGCGTCCAAAGCTGCCTCTTCCCAATCTGACATAAAAATGGAGGCAAACGACAGACTGTATGTTTTCCCCATGGGGGTACCTTTGATTTGTTGATAATATTGACCGTCAAACTCAAAATCATTACCGTTTAGACCGATTTCCAACAGTTCGTCCCCTGAGTTCCAATATGTTCTATGTGCCTACTGGCACATAGAACACATTGAAACTCAGGGGACGGGTTGTAATATTTGTTTGTCAGGCCGCTTTGGGTTTGGAAATTTCTCAAATGCCTTTTTGATTGAATCAAGGCCCGAATTTATGTCTATATTTGTGGACACAGCTTCGACATCTAGAGTCGCCAAAAATGCATTGTTGTAAATTTTCAGATCTAAAATCTTAGCCAAAAAGTCCTCGGTGTGTTTTACATAACTTGCACAAAGGTTAGCTACGGGTTTCAAAAAATGACCTATATACAGTACGTGGAGAGTGTATTATCACTACATCACCCGCAGAGTGGAGATTCCATCCAAGCAATAATTGCAAACTTGTTGCAAAGCATAACAAGCACAAGCACAGTTCCAGCCAATGGTCCTCCGGATTATACCCGGAGGTCCATTGGCTGAAATATTGCTTGTGTTTTTTGTCCACATGCACAGAATTGAAAGTGATACTTTGAGTGATAACTCCATTCTCCGGGTGATTTAGTTACAATCCACTCTCCATGTAATGTACTGTGCAATGCGGTACTATTACGACCCAGAGTCTGAACTAATCGGCCAGCCTTTGGGCATACGCGGACTAGTCCAGGTGTCTATCGGCTTGTGCGTCTTTAGTAAAATATAAAATGTTCTCGGTTTTACCTATGGCGAAGCTGCCAAAAAATCGAGTTTTTTCTGACAGATGAAATCGTTCTTCAAGAGGTCTCTCAACACTTTTTGAAATATTATCCGGCCAGATGGGTGCATCTATTTTCTTATAGTGCTCGGTATTACTGGACTGTCGTGTTACTTCGTGGACATAATCCTCTCGGTCCGTAATTACCGTGGCTCAGGATATATCAGCTGGTTTGATTACAATGTTTTGATTGCCAAGTAAAACAGCTAGTGCCTTGCGTTCGGCTCGCTCAGAATTTCCTTGTCACTGACTTGTTTGGCTAGTTTCTAAATTTTTTTTTATCAAATTCCGTATCTATTTTTCTGGCGCAAGGGATCCAACAAGTGCGGTTTGTGAACGGTTGTCTTACGCCAGAATTTTCTTTAAAATCGGGTTAATCTGTTGGTAAAATGAAAAGCATGTTTTTCTAGATTCGAGATCTTTTTTACCTTGATAAAAATCATCCAGAGGTATTCCCTTTTCAGTATACATATCCACCATTTGTTGGGCTAACTCATTCAGCTGTGGTGGCTTTTTCTTTGATGGGTTAGTTACAAACGTTAATCTGCGGCTAAGTAGAGATTTGCCAGCGTGCGAGAAAGAGAGTGAGTTAGATTAATAATATTAGTACCTAAACCCAACTCTACAGGACTGGCTAAAGGTAAGCCAATGTTTACAGAGATTATTTGCGGTTTTTTCGTCCCACTGAATTTTGTCCTCAACAGTGGTAAATTCCGAATCAGGGAGCTTAGGAACCAGAGCAATGTTCTTGCTCTCACTGGCAGCCAAATTCAGTGCAGTAACAGTCTCCCGTTGCTGAAGTGAAAGATTCGAGGTGAAATGTGCCTCTGCAAAAAAAAATTGTTTTGGGGAAAGCTTTTCGAATTTCAGCGATCATCAAGCACACATGCATTACAATTGTTGTTGCTGGAACGTCTTTACAGTTAATGCTAATATTCAGCAGTATCTTCTCTGGATATGCACGGCGTCTAACAAAATGCTTATCCATGTTCTGAAAATGTTTTAGAGTGGCTCCTGGAAAACATTCTACTTGGACGTATCTGTTGACTGGCAAATTTATCCTGGATAAAGCTACAGTCCCATATAGGCTAATCCCGGATCTATAGCCCAGGATTATCCCGGATTGCCGTAACTGTGGTCCGGGATGATCCGGCGATACTTTTCCGCCCCGGATGCGTATTGTTGCCCACAAAGCGTTCTAAAAACCCAACAAGCCGGTGTCGATACGGACCACCCCGGACAGTCCAGGACCATCCAGGAGGAGTCGCGGATCGACCCGGCAGAGTTAGGGATGAATAAGGATCACTACGGACAGGACCCGGATCATTCCGGATCACCACGGACCATCCCGGATCACCCCGAACTCCACCGTGTTGGCAACGGGGTTGTCCTGGACGGTCCGTAACTTGAACGGGATGATTCGGAGTGATCCTGCATGTCATTTATTGTCCCGGACTACCTCGTTTCGATACGGTCCACGCCGGCTCATTCCGTTCAAGTTACGGATCGTCCAGGACGACCCCGTTGCCAACACGGCGGAGTCCAGGATGATTCAGGATGGTCAAGGACCACCCCGGATTAAATCTTCATCCCGGATCGTCCCGGAGGTTTTTGACAGTCAAAAATATCCGGGACGACATGCCGGATACCCAAGGACCACCCCGGAGGGACAAGGACGACCCCGGACTATCCAGGACCACTACGGCGTCGTCAAGGATCAGGCCCCGGATCATCCCGGACTGGTCCGGGGTGATCCGGGGCCTATATGGGAATGTACCTTAAATTTGATGCACCCGAGAAGAGAACTTTTTTGATTCAGCCGGTAAGAACCACTCTCGTTTATTTGAACTGTGTCGGAACTTCCAAAAAGTGTTATCCGAAAGGTTTTTCTATTCCGACTCTGTGTTCAATCAACGGAGCCAGCTGGGGCCTTGTTCGCGACAACAGCATATGTTTTGTTTGGGTCCAGGAATGAATTTTCGGTTTCGTTGGCGTTTAACGCCTAGATGGAGAAGGAAGAGGAGAAGAAGTGCGTACAGGAGATTTTGAGCGAGTTGTAGAAAGTAGAGTGGTGAATGTACGAGACAGAGGTAAGATAGGTTGAGAGACAGGTCGAGGAACAGTTGCAGAAGTAGAAGCGACGGGGCTTTGAGCCAACTGCCTACCAGGGATGTGGCTAGATGGTTTCAGCTGGGGTGGGGGGGGGGCACCGGTGTAAATTCCAACTGTGAGTAGTTTCGATAGGTGGTTGCACTGCAGCGCTGGGTGATAAATTTAACCCTTTAACCAACGAATCGCCCACATCCGCACGCGTAATATGCAAATACAGCTGCTGAGAAAATATTATTTTTCGAACAATTTTAACAAAACCATATCATGTGACCCCCTTTTTGGAACGAGCACGTCGAGCTCGTTCCAACGAGGTGTCACATGATATGGTTTTGTTGAAATTTTTTTTAAAAATTTAAAAAATGATATTTAAAATAATGAATTTTGAAAACGTCTGCTTTGGATAAAGGGTTAAAGTGATTTTATATATATATATATATATATAAACACATGCTTATGAACCCTTCTGAAAATTTTCACTAGTCCTGGAACGGAAAAAGCATCATTTATAATGTGTCTGGGTCAGAAAATTTACCGGATTGATGTCAGAGTCGAAATTTTGAGGCCATGTCAATTTTAGAGTGGGAAATTTGAAACTCAAGTTTCCAGTTGGAAATAAAAGATCAAAATTTCTCATCATTAGTTGGAATTTTAATATTTTTCATGAACAATGTTAATTTATTCAATTTCCAACTATCTGATTTTTGACCTCGGAATTTCCAACTATTGAAAAAAATACTCCTAGCTGGGGGGACACCCCCACCCCCACCCCCCTGTCGCCACATCCCTTCTGCCTACTAGGAGGCGTGGATCTAGTGTCAAGCCGTTTCTGAACAGAGACAGGTGACTTTTTAGAAGGAGAAGAAGTAGAAGAACGCCTGTTTCGCTTTCTAGTGGACGCAGTGATGGGAGTAAAATGAGTAACCGGTGGCAGCGTTGAAGCTGTCCCTTGATTACTCATTCTACCTTCATCACCACTGGCAGGTGTATTAATTTTTGATAAAAAACTATGGAAATTTCCAACAGTGGAGTCTTTAAGTTTCTGGCCCAATTTAAAGCCAAACTACGAATCAGGATGAGGTCGAGATCTTCAGACGAAAAAGCCCGGTATATCTCGATCTTTTGTTTTTCCAGACTCCATGTATAATGCTCAAAGCCACTAGCATGAACTGAGCAGACCTAGACTTCATTGGCCCCCCTATTTTTACGGGGGGCAGGAGAAGCCGACTTCCCACTTTTTGCGAGTTTCACAGAGTCATTTCTCTGCTGCAACTCCCAGAAAATAAACGATGGGTAAGTTTTTCTCTCCCAACAGTCTTCAAGATACGAGAGGTGGTGAAAAAACTGGAGCACTCGATACAATCGATACAAGGCCTGTGGCGTAGGGGATGGGCCCCACAGGGCCCGCATTGCGGGGGGGGGGGTCCCGGCTAGAAGGGGGCCCCCGGATTGAAGGACGTCCCAACGCTGGAAGAAAGAGGGAAAGGGGAAGAGATCGAGACTGTGTATCAAATATACATAATTTCAAGCTCTCACTTCCACACGACGTACTCTTTGTAGTCTATGTATTATTCTTTTAACACTTTACCTAACGTAACGGCCAAAACCGTTTGCCAATTAATTTTCATTATTTTTTTTTTCATTTTTTGTCTCAAAAACATAGGTTATGACCCCTCGTTGGAACGAGCTCGTCGGGCTCGTTCCAACGAGGGGTCATAACCTATGTTTTTGAGACAAAAAATGAAAATAATTAGTTATTCAAGAATTATTTTTGCAAGTGTCGTCTGCTTTTCAGGTTAGGTAAAGGGTTAAGTGAACGCTACATCATTGTAACTGATAGGGGGTGAGAAATGAAATGAACAATATACATACATGGTGCCTCTAAAGTCACACATGTTGGGCGTGAATGTGTGTATCGTTGGATGGTGGGGGTGAAACTTAAAACATGTAATGAAAAAATCTACAGAGTCGTACTTTTAGAATCGATCCTATAGGCTATACTTTCATTTAATTTATGGCGTATGTACTACGTGAAATCCTGTATGCTGTGCACGGTAACAACACTAAATTTGCTCCCGTTTTAAAGGCAACCACCATTATTAAAGGGCCCCCGTCTCTATCTCGCAGGGGTGGGGGCACAATATTTTCCTCTACGCCACTGTACAAGGCATTTACTCAACACGCAAAGGCCTGATAGAGAGGGCCCCTGTTTTCACCACCATTCCCGGCCTGGCATTTCCAACGTTTGGCCAGCGTTTTGCCCTTTTGCTGCGTCTATTGGCAGCAATCTTTCAAATTTAGAAAATATATCTTGAAGTAACTGGCGAAAAAGGAAAACCTGATTAAACAATATGAATGTAAAAATATGAAAAAATAACACTAAGATACCGAATGCACTGTCACGCTCTACGATTTGAACTAACGTTCTTCTTCAGGAGCTAAGAAGCAAGTCCAATGAGATCGAATGAAATGGTTTCGTGCGCCGAAGGCGCGCAGGGACGGTATGGGGCAAGCCCCTTTCGACCCTCTTTAACTGTAGATGATTTGGGATGTCTGGGCGTGGCAAAGATGGAAAATGGAAATGGTACTCAGCGCCGTCTATGTTTCCTCCTGTTCTTTTTTTTTTTTTGGAGGCGGAGGCTGTGATTGTGATACCTCTTTTGGTGGTGTTGAAGGAGGGGTGCTGGAGGGCTGACTAGGTTGGTATGGTCTAGCCCTTGCAGCTGCCGGTGATGGAGAGCTTTCTGGAGTAGTGCGCAGATAGTGGTTACTGGCACTCTGTAAAGCTCATCTAATCGTGCTTTCCAAGGGTCCGCGGTTATCCAGGGTATTCAGCGGGTGTTGGAGAATTGCTAGATGTTCGTCATCCCTGACCTTTTCCCCAAGGATGCTTTCCACGGACTCCGCGGTGTGAGCTTCCTGCGTGGTGTTCTGGTCGGAAAATGCTGGAAGAGCAAGAGCGGGTGTAGCTACATGTGCGCTGCCCGGCTCAACTTCCTGCACCATAAACAAACCTCCCTCCTCCATCTCCTCTTCCGAGGAAGAGTGTGATGGTTTGGGGATTGGGGTGTTGCCTGGAGAACCAGCGTCCTCCGGACCCTCCTGCATGGTGTTCTGGTCGGAAAAGGCTGGAAGAGCAAGAGCGGGTGTAGCTACATGTGCGCTGCCCGGCTCAGCTTCCTGCACCATAAACAAACCTCCCTCCTCCATCTCCTCTTCCGAGGAAGAGTGTGATGGGCTGGAGATTGGAGTGTTGCCTGGCGATCCAGCGTCCTGCGGACCCTCCACAGGAGTGGGGAAACTGGCGTGGACGTGGAACGGCCAGGGGTAGCAGGCATTGAGTTTTCAATGCCATGGTTAGCCTCCCTCTCTTCCTTTTCCATCCTTTTCTTCTCCGTGAACACCGTCAGTCGGCGGGCATCGCGTCGTCTGGCGGAAGGTCCCTTCTTTCTTCTCCTTTTCTTCTTTCCTTCGGCTGCTTCCGTATTCTTGGCATCATCATGCGAGTCCGTATCACTTGGAGGGTGACCAGTGCGGGGGGAAACCCCCTCGCGAAAGGTGCTACACCTCTCCAAGGACGGCGGTTCGGTTTCCTTCTCAAAATCCACTGTGAGGTGAATTTTACCCTTGAGCACCTGGATGCTCCAGGTGGTAGCTAGGGTAGCCTTCACTCTGACCAGTGTCTCTTGTATAACAATTGGGAGCTCCATTGCGTAGTTGTTGACACCTCGGAATGCAAGGTGTAAGTGCAAGGTCCAATGAGATGCCTAAAAATGATAATTTTGTAGAATTCTGGGTGGCACGTGGGATTTAATCCTAATTGGCTAGAGGCTTCCCAAGCCGGAAGTGTAATTGATACTCACACCAACCCAGGAGATTAATAAGCTGTGAAGAGGTTTTAATTTCTACTCAGTCAATTAAACACCAAGCTTTTGTGAACTACTACTAAATCGTAATTAGGCAGAATTAGAATTACAGAGTAAACAGACTGGAGGAGAGAAATTTCGTTCCTGTCAGATGTTTAGAGCGATAAGTTAAGGAGAAATGACGGAGCCAGGTCAAATTTCTGTGGTCTGGCAGAATTTTATAACATGAAAATGAAAATACGCAAAATAGGTAAAATTCGTCCATTACTATACTACCTGGCCAAAATTGTCGGGTTTCGGACTGAAGTAGTCAGTGGGACCCTGGGATCTAATTTGTCATTTTATGAGACGTAACAGAGCATAAAATGGCTTCAGAACGGCTTTTTAAATGAGTTTCATGACGGTGTTATCGCTGTATACTAATCACCCCAATGGCCTATACAATACTCGCTTATTCTGCTTTCTAACGATGTTTGTTACGGGAAAACATAATGTCCCTAGCGTAACGGCTTATAAATTATAAATTCAAAGCTTGGTTCGAGTTTTTCCGTCGCGATGGCACAAGTGCCATATCGATTAACCCATTCACACGCGCGTGTCGTTCTGTGTTTATTACACGTCTTCACGTCTATAAGAAAAACAACAACTATAGAAGGACACTCAGCAATTCGTTTGACAACTATCAACAAAAAGAACACATTTTATCGCCAACCAATGTTGCGAGGGATCCCGTGTTACTACTTCGTCCCCTGAGTTCCAGTGTGTTATATGTGCCTACTGGCACATAGAACACATTGGAACTCAGGGGAGGACCTTCAGCTATCGCTAGGGATTCAAACTGTAATAGCGGGACACGATTTGTACAAAATTCCAGTGATTTCGCTTCTATTTAAAAATAGCCCGTCAACGATTTCCGTTTTCATTTTCCGCATGGTTTAGTGATGCTGTAGATGGAGATTATACATAGCGGGTGTGTAATAAAGAGTAGATATATACGCCTAACCCTTTTCATGGGAAGCAACGGTGTCATAAATTATGTTCATATCAATGTTATTAATGGTCCGATCCCTCTTAATCTGCCTACGAATTTACAATGAACAGCCTCTAGTGCCACTTCTGATATTTATGCGATATTTTGACTATCTGTATTTCTTGTTTTTATTTCCTCTCCTTTCCCTTTGTTTGTTTTGTCCCTGCTTTAGTGTTTTATCCTACTTTATTATTTATTTGCTAATATCTAGTCTAGGGGTCAGCGGGAAGACAGCCAATCTGGTTAGGTTATACCCCTGTAGTATACATGTGAGAATGTTGAAACTTGATTACTTGATTGTTATGAAATTATTGTATGTTCATATTATTAGTTACACAGTTTGTTGGTGGCCTAATATGGTATATATGGAGTCAGTTAATTTCATATTGGATATTCGCTCTCGTCCAATATGAAATTAACTGACACTATATATACCATATTAGGCCACCAACAAACTGTGTTACGAATATATCTTACCGACTGCTGCATCGATGCACAGAACTAATAACAACAGCGATCAAAATTAAATGAGAGAATTCTCACAATGTGTTCACGTGTCTTTGCCTTGTTACAATTCACGTGTCTTTGCCTTGTTACAGTGTATGAATTTGCCTTGTTACAATTTATGGAGAGTGCCTACAGGCACTCTCCATAAATTGTAACAAGGCAAATTCATACATACCAAACAGTTTCATTTCGAAGGTAACATGACACACATCCACAGAATATGAAGCCTTTTAAGTTGCCTAACCTGCACTTCAGACCAAATATGGGCTTCCAACACTCAATCTTTCAACTTGAAGCGTTTATCGGCTGTCGCCATTTTGAATAATCAATGAACAAAGGAGAGATTACCCATAGCTGTCAGCGTATATTGATGTTGACAGGCAGTATATGGTTTTATATGCAGTCTGCATGTGACGTCTTTGAACCAATGGAATTCCCAGATACTTGTAGGAGGTAAGATATAGATGTATATTGTTAAATAAATATTCAGTTCAGTTCAGTTTATTTATAACATATATCTACATTTTTGGCATTTGTGTTTTGGATATAATTTACATTCTTAAAAAAGCCAGGAAATACAAAATTACAATATCACACTTTGAGTGCTACAAGGCGTCATATACAATGCTTCAGCATTGCAGATGGCGCCTCGTTGAAATAGAAGGACAATACATGGTTAACCCTTTACCCAACGCTAACGATTTTAAAATTTATTATTTTAATACCATTTTCTAAAGTTTTTCAAACAATTTCAACAAAACCATATCATGTGACCCCTCTTTGTAACGAGGTCGACGAGCTCGTTCCAAAGAGGGGTCACATGGTAGGATTTTGTTAAAAAAATTCGCATATTTTTTCAGCTGCTGAATTTGCATATTACGCGGGCGGATGCGGGCGATTCGTTGGGTAATGGGTTAATTCAGCCAATCTGGCTAGGTTATACCCCAGTAGTATACATGTGAGAATGTTGAAACTTGGCTGTTATGAAATTATTGTATAATTATATAGATGTGTATTGCTGAATAAATTCAGTTCAGTTCAGTTTATGTATTACATGTATCTGGGGGCGTGGTGGCTCAGTTGGTAGAGGTGCAGGCTGCAAGCCGAGAGGTCCTCGGTTCGAATCCCACCTGCGGCAACCGCGTTGTGTCCCTGGGCAAGACACTTCACCCCCATTGCTCACGTGGGGGCACAGTGACGTTGTGTACTAAGGCGTACTGCACGTCGATGGTGCACCTGTCTTCAACCAATGCTAACCCTGCTTGTGTGGAGTTGGTATGGTGGGGAGCTGAAAGTTGCTCGGTGTTTCTCACCGGGTACTCCGGCTTCCTCCACCCGTAAAACTGTCACGGTCATGGTTAGCCATTGTGCAGAAATATGTGATTTTAAACACCACTAAATAAATAAATAAATAAATTACATGTATCCACATTTTTATCATTTGTTGTTTTTTTTTTTTGCAATGTACATACAGTACGTGGAGAGTGTATTATCACTAAATCACCCGCAGAATGGAGATTCCACCCAAGCAATAATTGCAAATTTGTTGCAAAGCATAACAAGCCCAAACAAAGTTTCAGCTAATGGACCTCCGGGTTAAACCCGGAGGTCCATTGGCGGAAACATTGCTTGTGTTTTTTGTCGATATGTACAAAATTTGAAAGTTATAGCTTGGGTGATAACTCCACTCCGCGGGTGATTTAGTTACAATCCACTCTCCACGTACTGTACTTCAAATATCGTACTCGGAGGTCAACAACGCATTATATGTGATGGTTTATCACTGCAGGCGCCTTGTTGAAAACGAAGGTCGATACATGGTTAATTTGTTCTCATTTACAGTCTGATTCCATTTGGCAGAAAAGAATAATTTGGCACCGAACAAAAATTCCACTTGACATTGAATAAAATCGAGCCAGCGTGGACACGGAAAATGAACACAAAGCTCGTACTGTCTAAATAAGACACTGAAAGAGGTGTCCTCTTCATTCCAAAATGTGCAACACACAAAAAAATTGCGAATTAGATTATGCTATGTTTTATTCGGATGGATGGATGGATGGACAGATGGGTGGAGGGAGGGAGGGAGGGAGGGAGGGAGGGAGGGAGGGAGGGAGGGAGGGAGGGAGGGGGATCTGTCTTTATTTTGCAGTACACTAGTAAATTGATTACAAAATAACATCACAACAAACAAGAACATGAGCTAGTATACAGCATGGAAATAAAAAGAACGATATCAAGTCTCTTTGTCATCTGTGTATCGAAGTGCTTTCCCTTGATCTTTTGTTTGTGATTCAAGGAGCCTAGAATGTATTTTAGGATTAACCCTTTACCTAACGTGAAAAGCAGACGACACTTGCAAAAAAAATTCTTGAATAACTAATTTTTTTCATTTTTTGTCTCAAAAACATAGGTTATGACCCCTCGTTGGAACGAGCTCGACGAGCTCGTTCCAACGAGGGGTCATAACCTATGTTTTTGAGACAAAAAATGAAAAAAATAGTGAAAATTAAATGGCGATTTTTGAGAATAGCGCTGGCCGGTTTTGGCCGTTACGTTGGGTAAAGGGTTAAGTGGTGGGAAGAGGAGGATTAGAAACAAGAGGATATGGCTGGCGGATGGCCCATCGGAGCTCGTTGGGTTGTCACATTTTGGAGTTACGACGGGAATAATTATTCAAGGCTTTATCAATTAGGGTCTTTTTAAATTTGGATCTATTTAATTGCTGGATTTGTGGGTCTATTATTTTATTCCAGGTTCCTGGGAAGTAGTGTAAAGGCATCTCAGCAGAGAACTGTGTTCTTGGTTTGAGGGTATCTAATTTACCGGTTTGCCTTGTATTCATTCCTGAGGGGTTTCTATATACTTGAAATGTATCATCAAATGACATGGGGAGTTGAAGCCTGTTTTGATCACTGACTTTCAGAATGCCAAATTCTCTGAAAAGGTGATCTGTGTGGGAGGGATATGATGTTTTTGTTGTGGCCCGGACAGCTCTTGTTTTGAAGTTTTAGAATTCTACTAGAGTCGGTCGAATGGCCCCAGACCTGGATGCCATATATAAGATGAGAATGAGTCAGTGAGAAGTATAAAGTTTTCATTACCTCCATGGGCAAGAATTTCTTTACCCTATGTAGTACAAAATTGCACTTGCTATTCTTGAGCACACCACAGAAATATGCTCTCTATATTTCATATTTTCATCCATATGTACGCTAAGAATTTTTATAGTTGTTTGTTCTTGCTCGTTACCAACCGGCTCAATATTTGTATTGTTTAGAAATAGTTGAATATCGTTTACCTTATACGAATCGTTTTGTGGATGAATTAGCATGCATTTGGTTTTAGCATGTTTGAGGGCCAGTTTGTTGGCAGAACACCAATGGTTTATGTTGGCTAGTTCGGAATTTATACTTTCTATAAGGGTGTCAAGATTTTTACCTGACCTAAAGGCCGTTGTGTCACCGGCAAAGGAAGGAAAACTGAGTTCTGTAGCTTCGTTAATATCATTGATATACAATAGAAATAAAGTTGGGCCAAGAATGATCCCCTGTGGTACACATGTATTTATGGATAACGTTTCCCAAATAATATTCAAGAACGAGACGAATTGGTTTCATCCAGTTAACCCTTTACCCAACGTAACGGTCAAAACCGGCCAGCGCTATTCTCAAAAATCTCCAATTAATTTTCATTATTTTTTCATTTTTTGTCTCAAAAACATAGGTTATGACCCCTCGTTGGAACGAGCTCGTCGAGCTCGTTCCAACGAGGGGTCATAACCTATGTTTTTGAGACAAAAAATAAAAAAAATAGTTATTCAAGAATTTTGTTTGCAAGTGTCGTCTGCTTTTCATGTTAGGTAAAGGGTTAAATAACTTTGAAACCACTGATGGGCAATACCTCTAATACCGTAGTATCTCAATTTGTGGAGTAGAATCGAGTGGTCAATGGTGTCAAATGCTTTGGAATAGTCTAGGAATATAGAAAGGGTGCAGTTCCTTGTTGGTTTGTCATTTTCCGTTACCACGCTATTCAGTAGGTGCAATATAGGGTGGACAGTTGAGTCTTTTGTTTTGAACCCAAACTGGTACAGATATAAGATTTTAGTTTTGTCTATGAAATCCACTAGCCTTTTATACATTAACTTTTCAAATATTTTTGGGAACGTTGGGAGAATGCTGATGGGGCGATAATTATTAAACATTTGAGGGTTACCAAACTTGAAGATTGGTATGGGTTGGGCTGTTTTCATTTTGGTTGGCACATGACCGGATGAAAATGAGGTGTTGATGATGTGTGTTAAGGGGCTGGCGACTTCACAAGCGACGACTTTCAATTTTTTTAGACAGTTCTTGATCTCTTGTTGGATATGAGGACAATTTGGAATTACTAAAGATAACCTCCTGTTTATTCGTTGGCGTTACAAATAATGAGTTTCCATTATTATGCTTCATATAATGTGAAAAGTGAATATTTGTGTCGGGCACTTGGTCACCTACAGATTTCCCAATATTGGAAAAGGATGCATTGAACTTCTCGGCAATTTGTTTGGGTTCGTTTAAAGTGGTATTGTTATCGACAAAGGTATTTGGGGGCTCAGTTTTTCGATCCGATTTATTAATGGTTTTACGTAATATTTGTCTTGTTTTTTAGGTCGGGTTTATTGTCTAGCAAGATATTATGATGGTAGTCTGACTTGCTTGCTCGTTTGGCACGACTGAAGATGTGACAGAATTGTTTGTAGTCCGCGATATTTCGGGTTGTCGCAGATTTCAGGTATTTCTTGTACAGCTTTTGTCTATGTAGGGAAGACTCTAATAGTCCGACCGTCATCCAGGGCTCGCATCAAATATACTTAGAAGGTAGTGATGTTACTTTCAATGGGAAAGCTTCATTAAATGTTTTGTATAAGGTATCGATAAACAGGTCATATGCTAGGGTGTCATCGGATGTGTCGAAGACGTCTGAAAAATCATACCTAATAGGAACCTCTTGAAGTGGTCAATGTTCTCTTTCTTGAAGGAGCGTTTATGACGTTGTGTTGGGCGTGCATTCTGTTTTTCCAAGTCACCAATGCAGAACGTGGCAAAGTGATCACTGATATCAGAAATGACAATCCCTGATGCGTGTATAGTGGAGTAATTACTAAGGATATGATTTATAAGAGTTGCCGAAGTTTCGGTAACTCTTATCGGCTTAGTGATGAGGGCACGAAGCCTGAGCTGAATACAGTGTCGATAAAAAGTTCAGTTTTGTTGTGATTAGCGATGTTGTGTAAGTCGATGTTGAAATCGCTCATAAGGTATGCTTTTTTATTCTCCATGTTGATTTTATTCAATAGTTCGCACATTTTGAACAAGAAAAGTCAAGGTCAGATTTTGGTGCGGTGTTGGGTCTATAAATGTTTCCAATAATGCCTTTTTTTAGAGGTTGTTTCGATGAAAAGGGATTCAAATACGTGAGGTATGAAGAAATAAATAATCTATCACCTCCTCTGCTATCATCATCTGTTGGTCGTGTTGGTTGAATTAAAGGGTGATAGATTTCGAGTTCAAAACATATATCTTTTTTGACATTAAATATTTCGATAAGCCCCACGACATCAAATATATTTTTTCTTAGGGTACATGACACATAAAATATTTTGAATATTCTCAAAGTTAGCATTCAAACTTCGGTAGTTCAAATTGAAAATAGAGAAAGACTTAGATTTTCTGGTATTTGCTTGCTAAATTTCTCTGGTATATAGTACTTACAGCCTGAATTGTCAATAGTGTATGGTGGGTCAGTGGCATTACGGTCAATACCCAGTGAAGTGTTGAACTTGGATATGAAATCGTAAGTGTCAGAATTGTGGATCTCATAAAATGGCATATTATTAGCCATAGTCCACAATCAAGTAAAATGTAGAAAATAAGTCGGGCATTTGCGAGAACGCACTGATGCTAAAGATGTATGTGCGGGAACAAGAAGTCATAGAATAACGGGAATACCCTTTACAGGACATAGTTCTACGTATAAGACGAGTAGAGAAACCAGATGTTAACAGACACTATACTCCAATTCCTTCATGTAGACACGCTCATGTGCGCCCACACCAATATGGGCAATCACACATGCACGCAAGCACACACCTATGCACGTATACACACACACACACACACACACACACACACACACACACACACACACACACAGTCTTGTTTTCCCTACATACCGAGGTACCCCATTGTTTGTCCTTTGTGTGGACTAACGGTTTCTACCTCGTTTTGCTGGTACAGTTCTGGGAAAACAACCGAGGTAAAGGGTTTCTTTTGTCTTTTGTACCTCGGTAAGGCGAAACACGCGAACTCTTTTGTCTAGTTACCTCGTCAAGTTGGTAAGACAAACGCACACACACACACACACACACACACACACACACACACACACACACAGTCTTGTTTTCCCTACATACCGAGGTATCCCATTGTCTGTCCTTTGTGTGGACTAACGGTTTCAACCTCGTTTTGCCGGTACAGTTCTGGGAAAACAACCGAGGTAAAGGGTTTCTTTTGTCTTTTGTACCTCGGTAAGGCGAAACACGCAAACTCTTTTGTCTAGTTACCTCGTCAAGTTGGTAAGACAAACGCACACACACACACACACACACACACACACACAAACACACTCACACCCTCAAACACATACCCCCGCACACGTGGGCGTACAAACACTCTCACATTCACACACACACACCGGTATGCACTACCCACCCCCCACCCCACACCCTAACATACCGCCATACACACACCCTCACACCTCCACACACACACAAAATCACCACACGCTTCCTCATACGCACGCACACTCTGAAGCACACACGTAATAACAATAATTTTGTGGGGCGGAGACAAGTTAGAAAATCAAGTAAGATAATTGAATTACAAATATACTTTAATAATGTAAATCGTAAACTTTTTTGGGATGTGGAACTTCTGCTAACTGATCTACGATTGTATTGTCGACCAAGAAACAAATGGATGTTACTCGAACCTGATTGAAATCGTTTGGGTGCTTCTGAATTTTCTTTTTAGCACTCGTGCAACAGCAGCACTGTCTGTCCTAGTTCTTTCTGTGAATAGTTCTATTGAATATACTGAACACGCTGGTCGAGGGTCATAATTAATTAGACGATATTATTTTGAAGCAAACACTTGACTGAGAAAAATATCATTGAGGGTGGACTTGTATCGCCTCTCACGTGCGGCTAGCTGTAATGAAAGTTGAACGTCGAAGGTATGGGTCAACAGTGTGTCATGATACACGAGATAATGAGGCTATCGGTTAACTGCACGTGGGTAACCTACGTCCTGGAGAAACTTTGGGAAATAGGTGTCTAGTCAACAGTCGACCCTGTTATGAATATAAGTGTTGAGCTAAGAACGGTTGTATTGCCGTTTACCGCCCAACTGGACTTCCTGTACGGTGACAAATGCTACTATTGGAAATTATTGGGTTTGACTGATAACTGACAATGACATCACTGGCTTGCTTGGGATTTTATGTACTTGTTTGGGCGTGGAGAATCAAGAGTATAATACGCCACAGTCAAGTGAGTATTGATTTGTTTTGACTATAGAACGAATGTCTTGGTGGGGATCGTATTTAAATATTGATAGACTGTCAAGATAGTGGGTTGGTAGAGGTGGGTGTGGTGGGGTTGGTGCACGAGACGTACACCACACTTTTAAAAACATACACGAGATTCATTTCGTGAATGAATACGAGTAAGTTTCTTCATAAAATTAATGTAGAATAATATCGAGGTTATAAAATGGATGAGTATTAATACGAGCCTATCCGAGTGAGAAATTGAGAGTAATCGCTTGACTGGACTGGTTACGTGAAATAATTCATGACAGGTGAGGGACGTTGTACAAACGCGTGTGCGCGAATGTGCACGAGTGATTTACAATATAGTCCCTCGTCCCGAATGAATTATTCCACGTAACCAGTCCAGTCAAGCGATTACTCTGTTTATTACTTTTCATTATTAACGATAATTATACTATTTAACCCTTTACCTAACGTAACGACCCAAACCGACCAGCGCTATTCTCAAAAATCGTCAATTAATTTTCATTATTTTTTCATCTTTTGTCTCAAAAACATAGGTTATGACCCCTCATTGGAACGAGCTCGTCGAGCTCGTTCCACTGAGGGGTCATAACCTATGTTTTTGAGACAAAAAATGAAAATAATAGTTATTCAAGAATTTTTTTTTTGCAAGTGTCGTCTGCTTTTTATGTTAGGTAAAGGGTTAAAAAAAAAACAAAAACAATGACGTCCCCATTACACCCACGGCAATGCGTCTTCGTTTGCGCGCAGGGACACATGACCCAATTGTTGATTGCATAATTCACTTGTGAAGTTATCGTTTATAATCAAACCCGGAAATCTCAGTAAATCACACTTTGGAAAGTGATAAGTGACAATAATAAATCCCAGTGATGCCATCAAGTGAGAAACGAAAACATGCAACATATTTACACCTGGAGATGTAAATGCGTACGTGCTGGACATATACACGCATACTCGTAAACACATCTTTACAACTATCTTAAGAAAATTTAAAGTCGTAATTAGAAAATACAGTGCCACAAAGCACGCATGTAAACCCTACAACACTGGGCCCAGGTCGCAAAGGCCGAAGCTCACACAAAACATAACGGTTAAACGCTGTGTGGAACTAGTTCATCGAACCCAAAACCAAGAAAGTCCATACGCTGTGTTTTTGATGGAAACGAAAAATGTTTAGTTTTGAGTGGGCAAATGTTCAAGTCGGCTACTAGTGATTTCTGGTGTGAGGTTCAGCGAGTTGATCTTCTTAGCAAACCTTTTGATATCGAAAGTCGAGACATCACTTCAGTATTTAGGAAAATGGAGAATACGATCAAGAACATTGTTCCCTCTTTTCTGTTCACGTTTCCAGGACACCAGTTTAATTCTGTAAGAAGTTTGAAGCTGTTATGGGTTATTCATTTACCCGAAACAATCGTTGATGTCAATTGCGCACAAAGGGATGCATATCTGCGATGGACTATTTAAAGAATAGACTGGCTCCCGACCACAGCAGCGTCAGATTTCTTTATATTTCGACGAAAATCAGAACATCGATTCACGCAAGGATTCGCGCAACAAAACCAGCGACAATCCATGTAGATTTTCACTGTACTTCTGTTAAGATTCGCGTAAAACGAATTGAATAAAGTTAATACTTTATCTAAAATAGCGGCAGCAAATCATCCAATACAAGGAAAATATGACCCGAAATACCTGACACTTTGTTAATAAACTTATACAAACATGGCTGTCATTTGAACCGGTTCAATATAAGGTTTTATTTGTAAATATTTTTAATTTTTCAAAAAATTATCAAATTCCGTTTGTGTTTTGAAAATTAAAAATCTGTGTTGGGTGAAGGGTTAGCATGTGTTATATACAATAAGGGTTAACGCATTGTGTCCTTGTGTGATCCTGTGTACACTAATAGCGAGGATGGATTCTCGCAACCATTTTCGTGAGGAGCACAGTGGCTCAGTAGGGAGAGATGCAGGCTACAAGCCGAGAGGGCCTCGGTTCGAATCCTGGTTGTGTCCTTGTGCAATACACTTAATCCCAATTGCCCACGAGGGGGGACGGTCGCGTCGTCTACTAGGGCGTAATGCAAGTCGATGGTGCACTTGTCTTCAATCAGTGCTGACCCTGCTTGTGTGGAGCTAGTACATTGGGTAGTCTGACAGTTGCTCGCTGTTGCTCCGTGGTTCTCTCCGGCTTATTTAACTGGTAGAGTGCTGGAAGCCCATATTTGGGCTTTATTCTGAAGTGCAGGTACCACAACTTGAAGGCTCATATTCAGTGGGTGTGCTTTGTATTATCTTTGAAGTGACATTATTTAGTCTGTAAGGGTTTGCCTTGTTACAATTTATGGGAGAGTGCCAGCTGGCACTCTCCCATAAATTGTAACAAGGCAATGACATGTGTACAAGATTTGATGGCCAAAAATAATTCAGCACTCTACCAGTTAACGAAGTGACCCTGGCTGTCGAAAGTGTCGTTAAATTCCAAAAAATAAATAACCATTTTCGCGAGAATCCAGATGGATTCTCCCAAATTTAGATGAAATGTGAGCCCCGGGACTTGTCTGTTGGTTTGAGAGCTCGTTTCCGGTTATGTGCACATAGTAAAGCGCGGACATTTGACTCTTATGTGACACGTGTGTTCCATCAGCTCTCTAATTTGGACGCGATTATTTCGGACTGTAAGGCAGGGAGCAAAACTAAAACGCCTCCAGGTCATCTGAACTAGAAATATATTAATAAGACGCGTCAAATACCACTATTCGTACTGAAACCTCTTATTGTCCTTTAAGCTAACACTTAAGTTTCCATCTGAAATGCAAACGAATGTCAATAATAATGACAATACTTACTTGTTTCCGTTCTTTGGAAGCTCTACTCTTTAGATTTTATTGAAGCTTCTGTGTATTGCTCAAAAAGGTTTCAAGGAATTGTGTTCAATATGTAAATTTCTCAGTTCGGTTCATTCTCAATTCGGTCCATTCCACCTTTTTAATCGACTTGTGAGCAATGTATTTATTCTTTTGATTGGAGGCTTTCTCGTGTCATTCTTAGCCGAAGCTTGCTATCATATTCTGAATACTCAATGTTTAGAAGTTATGTTGATTTGACGAAGACATGTGGAGGCTTTTGAGAAGTTAGGAAACCTGAAAACAAATGGATAAAAAACTGATTCAAAATGTCCTCAACACAAACAGTTTATCTCACAACACCAATAGATTCGTTCAACACATCAACAAACATTGGTGAAGTGGAAACACCCAGAGATACAACTAATTACATAATTCGAATGTTTACTGTGTTCTTATCGAACTATAGCTACTACTTCATAGCCTTTGTTGGAATTCCTGGAAATGTACTAGCATTAATTACGAGTTTTCAGTTTTCACCCAAGATCTCCCCAATCATACACGTTATTGTATTATCACTGGCAGATTTCTCAAGCTTGGTATTCAGGGTAGTGGGGAAGGTTTTAGATACCTTGCGTCTGCATGCGTACTGGAGTTGTGGTATGTTCAGATTTTTTATTACTTTTAGCGGCGCGTTTGCAAACTGGGCTGTAGTGATAATGACAACAGAGCGATTTATAGCAGTGTGGTATCCATTCAAAGTCAAAATAATTTTTACGAGATTCCGTGATATACTGATTGTGTCTTTCATATTTCTAGCCATTAGCATTGTTTATTTACCGTTGACATGGACGTTTGAACTTACACATAATCATAGACAGAATGCGTCAATTTGTCGACCAAAGAAGATAAGAATATCAACGGTGAAGGCTATACGCGCAGTTGATGCTGGGTTGTATGCAATTATACCTTGTTCGTTACTGGTCGTGCTAAATAGTTTGATTGTGATTAAAACAAGAATAGCAGGGAAACAAACGATAGAAATTGGGAGCAGGAGCAGATCTGGAGAAAACCGAAGCCAGCAGCAACGGCAACTTACACGGATGTTACTAACAGTTTCTTGTGTGTTTGTTGCTCTGGTTCTGCCCAATGCAATCTGGTACCAGACAGTAGATCCACTCATCGTGAAAAGTGCTACGCTTCGTCTCCTGCAGGAGGTGATTCTAACCCTTACGGTATCAAACAACGCTGTTAACTTCTACTTGTATATTTTCGTGAATAAGAAATTCCGCAAAAAGTTTAAATCTACATTCGCCTGCTGGAAATCATGCACTCCACACGCGATACGCCATGGAACAGGCAGCAGTGAAAACAGGGAAAGGCAGTCTGGAGTGACAGATATATCGGGTATTTCGATCGATTTTTCAAATACACGTTTGTGATTTTCTTGCAGTGAAGACTCCGTCGAAAAATCCTTTCAGTGACGAGAATATCCATACTTCTTCAGTCGTCCAAAACTGCAGCGCACGATTTTCAGTATTCTTTTGATCAGTGCATCAAGGACTGAGGCACACAGTTTCCTTGGGTTGTTTTGAAGAAAATTCTAATAGAAGAATTATGAAATTTGTAGAACGCTTCTTAGCATTATGCAAGGGTTACGTAAATTCTTGTTTTTGTTATTCTTGTTGCCCGTTCATGCACATTTTCTGGAATAACCAAATAATACTAAACACGGTGTGTACGATTCGAAACACGATATGTTCAGTAGGGTACTGTGCGCTTATATAGGCTTAATTGTTCGAAGGAATTGCGCGCAATTGCCATATCGAATGGCATCCAAAGCCCGGCAGATTCTCCTGGTTACTCAAAGAAAACACAGGCAATGTTTCTGCCAATGGACCTCCAGGTTTCTCGGAGGTCCATTGGCTGAAACATTGCTTGTGCACAGGCCATATGTTCAGGATTTGATAGCCTTACTATGGTCATAATGCGTAGATTGACGCGCAGATCGACTTGCTATTTATGCGCATTTTGTGACAGGACTTCTAGTTTTAACTGTAGTATATTGCAAGGGTTACGTAAAGTCAAGCTTCTTTATTCATGTTGTCCGTTCATGCACATTTTCTGGAATAACCGAATGATACTAAACACAGTAAGATTTAAGACTCGATATGTTCAGTATCAGCGGGATACATTGCCTCGTTTAGAATGTCAATAGAAACGTGAAGCCAACAAACAATGTCCAACACCTGATCTACCGCATAGACAAAGACAGATCGCGATGTGTGTTTGAATCGTTGAGTGTTTTACGTAACGAGTTGGAAAGGCGTACTCATATTTCGCGAGAGCCGGTGGCTCGAGCGAAATATGATTACGCCATTCCAACGAGTTATGTAAAACGCCCACCGATTCAAACACACATCGCGTTCTGTGTTTATTACACAAGCCCAGTGGCGTAGATAAGGGGGGGGGGGGGGGCGGAGGCCCCCCACCAGAAGTTTTGTCGGAAATTTTTTGGGACCATTTTTAGGCGAATTTATGTCTAATAACATTAAAATGCTGGCTATGGGGATAAAAACATGCCATTTTCCGGCTTGTACATCACTCATTGAATACAGAATCATTTATGTCATAGCGGCTATTCCGTTAAATACAAGGGTTTAAAGTTGAATGGATGTACAATAAAAATGGGTATTCCATGAGCTATAGAACTAGTGTTTACAGTTCTGGCTATTAACTATTCATCTTAACCATTCAGCTAATATAACAGCTATAGCCACCCAGCGCTGTTGGCACAATATCCATTCACATTTGAATATTTTCTTTCAGTTTATGCCTCGAAAGCATAGATTACAAGCTGTATGAGCATGTTCCGTTTGTACTTCGCAGGCTATGTTTCGAAGCGAAAAATAAACACAGTCTTAGTCAAGATTTTTTCAGTTTGCAAATGATATCTTCTGTTCGTAATAGGTGAAGGGTTAAAGATTTATTGTGTCAGATTAAATCGTTCAGTAAACATAATACATATTTTGAAATAAGAATGCTCATTTTCCCCACTATCCATCCCGAGACAATTGGAAAAAGCATATCCTACATTACGCCTGATTTTCGCAACTGAACAAATTAAACTACTTTTTACCTTTTGTAACACAACTTTGTAAAGATGTTCGGCGCGTCTTTATTAACCTCTTATCGTGTGACAGTTTAGTGAGTCTGACATGATGGTTTGCGAAGTGTGCTTCAATTGTCAGACACATGAACGTAGATTTTGTCTGATGATACAACTGAACCTACCTGAAAAACAATCAAGTCCTTCAGGAGAACAACAGTTCACACATTAGGGAAAACAATCACTTGGGGAAAATGTGTATATATCTATCAACCTAGTCGCATGTGACGCTTTAAGCATAAAAATTGTCTCTTATATCAGGGTTGTGCATTTTATCTTTCAAGCCGCTTGGGTATTGTAGACCCTCCCTCAGTGCGGATGGTATCGGCTTTTGTTTTTGTTAATTTGGCGGGGAGAGTATTCTGTTTTTTTCTGGTATATCTGAATGTTTATGTACAGTTAAAACTAGAAGTTCTATCATGAAATGCGCACAATTAGCACGTCGATCTGCGCGTTAAACTACGCGTTAGGATCAAAGTAAGGCTATCAAATTCTGTACATATGGCCTGTGCTCAAGCAGTGTTTCAGCCAATGGACTTCCGGGTAACCCGGAGGTCCATTGGCAGAAACATTGCCTGTGTTTGTTTGAATAACCAGGAGAACTTGCCGTGCTTTGGATGCCATTCGATATGACAATTGCGTGCAATTCCAGCGCGCAATTAAGCCTAGATAAGCGCACAGTTCGTGACAGGACTTCTAGTGGAGATGGGTGAGTCTTTGGTCTGCATCAGCTGACTGACCCGCCCAGCGATATGTATGATAATCAGTGGCCTGTGCTTATAAACCCTCAAGCGGTTTTTTCCCCTTCGCCCATTGCTTAGAACCTTCATTGTAGTGGACCGGCTTCATATTAAAAATGGGTGACCGGTTAAAAGACAAAGCAAAAAAGAACAAATACTAGTCGGGCGTGATGTTATTACTCTGATTCGAGAATAATCTATCAAAATATCTCACGCTTAGAAATTCTGTATATAGTACTACAAGTATGTAAGAAGATACAGCACAGTCGCCGTGGACTGGTCACTTTCCGCGCGTGAGCAATATTTCCACGGATGCAATAATATTAGATTCCAAACACTAATTATAGGAATAATCATCAAAAATTTAATTAATGAAGCACCGGGTACAACCCGGTGCTTCATTAATTAAAATTTTGCTAATGATGATTTTTATTACCTGGTAAACAGATGCATGGACATAACTGCCCACGTGTGGAATACGACCAATCCACGGCCACTGTACTGTACATTGCTTGTAACGTGAGTACATTTTTGTACCGCACTCTTGTATGAAAGGGATACGGGGTATAACACTTTTACAAAATAAAACTGTGCGGAATCTTTTGCTGACCAAATTTATTTTGTTGTAGATTACTGGAGAGTGTAAAGCAACCCCCTCCCCCCTGTGGTGTGCAGCAGTGTGCCTTCGATGGGAAAAGGCATATTCTCATTTGAAAATCGCGAGGTTACATAGACATTTTGCAAATCAAAGTTAGTTTCTTGCAGATTTTTAGAAAGGGCAAAGTGATTCTCCATTGCTGTGGAGCAGGGTGGCTTCGATGAACAAAAGTATATTTGAAAATCACGAAGATAGACATACATTCTGAATTCTTTTGATCGATCTAGGTCATTTCGTTGCAGAGTAATGGAGAGATTTAAAGTAGCGGATCTTTTTCCTGTCGATGAAACAACACAGGTTCCCCCTTCTTTCAACATCCCTAGATACAGTTATTGTCAATTGCTGAAACGCGAAAGCGCCTTTCTATACCAAATTGTCGAAACACATATATATAAATTGGTTTTATCCTGATAGAATCTACAGTACGTGGAGAGTGGATTGTAACTAAATCACCCGCGGAGTGGAGTTATCACTCAAGCTATAACTTTCAAATTTTGAACATATAGACAAAAGAGACAAGCAAACTTTCAGCCAATGGACCTCCGGGTTTAACCCGGAGGTCCATTGGCTGAAACTTTGCTTGTGCTGGTTATGCTTTGCAACAAATTTGCAATTATTGCTTGGGTTGAATCTCCACTCTGCGGGTGATTTAGTGATAATACACTCTCCACGTACTGTACTACTGATTTCGAAGAAAGAGGACTATTTTTATTGTAACGATATCGCCAGTTCTCACCCTCATAATTACCTTCATCTCATGACAGATCCTACGAATATTCTTGTTAATTTTGTAAAAAGTACTTGCACATACACTGAAGTTTGTTTTGAGACACGGTCCACTTACCAGTCATTAAACTTGATGAGGCCTCACTTCTAATGTTTTGGAGCGGTGTATTTTCCATTCCAGACAAGATCTGATATATTTAAGTATACCATGGATGTTGTTCTCAACACTTATCTTACCAGGATTGGAAAATATGTCGCTCCTGGTCCCTTTATAGGTCGAACACGCATGGGTGCTACAAGAACTGATACCGGAGTGATTTTTCGTTTACTGGGACACTTTTGTCTTGTTGCATGCCTATACGTTTTATTAATAGTTAGTGGAGATATTGTGGTGAACGCAGGGCAAACAGACAGCAATACATCACTAGTACACATCATTGTTAGGGGTATTAGGAAAAATACGGAGGTGATACAGGCGGAGCGCGATCTGCATGGTGTCATTGCTGTTACTGAATCTCTTCTAAGTGCGAATGTTGGCTTTGAAGATCATTATCCTATTATCAGGAAGGGCCATGAAGATGGCGGAGGCGGTGGAATACTAGTATATTTAAAATCGGGGTTAATTTACAGTCAGAAAAGTAATTTTGGAACTGCGCGGAGTGGAAGCGACCTGGATTGAAATAAGAAGTAAAAATCATAAGTTTTTACTTGATGTTTTCTACCAGTGTCATGCTGGACCTTATCGATGAATCGATATCATCAGCTAGAGATGTCTTCTTTATGAGATGTGTAATTGCCGGTGACTTCAAAGCAAATTATCTACCGACAATCCATCCAAGGATTAGAAGACTTGAAACTGCACATCACCTTGTAGAGATCGTTAAGGAGCCAACTGGAATCAGTAAGAACTCGAGTACTCTAATAAATCTAGTGCTCACCTCTCCCCAAACATGATCTCCAGTATCGAAGTCATACCTCATATTTATAGCGACCACCATGCCACTAGTATTAAACTGTAATCTACAAATCCCAATCTCCCTTCATATAAAAGATTTGTTTGTGATTAGAGAAATATGGAAACAAATGGTCTGTCACAATTATTTTCGAATTTTGACTGGAATTCATACTTCAAATCCGGCTCAATTAATGATATAACAGAAAAAAATAACAGTCCATGAGTAGTAGTGCTCGTATGTTTCAGGTAACATTTGGGGGATCTCATCGGGGGATCTCATGTGACGTCATAGTCACGTGACGTAGTGGCGCCATGTTGTGTTGTTATGGTAACCCGCGTGAGCGGCCATGTTGTGACGTCATCTCCATAGTGATACGTGATGTCAGTGCGCATGCGCAGCGCGTGTTGTTAAGTTGATACGTGTTTCCGTCGTCCATTTTGTATCCTGGAGGCCGCCATCTTGGTTTCTATGGTAGCACGTGATTGCTATGTTACCCAATTTTTCTGCAATAAGACGGGGTATGTTCGGAGGGTGTGTTCGATTGAATAGGAGTATTTTCCCGATTTGTAGAATAACCACAAGCAACCCGACAATCTCTCCAGATCACCAAAATCCACCCAACTTTTACTATTTCGAATTCTTTCAGAATTCTCTGCTTCTGCCTATATATGCAATAGTTTTCGTCTATCTGGCCATGTTCCTTTGGACTAGAGTATACTCCAGTAGCGTAGAAGAGCCTATTAGTTGGAACAGCTTTACTTATTATTACTATATTTAGCTATTTCTGGTCTATTCTTGTTAGTTCTGACCCTATTCCGTGTACTCTTGTAGTTTCCTTTATCTAGATCATTTATAACCAATTAGATTACTTGATTTCCCATAATCTGTATGCAGAGTTGTCTCCCTTCTGTAAAACAAAAACCTACATCCAATGGCCATATCCCATGAGTAGGTAATAATTGAGAGTTCAACCATCATCGTACATGTACGTGTACGTGTACATGTACACCTCCATAGGATTTAGTGTTAAAATCGTGTACATGTACAAGATTTTAACGTTTTTTAGGGTGATGTTAGAATCCCCTTGAGAATTCAAACATCACTGATTGTATCCAAGAATGACAGAAAAACGCATGAAATTTTACGTACAGTACATGTACCGTTTTGATTGAAATCGGCAAGTGAGTTTCCCCCATAGGATTCAGTGTTAAATTGCGAGCAAAAAAACGTTTTGAGAGTTCTAACATCATCCTCTCGCCGATTCTAACAATCCGCGTCCGTACACGATTTTAACACTGAATCCTATGGGGGAAACTCTCTTGCGGATTTTAGGTCTGAAATCGACTCGCGTGAAGAGGTGATGTTTGAATCCGCAAACCCACTGTAGCGTTTCTCGAAGTGAGACTAGCGCACGTTATTGCGAGGTGATCTCGATGAGCACTTGATGGAAATGTTTTGAACGAAGAATGTTGTCGTCGGTGTGTTAGAAATGCGCGAGCCCGCTGTCACGTTTTTGATTGATATATATAGGGGAGAAAAAAAAATATAAACAAATAGTTATTTAAAAAAATAAATATATCAAATCGAATAGATAATAAAAACGTAAATCATGAGCGATTCTCAGGAAATTAGAGTGAGGTTTCTTTTAAAAATGCTGATGAGAGCCTACGCATTCTGCGTGAAAGAACAACTAGGTCGTCTCTTGTTAGAACGATGCGTCGGATGTCGGGATCACCTAGACTTCGATCACGAGAATCATTTGTGTCTGTGGATGGAAAGGGAAGATATGATCGCCAAGTATTTCGAACCGGCGTTCGAACGCGTTCAAATCAATGAAGTGATCGCGTTTTGGAAGAGATTACTCTACTGTAAGAATCGAAGCAAGCCCACAGATTCGGAAGAACAGAAATTGGCGCATAAAAGTCTGAGTTTACGAGATAAGGGATGCATCTTGAAATTATTGTTCAACAAAGCATACGTCTAAGTTTTCTCGTTGATATAAATAAGGGAGAATAGAAAATAAAATAAATACACACATAAATTTTTTATCTAATATTAGAAAGAAAAAAACAAAAATGAGAACCAGAAATAAATTGTATCTGACGTTAGTGGACGACGAGGACGAGAAGCCGATCGACGTTTCTCCGACGGCACCATCGCAAGAAGAAAGAGGAGAGAGGTATCGCATCGATCAAATCAGTAGAATCCAAGAGTATCTAATTCGAGAGAGAGATTCTCGTCGTTCCCTCTAGAAGAAGTATTCGCGTTTCATGAAATTCGTCAACGCGATCGACACGACACTCATCACGATTTCCATGGGTTTACACGCGGCCGGCCTCGGATTGTTGTCGACCGCGGTCGGCATTCCGATCGTGTTGACTGTAGAAGGAGTGGCTCTCGCCGCCGGATTGTTTAGCACGCTCGGAAACTTTTTGAGTAGGAATTATATCTGAAGGCGAGGAAACACGACAAGATTCGCGTCTTGGCCGACTCCAAGATCGACACGATATCCGAAATGATCTCTATGGCGTTGAAAGACGGTAGGATATCGGACGGTGAATACTTCGTGATATTGAGCGAGAAAACGAAATACGATGCCATGAAAGAAGCCGTGAGAATCAAGACTCGTCAGATCATCAAGGAAGAGATAAAGGATTCTCTCGTGGAAAAGGGGAGGAGAGAGGCCAGGGAGGAATTCAGTAAGATGATAGAACTCAAGAGCAGCGATTGAAAAAAAATATATATATAATAAGAACAGAATTTAAAAAAAAAAAATTAAATTTATATATAAAATAAAAAAACGAAATTAATTTAAATAACTCTTAAAAATGTATTGCGTAAAGTGTAAGAGAGTTACCGAGACGAGTAATTCTAGAGAAGTGCGAACTAAAAACGACAGACAGATGCTTCACGGAATTTGCGACGTGTGTGGTTCTGTCAAGACACGATTCGTCAAAACAAAGAATGCGAGCAAAGGTAAAGGCATAGTGAATAAAATGATTAATAATCTACCTTTCGAAATGCATCTGACCGGTCACAGTTTCACGGGACCCGGAACGAAATTGAACAAGAGACTCAACGCCGATCTGACACCCAAATCTTGGAGCAAACCTGTGAATAGGGTGGACGCGGCCGTGTATGATCACGATCTGTGCTACGCCGGACATCCCGACACCAAGACTCGCAATGACGTCTGCGACAAAAACATGTTGGGGAAATTGAGGGGCATATCGAATCCGACCAGGAGAGAGAAGATGGAACGTTCGCTGGTCGGCAATCTGATCGTTGCAAAACGTCGATTCGGATGGGGCGTTCAAAAAAAAAAGCGCATCTGAAAAGAAGAAGAAACGATTATTGACGAGCGAATTGGCCAAGGAGTTACACAAACCCATAGTGCGTAAATTTCGAAAGAGAAGGGTGTTCGTGAAGGGTCTGGATGATATTTGGTCTGCCGACTTGGTCGACATGAGATCGTTTTCGAGGTGGAACGAGGGCGTCAAATATCTATTGAGGGTCATTGACGTGTTTTCTAAATACGGTTGGATCAGAGCTTTGAAGGATAAATCGGGACCTTGCGTCGCCGAGGCTCTGAAGAGCGTGTTTGACTCGTCTTCTCGAAAACCGAGTAAATTGTGGGTGGATAAGGGAAAGGAATTCTACAACAAGCACGTTCGTCGATTGGTAGACCTCTACTCGATCGAAAACGAAGAGAAAGCCAGCGTGGTGGAATGTTGGAATCGAACGATGAAGGAAAAGATGCACAGATACTTCACGGCGAATTCGACCAAGAAATACATATACGCTCTGAACGGTCTGGTCAAAGATTACAACAACACGCGACACAGATCGATCAAGATGACTCCCGCGGAAGCTAGCGATCCTCGAAACGAAAAACGTGTCTACGCGAATCTATATCCTGAGAGATCTAAGATCAGGAAGAAGTCTAGAACGCCGAAATTTGCGGTCGGTGATCGAGTGAGAATTTACGCTTATAAGAAGCACTTCGAAAAGGGTTATACTCCTCGATGGACCTCGGAAATCTTCGTGATAATCAAAATATTTCACACCGATCCGGTGACTTACGAACTCGAAGCTTTGGATGGAGAAGAGATCATCGGAAAGTTTTACGAACAACAATTACAGAAGATGAAGTTTTGATGAAGAAGACAAAAATTTTTTTATTTACTCTCCTTGACATTTTCTTGTTTAGACACATATATATAAGAGAGAAAAAAATAATAAAAAATAATTAAAAACTATTTTTAGATAAAAAAAGCAAGTTAATTAATAAACAAAAAACTAAAAATCCTTTAAAATGAAAATATACTAGATATATAGCACAAAGCATAGTGAAAGATGAAAGTATTCAAGAATATGAGGTTCACGAATACGAACCGGTAACCGGAACGAGTTTGAACAATGCGGGAGAGATAAGAATCAACGCCGAAACTCAAGATCTATTCGTACATCCTAGCGAGAGTTACATAGTGGTGCAGGGACGTCTCACCAAGGAAGATGGGAGCGACTACGCCGACGACGACACGGTTACTCTAGCCAATAATGGCATCATGCATCTATTCAGTAACATAAAATACATGCTATCTGGACAAGAGATAGAATCTGTGTTTCATCCCGGTCAGGCCACCACGATGTTCGGACTCTTGACGTATCCTGATGATTTTTTGAAATCCAGAGGACTTAATCAGTTGTGGGTGAAAGACACCGTCGGCCCTGCTAGCGCTGGCGCTGCCTTGATATTCGACTACGTCGTCAAGACGTCCAGACCTAAAGGAACGTTTTCGTTCAGGATACCTTTGAAACACATCTTCGGATTTGCAGACGATCCGGGTAAGAAAACTCTACACAAGATATCGTGGTTCGTTCCACATGTGGAGCCTTCAATCGTGGAGAAAGCGCATCTCTACAAGATCATAGAATCCAAGAGTAAATTACCCGTGGGATTTAGAATGAGACAGAGTGACACGGCTAGCATTCCTCCCTCCACGAATCACTTCGATTGGAGATTGACGGTGAAATCCACTTCCAAGAGACCGCGTTTCATCGTGGTTGCATTTCAGACTGATAGGGACGGGTCTCAGGAAAAGAATGCGTCGCTGTTCGATCATTGCAGTTTGAGAAACATGCAAGTGTTTCTGAATGCCACGAGATATCCAGCAATTGATTACAACACGTCGTTCAACAAGAACGATTTCTGCAGACTGTACAGCGACGCCGCTGATTTTAGAAAGAAGTATCACAGTCTAGACGAATTGATGAGCAACCCTAACATGTCTCCCGGCAAATACAAGTCGATGTATCCCATGTTCGTATTCGACGTCAGTAAACAGAGTGAACGACTCAAGAGTAGCGTGTTAGACATTCAGATCAAGATGCAATTCGATAGGAACGTGCCAAGAAAAACCGAAGCCTTCGCCCTGGTCTGTCGGACAGAGAATTACAATTCGAATCGGATGGAAATAAGATGTCGATCATTCGATGAGAGACGAGTGTGTGAATACTGGAGATTGCTATATTAGTGGTATCGTTTATTTGGTATTTTTTCTTTCGCGATTTTGGATTATATTTTTAAGGTTTTTTACTTATTTTTTAATGATGCAAAAATAAGTAAAAAAATGTAAAAAAAATAAATTCGTTTTTAATGATATTTTTTTAACAAAAAAAAAAGTTTCATCCGAGAAAAAAATCGTCTTTTTTCAACATTCTCCATGTACAAAATGTCACAATTCGTAAGTAGTCACGTAGAAAACGAAATGAACGTTCCATTTTCGCGTTTGAGAAAAAAAGATTTTTACGATTACGTTCTGAATTACTTGAGAGATCACGTGCTATTCACTCGAGTGAAACCAAAAGGATATTTCGTGACGAAGATATTAAAACTCGAACAGATCTTAGATTGTTCGATCCTGTGTGATCATCTCTCCGTTTCCGTCAGATGTTCCATCCTGTGTTGCAAGCCAAAAAAAAACAAAAAAAAGATGTGGAAAAATGGTTAGATAAACAGCGGGATAGACGGTTGGAAATGAAAAGAATGAGATGCTTTCCACCATCACCACTACCTTCTGAAGAGAATGGTGATGATGCGAGTGTTACCAAGAGATGCACAACATTCGTTCATAATTATGATTCGGATAAACAAAAATGTTGTTATAAACGTATCATATCACAAAAAAAGAAAAAAAGAAAAAGAAGAATCGACGCTGAAAATTGAGAAAAAAGGAAACGTTATTATAATATATGGTGATAGTGAAGAAGAAGGAAAACAAAAAAAATGAGATCTAAAGATGATCTCATTACTTTTTTTTGTTTTTTTTTTGTTTTTAATAATCACGCATTATTTTTTTTAATTCATTATTTTCCACGCGTTCACTGTTTGCTCAAAGAATCTAGTTCGATCAGTAGACTCACCACGGAAGTGGCGGCTTTGGGATTATTGGTTTTCGTAACGAAATTAATCCTGTCACCGGCGTTCACTTTGAGAGGCGTGCCGAACATGCTAACATTCGTGTGTTGATTCTCAGTCTTTTCGACGCTGTATCTCTTATCGCTCTCTACACCATTCACCATGAGATTGACGACTGCTCTGTTATTCAAATCCGAGGAAGCCAGACTCATTCGAAGGATTTCACCTCCCAACGGCATGGGATATCCCACCTGACCATGTTTCGATCCGCTACCTCCATTTCCGAAAGACCACTCAGCTTTTCCCTCATCTAAGGTGCCGGCCTCTTCGGCCCACACAGTGATCAATTGTCTAGCATATTTGACTTTCTCCACCACCGAAATCAGGGTGCAGGCATCCGTCATGTTCACGGGATCCGGTAGATTCGTGAGCGCGTGTCCACCCATGTCTAGTTTACCTTCCATGATGTCACCCTTTCTCCAGACCGAGTTGTCGTCCACGTACTTCCTGCTGACTGCGCTGGAATCGAATTCGGGATCGTGACTGAGTCCGAATAAATTCTTACTGTTCATGTCGATGCCACCCTCCATGGTTCTGCCAGATTGTTTGTTCAGGTAGAGATTGTCCACTTGCGATTCTAGGTATTCTTGTGATCGTATCACGGCAGAATCTACGTAGACATTGTTGACTGCGGTTGAGTCCGCATCCGTGTCGTCAATCTTCGACAGATTCAATATCTTGTTGAATCCCGCATTCAGATCCGATTTCATTTCTCGTCTGTCAGACTTTCTCTGTTCCAGATCTACGTAGTGTTTGGTCGCCACGTCCTTTGGGATTCGTGGGAGTGGCCACGTTCGTTATCTTGTTAGAATTGGCGTTCAATTCCGAGTGCATCGTTTTTGTAACGTGTCTATTTCTCAGGTGTTCGCTGAATCTCGCGTGAGAGTCGTCCGCGTATTTCTTGGTCGCAGCATCGGTGGGATCTATGGGATTCGCGACGTTCACCAAACATTTGGATTTCAGATCCAGATTGTCGGTCATGGTTTTATTCACATAATTATCTAGCAGGATTCATTCGAAATTGGCGTTCCCCCTGTCGATGTATTTTTTAGTCGCAGCATCTGTAAGATCTTTCAGCTCAGGAAGATTGTAGAGCTTCTTATCGTTCATGTTCAAAGGTTCTTCTCAAGGTTCGTATCTCCGAACGTAACGTTCGTCCAAGTTGGCAACGTCATAACCATCGTCAACTTCGAACGTCTTCCTCTTCTTTCTCGGGTTGACTTTTTCGTCGTCACTTCTACCAAATTTATCGACTGGCATGTTGTTGTGAGGATTTTTTGTTTTTTAGAAAAATATGTTCAAAACGCAGTTTATTAAAAATGAACTATGTTATTTTATTTTTCGTTTTTATTCGATTAAAATTTTTTTAAAATAATTTTTTATCTTTAACTATACTATAAAAAAAAAAATCTCTCTCTAATGTAAATCATTGAGAATGTCTTGAAATCGATCTCCTTCAGACCATCTCTTGAGAACGTAGAGACACAGGTGACCACAAAACACTTGATGTGGTGATTGCACTTGTTCCATGTTGTAACGAACCATCGATTTGTTGAAATAGTTCTTTATTTCTTTTGGCGGTGAGATTCCGTAGCTGTCGAAATAATAAATTTTCTTCTTCCCGTTCTTCATCCACGCCACCCAGTGAGTTCCTTCACCCGATGAATCATCTAGATTTAAAATTCTGCATTCCGATTGTCGAGGTCTTCTCTTCGGCAAGGCATCTCTGGAAAACACTCCTAGAAAATCTTTGATTTTAAAATCTTTTGCCGCATTCAACAGATCGATGTTGGATAGGGGTTCGTTAGGTAAGACGACACCTTCTACAGATATCTTTATTTTCTTATTCATAAATGCATATATATTTTTTTTAATTTTTTTTATTATAATTTACTAAAAAATGACATTATTTTTTCTATTTTTTTCTTTTTCTTTTTAAACTAACACTCTCGATGTCACTATCGATTTCTATAATTTTGAATTCGTCTAATTCCTCTTGATTTTCTGGAATCCTATCATCCACAATCATATCTGGAATCTTATCATCTACAATCGTATCTAGAATCCAATCATCCATATTCATATCGTCTCTAATTAGATCCACAGTCCAATATCTGAGTGCCAAAGTGCTTATTTTATCATCTAACACGAATCTCTTATCGTCGTCAGCAAAATCTTGTTGACTATTTCGGTATACAAGTCGTGATTTTCGCTTCGAATCGATTTCATAGTCTTATACACCGGACCACTTCCTAAGAGACAATCTTTATACTCTTGGAAAGAGATGTTTTTCTTCACCACTCACGCTTTAACTCCTTTGCACTTCTTGATCTCTTCATCTTCTAGACGATAAGCATACAGTTTAGGCCTCAAGCCCACGAATTCGACGATTTGTTTACCGCCACTCTCATCCTTAAATTTACCCAACACCTTCTTGTTGTCGTTTGATTGAATGTTGGACGGGTGATGTAATCGTAGTGAAACTCGTACATCAATCGCTAGCTGACATCTAAGATGATCGGTCCGAGATAATACGGTTTGTCAAACTTCAGGTGCATCTTTTGCATGTGAACGGCCGCTAGATTTTCGTCGAATATGGTTCGGTGTTTGTAATTGGGTTTCGCCACTAATGTTTTAGCTCTTTTCTCAGACGTGACGAGTCGAATGTCGGTTCTCTTCCTGATGTTTTCCATCGATTTACCGTACACGCAGTTGTTCATGAGTTTGCAGAAATCTTTTTCGAAATCGTTCTCGGCTCGAATTCTGAGATTCGTGTTGAGATCGATGTATTTTTTCATCCAAGGCTCTTCGTCGAATAGAATGATGCAATGTATGTTGACTAATTTCATCCCGTAATCGACATATTGTTTCAAATTCTCATTTTAGACGACGTAGTTACGTTTGTTAAATAAATTGGGAATGAGTTTTTCCTCATCTCCCTCATTCGGTTCCATTCGTTCGGAAGCCAGCGGATAATCATTGTGTAGATCGTGTAATTCTTCAGGATAGTTTAAATCGACTTCTAAAATGCAAGGATAGTCTCTCCATTTTTGCATCTCTTCCGGTTCCTTCACCCATTCGAAATTTCCTATCGGTAAAGGATGACTCATAGCCCAACCGTACAAATTATTGGTGTCCCAATACTGTATGTATTTAGTCGACCGTTTTGAATCGAAACCTTCTTTCATGTAGGGATTGTTAGCTTCAGAATATCTGTGGGAGATCATCGAGACGCCACCTCTCGCAGCCCTTTCAAACATGAGCAACATGTCCACATCGGATAATAATTCCAATTGGACTTTGGTGGTCTTCAGCAGAGCGTCCCACACCAGACCGGGTGTGGTGAAATACCAAGCGGGATCCAGATCGTAATTTCGACAACAGACGTCTCGAAAATTTTCGAACACGTCTGCCAAGAGTAGAACGTCAGTCTTCAGATAGAGATCATGATAATCTCTCATGGTTTTCATATCGAATGATTTCCACACATTTTTAGCGTGCTCGTAATTCTCGTCGGAAATGTCGGATTCGTGTAATTTCAAATAAAAAATCTTCTTTCGAAGGTAGTGCGGTGTCTTCGAATCTCTTTAGATCGTTCATGTAATCATAAGGATAGACTCCTTTCCTCAACATGATGTCTACTCGTTCTTCAAAATGTTCGCTCATGATTTTAAATTTATCCTTGCTCATGTTATCGACTAATTTTTCCAGAGCGGTCGACATGAATTTAAAACTGTCGATGAATCGTATGCATCTATGAATGAATTTCGTTTTTTCTTCCAACGTCTCTCCATTGATTACTCTTTTATCCTCCATGAGCTTACATTTCGTGAAGGAAATGTATCTTTCTTTGCTGTTCGCGATGCAATTTAATTCTTCATGTGAGGTGCCGAGATTTTTCACGAACAGATGACTGTCGTAACCCGAGAGATTGTGAAACATCACTGGATAGAAAGCAGCATCTCGATAATTAAATTACACTTGCTGTGAGCCAGACCGCGATACAGACCCGTGTAATGATCGTGGTCTGTAACCTTCTTATTTTCCGTCGAATTCTCGTCGAACGATTGTCTGCATATGTGACATTCGGTGGCTCTGTTATTTTCATCCTGCTGCTCTCGCATGATGATCATTTTTGCAGGAGTTTTGAATTTGTCGTATAACATTTGAAGTTTCCATTCTAACTTTTCCACGAACCTTTGAGCCACATCGTCATCTTCATACTGTTTCGTGTAGGTGAAGGGACCCATGTCGTGTTGCGAGTCGAAAGCACATTTCACGTAAATGTAATAGCCCGAAGGTATGTGTTTTGGATATTTTTCGATGTAACTTTGAAGAGCGTTGGGTTGACAGGAACTCATTTTCGCTGTGAAATATTCGAAATCGGCGTACACGACAAATGGTACTTTTAACCTTCTATTGTGATTTTCAAACTTCACGATGTTGTTGGGTTTGGGCACGACGGCGACACCTTGATTTTCGTTGCAATATTCCTGATGTTTCGCCAACGAGTCTTTGCTGTGAAACACGTTCATGCAATTGTAACATAAAGATATCTTTCCGTTATGATTATTATTTTGTTTCGACAGTAATCGACTCGGATGTTTAACCCAACAATAATGATGATTGTCACCATTCGAAATCAATAATAAAATAATCGTCTTTTCTCTTCCGAGATACGAAGTCAGTCTGAGAGGATAGATCTTTCGCTTTTCATCGTACCCCAAGATGTTCACTACCACGGTGGGATTTTGTGCCTCGAAACGTTCGATGTGTTTTAACAGCGTTGGAAAAGTCACTCCGGTCCAATCGAGATTTTTAGAAGTTACCTTGTAAGAAGAAACTCTTTCGATGTTCATTTTGACAGGGTATAAAGCGGAAGTGACTGCCCATTTAAAACACTGATCATCTTTATTGATCACCGCATGTTTTTTTGCTAGGAAATACGGTAATTTCACGTAGGAAGACCCTTTCAACAAATCGTTTTCAGTTATGTGAATTTCGAGTTTCAACACCTCATCGAACGTCCAATTACTACCTTCATGTTGATAATTTGTGAGAGACGTCAACATCTTGTCTTTCATCTTTTCGAAAATGTCCGATAAATCTGAACCTCGAAATATGGGTTCGACGTTAGATCTGAAATATGCATTTTTCACGATGCTCTTGCCGGACTTCACGTCGATTTTATTCATCATGCAATGGAGTATCCTCTTAATTTTTAGTCCTACGTTCATGTATTTGTGAAACAAATCCAATACTTTTTTCTTCACCCGTTCCATGAACAATTTCGGATCGATTTTCTTCAACAAGGGAACCACGTCAAAAGTTTTAAAAATACCATTGATCGCACTCTCCCGTTCCATGGACTTCAATTGAAATAGTTCCGTGGTGAGTCACACTAGATATTCTTCTCCTTTCCCTTCATCTATTGCTCATCGAAGTTCGCTTGATATATCTCGTTTGCCTAGAATCTGATGTGCATCACTCATTTTCGTTTTAGTTTTTCTTTTCTTTTCTTTGGAAACTTGAAGTTCTTCCTCAACGGGTTTTAGTTTAGTCGTCTTCTTATTTTTCACAATTGAAACGTTTTTGTTTTTTTTAGACGTCGGCATTTCGATTCCTTTTACTATCTTTTTCTTCTTCTTCTCATTTTTCACAACCGATGCATTTTTTGACGTCGTTGCTATCGGCATTTCATTTGCCTTTCCATCATTTCGCAAATGTTTCTGTATGACTTCAATCTTTTTTGATTTAGTTCTATGATTTCTGAAATGTGAAATTTTTAATAGTTTACAAATCCCGTTTAACTGAGGTATGGTTTTCTCATTTGAATTTTCAAAATTTTTTTTATCTGTTTGTTTCATTTTGTAAGAATATATTTTTTTCCGAATTTTGTATTTAAATAATTTGTTTAAAAAGTTTTGTTTTTCTTTAATATGAAAAAAAAAAAAAAAAAAGATTTTTTTAAATTCGATTTTTTCTTAATCTGTTTTTTTGTTGAATTTTTGTATTTAATGATAATTTGTTTCACATTAAAAAATTAAAATTAAAAAAACAACTTTTTTATATATATAAAGAGCAAAAAAACTTTTTTAAACAAATTATTTAAAATACAAAAATTTAAAATATACATTATTTTCAAGAATTCATAAAACAAAAAACCAAATAATCGATCATGACGACAACATCCATGATGGAATCTCGACACAATCCCATTGAATTGAACGAGGTCGAGACGATGGGCTTAGAGCACTACTATGACAAATATCATATGTGTTTGAAATTGGATGAAGCCATGCTCGATTTGTTTTGCGAGTACCAAAGCGATCTGGTGAATAATATCATCGTCGCCGAAGACAGAAAATTCGACAAGGACGATTTGTTGTTGTTCTTTAGAAATTACATATATCCAATAATCTCACTCGAACTCTTAGACAAATCGTGCCGTGAGAGCGCATTCACCGATGTAAAAAAAACTTAAAAGAGTAAAGATAAACATACAAGACATTTTCGTAAGTGAAAAAATGACGCATGTCAACATGCTAATAATGGACTTGGAAATATAAACAATAGAGAGATTGATTTTAGCAAAGAAGAAGAAAAAAAAGTAATGAGATGTAAAGGTGATCTCATTACTTTTTACAAAAAATTTTCACATTAAAGAAATTAAAATTAAAAACAACTTTTTTTTATATATATATAAAGAGCAAAAAAAAACAAAACTTTTTCTAAACAAATTATTAAAATACAAAATTTAAAATATACATTATTTACAAGAATTCGTAAAAACAAAAAAACAAATAATCGATCATGAGGACAACAACACCTAAAAGATGCGAATTGAAATTGAAACGAGTCGAAACGAATAAGGAATTCGGTCATAAAATCTATAGATTACAACGACATGATCCCATCGAATTGAACGAGGTCGAGACGAAGGGCTTAGAGCACAAATACGACAGATATAAGATGCCTTTGAATTTGGATGAAGCTGCGCTCGATTTGAATTACGAGTACCAAAGCGATCTGCAGAACATCGTCATCGCCGAAGATAGAGAATTCGACAAGGACAATTTGTCGTTGCCCTATGGAAATTACATATTTCCAAACATCTCATTCAAACTCGTGAAGAAATTGGGTGGTGAGAGAGAGTTGACCGATGTAAAAAAACTCAAAAGAGTAAAGATAAACATTCAACACGTTTTCGAAAAAGGAGAAGACACGAGTGTCAACATGCTAATAACAGACTTGGAAATATAAACAATAGAGTGATTGATTTTTAGCAAAGAAAAATGAAAAAAAAAAAGTAATGAGATCATCTTTAGATCACATTACTTTTTTTTTGTTTTTCTTCTTCTTCACTATTACCATATATTGTAATAACGTTTCCTTTTCTCTCAATTTTCAGCGTTGATTCTTCTTTTTCTTTTTTTCTTTTTCTTTGTGATATGATACGTTTATAACAACATTTTTGTTTATCTGAATCATAATTATGAACGAATGTTGTGCATCTCTTGGTAACACTCGCATCATCACCATTCTCTTCAGAAGGTAGTGGTGACGGTGGAAAGCATCGTCTCATTCTCAACCGTCTATCTTGCGCTTTATCTATCTCTTTCATCAGTTCTTTCCTTAGATATCCATCATTAGCGTCTAACCATTTTTTTATTTTTTTCACTCTCTGGCTTGCGATGTTCGTCATTATCATCAAATTGTTTCTCCACCTTTTCATCCAGGTGATAAATTCTCCACCTTGTCATCCTGATGATAAAATTATTTCTCCACCTTTTTTACTAATTTTAAATATATTATTTTATACTTTCTATGATTTTATATTTTATACAATTTTATATTATAATAATATATTCAAAATCGGTATATTCTTAAACGGCGAATTCTCACCGAGCAACAAACCCTTGCTGAGTCGCTCAACGTTCCGTCCACTCTTCAGATAGAGACCGTTTCCTCTCAGAGAGTTGCCGCCTCTAACGGGTTCTAGATACAATCCTTTACCGCTGTCGTCTACGTGGACGCGACACACGGCTCCTCCCTTCTTCAAAAACAGTCCGCTGCCACCCATTAATTTCTCAACTGTCGAACTAGCGAGTCCCGTGAGAGCTCCCACGCCGAGAGTCTTTCCGAGAAAGGGTAGTGCCTTTGCGGCGAAGGGTAATGCTTTTGCGGCTATTCCTGCCGATAGCGGTAGGAAACCGCCTTTCATTCTCAAATTGTATTTCAATTGAGCGGGACTCATTCTCACCGTCAACCCTCTTCCATCGCGAATCGCTTTCTCCATCCTTTTGATTTGACTTCTGGTCCAGGCGATCGAATCCTGACCGCCTCTCGTCAGATCTTCGTGAGTGAATTTGAATCTCACTGCCTCGCCTCGAGTTGTTAACGCTCTCTTAAGTTTCTTCCTCTGTCCTGCGGATATGTTCACGTTTTTAACCACGTATTCTGTCATAATTCTGTTTTTTAAAATATATTTACTTCAATTGTTTCTTGTTTAATAATTATATTAAAATAATTTTGTAAAATTAATATTGCGTTTATTTTATTTTTGTTATCTATATATATATACACAATATTTTTTTTTTTGCTTTTATATTTCTCTTATGTGAAATCGTATCGTCACCCTCTCTCCGCGAAGATCTAACAGTTCACCATTTTGATCCGTCAACGTGGCTTTGAGACTATACAACGTGTCTAAAATCACTGGTAGATAAACTAAATTTCGAGGTCGCTCCACGATCTTATAACCCGGCAACACGTTTGGAAAGAAGGAATAGATCGTCGGTTGAGCGCTACCATTCACGTAGCTTCCAGCAATCATGTCCACATTCACCAGAATGCTATTGACTGCGAGAATGTCGACCGTATTTTCAGATGCCGCGTGGCCTTGATACACCTTTCGATTGAATCCCAACATCTTGCCTATAGAATCGTCCATGTTGAAATCCACACGAAAATTATCTTCCAAATCCAACATCGTCTGTAAGGTATTAGGATTGGGAGCGAGTCTGATCTTGTTGCTTCCCTTTGCATCCGTCTTCATTCGCGTCTGAATGTAATCGTTCAAATCGTCTATGTCGTAACTCCCTTTGGGAATTCGAATCTCCAACCAATCCACTCCATCGGAATACTTCAACGAGTTATTCTTTTCGGTGACATTGGGAAAGGAATAATAAGTCTCCAGATTCACCAACGCCATCTCGTATCTTTTCTCTCTATTCAATTCGATGGAAGGTTCGAATTTCGTAGCGAATCGAGTCGAATCGCCACTCACCACGATTTGAATAGATTGTTTCGTAGCCGTATTCTTGGCTATCCGTTCTAACAATTCTCCATGTTCGAACATTATATCTTAATTTTATTTTTTTTTATTCAAAACTAATTATTTGAAGATTTATTATTTTCTAATTTTTTTTATTTTCACGCTCTATTTTATTATCATCAGAAACATAAAACTTGTCGAATCCGCACCGATATTTTCCGCGATTAAATTCGCTTGTCAAATCGATCACGACGAAATTGTAAAGTCTACCATCCCAAACCCTCTTGCAGAATCTCCTGAATTCCGCCGCACTCATGTCGTTTGCGACGTGATCGCCGTAGATGTGATTGAGATTCTTGAGATCTTGGCGAAAGAGACATAGAAAATTAGCGTTCTCCATTATCGTCTGTCTGGGCAATCGAAAATAATTCTGCGACAGGTAGAAACGGTCCACGTTGCTGTGTCGACCCCTAACGTAATACGATTCGCATCGGTTCTGTCTCTCCAAAAGCAGATCGTCGAAAATCATGAGATTCTTATCTTCCGATTTCAGTTCTCTATGATCCGGAACGTCGCTAGCGTTCTCATAAAATCGACACTCGACGTTCGAAGATGCATTTCTCTTCATCAGCTCCATCGTCGCACCGTCCAAAATGGTCGAAAGTGGAGCTCCGCTCTTGTCGAATTCCTCCCTACTGTCAAAGATTCTGGCTATGACGTCCTTGGGCAATCTACGATCCATGCACTCTCGAAGCAATCTGTATTCGGGTTGAAACAAGCTCTTGCCAAACACGAACAATCTGTCGTAATCCAACCAGTCGGGTCGGGACAACAGATTCATCAACAGATTAGTCTTTCCACAATTCGATTTTCCCACTATCAAACCTCTTATGCTCTTGGGAAAGAACTCGTTATTCGACCTCTTGGTCGCGGCGTCGTTCCAAGACATATCTTTAATGTTCATCTTTGTTTTATTTTGTTTGTTATTTTAGATTCATTTCAAACACAAATTTTTTACGTTTTTCAAACTCTGTTTTTAATGTTATTATTTATTTATATAGCACCATCGCGAGTTCTCTTCTATCCGGATCCACTCGTCATTTTGGCTAAATCTTGTATGGGCACCACAGCATCCTTAAAATCTTTCCAACTTTTCGGCGTTCGCTCTAACGCAGCTCGCTTCGCCGGCGGACTGCTCAACTTGTCGATCAACGCGTCGGCTGCCCTCTTGTCAGCCACAGAAGCTATCCTACCACTGGCTTCGGAAGCGGCTTTCTTACCAGCATCCAAAGCCGTCTTCTTACCGACCTCAAACGCGGTCGATGCGAGTTTTCTACCCGCGTCGCTCGTGAACGCTCGCGTTATAGAATCGACGATGCCAGAACCGCCTTGAACGTAAGTTCTGACGTATCCCCTGTTCTTTATCACCAACATATGTATTTTTATGATATATTTTTGTTTTTTCACTGGTAAATCGTTTTGTTGTTTTTAAATACTTTTATTATTCTAGTGTAAGAATTTACTGTTTTATTTTTGTTTGTTTGTTTGTTTCTCTCTACTTATTATATACACATCAATCCTTCAATTCGTTCATCAGCCTTTTATACTGGTTTTTATTCAAAACCTTCTGTCTTAACAATTCGTCAGATATAGTAACTATCTGATTACCTAATCCTGTGTTACCAGCCCGTCTGCTCGCCATCAACAAACTCAATCTCTGAGACAGAGCGTCGGAATCGCTCGGAAGAAAAGTGGTTTTCACCCCTTTGCCAGTCACCGATTCGATGAACTTCTTGTTCATATCCCATATGGGTTTCACCACTTTCGTCCACTTGTAACCTCTGTTGGCTTTGGGTCTCGTCTCTCTGGCATCGTTATTTCTCTTCATGGCGTGGGTCTGGACCAGAATGTGTCCGTAATTGTCGAAATCCTGTTCAGTGTAATCGCTGGGCTTGTCGTAAAGGAGCAATCTCCGCAGACCATCGGTCAGTTCGTATCTGTTCGAACCGACGATCAATTCATCATCCCCAATATCCACTTCCGTGTCACCTACAAAAATCCTTCCCTCCGAATCCTTATAAAATCAATACAACTGATCTCTCTTACCGCCATCATCATCGGACGATGCGACGCTACTAGTGGTGATAGTTGAAGCCGTATCATCAGACTCGCTCTCTGTTTGAATTCCCGTGGGAACGTAATCCAGTGTAGATTGAACGGAATACCGATTTCCAAAACTAGGAGGCAACGAACCCATTCTCAAAGAACTCTCCTTTATGGGTCTCAATTCTTCGACTATCTCCTTACTACTTCGCTCTTGACCCTCCATCACGGGTTTAAATATTTTTGTGGCTTCGCATTTGAGTTCCATCTCACCAAGATGTCTGCTCCTATGAGCAGACTGAATCCCCTTCTTAGCACGCTGAAACTCTTCAAAAATTCGATCTCGGTGTCTAGGATCCATCTGTAAAAACATCTTTCGTTTTAATTGTTTTATTATTTTCAAAATTAAATGTTTAATTATATTTTTATGTTTTAAGTAATAAAAATCTTTCCGTCTTTAATATAATAATCTGAAAATATTCGCCTTAACTGACTGTTAATTGAATTGGTGAAGTTTAAGAATACGTTTAAACAGTACATGACAAACCGGTTTCTGATTTAACGCATTTTGACAGTAGTTTTTACATTTTGTCAAAAGATCTCCATTCACACATCAAATAACCATTCACTCAGTGTCGAATTAAGAGAGAATCCCTTTGATGACTGTTAAAAAGTTTCAACACACAAAAGAAAACTAATTTTAACGCTGAGAACTTATTCATCTCTCTCTGATTGCTATCATGAATATATTTAAAATTTACCACTCAAAAACCTAATTGAGCGGAAAATGCGTTTTAAACATTCCACTAAGTGTTTGACTCTTCGAACAATATCCCTCAAAACTCAATTTCTATTCATCTCATCAAGACAAAACACGGATATCTATTACAGATCGTCTCTTTCAAACAATATCCTCCAAAACTCAATTTCTATCCGTCTCATCAAGACAAAACATGAATGTCTATAATACAGACCATATTTTCACATCGACTCTTTTTGAACAAAAACCTCATTCGGTCATAACGATAACATGTGTTAGTGACAGCGGGCTCGCGAATTTCTAACACACCGACGACAACACTCTTCGTTCAAAACATTTCCATCAAGTGCTCATCGAGATCACCTCGCAATAACGTGTGCTAGTCTCACTTCGAGAAACACTACAGTGGGTTTGCGGATTCAAACATCACCTCTTCACGCGAGTCGATTTCAGACCTAAAATCCGCAAGCGAGTTTCCCCCATAGGATTCAGTGTTAAAATCGTGTACGGACGCGGATTGTTAGAATCGGCGAGAGGATGATGTTAGAACTTTCAAAACGTTTTTTTTGCTCGCAATTTAACACTGAATCCTATGGGGGAAACTCACTTGCCGATTTCAATCAAAACGGTACATGTACTGTACGTAAAATTTCATGCGTTTTTCTGTCATTCTTGGATACAATCAGTGATGTTTGAATTCTCAAGGGGATTCTAACATCACCCTAAAAAACGTTAAAATCTTGTACATGTACACGATTTTAACACTAAATCCTATGGAGGTGTACATGTACACGTACACGTACATGTACCGTGAATGTACGATGATGGTTGAACTCTCAATTATTACCTACTCCCATGGAATCCCATTTTTTGGGAACCACCCGTGGCTATGGTATCCCTTTTTTGTCGTATGAGGCCATGAGGGCTATGTAAAAGCCCTCAATGAGTCCTCATATATTATGCCTCATAGCCTCATTGAATTTTGAGGTTATGAGGACCTGGTATTGTATTATTTGAGGATACCTATCGAGGATACCTATCTAGGATACCTTTTATAGGATACTTATCTGAGGAAACTATATAGGCTGTACATATCCCTGTAGGTCTCTTGCTGGCCCTTAGTACTATTAATCCACCTGATGCTTCATGTTATCATATGACTGGTATAGGTAGTATGCAATGCTAGGCATAGGGGTATTGTGGGTAGGGGTACTGTCTAATGGGATATGGCCATTGGATGTAGGCTTTTATTTTACAAGAAGAGAGATAACTCTGCATACAGATTATGGGAAATCAAGTAATCTAATTGGTTATAAATGATCTAGATAAAGGAAACTACAAGAGTACACGGAATAGGGTCAGAACTAACAAGAATAGACCAGAAATAGCTAAATATAGTAATAATAAGTAAAGCTGTTCCAACTGATAGGCTCTTCTGCGCTTCTGGAGTATACTCTAGTCCAAAGAAACATGGCCAGATAGACGTAAACTATTGCATTTATAGATAGAAGCAGAGAATTCTGAAAGAATTCGAAATAGTAAAAGTTGGGTGGATTTTGGTGATTTGGAGAGATTGTCGGGTTCTTTGTGGTAATTCTACAAATCGGGAAAATACTCCTATTCAATCGAACGCACCCTCCGAACATACTCCGTCTTATTGCAGAAAAATTGGGTAACATAGCAATCACGTGCTACCATAGAAACCAAGATGACGGCCTCCAGGATACAAAATGGACGACGGAAACACGTATCACCTTAACAACACGCGCTGCGCATGCGCACTGACACCACGTATCACTATGGAGATGACGTCACAACATGGCTGCTCACGCGGGTTACCATAACAACACAACATGGAGCCACTACGTCACGTGACTATGACGTCACATGAGATCCCCCGATGAGATCCCCCAAATGTTACCTGAAACAGACGAACACTACTACTTCCATGTTATGGAAACTGTGAGATTGTTTACTCCTTCTAGATCGATCTTTACCCTTTGAACACTGGTGGTATCTTCCATGCCAGTTAAATGGCAGAAATTGGAAGAGTCCATATCCATTATTTGGGGGTAGAGCAATTAATATTTTCAACGTGCAGCCTCCAATATTAATTGTTCTACCACACACGTTCACTTAGTTGCCATCCTACTTAATGAAATTATGACGTATCGTGTTCCTGGACCCGAAAAGCGGCCTCTCGTGTTGAAAGAGTTAATTCGTCCAAACGACAAACCCCGGATGACATCTTTTGTAAGAAGACAAATCGTCTCCTGACTTCCAATGTGTTCTATGTGCCTACTGGCACATAGAACGAATTGGAATTCTGGGGACGAGATGCGTATACGTAACAGGGCACAGAAAAAGACAAAAAGAACTAATAGAACTGAAGGCGCAAAATTTTAGGAGAACGCGAAATTATACCATAAATTGTTTTAAAGGTGTGAAAAATGTTTTGTTTTTAATTTAAAAACCGGTCTCTAAGCAGTGGTCGAAGAGTTTGAAAATTGTAATAAACAGCAGTCTATGAGTGCAGCTTGAGGGTGATGAACTTATAAACGACCTTGAAGATATCGCGAACATTTTCAACAATTATTTTACAAGTCTGTGTAACACTATCGTCAAAGAGACCTACCTAATATTTATAAGCGTGATGTGTCGGAGACTTTTGACACTGACATGGTGGTGGTTGAATTATTGCTATCAAAATTGGATACGACAAAGGCTATCGGCCCTGATCAAATTTGCAATATAATATTGAAACGATTTTCGAGACAACAATCTTTTCCCGCTTTCTAAATTATTTAACCTCTCTTTGTCAAATATTGAAAACAATCCATATAAATTATCGCAAAACGATGAAGAAAATTACCGCCACATGCCGTTGACTAGTTGAGTTAGTAAGGTACTAGGAAAGATAGTTTTCAATCGCCTATTTTGTTTAAAACAACCGTCTTGCTGGCCTTTAGGCCTGGAGATAGTACAGTATTTCAATTAATTTCTGTAGACAATAAATATTATATAAACCCTGCACTGGTTAAAGGTACAAAGTCACTTTGTCTTTGTTACATAAGCAAAGCGTTTGATAGAGTTTGGAATGGTGATCTGCTACATAGATTGAATGCTATTGGGGTAAGTGGTGGACTTCTAACGTGGCTTGAAAGTTGTTTGCCTGATTGTGCACAAACAATTGACTTAATGGTAAAAGATTCGCAAAAACGCAATATTCGATGGAGTTCTCCATGGATCTGTTTTAGGATCTCTTCTCTTCAATATGTATATAAATGATATGGTCCATGGCATCCAATCGAATATAAGATTGTATGCAGACTACACGTCCTTATTTATTCTTGTAGAAGATGAAAATGAGGCTGCAATATATATTGAATGATGAAATCGAACGAATTGGTCTATGGACAGATATTTGACAAATGACTTTCAATCCTAGGAAAACAGTAATCCTCAGCTTTGTAACAAAAATAATCCAACTTCGAAGCCGTCACTATATTTGAAAGGTTATCATATGAAAGAAGTTAACGTACAAAAATATCTAGGGCCAACATTTTGAAACTCGGGATCGTGGAGTAAGCATATAGATCGTATCAGTGATAAAGCCAGTCCGATGATAAACTGTCTCCGTAGTTTAAGATATAATGGTTCAGGTCAGCTTTGGAAACACTGTTATTCATTTCATACTCCCTCTTTTTGACTACACCGATATTATCTGGGGTAATTGTCCAACATACAAACTAGATGAAGTCGAAGCTTTCCAACTTGATGTCCTTCGAACAATATGCGATATTTCTAGAGACACAAGCCATAGGCGTATCTATCATGAAACTGGTTTTGTAACATTACAAGACAGCAGAAAAAGACACAAAATAGTTACTTTGTTTAAAATTGTGACTGGCAATGCGCCTCATTATCTCAAAGCAATGATTCCGCCCCAAGTGTCGGAATAAACAAATTATCCACTTCGTTCATCAAAAAATCTATGTGAAACACAATTCTGATACTTTTTTTGCCATCCTCTGCAAGACTCTGGAATGATATGGATATAAATATGAGAACCTGTGAATCTCTAAAGGTTCTAAAAACATGCTTAGAATAAACGGCTCAGTCATTCCAGGGTATTATTATGTGGGCAGGGGGAGAGGACACTGCAAATTATGATTAAGATGTAGTGACTTGAATGGTCGCATGTATGAACGATTTCTGCGCGATGACCCGAAATGTTCATGTAAACACGAATATGAGGAATCTGAGAACTACTTTCTTTTCTGTCCAATCTTTAATACCCAAAAAGAAATTATGTTTCAAAGTATAAGCTACATTGTTGAAATATTAGCATTACCTTATCAGGAAATGAAACATAAACAGACTCAGAGAATACTCGCATATTCAGAGCTGTGCATAACTATACTGAACAAACGATGAGATTCCAATGAATATCCACCCGAGTGGTAGAATAACCTACCTCAATAGGTCATTACATTTCAATATCCGACTGAAGCTTCATGTGCAGACTCATGCCACAAGTTAGCACTTGTTTACGCGCCATTGTTGGTAAAATAAAAATGTGTATTTTATGTATCGGTGAGGTATATACATAGGCATATGTCCGTTTACCAAATTCTTTCACGACGAATAAAATATTGTTTATAAAAAAGTGTAGATCTTCCACAAGCAATTGTGCAGGGGGATTATATTGGGAATACGAATCACAACACCGACGTTCCGTAAGTGAGGCTTGGGTGTGGTCAGTCCTGTTGTTACGAAAACAGATAGAGCATTTCTACAAGATTGGGAATGTGTTGCGATCAAGTCGAAAAGTTTTCTCCGATTTTCTGTCCACACCATTGTAGGATATTATTTGTCTTATGTGAAAAAGGAACACATTGTATCTCAGATGGCATGTCCTAATTTTTTCTTGATTCAGTTTATTCCGAGCATCACGATTCACCAGTGCAAATACATAGCGAACAATTGCTTAGCTTATTATAGAGAATCCAAACGAGAAATCGCAGTAATTTATTATTTTCGAAGAAATTGAAAGTACATCGATAGACATTAAGCCTCAACCAAACGTAACGGTCAAAACCGGCCAGCGCTATTCTCAAAAATCGCTAATTAATTTTCATTATTTCTTCATTTTGTGTCTCAAAAACATAGGTTATGATCCTTGTTGGAACATACTCGTCGAGCTCGTTCCAATGAGGGGTTATAACCTATGTTTTTGAGACAAAAAATGAAAAAAATAGTTATTCAAGAATTATTTTTGCAAGTGTCGTCTGCTTTTCGTGTTAGGTAAAGCGTTAAAAACTATCATGGGTTCTATGTTGACCCCAGTTTCATTTGCAGAGAAAATACTGATACTTCTTTAGTTACTCTGATTTCCCTTCCGCACCCATGAGAGACGAACGAGAACTAGGATGGTAGATTAAAAATGGCCGATTCTACCCCAGAAAACCCTTAGGTAATTTCTTGCAATTTTCGAGCCATTTTCACGAGAAACGACTATGACGGATACTGACCCACTTTATATCTCTCGCAAAATGCCACGAGACGGTTCGCGATTTTTTCGAGTCAGAAATCGGATGGCAGATCGAATCGCGAGAGAGAGAATCCGAGGAACTGTCCTGTCCTCTCGATGGAAGCTCGTAGGCTGGGTTGTGGTACATTTGGTAGATAATGTACCATCGATCTATTAAAAAAACAGCAACACTACGTGCAGATTATAGAATTACCAATGTGTAGGAATCTAAATTGACACGTCTAGTCGATACGAAGTAACTTTAATGAATGTCAAGAATAGAGTTAATCTCAAGCTAGAGCATATCACGGGAGATAATCAAACCACTGGAAGTTTTAACGTCGAGAAATCGTCGCCTGAGTGCTAGAATGTTCTATGTCCCATAAGGGACATAGAACATTCTAGCACTCATGTGACGAAATATCTACCTCCAGCAGCCATTCTCACTACACTCCTCCCCATTTTGTGAAACTAAACTATAATTTCCTGTTCTAACAAGACGAGTAATGATTAAAATAACTTGTCAAATTTAAATGAAACTTGCTAGAATAAAATATCAAGTTTTGAGTAGAGAATTCCGTTGAGAGAGGAGTGGAAATATGCTCCACTACGTGGGCAGATTCATTGCACTCTTATCAATAGTAAAACGTTATGTATGTACACAAACATAATTTCTCTTGTCCGATAATGACAATTAACTAAATCTGATTAGCAGTATCAGAAGAGTATTCCTTTGACTGTCAAATTGGGCGGTGACCGAAAGCTGTAACCTGATCCCCGTCACTATTGTTTATACATGTGTTCCCATAACCTGACAGTGACTGCTTCAACTAACGGCACATGCAGGCCGAAAACAGTGACATAATAAGCTGAGTTTTTGGCATTTACATGTATGTACATATTCTCTGTTTATGAAATAAAACAAGAGAAGAAAGTAACATATTGCAGGAGGTTGTAAAATTAAGAATGCCAGGTTTTGAAAGAAAGTAGTGTTTGGGTGCAACGTGTTAAAAGAAAGAAGTTGTTAAAATCTGGTTGTCATTGTGATTGTACTCATGACAACTTAACCCTTAACCCAGCGCAGACGATATCAAAATTTATTATTTTAAATATCATTTTTTTAAATTTTTCAAAAAATTTCAAAACCATATCATGTGACCCCTCATTGCTGCAGAATATACACAATTCCGAATTTTTCATTTATTACGCCAAGCATTTGAAAAACAGTTCTATGGATAATTTTAAAATATAGAGTTTGCAGGTGCGTGTCATCTGTGCATGAAGGTGGGAATCTATGTAAAAGCTCTCAGTCAGGTGGTAGTACTTTTATATCAAGAAGCTCATTACATTTCATCTGGGGACAAAATGGATGGTATGGTGGACTGTTGTATAATTTGTATACAATATATAGAGGATATGGAATGAGTGTTTTTCTCATATAATATTTATGAAACGAGTCTGAGAATTTTCCGTTTTGGCGAGCCTCTGGCGAGCCCAAATGGAAAATTCGGACGAGTTTCATAAATATTATATGAGAAAAACACTCATTTCATATTCTATTTATCATATGACACACACACGCAAAATTAGCCACTTAGTATGACTTTTTAACCCATCACCTAACTTGAGTTGCAGACGGCACTTGGAAAAAACATCCTCGTATAACTAAAATTTTTCATTTCTTGCTTCCAAAACATAGGTTATGGACAATAGACACGAAGATGGTTACTGCTCCAAGAGGTTTGGGATGACGGGTGAAGGCAAACAGTCAAACAAAGATTATAACTTGTCTGATTCTGACGAGTGCGCATATTCAGAGTCAGACGACAGTAATACAACCACTGAAAGTGAATATTCAGAAGAGGAAGATGGCGAAACGAACATAATAGACATTTTAATCATAAGAGCATATGAAGATAATACAGCTAAATTTCAGGGACTGAAAGTGTCGTACATAGAAAATGGCTTACCCACAGACGAGGCCACCAAAGCGGCCAGGGAAGCTCTTAGAGACAGCGTGAGAGCTTCCCTCTGTAGAAGATTATTTAAGACAATGAGTCGAGTAAGGCACTTCAGACAACATCCGGTCTATGGAAAAATTAGAAAAACTGCTCAGCGACTTCGAGATGAGGAGGGTTACGGAATGAACGAAGCTGAAAAATTCGCAATTGAGAAACGAAAATACTTGTTTGACCCATTATTAAGACAATACACGTTTTCTGGTTGTGCAGACAGCTTGGGATCATAACTAGAGAATGTCCAGAAGAACGACAACAACAAAAATTATCCCTTTTCAGGGACAAAAGACAGTTACTGAACATTTAATTATGTTTGTTGTATGCTTACATGTAAAAGAAGTGTTGTAAAACTACTTACTGTAGAAATTACTTATGGTGAAATTGTAAAATTACTTGTAAAAACTTATTGAAAATCCATTTTGACTGATTGTAAATCCATTTTAACTATTTGCAAATTCGTTTAAAACCATTTTCGCTTTGAAAAAATTACTTGTAAATTTGTAAGTCTGATTGCAAATCCATTTTGACTATTGTAAAACCAATTAATTACTTGTAAAACTGATTTTATGCGAAAATAAAATTTAATAGAGAGAAAATTTAGAGTTGTTCATTCATTTTCAGCTTACCTATGAGTTGAGCATGCGAAAGTAGTTTACTACAACATTCCGGATCACTCATCTATTCGCCACGCAGAAAATACTGCATGGCACGATCTGATTGGACAGTTGTTTGACCAATCAGAGAGCGGCTGCGTGGGATAATTTTACAACACGCTTATCTATTGGTCCCATGGAACATACCGCCGTGTGGGATGATCTGATTGGACAACTGTCTGACCAATGAGACATCGCCGCGATCTTACTGTGTTATCAAACATCTGCGACGTGACACCATCTTATCTATGACATAATCAAACAGTGTACATGGTCTTTATCATATTAAGCTTCTTATAAACAAAGGAGCCCTTAATCATAATACTTTTATCTATGACATAATCAAACATACCAGTTGTCCCTTTATGACATGTCTAAACAAACCAGGTAGTCTTCATGTCTAAAGCACTTTGTATGCCGTTACATGTACATGTCCTTGACACCATTTACCTTAGATACACCAACAGAGCTCGAAATTTACGTGGGGGGAAGGGAGAGGGATAGGGGGATGGTGGCACTCTTTTGTTAGTACTCTTTGCACTCCTCAGTTTGAATGTCCCCCAGCTTTGGGCTAGCCTTTGGAAAGGGGAGGAACAGTCCCGGGCTTCGGTGTGGAGGGAGTGGGCTTTTGGAAGGGGGAGCCCACATACATGGAAAACCTAAACAATGTGGGGAAAGCCTAAATGGGCTATACATGGCCCGGGTCCCTTTAGAGGGCCCTAAAATGGGCTTTGGAGAAGGATAGCCTAAAAAATAAGGTACATACGGGGTGGGTAGGGTGAGGAAGCGCCTAAAAATAGCCTAGGCCCAATGTGGAGAGGGGAGGGGAGAGGGGGCGGGGAGGCCTAATGGATTTGGGCGCTGGGGTCAATGACCCCGGTCATGGTTTGACCCCGGGGTCCTGGTAAAGAGGGTAGATCTGTGCATCCTATACTACTTGCCTTGCGTCGCAAAATCAACCAATACGCGTGATTTTTTTCCATAGAACAAGAATAGAGTTGCCTAACAGTTTTCTTATCCATACTAAATTAAGAGCATAACTAAAACGTTGAAAGTGTGAAAAGTTTATTCCGCCATTTTCGATCAAATCAATAATTGGACCGAGTATATTTTTTCAGCCTTTCCTGACAACAAAACAATTAAAAACTCTTGCCTGCTGTTTACCCTACAGGAATTAAAGCAAATACTGTTGCCAACCCTTTACCTAATGAAATGACCATTAACGACCCGCGCTTTCCACACAAATGGCCACTCATTTTTCTTTTAATTTATCAATTATTGCCAGGAAAATATAAAGTGTGATCCATTATTTTATCTAACAATCAACATAATTTGCACCCAAAAACTCAGAAACAACGTTTGTATCAGCCTCCCCTTGTAAAGGTAAACATTCACATATATGCATTGTTATCGTGCATTAAAGTATAGTTCCTGAAATTCAACATTTTGACTAAAACTGAAAAATGGGGGAACTGGCATTATATAACGGTGTTGTTAGATAAATGTATTGTGATCACCATGTGCATGTTCTGTACTTTGTATAAGATTCGAGGTAATGTTTACAATCGGTTCGGATAATATATTTTAACTCACTATTTATAGAACACTAGCAGGGTTACCCGGCGTTGCTCGGGCTGAGGAGAGTATTATAACTGTTGGTTCCCCTCTACCCCCACCCACCCCACCCCACCCCGTCACTTTTGTAAACCTCACCATTAGATTCCTGGTAAAAAATTACCCCTAATAGACCCCTTTGAAGACCTATATCGGTGAAAAACATTTTGGTCATAACTTTTGGAGCCCCTCTACACCCCCACCCCACCCCACCCCGATACTTTTTTAAATCTTACCATTAGATTCCTGATAAAAACGTACCCCTAGTAGACCGCTTTGAAGACAGGTTTTAAAAAAAATTGTTTCAACCGGAATGACAAGCATTTAACCCTTTAAAAACGCAACCGATATCAAAATTAATTATTTTAAAAATAATTTTTTTAAATTTTTCAACACATTTCAACAAACCAATAATACTTTACAAATAATGATGTCATAAAACCTTACAAATAATGATGTCATTTCAATAAGCTCTTTGTCCTGTTTCCAGTGATATCCACATGCACATGATTTAATTTAAATATTTTGGAAATAGATTTTAGAATATAAAGGAATTTAAATCTGTCAATAAATTACGCAAAGTAGGATGCAGGCCTGGCATTCTGAAAAATGCAGGAAGGCAAAAAATCGCTCTCCTCAATCAGCTTAGGAGAGCAATTAGCTTTACACAGCATTTTAAGTATCCAATTGAACGAACTCATTGAAACTGAAACCAACAGACTATTACATCAGTGATTTTATTAACTTTACTAAGGTAAAGCGAAATCTCTTAGACATCTGGACCGAACAACTGAACCGAACACACACTTGACAAGACCTGTGTGTGTACACAGACCTGTTGTCCAAGAAAGTCATACGCCTACCACTACCACCTTCAACCCCCCAAGGGGGTTGAACGTGGTAATGGTAGGCGTATGACTTTCTTGGACAACAGGTCTGCTTGAATCTACAGTCACATCCTGGTGCAAGTGCTTCAAGTGACAGGATAGTAGTAATGGTAGTATATTATAGTGTCAATATTCCTTGAATAATTACCCCTCAAACTGTGATGTCAGTTGTTGAACTTGAAACTGACAGAAAAAAAATATTGCTGTGACCCATTTTGCTTCAAATGATTGCAACTGCGTTTGGGTATGGTTGCAGCCATTACCTTTTACCACTAAACCATTTTCAAAATGAAATTACGTGATGTTATGTGACTTCGAAGTTAAATTACATTTTTGCTTTACAACAAAAATGTAATGTAATCTCAATCATCCCAGACCAAAATATTTAGGAGGGCAATTTTTCGCTCTCCTTAATTCTTTCAGGAGGGCAGTAAGGAGAGCTAAAAAATCGCTCTCCTGAAATTGCCAAGCCTGAGGATGCCATTGGAACAGAACTCTTGGAGCTTGTTCCATTGATATTCATACTTGCATGATTGTATCAATATGTTACAGACCTCTGTCTCCTATCGACATTTTCTTTGGCAGCGCGTTATTTATTTCATATTCGCACACTGTTGTTGTTTTCTTTTTCTTTTATTATATTTTATACCCTGTATGCATTTTGCTAATTTGCATTAAAACACGCGTTGGCAGAAACATGATGAGGCATAGAGTAAATATATATACGATAATACCATAGTGTGTTTTCATATGTTTGATATCTCAACGAGTTGAAAGTGAGTTTTTTCGCGAGGCTTGCCGAGCGAAAAAAAACTCACTTTCAACGAGTTGAGATATCAAACATATCAAAACGCTGTATGGTATTGTTGTATTTATCTTATACCGATCATTTTTGTTCTTTTCTGCATTTTTAAAGGGTTTTGGGGATGATTTCGTGTCAAAATGTCGACTCATCTGGAGTGGAGTCGACTGCTTTCTCTTGTTGGGCATGAATACATGTGATGTGCCCGGAAAAGCTGTTGGTGCGTAACAAGGCTACAAATTCAAGTGAATGATAGAGTATAGTTCCCCTTAGAAAGTGGCCCTGTAACTGGGAAAACAATTACAGAAAATATACTTACGCCTCAATTCTTATGATTTATGTCAAAAATATGTTTGATAATCAATTTCACCAGATTTGACACGATTTATAAACAATTTTGCGAATGTCATCATTATATTATAATATAGAAAAAGACTATACAAATTCCTTGGAAATTTATAGTCCGTTCTCCAATCTATATGACATAGGGGTATGTGTTATAGATAATCTATAACACATGGGCTATATCTTCAACAGGTATAAGATAAATACAGATTATCATGATAATGTGCATGTCCTGTGATTTGTATCAGATTCGAGGTAGCTTTGCCGGCGAGTTGTGATCGCATTTTTGGACACCACCGATAATCCGATGCAAATAACAGGACATGCACATTATCATGATAATTCATTTATCTAACAATTCTGTCGCATAAACATATTAAATCTTAAATTATTAATACAGGTTTGGGACATAATGTTGGGTCCTTCACTGAAACGCACATGGAATGTATTCATGCATCTGTTATGATAGCCCATCGCGTTACCAGAAACGGCTCGTCTATATGATACGGAATCAGAATGAGTCGTCTTTTTGATACGGAATCGGAACACATTGTGTGATACATAGCGTTTTCGTGCTTTTCAGGCCAAAATCAATATGATTGTTAGATAAAAATGAATAACAAATTAAATGGTAAAACTGAATTCATTCCCCTGTTGTATCTATGTACAGTTAAAACTAGAAGTCCTGTCAGGAAATGCGCACAAATAGCACGTCGATCTGCGCGTTAATCTGCGCGTTATGACCATAGTAAGGCTATCAAATTATGTACATTTGGTCTGTGTACAAGCAATGTTACTGCTAATGGACCTCCGGGTAACCCGGAGGTCCATTGGCAGAAACATTGCTTGCCTGTGTTTGCGAAGAGTAACCAGGAGAACCTGCCGTGCTTTGGATGCCATGGCAATTGCGCGCAATTAAGCCTTGATAAGCGCACAGAGCGTGACAGGACTTCTAGTTTTAACTGTACACAACGCTGATAATGTACACGTTGAAAAGCGAAGGTCAAATACTTTTCCCGTTTCTGTATGTTTTGTATTTGTGTATTTTTGTACAATTATTTTTTATTGTCACATAGTTATGACGTCACGCCTTTGTTAAAAGTGTGTGATATATTTCGAAGAGTTGGTTAGAGCATGTGTGATATTCAACATATATCGCCACACTTTTACCAATCAAGGAACAATAGACAGTGATTGTGTAACCTGTCAGTTCTAATACAAACACAGCCGAGAGGAAAGATTAAGGGCACCTGTGCTAAAATGTTTTGAACAGAGAAACGAGAATTTACCTGACTTTTGATTTTATTGAAAGAGTTAAAGAAAGAAATCCACACCCGGGTGTAAATGATAAATGGAACGTTTAATTTCTCGCTCAACCTTTTGAGCGCAATGACGAAACGGAAAAATGAAGTAATATCACTTGCTTTCCATCAATCTTCATGTGTCTTGCAAGTTTGGCTTAAGAAATTAACTAATTAAACGGGAATGGACACGTGTCAGACAAGGGTTCAGTGCAGTGTTTGATTGTTCGTGTTTTGATTGTTTGTGCAAACATCAATGTGACAAGTCGGTTACAGCACAAAAACTCGTGATATTGAACATACAATCGCTCGAGCTAGTTACTAGGACAAGTCCTCGTTAACTGACTCTCGCGATTGTATATTCAATATCACTCGTTTTCTATGCTGTAACCTATACTTACCATGTACTGGATTGTTTTCAGATTAGTCCATTTCTTGAATTAAAGTTTGCATCAATATTTGAGAAGCGCGTTTTTTAGGCATCCGGGTGTGTGTGTGGGGGTCCCAGATGCCCCCCCCCCCCCACCCCCGCCCCTGTTCCGCCGTATGTCGGGAACATCCTTCTCCTACTCTGCAGTGACACTGATGAACAACACCAAAATACACTATTCAGAAAATTTTCACTCAAACATACAGTTAAAACTAGAAGTCCTGTCATGAAATGCGCGCAAATATTACGTCGATCTGCGCGTTAATCTATGAGTTATGACCATAGTAAGGCTATCAAATTCTGTACATATGTCCTGTGCACAAGCAATGTTTCTGCCAATGGACCTCCGGGTAACCCGGAGGTCCATTGGCATAAACATTTCCTGTGTTTGCGATGAGTAACCAGGAAAACCTGCCGTGGTTTGGATGCCATTCGATATAGCAATTGCCTGCAATTCCTGCGCTCAATTAAGCCTAGATAAGCGCACAGTTCGTGACAGGACTTCTAGTTTTAACTGTACATAATGCTAATAATGTACACGTTGAAAAGCGAAGGCCAAATACTTTTCCCGTTTCTGTATATTTTGCATTTGTATATTTTTGTACAATTATTTTTTAGTACCATGTTCTTGATTGTTTTCAGATTAGTCCATTTCTTGAATTCAAGTTTGCAATAAATAATTAATGACGACACTGTATTCCTCTTACTTTGTCAATTCAAATGCAAAAACCATCCAGAGTACCTCGCCTGCCATCTAATATCACCAAATGATAGTATCAGATTTCACTCGACCGAGAAAGACTCGCCTGTCTGTCTACAATAAACATAGTTTTTCAAGTTATCTCCCTTACTGGAATCATTTCTTTTAATGTTTGGCACAGAGGTTGGTCAGATATCACTCTGGCGAGTCTCTAATGACGATCAAAGCTCCTGTAATGTCACCCGTATATAGATGCGCCATAATATAATACGTTATCAATAGTAAATTTGAAACTTCGGGCGCCCAAAGCTACAAATTCTCGGCGGTTAAAATGGAATGGTGGTCGGACACGTTCATTGCTCAGACGAAAACGGGGGTGCGCACCTGGGTACACCCCCCCCCCCCCCCACTCCCACCCCATCCCCCGCCCACAGTGGAATAAGAACGTTGAGCCAGCACGAATTACGTTTGAAGCTATATCGTTTAGTCAAAAAATTCAGTACTTTTAGTTATTCAGTATCATTGTCATTGTTTGCTCTATTCTTGTTAGTTTTAATAATACTTATTTTCAAAAAATAAACGGACAAGTTAAACGATGACAGAATTTGGTGGATTCTACCGTAAGTTGAAAGGTTATGTGTGGTAGTTTCCACAAGCAAGAATGACCAATAAATCTAGTTCTTAGAATTTCTGACAGACGCGGCGGAGCTAGGGGAGCTAGTAACACAATGACTTATAATGGGTGCATGCAAACGTGTCAATATATAGCTATTTCTGTAACATTATTTTCAAATCCACACACTATTTAGTCAAGAAATCCTACTTTCAGTCGGATCGGTCCGTTTCTTCTATACTTCAACTATCTTCCAACCCTGGCCTTCGGATTGGAAGATAGTTGAAGTAGAAGAAACGGACTGGACAGTGACAGCACAGCGGAATATTCATCTGAACGAGGGACTGCAGTGAGTCATGGTACGTTTACAGATATACGATTGAAACCTATCTCTCAGTGGGTCGAACCATGATAGTATTGTAAATTTGTGCCCCTCTACTTTTATCGAACTTCCACCGCCCCTGATGACAGGTGCTGATTCACTGGTTGACGGTTTAGCAAACTCCGATTGCACAAAGTTGCTTTTTAACACCTGTAGTATCTTTTCCACATTTCAATATAATTACAAGAAATTGTGTGTGTGTGTGGGGGGGGGGGGGGGAGGGGGGATTCCTATGGTGTGAGTACCAAGACAATAGTACTTGTGTCTTCAGACGCCGCAAGATTTTTTCTTTGTTCCCGTCATGTCCTCACAAGTATCCAACACAGCATCAAATTTTCCAAGCATTTTTCCTACCTATCTCATACTCTAGGCAGTCTACAAGGAAATGTTTGCAGGGTCTTCTTGATTCCACCACTGCATATCGCATATCGCATTTATCCATGGGAAAACGGAGTGGGTGCATTAATTACTGTATGATGTGTAGCATTATCCCAGTCGCGAAGCGACGGGAGTATGGAAGACGAGAAGGGGTAACCCCCTCCGACCTCCATGCTGAGGGTCCGGCCTACTTTACAAATTCATCAGCGGTTATCTAGTTGTAGCGTCAGGTTGCACAATACTAATGCTAACCTTATGAGGTCAGGTTGACGTAAATAAGTTATCACTTGAAGAATCACGTAGTTTATAGCTACAACAGTTGGTCACATGTAGAGTACCATTTGAGATAGAGCCCCCTTCTTAAAATTTTAGTACTACGACTCAGAACATTGGGGTGCCGGAGCCTGACCCAGAGGTCAGTGACGTAGGGGATGGGCCCGCATTGCGGGGGTGGGGGAGGCGGCTAGAAGGGGGCCCCCGTCTTGAAGGACGTCCCAACGCTGGAAGAAAGAGGGAAAGGGAGAGAGAGCGAGACTGGGTACCAAATACACATAATTTCAAACTCTCACTTCCACACGACGTACTCTTTGTAGTCTATGTATTATTCTTTCAACCTTTACCTAACGTAACGGCCAAAACCGGCCAGCGCTATTCTCATTAAATCAATTAATTTGCATTATTTTTTTCATTTTTTTGTCTCAAAAACATAGGTTATGACCCCTCGTTGGAACGAGCTTGTCGAGCTCGTTCCAACGAGGAGTCATAACCTTTGTTTTTGAGATAAAAAATGAAAAAAATTTGTTATTCAAGAATTATTTTTGCAAGTGTCGTCTGCTTTTTAGGTTAGGTAAAGGGTTAAGTGAACGCTACATCATTGTAACTGATAGGGGTGAGAAATGAACAATATACATACATGGTGCCTCTCAAGTCACACATGTTTGTATCGTTGGATGGGGGGGGGGGGGATGAAACTTAAAACATGTAATGAAAAAATCTACAGAGTCGTACTTTTAGAATCCTGTATGCTGTGTACGGTAACAACACTAAATTTGCTCCCGTTTTAAAGGCAACCACCATTATGAAAGGGCCCCCGTCTCTATCTCGCGGGGAGTGGGGGGGGCACAAGATTTTCCGCTACGCCACTGCCGGAGGTTCTAGACTGCAGGGCCAGGATCGGGCCACTCAAAGTTCCGGACCCTGGGGTTACTACCCTACACCCACCCTCAAATCGTCTCTGGACACAGTCGGAACTAAACTCATATGAAGACAATGAAACGTAGGCCAAGAGGGGTGATGAGGGAGTCAAATTGACGCAACAAAACGAAAGAACTGTTTTTTCCTTTTCTTACCGCTTTCTCGAAATATCTCCCAGGAACCCCGTCCATTGAGAGCACTTCGAGTGAAAGAGGACTTCAGATTTGTGGGCAGTTAATATATAAAATCGGAAATATTTTGCTGCCCACAAATGAGATAAATGACCACCCGACAATAAAGTGTGTTATTACTTTCCAAAGTGTGATTTCCGGGTTTGATTATAAACGATAACTTCACAAGTGAATTATGCAATCAACAATTGTGTCATGTATCCGTGCGCGCAAACAAAGACGTTTTGCCGTGGGTGTAATGGGGACCTTTTTTCTTTGCTTTTTTAACCCTTTACCTAACATTAAAAGCAGACGACACTTACAAAAAAAATTCTTGAATAACTATTATTTTCATTTTTTGTCGCAAAAACATAGGTTACGACCCCTCATTGGAACGAGCGCGTCGAACTCGTTCCAATGAGGAGTCATAACCTATGTTTTAGAGACAAACAAATGAAAAAATAATGAAAATTAATTGGCGAGTTTTGAAAATAGCGCTGGTCGTTTTTTGAACGTTACGTTAGGTAAAGGGTTAAGTAGTATAATTATCGTTAATAATGAAAAGTAATAAACAGAGTAATCGCTTGACTGGACGACTGGTTACGTGAACTAATTCATTCGAGGCGAGAGACCATATTGTAAAACACTAGTGCGCATTCGCGCACTCGTGTTTGTACAACGTCCCCCACCTTTCATGAATTATTTCACGTAACAAATCTAGCCAAGCGATTTCTCTCTATATAATCCTCCTTCCTCCCCAGTACATCTGACAAGCTTTCAAAATACAGAATTCATAGATATATAGAATACGCGCAGGTTGGTTTGCCACTAAATCACAGTGGGGAGATTTTCTATCAGACATTTATAAAGTACGTGGAGAGTGGAATGTAACTAAATCACCCGCGGAGTGGAGTTGTCACCCAAGCTATAACTTTCAAATTGTGCACATATCGACAAAAAACACAAGCAATGTTTCAGCCAATGGACCTCCGGGTTTAACCCGGAGGTCCATTGGCTGAAACTTTGCTTGTGCTGGTTATGCTTTGCAACAAATTTGCAATTATTGCTTGGGTGGAATCTCCACTCTGCGGGTGATTTAGTGATAATACACTCTCCACGTACTGTATTTGCATTTTTTTAAAAAATCACAACGGACACTTGCAAACTATCAACAATGGACAACCTGGTGAAGCAGGAGATGAAAATTGATTGGCGCTTCTTGTGTTTGGTTCTAATAAACACATTAATAACCATCGGTGGAAAACGTCCCCAACCGCCACTTAGTGGTAATCCACCCACCACATACTGTGTATTAGTTGGATAGATTTTGGGTTTTTTTTTAATACTTATTTTGTGTTTATTGAAAATAATACACACACCATGCAGTCTGTACTACAGGCAATAATGACGTATATATATAGAGGGTTAACGAACGTCTTCTTCTATTGCTGAAATGTACTTAAAAAGAGATGTACTGACGAAGTGATGGGTGTGATCAGAGAAAGCGCAACACATTGTTTGCTTGTACTGCTTTTGCAGTAAATGTGCACCGATGAAATGGCAGCCGAACTTCAAAATATTAAAGACAAAAAGGAGCGTCAAGGGTTGGGCCCAGAAAAGTGTTTCTGTTGTATTGTCCATGCTGCACCTTTTGTAGAGATAAATGCAACTGCACTTTAAAGGACGACAGATTCAGTACCCTGTGCACATAATGCACGAATGAGAGAATGACAATGTTTTCATTGATTTTTTGGTCGTTTAGATTTATTTCAGACGTTTTATTTACCTCTTTTGTTATAAAACCAAGAGGTAGGGTGCATGTGATTGAAAGATATGTTGATAGGTTTGAGATATAAGACGGCGCTAGTTTAAGCAAGTAAGCGCAAGGTGGTTGTGGTGTGTGAGTGTGTTTGTATGTGTGTGTGTTGGGGGGGGGGGGGGGGGTGGGGGCTATTTCACAGGTTCCCATAAAATAGCCATTCGACTATTCCACAGGCCCCAGCGAATTTTCTCCGCCCTTCAATTACAAAATGACAGAAAGCTTATTTTTAAAATTTGTTACTTAGTTCGTGAAATTCATTCATAAGATTCTTACTCATTCCATTCCATTCATAGGTTATTGGGTTGAAATATGACGGATCTTCCCCCAGATATGTACTAAATGTTGTATCAGACTCTCGCTCTTGTATCTAAGTCTATAGCTCGACTCGTAGAGACATGGCCTTGGAAAAAGGACCTCGACTCTGATATTTTGTTCATAAACATAATGGTGGTAATATATACTGAGTCAAAAAAGAAAGTATAATAAACTTTGAGGAGCAATTGTTTTAGTATTATCAACTTTAATCCCAATCAAATTATTATAAATTCATATTTCGACTCTAGCTGTATGAATTTGCATAATTTCATGTTCTTACTGTTGCCACCGTTACGTCAGGACGTCGCAATTCAGACATGGGGTGAACTGAAAAGTTCACACCTGCAGTCAATAGCGAGTATATCCACCGTTTGCCTCTTGGATGGCAAGACATCGACGGCGCATGGACCTGATAAGTCTCTGGATGTCTCCCTGCCTTAGAACATTGCGTAAATCGTCTAACGTCTGATCCCAAAGATGCTCGATTGGCGACACAACTGGCGAGAGTGGGGTCCAGGGAAAAAGTTTGATGCTCTGCTCCCCAAAAAAGTAACGACAGATCCTCGCCACGTGACATCGGGCATTGTGTTGCTGGAATAACTGCAATCCTACGTTAGCGTTGAACAACGGGACAACAACAGCGTTCCATTCTGACGGTACGATGCCGCTGAGTAAGGATTGGTCCGTGGTATGGACGCCAACTGCGGATGCCGTGTTTATCGAGTCTGTTGCGAACAGTTTGTGCACTGATTCTATTGTTAGTTCTACCGGGAGTAATTGCTGCTGTCCTCGTCGCCGGAAGGAAGCGATCCCGCAAGTGAAACTTCCTAATGTGTCGGTCTTGTCCAGGGGTCGTAACTCTTCATCGACCTGAATGCGGTCGGTCGGCAGTAGATTCAGTGGTTCTTTACCTTCCAATGAGACGGCAAATAGTGGCCAGAGTGACTCCGAACTCAGCAGCGAGCTCATCTGGAGGTATCCCAGCCTCATGCATACAAATGGCACGCAACCTCTGATTTTTAGTTAACCTTGGAATTTTTTAAAATGAATGAAGATAAAAACTAGCGTGCTTTTTCAGTATTTCAATAACCCAGGCTCTCTAGCACAACATAACACAAAGAAAATCGTCGGTCATCCGTTGAATTTGACATTCGCTGGTAGCACGTGCTATTTTGAAATCCGTAGCAAAATTGTATACGGTTGGGTGGACAACAACGGCATATCATTAAACCCATTGCACGACTTCTTGTCTACAAACATGCAACATTAGAACTATTATATTTCATCCTTTATGCTATTCTGTTACATTTCTTTCTATTATACTTTCTGTGTATATGGAACAAGACGACAGAGCCAGAACCAATGAGTTTTTATAAGCTACATTCTTTAGTCAACAAATTCCGTAGTTTTCGTTATTCATTATTTTTTGTTAGTCATGTCTTCTATTCTTCTTAGTTTAACAATATTTATCCCCCCCCCCAAAAAAAAAAATAAACAGAAGAGGTAAACAATGACAAAATCTGGTTGATCCTACAGTAAGTTAAATGCTTGTGTGTAGACTTTACCACAAACGAGATAGATAAATACATTCACATATTATCGGAATGACAGGTAATGATTCATTGACTGACAGTTTACCAATCTCCGGTTACAAAAAATTGTCTTTAACATCTGTAGTACCTTTTCAACTTTTGAAAATTATTACACGAAATTGTGTGTGAATAAATTTTGTCGCTGACGCATGCGTATGCTAGTTGAATATTAACTAGAATTTTGAAATTGCAGAGTAATAGCTACATGTAGGACACTTTCATGTTGTTTTACATGAAAGTACGATAATTAGATGATTCTGAAATTGCAGAGCAACATCTAACGCTACGTGTATACTAAACCCTTTTCCTACATGAAAAGCTTGACATTTGCAAAAAAATCCTTGAATAACGAATTTGTTTCATTTCTTGACTCAACAACATAGGTTATGACCCCTCGTTGGAACGAGCTCGTTCCAACGAGGTGTCGTAACCTATGTTTTTGAGACAAAAAATGAAAAAATAATGAAAATTAATTGGCGATTTTTGAGGATAGCGCTGGCCGGGTTTGGCCGTTAAGTTGGGTAAAGGTTTAATAATAACAGCCAGCCTGCGCTAATCCAACACTTGGAATGCAGTACTTTTCTTGTATAGTGGGTTGTGGCGAACGTTTATGGAGCAGTGACTCCAAATTTTCAGCTTCTTTTTCTTGAAACTCTGCTGAACTCCGTCATTTTATACAGAAGTCCAGCAGAAGATCATGTGTCCCGTGGGAGACCCATGTGCATGCGCAAAATTACATGTCATATTCGACAAGACAAAATGCGAAAGTAGTCTCGCTCCTTATCCGAAATGATGCAGCAACTGTTCCTAAAAACTGAGTGAAAATTGTATGGAAATCCATCGAGAAATTGGCTCAGATATAGCGTTTTGATGAGAGGCGGTAAATTGTTTGAATTTGGTCATTTTCTAGCTGGTGGGAAACGCTGTGGGGATGTGCTCGATCTGTCCCCTGCCTTAGCTTGTGCTATTTAAGACTTCTAATACACGATTACTGGTAGAGAAATGCGACAAAATGAAACTTGCACCTTCAGGACTGTTGCCAATGGGTTTCGACATAGCCTTCAACACTCAGATAATTTCCAGAAAGTAAAGGTTCACAGAAATCACGCATGGGCTAAGGGCGAAAAAGATGTAATTTGGCGTTAAAATCGAACAAACACCAGTGTCGGATATAGGCCAACTGTATCCGGTGGAATAAATCGGGATTTGAAGAGCTCTGTCGCCTGTTGATGATGTCGGCATCACATTGTGATACCAGCAAATAGAGCCGGTCACTGCGTATAGCATACCTCCGTGTAAAAAAGTTTTCTCGAACGAGCATCTTAAGATTTACGACCTAACAGATCTCACAAACCAGAAGTTACAGCCCTACAATATTTTTGATGAAGTATACTAGACATATAAGCGTACATCAGATAAAAACTCCGAACACTATAGTCCAGATTGTCCTGGGAGGGTATCGATAACAGACACTTCATGTGAATTGCCTTATACACTTAGGTCATATTCTTCAATCTTTTGGAGGGAATAAGGAACACTACATTTGAAAGACACTACCATATAAGGATGTTCCTCACTGTGTATGTGGAATGTCTAATCCTTAACCCTTCATGTTATACAAAAATGCGAACGGCCATTGGATATGCCATATTATGATAGGTTAACCCTTTACCCAACGAATCGCCCGCATCCGCCCACATAATATGCAAATTCAGCAGCTGAAAAAATATTATTTTTCGAAAAATTTTTTTAAAAAACATATCATGTGACCCCTCTTTGGAACGAGCTCGTTTCAAAGAGGGGTCACATGATATGGTTTTGTTGAAATTTTTTGAAAATTTTTTAAAAATGATATTTAAAATAATAAATTTTGATATCGTCTGCGTTGGGTAAGGGTTAAAATACAAAATATCTCCTTTCTGGGAACCTTAGAATGAGATGACTTCGTTCAACTGGTATGAAATATGATACCTCGTAATGTGAGGAAATCAAACGTGTGTTTGTGTGTGTGTGTCAAATGACACAAACATGTTTTAGAGGAATTTAGAATGTTGGTTTCTGGTTCCCCGACGGGATTTGATACCCTCGACAACGCCGCCTGGCAATCAGGAGTCCCACACCTAGACCCACAACTAGACCGTTGCAGACCATTAAAAAACGATGGCTGAAATCCAGCTTTTTAGATGAAGTCTTCATGATCACTTGGTTCATCTTCCTGTCGATAGCAGTATGAAAGTGTGGAACGCGCTGGTTACAATGCGACGGAAGTGTTGTGGTTGGACTCAGACGAAGACTGGCACTAGCTTGTGTGTGTTTTTCAAATGACAAATCATGTTTTAGCGGAATTTAGAATGCTGGTGTCCGGTTCCCCGCCGGGATTCGAACTCGCGGCAACACCACCCGGCAATCAGGAGTCCAACACCTAAACCACTAGATCACTGCCCACCTTCTGAGAAAAAAAAACCGATGGCTGAAATCTAGCTTTTTAGATGAAGCCCTCATGGTCACTTGGTTCATCTCACTTTCGGCAGCAACATGAACGTGTGGAACGCGCTGAATAAGTGCGACGAATGTTTTCCAGCCGGGATTCGAACCCTCGACAAAACCGTCTGGCAATCAAGAGTCCAACACCTAAATCACTAGACCATTGCACGCCGTCAAAAACATAAACAATGGTTGGAATCTAGTTGTTTAGATTAAGCCCTCATTATCATTTGGTTCATCGTCCTTTCGGCGGCAGCGAAAGGAACGCGCATGTTGCAGTGCGAGAAAAGTGCTGTGGTTGGCCTCAGACGAAGACTGGCACTGGCCTGTGCGTGTTTTTCAAATGATTAATCATGTTTTAGAGGAATTTAGAATGTTGGTGTCTGGTTCCCCGCCGAGATTCGAACCGGGATTCAACACCGCCCGGCAGTCAGGAGTCCAACACCTAAGCCACTAGGCTCGTGGTTAACACCACTTCACCACTCGTGCTGAACATTTGGTACACCAAGCTACTTTGGGTATTTTCTATATATAGCTTCTTCTTGATTGCTGCTCTTGGAATTCCTGGAAATATACTAGCATTAGTTACAAGTTTTCAATTTTCTCCGAAAACCTCCCCTATCATACATATTATTGTTTTAGCACAGGCAGATGTCACCTATATCGTATTCCCTGAAATGGGGGGAGTTTTAAATAACTAAGGTCTGCTTACAAATTGGAGTTGTGGTATGTTCAAATTTTCAACTAATTTTAGCAACTGCTTCGCAAATTGGACAGTAGTGTTAATGACAACAGGGAGATTTATAGCAGCGTGGTTCCCATTCAAAGTTAAAATACTTTTTATGAGGTTCTGCGATATCCTGATTGTCTCGTCCATATACCATGCCATAGGTATTGTTTATTTGCCGATGGCATGGACGTATAAAGTTGGGTATAGTCCCGAACAGAGTCGGACATTTTGTCGACCAAAGAAGATAAGAATACCAACGTTGAAGTCTGCGATTACAATTGATGCTGGGTTGTATGCAATCATACCTTGTTCTTTACTGATCGTGCTAAAAAGTTTGATCATAAAAAAACACGAACAGCCTGGGCTGATTTATGAACACAAACAGAATGCTTAACCCTTTACCTAACGAATCGCCCGCACCCGCCCGCGTATTATGGAAATTGAGCAGTTGAACAAATTAAATTTTTCAAAATATTTCAACAAAACCATATCATGTGACCTCTCATTGGGACGAGCTCATTGAGCTCGTTCCAATGAGGGGTCACATGATATGGTTTTGTTGAATTTTTTTGAAACAATTTTAATAAGTGATATTTAAAATAATAAATTTTGATATCGTCTGCGTTGGGTAAAGGATTAAGGACTGTAATCAGACTTGCACCAGGTCTCAATATCAACATTTAGGAAATAAACTTTATGTAAAAATAAAGAATAAAAATGAATAACAATAACAGAAAGAGACGGTATATGTGTAGGGCTGCACGATATTCAAAACTGAATACCGGTATCGGTATTCAAAAAAATATCGCGGTATACCGGTATATCGAAAACTGTTCAGATATATGAACACAAGTACCGCAATCGAGACTCGAAGTACCACGGTCGGAACGAATTAGCCTGCCTTGATGATGCGGTTCGAAAAACCTTTACCCAACGCAGACGATATCAATTTTTTTTATTTTCAAAATTAGTTTATCGGAAACTATATCAAGTGACCCCTCATTGGAACGAGCTCAACGAGCTCGTTCCAATGAGGGGGTCACATGATATAGTTTTGTTGAAATTTTTTAAATTTATTTTTTCAACTGCTGATTTTGTATATTACGAGGGCGCAAGCAGACGATTCCTTTGATAAGAGGATAATATTATTCATTCGGGGCTACAGTTAAAAAAACTTAAGACATCTTGAAAATTAAACTGTGGGTAAATAAATAATGACGATAAACCGATATTTTTGTAATTACACCGGTATTCAATCGATATTGGTTTGAATACAGGTATATATTGGTTTATCAATATACCGTGCAGCCCTATATCTGTGTCCAGTTTCGGAACCGAGTTCAATACAATCGATCTGAGCCAAGGTGTACCGTGGCGCAGATTGATTTTAGCGAACCAAGTTCAGATACTTAAACGGTGAGAACTTGAGATTTTTTTTATAATCCAACGTAACAAACAAACCGTCCAGCACTATTCATAAACAATCGCAAGCTATATTTTATTATCGTCAATTTTAGCCACCAAAACATAGCTTATGACCAGTCATTGGGGCGGGATCGACGACCTCGTTCCACAGAGGTGTCATAACCCTTGTTACCAGGACTGAAAAATGAAAATCTTTTGTTACACAGGAACAATTTTCACAAACGTCGTCCGAAAGTTGTATCAAGCAACGCACTCACAACGTTGAGACGTCACAGGGACTTTTGGGCTCACGTGTGTATTAGACGTTTTACAGGAGACATTTCCGCTGTGCGATATTTGATGGTAATTAAGTGTTAAAGTTATTTCGTCTTCGTTTAGCCCTTTTCACTGCCACGCCCGCTTGAGACATATATGGAGAACTTCTTGGCACGCTTGTATGCGATAAAATTTATGACATACTAGAAACTCTATCATCTGATCAATTATAGGAAAGGGCTCCCTCAGCTGGTAGGTTTGATCTGCACATACTAGAACCTACAGATAATTTAATTGTATGGATATAACAACGTATAATCAAAATTGACACAGGGTATGAGCTTCCTCTTGTATGGCTCCGCATAACGCTACACGTTAATGTAACCTTTCGTGGTCAGACACAATTTTATCTCACAATCGGGGCGTTTTTGCACTGTTACGCAACTAAAGTTTAATGTATCTGGGCCCTTGTTCCGAATCGGTATCAAGGGCCCCTGATACAAGCGCGTGATTCTGCTGTTGCCAAAACAACGGCATCAGAGAAAACAATATTAGATGAGGCGAAGCCGAACCTAATATTGTTTTCTCTGAGCCCTATATGACACTGTATCTGCCATCTAAACGCCCTGTAACGTATTTAGATAGATAGATAGTTTGATAGATAGATAGTTTATTTAACAGTATACAGGTTTTACAATCATGATGTTTTGATATATTACAACATTTGTAACAATACAGGATATACCGTTGGGAAATGCCATAGCCAGATTGGCTGTCTTCCTGGCATCACCTGACAAATAAATGAATGTTTTACAAATATTCGCAGACCATAGCTGACCCTTTCTCGGGGAAGTAATATGCTTTTGATTAAACTCGGCGGCGCACATCACACAAGAAGGTTAATGACGAGTTCACAGTCATCTGAAACTATCTATTTAACACAATAATCGCAGTGCAATTTGACTGGGTAGAAACTTACGATATAGCTCAAACTGTAATTTTGAAAGAATTGACAAGTAATGTTAGACTGCCTATTCTCGTTGGGGTGAGGGAGGTGGGGCGAAACAATGAAGTACTACGGATTACACTCTTGACAGTAGGGATTGTCACACTGCATTTCCATACAGTAAGACGATAACAGCTGTAATTTAAGTTTATTCTTAAACTCAACTCTGTTTGTAATGTTACGAAGATTCTGGCTCAAGCTATTCCAAATTATGGGGTAGGCAAAAATTGGCAATTTGTCTACAGCTTTAATTCTGGTCCTGCTAACGTGTACTGATTCAGATTGCCTAGTAGTTATATTCAGTGAATTTGATGAGATATTAAAATAGTTACTGAAAGAACGGGGAAGATTACCCTTTTTCCAATCAAACACGAAGAGGCTAGCTTGAAGTTTGAAAATGTCAGTCACTTTGAGAATTTTGTTCTTTGCAAATAGTGGGTCTGTATGGGAGTTATATCTTTTATTATTGATAATTCGTATTGTTCGTTTTTGCAATATCAAGAGTCTCCTAGCCGCTTTTGAGTTTCCCCAAATCTGAATTCCATACAACAAATGACAATGCACAAGAGAATAGTAGAGAGTTTTCATTGCACTTTGGGGTAATATATTCTTAACTTTATTTAGGGCGTACTTAGCTCTTCCTATATTAGTACTAATCCTTGAGATATGATTCCTGTAGGTTAGATTCTCATCAAAAGCCACACCTAAAAATTTTAGAGAATTTTCATTTTTATTTACACCCACTCTTTCAATTTTCACATTGTTCATATAAATATCTAAGTTTCCTGGAATTCTAGATTGGGGCGATGGATTTATGATCATGTATTTTGTCTTTTTCGCATTGAGAGCTAAGTGATTTGCCGAGCACCAGTTAAATATTTTATCTAGTTCACTGTCAAAATGGGCTGCTAGATTACTTGCATTCGGGGATGAAAAATATGAAGCAGTGTCTATTATGCACGGCATGCTAACATGTCACTGGGGAAGTTTACTCAACGAAAAGTTAAATTATGCGCACTTTTCGGCATCTTGGGCTGGTTTGTAGCCTATTATTGGGATTCTCCTGAACGCTCGAGTCGAGGCTTCTCTCTTGAAGTTAAAGGATTAGCTTTCGCTATGAAATGTGGAAAACTCCACCTCAATAAACAATGAACAGCATATTTTAAAATATAATAATACACCAAGAGGGATATTTAATTCACCAGTAATTGTTGCAAAAGTTTCAACCAAATTCACGTTGACGAACCACACAGTTGCTCCACGGCACTTCGCAAGCAGTATTCAGTAAAGTGAATCCCAGTGACGTAATTTTCACTGAAGTGTAACGTCATCACTGACCTCAATATGGAGATCAATGAATGCTATTCTATTTTTAAATTTGCGTCTTTCCGTCGATAAGGCAAATGAAAAAGTTCCTCTTGAAATAGTTTTATAACACATTTTGTGGTCAATATTGTGAGATAAATTTATCATCACCGCAGTGTGTGTCTCCGGAAATTCCGATCAAGTCTCGTTGTAGGCACAGAATCGCATTTCGACTCACCCTAACGGGCTCGTCGAAATACTGTTCTGTTCCTACAACTCGACTTGATCTGAATTCCCGGAGACACACACTGTGGTGATAATCTGTATATATCGGTGGGTCGAGTTTTCAAACATAAAGTATTCCGAAATCCAAGACCGTATCACGAAATACAAACGAAAAAATCACCTCCGATTCAGTGTACTCACATTTCGTGAGATTCTACGATGTTGTGGGAAGAAGAGAGCGGTAGGGAGCCCAGTGGCACAGCTGCTGTCGAAAGTGTATTTAAGCCCCAAAAAATAAACAAATATAGAAGGAAAGCTCAGAGATGTGATCCAGACGAAATTTTTCCCCTGCTTGTGTGATCAAAGTACCTTACACACAAAAATCTCGAATCAGATTTTAGATTTTTATGATATTTCTCTTCAAAAACATAACCTACAGACATGGAAATAATCAGAGAATGACCGTTCAGGTTCCATGTGGGTTACGTGAATTGTGAAATACGCGAATGAAATACAGGTTACGACAAACTAATGCAATATGACTTTATAAAATCACCAATATTGCTTATTTTACCAGAAAGACTTGGCAGTCTTTCGCATCAACATGTCGAGTACTACATTCAGATATACACAGAACGACACGCATGTGTTAATGGGTTAATCGAGGGCGCGGTGTCTCAGTTGGTAGAGGTGCAGGCTGCAAGCCTAGAGATCCTCGGTTCGAATCGCACCTGCGGCAACCGCATTGTGTACTTGGGCAAGACACTTCACCCCGATTGTCTACATGGGGGCACGATGACGCTGTGTACTGAGGCGTACTGCACGTCGATGGTGCGCATGTCTTCAACCAATCTAACCCTGCCTGTGCTGCGGTGCAGTGTTCAGAGTTGCGATGTTGGAGAGCTGACAGCTGCTCGTCGTTGCTCGGTGATTCTCTCCGGGTACTCCGGCTTCTTCCACCCGTAAAACAGTCACGGTCACGATTAGCCATTGTGCATAAGTATGTGACCTTAAACACCAATAAATAAATAAATATAATGGGTTAATCGACATGGCACGAGTGTCAGTGCGGAAGGGTAGAACGAGAGGCCGCAGGCCTCAAGTTTTATCCTTCCGTGATGGCTCAAGTGCCGTATCGATTAACCCATTCACACACGTGTGTCGTTCTATGTTTATTACACGCCTTCATGTTCAATTGACAACTAACAACAAAAACAACACATTTTATCGCCAACCAAATGTGCGATGGGAACCCGTGTTACTATTTCGTCCCCTGAGTTCCAATGAGTAATATGTGCCAACTGGCACATGGAATACATTGGAACTTAGGAGACGATTTTCAGCTATCGCTAGTGATTCAAATTGTAATTGCGTTGCACGATTTGTAGAAAATTCTAGTGAAATTTCGCTTCTATTTAAAAATAGTTCGTCAACGATTCCCGTTCCGCACATATGTGCGGAACAGAGTTTCATTTTCCGCATGGTTTAGTGTTGTTGTAGATGAGGATTTCATAGAACATACGTGTAATAAATGAATATATGTTTGTAAATTGAATAATAATAACAAGCCTGAAAATAAGCGGTCTGACATTTGCAGAATGAGGTCCCCAGAGGGTGAATTTGATGATGCTATCCCATACAGTGGGCAAATGTATTCTCTGGGTACCTCTTTCTGTTTAGTTTTGAGACCCTGATTCAGATTGAGGTTCACAGAGGGTAAATTTAGTGATGCTACCCTGCTGTGCAGGGTAGTATCACTAAATTCCCCCTCTGGGGACCTCATGAATTCTATGAGAAAAAAAATCCATCATAATAAATAGCAACAAATAACGTGCGATCTCGCTTTTAATTGATTTTGCTTCCTCTATGTAAATTGCAATGTCATCTTTTCCATCAATTAGTGAGGATCGTTTTATCTTTAGGGTAGACGCTTTCGCCTGTCATTCCTGAACGGAGTTCGATTCCTGTTTTGTATAACCGGGGATTTGAAGTTATGATGCGATAGCGACGTTTCAATGATTTTTGAGTGTTTTTTTAAGAATTCTAGCAACGAAAAAGTAAACTGATAATACGCTAAAACAAAATGTCTTCAACACAGTCAGTTTATCTTACTGCACAAATAGATACAGCTAACGCATCAACAACCATCAGTGAACTGGATACTTCTAGCCATTCGACTGATTATATAATTCAAACGATTAATGAGTTTTTATCAAAATACAGCGTCTTCTTCATTGCTGCTCTCGGAATTCCTGGAAATATACTCGCATTGGTAACAAGTTTTCAATTTTCACCGAAGACCTCCCCAATCATACATGTTATTGTGTTGGCACTTGCAGATGTTTCATATCTTATATTCACTCTAGTGAGGACAGTTTTAAATAACTTTGGTCTGCATACAGAGTGGAGTTGTAAGATGTTCAAGTTTTTAGTTAATTTTAGCCCGTGCTTCGCAAACTGGGCTGTAGTGATAATGACAACAGAGAGATTTATAGCAGTGTGGTTCCCATTCAAAGTGAACAGAATTTTCACGAGGTTCCGTGATATACTGATTGTTTCCTCTATATATCTAGCCATAGGTATTGTTTATTTGCCGCTAACATGGTCGTATGAATTTGTGTATAGTCAGAAACATGGTCGGTCCGTTTGTCGACCAAACAAAATAAGAATAGCAACGTGGAAGGCTGTGATTGCAATTGATGCTGTGTTGTATGCAATCATACCTTGTTCTTTACTAGTTGTGCTAAATAGTTTGATCATAATTAAAACAAGAACCGCAGGGAAGCGTGCGACAGAGATGGCGAGCGGAAGCAGTTCCGAAGAAAATCGAAATCAGCAGCAACGGCAACTTACACGAATGCTACTTACTGTCTCTATCGTGTTTGTCGTTCTTATTTTACCGAATGCAATCTGGTTCCAGATAGTGGATAATGGTAAAAAGCTAAGTGCTACCATTAACCTCATACAAAACATGATTCTAATTCTCTCTAGTTTGAACAATGCTGTTAACTTTTATTTATATGTTTTCATGAACAGGAAATTCCGCGAGAAGTTTAAATATACATTTGCGTGCAAGAAAAAACACCCCAAACGCCATGGAACAGAGAGCTGTGGAAATAGGGAACGTCAGTCGGGTGCGACAGACATTTCTACTATTTCAGTCGAATTTTCGAATACAACTTTATAATTTCCTACAGGGAAAAATGGATCAAAAATTCCCTAAGAGAAATGCTTACTTCTACCACAATATTGCTTCTTTCGTATCCTATTAATATACGGCGGCATTTTAGGCAATGTCTTGACTATCACGTCGTAGATGGATTCTCACAATTTTTGTATAATCGCGGAACTGCGCAAACGTTGCGAATGCTTATTGGTGTGGAGCACAGGTTTCGCTAACCATGTCCCAGACTCATTTCCGCCCACGCAAACTATATGGTACAACTCAATAATACGAAACAAAGTATGATTTAGAGCCCGGGCGGGTCTAATATCACTTCAGGCAGTTGCCTAACTTACAAGTACAATTGCAACGTGATGCCTAATAACACTGTCCAACAAATGAACCATAGAGTAGACTAGTCTAGGAAGTATTATAACTTACTTTTTTCGCATGTTTTGTGTTGAGATAAATAATGGTATTTTCCTATACAATACTATTATAACTTACTTTTTTCGCATGTTTTGTGTTGAGATAAATAATGGTATTTTCCTATACAATACTATTATAACTTACTTTTTTCGCATGTTTTGTGTTGAGATAAATAATGGTATTTTCCTGTACAATACTATTATAACTTACTTTTTTCGCATGTTTTGTGTTGAGATAAATAATGGTATTTTCCTATACAATACTATTATAACTTACTTTTTTCGCATGTTTTGTATTGAGATAAATAATGGTATTTTCCTATACAATACTATTATAACTTACTTTTTTCGCATGTTTTGTGTTGAGATAAATAATGGTATTTTCCTATACAATACTATTATAACTTACTTTTTTCGCATGTTTTGTGTTGAGATAAATAATGGTATTTTCCTATACAATACTATTATAACTTACTTTTTTCGCATGTTTTGTGTTGAGATAAATAATGGTATTTTCCTGTACAATACTATTATAACTTACTTTTTTCGCATGTTTTGTGTTGAGATAAATAATGGTATTTTCCTATACAATACTATTATAACTTACTTTTTTCGCATGTTTTGTATTGAGATAAATAATGGTATTTTCCTATACAATACTATTATAACTTACTTTTTTCGCATGTTTTGTATTGAGATAAATAATGGTATTTTCCTATACAATACTATTATAACTTACTTTTTTCGCATGTTTTGTATTGAGATAAATAATGGTATTTTCCTATACATAGAGGATCTCAAACGAGTGATGTTTGGATATAAGATTTTTTGAAAAGAGTTTGATGAATTTGATTCACAACGAGCCTTTAGGCGAGCTGTGAATCGAATTCATCAAACGAGTTTCAAAAAATCTTATATCCAAACATCACGAGTTAAAGATTCTGTATATCACATGAATTTTCGAATGTTTTTTACACTTTTTATTTAATTCATTGTCGCTAAATTCTACCCAAACAACCGACAATCAGTTTCGTTGGCTCAGACGCTTCACACCATGACGTCACGAATGCGCTTTACTTGCACCTGTTGTCGTAATTGACGTCATGTGAACTACGCACAAGAATACAATGATGCTGCTATGGGACCATGCACCGATTAGACACTAGTTGATAATCACGAAATAAGACATGGGTTGTTACGTCGAAATGAACGACGTTTCATGTGATATAATACTATTATAACTAACTTTCTTCGCATGTTTTGTATTCTTTACGTGTACGCTCCATTCAAAAACCCCCTTTCGTCACACCCGGTGAACACATTGTCTTCACGGGTCCACAACCCCCTTTGCGAGGCTAATTAAAGACGACGGGAAAATCCAGACATCAAAGGCGGTTCGTTCCTTGATGAAATCGAATTACTGATATCCAGTCGCATATGAAAAACATTCTGTGTTTATGCAATTAATACATCGATTCGTCTTCAAACATAATAAAAATGAATGTAGACTAATTCATTATTTGTCCCCCAATAGGACTCAACTATTTATTGAAACAAAAATACAGCATAAATGATGGACAACAAGTTTGTTGTGGATGCGAATTAATTTCAAGCACATTGATAACAAGAACGCCCTCATCTTAGCATTACGTGTACATTGCATACAAAACCGCACTTGTTAATTACCCTGTCGTTTGTGTAAAAACGACCGGGTATGAAAAGCTGTTTTAGTGCGGTCATGTGAGAAGGATTACATAACCAATTAATGTTTGGCGAGAAAAATCTTTCAGAGACTGTCCCTGATTAGCAATTATATTGTTCAGTCAGAAAATTTCTAAACCCTACATTTAATAAAATATTCAGATACAAATGCAATATCTTTCATTTCCAGAACTCTGTACTGCGGTTTAATATAGGAATTGAAAAAATCCGTTCTTTAATTCGTGAGATTTTCGATTTGTTTTCATATTAAAATAAAATTTTCGCTGATGATTTGGATTCCCCCCCCCCCCCCCCCCCTTCCAGGCGTTTCGCTGCGGCAATAGCTTTTCCGATACGGGATTATGGATTCTATACTGTGCCGAGTGGCCGAACATTTCTAAGTTAAAACCCGGTGATTTAATTTTTATTGTAGCATAAGCATTTTACCGAAATAGTTTAGACGAACAAAAATGAGAATGTATTATTCATTAAAAAAATTAATCGTCCAATATGCGGGAAAAAGCATGAAAACCGCTAGCAAGCTTTCTGTTTTTACCCAACGTCAACAGCCAAATTCGCCCAGCACTATACACAAAAATCTCCATTCAAATTTTATTATGTTTTTAATTTTTGTTAAAAAAACATAGCTGATGACCTCTCATTGGAACGATCTCGATGATCGCGGAAGAGGAATGTCACCCAAGGTTTATGTTGTTTTGACCTGCGATGGAGCACTGAAAAGGAAAAAGATTCCCATTCCGATAAGGCAAGCACTTCGAATGGGTTTCCCCGTCATGTCCTTCCATCACATCCTGTGACAGTAAAAATTGTTTACCAACAGAAAATTATCAGTTAAATTTACCGAAAAATGTGTCCATTTTAAATGTTACCACCCTTGAAAAAAAATATTTTGGCAGGACACGCAACATGATCAGTGACATGAAAAAAAAGGAAGAAGAAAAAAATAAAAACACCGGTCAAACATATCTCCCCTGGTGGAAACAGTTCTTTGTACTTTGTTTTCAAAAAACAAGTGAAATTCTAAAAAAGGACCCCGATTAAATTTTAAAGAGACTCGTGAATTGTTTGTGTCACTTCACGAAAATTGGAAGTAGTTATCTCCTCGCCAAAAAGATAAATGTCGCCAGCAATGGAGAAACGAAAGTTTAACCAGGGAAAGCTATTTTTTAAACAAGATAAAGAAACACGAGTTGCGTGAGTATAACCAAATCACGTCTCCCAACCACAAAAAAATTGTTAAAAAAACCCACTTAAATTATTCTCGTGTGTTTAAACAAACACATGTTCAATGGATCACTACCTCGCTCAAGAGGTGTGCTGTCTGAAATAGTTGGGGGGAGGGGGGGGGGGGGGGCATTGCATTTCCACTTATTTACTATGGTAAGAAAGTTCCACTTTACTGGTGAAATAGGACCCAGTCACCAATGCCTGGGATGTATGTCCACTAAAATGGACACCAAATGGGTAAACGATCGGCTAAACTTGACTTTAGACCTTTGTTGTGGTCACAATTTATTTATCTATTGGTGTTTAATGTCACTTTTCTGTAACTATGGCCTATTGCGACCGATGGGCACAATTAGCCATAGCTGATGAAAAGTTACCCTAAACACCAATAAATAAATAAATAAATAAATAAATAAATAAATAAATAAATAAATAAATAAATAAATAAATAGCTAATGCTTCTTGCAAAGCGTCTAGTTTGTTCACATAATTTATTTCGTGTGTGTAGATAAGTGCAGGGTGGATTACAACCAAATCACACACAGAGTGAATTATCCACTCAACTTCAACTTACAGGCGCCGATAAACAGCAGACAAGCAAGTAAATTGTCTCTTGATGGATGTGTAGATAAATCTGGTGGCCTTTAAAATAATCAGTTTGTGTAAAAAAAAATATATGAGTTCTGTAAAACATTCACTTGACAAGTGATTTGGTAGTAGTCCACCTGTCACGTACTGTGTATTTTTACCCATTAGTAGTTGAGTGCTAACTCCATGGAATATTAGCAGAGATTTTCTATTCAAAAGTGCAAACAAAACCCGATCGATATTATAGTGCTTTGAAAGAGTGCTTGTGTATATATTTTTTTTAAAAGATAATATATTCTGTCATCCTTGTGTGCAAATGTTTATAGATACCTGTAAAGAATTAAAGTCAGATATCATTAATCACAAAACCCGATCGATATTATAGTGCTTTGAAAGAGTGTTTGCGTATATATATTTTTTAAAATATAATATATTCTGTTATTCGTGTGTGCAAATGTTTGTAGATACTTGCAAAGCATTAAAGTCAGATATCATTAATAAAAAAAATGCTTAATAAAGTATTGTCGGTTAAAATCATTTGTCCCATATAATCAGTCAACACAGATGACTGTCCATAAGATCATCATTGACAACTGCACTTGTTATTGTTGAAGTAATTACCATGGATACTAAAAAGTTCCCCTCAAAGCCAATTAGCTTATTATATTTTTAGACACCCTATTATGCAATCGACTAGTGGAGAGGAGAGAATATTTTAAATGGACTGTACACGTAATGTTGAGATAAATAATGGTATTTTCCTATACAATTTATACATTTTGTCCAAAAGATAAAACTGAGACATGCAACTCGTCAGCGAATAACCTGGTATGTGCCTGTCAGCATGCTCTTCCTGTATGAAAACTCTATTAGTGAAGTATATATCCACATTACACTCAATATGAGGCATTTTCGTTGTATCGAGAGTTATGAAGAAAACGTCATCCACGAATTTGAGGCCGTTTGTTTGATAAAATAGTAAAATGTCACAAATTACACTGACCTTTTGTTAGGCTTTCGAATGTGTCGTTAAACCCAAATAAGTAAATAAATAAATACTGTTTGAATAATAAGGTCAGTCTAAACGCTAAACTGCGTATACCTAGAGAACGCTTGTTAGGCTGGTGCGCAGGTTTCGCAAACTGATGTTCCCAGAATCATTTTCTCCGTCCACGCAAATTATATGGTACAACTGAATAATACGAAAGAAAGTGTGATTCAATGTCCAGGTACGTTTAATATGACATCAGTATATTTTCTCACTTACAAGTCCAATAGAAACGTTGTCGGCTGAGTACTAGAATGTCCCATGTCCCATAAGGGACAGAGTACTCCCACAGGGGACAGAGTACTCACATAGGGACATAGGGCATTCTAGCACTCGGACGACGACGTGACGCATAACAACAATGTCCAACAAATGGGCCATAGAGTAGATTAGTCTAGGATCTATTATAACTTGCTTGTTCATTTTTCTTATATTTTGTAACGAGATAAATAATGGTATTTTCCTATACAATCTCAACATTTTTGTCTAAAAGATAAAACTGGGACACACAAATCGTCAGCGAATAAACCGGTATGTGTCTGTCAGTGTACCCGTCCTGTAAGAAAACTATGTTAGCGAAGTACATATCCGCATTACACTCAATATGAGGCATTTGTGTCGTATCGAGAGTAATGAAGAAACGACCACATACAGTACGTGGAGAGTGTATTATCATTAAATCACCCGCAGAGTGGAGATTCCACCGAGGAATAATTGCAAATTTGTTGCAAAGCATAACCAGCACCAGCAAAGTTTCAGCCAATGGACCTCCGGGTTTAACCCGGAGGTCCATTGGCTGAAACATTGCTTGTGTTTTTTGTCCATATGTACAAAGTTTGAAAGTTATAGCTTAGGTGATAACTCCACTCCGCGGGTGATTAAGTTACAATCCACTCTCCACGTACTGTACGTCACCGACGGATGTGTAAGGAAGCGTTGATGTGAGGTTGTCTTCTAGTATGAAAGAGAATAATGCTCAAACACAATTTATTTCCGAGTAATTACCAAACTCACAAATTACGTTGACCGTTCGAGCCCTGAAGGTATCAAGTCAATGGCAGCAGTTGGAAGAGTCCATATTCATTACAAAATTAGCAACTCTAATCTATGTACAAAACAATGGACTAACGTGGATGAGCTAGCGACTAGCAGCAATACTTCGCTACCAAAACTGCTCTTGATCACCACGCAACGGAACAATCTAAAGAGATTCGCCCAATATTATCGTGGTTCACCCGCGAACTACAATGTATGAAAGCTGAAATGAGAAAACTGGAAACAGTTGATCGACATGACAGGAATGGGGCAGCAACGGGCTGCACGTTGAAATATTGATTTAATAACCCACAAACGCACTGACCAGTCATCCTACTTGGTGAAACTAAGTATTTTCGTAGGTCGGAAGAGAGGTATTTAGGGTTTAAGGGGTTATATGCTCTAAACTCTTTCACTATTGTCCATCTTTTCTGCATCTTATTGTCTTGTTTGGTCGGTTACGAAGAGATGGACACCAATCCAGGTTTTTCTTTTGTGTTTTATTTGTTCGATAAAGCTCGCGAAGGTTGGTTTACTTTTTTCATAAGTTTGCAGAAATAATGATTGTGTTATATACCAACTAACTAACTGTGCTAGAAGGAATAAAAAGGGTCATTGTATCCGAGAATAATGGAAACCCAATGTTAACTACAAAACAGTTAGTCAAAACGTTGCGTCTTGTCTATCAACTTATTTTATTATCAGATAGCACTGTTTTAACCCTTTACCTAACGAATCGCCCGCATCCGCCCACGTAATATGCAAATTGAGCAGTTAATAAAATTTAATTTTTTAAAATATTTTAACAAAACTATATCATGTGACCCCTCATTGGAACGAGCTCATTGAGCTCGTTCCAATGAGGGGTCACATGATATGGTTTTATTGAAATTTTTTTAAAAAGTTAATAAAATTATATTTAAAATAATAAATTTTGATATCGTCTGCGTTGGGTAAAGGGTTAAAACGTTTCTGTGGAAAGACCCCTATCTTCAATGCTCAATTTCCATAAGACAGCTGACGCCCCTGTGCTTCCCACAAATGCTTTCGAAATCTATGAACTGCCATACAGTTGGGCCATTATGGGCAGTTCAAAATCCATTGGTTGTCATTTTGTTCACGCACATAATTCAGAGATGATCCGCTATGACACCTAGCAAAATTTCCACCATTGAAGCACCGGGATTACCCCGGTGCTTCAGTGGTGGAAATTTCGTTAGGTGCCATAGCGAATGCCCAGTCATAGATATTGACCCGTCCACGTTGGCTGTACTGTGATCGGTCATCTCTATCATATCCAGATGAACGGTAAATAGGTTATCGCAAAATTCGAGATTTTATTCTGTTTTTTTTTTTATCCATTTGCAGAAATAAGTGATTTTTTTTATATACAAACTAACTAATTATGCTAGAAGGAATAAAAAAGGATCGTTGTATCCAAGAATAACGGATAACGTACGCTTGAGTTAATGGAAACCGAATGTTACACTTTCCACATAACTGTTCTTGAATGTTCAGAAGAACAGATTTGACAATAGAACATTGAAAGAATACAGATAGAACTGTTTCTCTTATTTTGCTATAGAATGTTCACAATTCCGAAGTTTACATTTATTACGCTTTGCATTTATAAAAACAATTCTATGACTAATTTTAAAATAAAGATTTTGCAGGTTCGTGCCATCTGTGAAAGAAAAATGAGATCCTTTGTAAAAGCTCCCAGTCAGGTGGCAATACGTTTATATCTAGACGATTATTACATTTCCTTTGGGGACATAATGGGTGGTATCGTCGACTGTTGTATAAAATTTGTATATAATATATCTGGTATGTCTTTTATGTGTGCTTCAATCTGTCAATATTCACGTTCGTAATCGATAGAACCTTTTTCATGTATTTTTATTGTAATATCCTAAGACTTTGAATTGTGTTAATAACACCCACGTAGCGTGTGAATGAAGAGTTTATGTTGTATGTGTTGGTGAAGTTCGAAAATATATGCGCTCTATTTTTGTATTAACCCTTTGGAATCTGGTGGTATCGTCCATGCCAGTACAATGGCAGCAGAGGAAAGAGTTCATATTCATTATTTGGGGTAGACTAATCAATATATTCAACGTGTAGCTTTGGATCTACACGTTGAAATATTGATTGTTCTACTCCATACATTTAGTGAACAATCCTATTTAATGACGTTCTTACGTATCACGTTCCTGGCTGGAAAAGCGGCCGCTCGGGTTCAAAGGATTAAGGAAAAGATCGAGGAAATAATTTTCCCAAATACCTCCTTTGTTTTATTGTCTAAGAGTGACCAAGAGAACAATACACTGTTCCAGAAAGACATGTTCCAAAAATTAAAACTGCCTTATGTCGTAAATTCACCCAATATGAGTGTTTTTTCCACAGAACAAGAATAGAGGTGTCAAACAGTTTTCTTATCCATAATATTTGTAGAGCATAACTGAAAGTTTGAAAGTGTGGAAATGTGATTTAACCGTTTTCGCTCAAATCAATAAATGGACCGTATTTCTTTTTCAGTCTTTCAGACCTGGAAATAAGGCAGGTTACAAGCTACAGGACTAGAGTTTGTGGATGGTTTGACGCCTTCTCTGTTCTAGTTCATCAACCATTCAGTTCATGCTGTAAAAAAAATTTCGCCAAAATAAAAGCAACAACTAACACACGATCTCGCTTTGGCGAGATCGTGCATTAGTAGTTGCTATTTATTTGGCGGAAATTCAGTTAAACCTTTAACCAATTTAACGGCAAAAAACCGGCTAGCGCTATTCTAAAAAATCGCCTGTTCATTTTCATTATTTCAAACTCTGTATCTTGGAACTGTATAATACAATCGCGTGCATGGTTATGGTTTGTTTACGTTACTATTTATAGAACATTACAAGCTTTCGAAACGTCTTGCGAGAGACCTTGTACATTTCTACATTCGAAAAGAGAAAAGAAAAAAACACTTCTCAAAAGTATAATTATCAAATCATGAAACCACATTACTTTTATGTTTTTGTATCCTAATCACTGGAAGCATTCAAACTGGAACAACATGCAGTTGTGCTGTTAAAGTGCATAGTCATTTCCGAATGTTGAACATGTACGCTTCCAACAAGTTTATCCGCGGATCGTAAAAGTTCAAGACAGCCATATACAATTTCAACCGGAATGACAAGCATTTTATGATTCTAAACATGAAATATGATATTTTTTATATGCTTTTTTTAAAAGATATCGAGAAAGTTTTAACCGATATTTTTCTGTATCTATCGTCACGGTAGATATAAGGGAATATCCCTCTGAAGACTAATCGAATCACGCAAGAAAATTAGAATGAAATTACTCCGCCGGCGAACGTACTTTTTATATGTCCAATACACGCAGCACCGGTAAATGTGTATTTCAGCTCGTCTCAAAGTAACAAAGTTGGTGTTGCGAATAGTCCAAAAGGAAGTACAAGAAAATCTGACTCATCGATAGTGACAGTGATTGACAAATATGCTAAAAACAATTTGAACATTTTAAAAATCCTCCTTCGTCCTGCAATGAACATTTTGTGAACTGTGTCATGTTTGTGTGCATCTGTGCAGTGCCCTTTTGTTATTACTTTTGAACAAATGTGCCACCCATTGTTTGTTTTTTTTTTTTTGGGGGGGGGGGAATGCCATAAACCACTTTCACACGCGTTCATTGATTTTGTGTACGTAACTGACAATATAGCCATTTTCTAAGGGGATTTATGTGGAACTATTTTGTTGTGTGGTAGTTGGATTTTGAAAT